>CM046369.1:3754406-4954406 GCA_025413025.1 Ficus hispida | reverse complement strand
ATATTCATGAGTAAGCCAATTGTCATGTTCAGAGCTAAAAGTATGGCACTCAAAATTAGCAGAAATGGTATCCGCTAACGCTAGTTTGCAACACTAATTATGGTAAAAAAAAAAAAAAAATTTGCATGCCTATCCTAAAGCCAAGGGACACCACGTGTACTTGTGTTCATTAAAGAGAGAATTTGTACTTGTGTGCCTTGAATTCCTTGTGCAACTTGAAACAAAAATGCGCAACCATGTGCTCGAATTAATCCTATCTGTAGACCTGATATTTTTGGATCCACTTTCTATTAGTATGTGATGTCCACATTATCAGTGCCCCTAGCAAATGCCAGTTATGGTGACAAGTTTTTAAACTAGTTATTGATTGACATGTAAAACTGTGTGAGATCTTTTGTCGTAATCAGTGAGTCACAAAATTAACATGTGAATTTGTGATTGCTTTAAAATGTGCAATAATATTTAGCGTCGCTCTTAAATTATATCTATGTGCAACCAGGTCAACTATGGCATGAAATAACCTACATTTTCCATCAGATCTAGTTGGAATACTGTCCCTTAGGCAAAAAAAGCAAGTACTGATATAGATTTATTATTAATCAGTACCTACCATATTCATCAACTGGTGCATCATAGTCATAGCTAGTGGCAATGAATGGACCACCAGCTGTCCTACCAAAGTTGGTTCCTCCATGAAACTGAAAAAGAGAGAGAGATTGATAAGATGAAAACTTACATATACATTGCAACAAATATCTATTCAATAAGGTCCTGCTTGGAACACCGGTTCCAATGCGAATTTTGCTATCCAACTCCAAAACTCCCAAGTTGACATCTCACTTTCTCTCTCTAAAACTTTCAAGAATTTCAAACTTCAAAAGCTCATAACTTTCTTACTTCAAGTCAAAATGAGATAATTCTTGTGTCTAAACGGTCATAGCGATGAGAGGAACAAAATAAGATTCAAATTGCCCTTTTTTTTTTCCAGGCACATTACAAATTTTACACTATTCTCTACATGATACTTTATTTCTAATTCACACTTCAACCAGACAAACATTTCAATTCCAACCTACAAAACTCCAGCTCCAACCATTGTTCTAAACAAGCCCTAGTTTTTTTCCCATTATAAACCAGAAGGATCAGCTTCAGCTTACCATATAATAGTTTATATATGAACCCCTGTTCTGTATGAACCTTGTCACTGCAAATGCCAAGTCTTCCGCAGGTCTATAAGGTGCTGGACCACCAAACTTCAATAGCCTGGATGTATACATTGAAATTTTAAAGTTTTTAAATGCAAAATCAATACGTATACATATATATATATATATATATATTATTTATAGTATAGAGAGAGAGAGAGAAGTAGTTGATCTGTACTAGTTTTAAAAACCCATGTCTCATTACCAGCCAGACCATGCTTCTGTCCACATTTTTGGTTTATTGTTCCGGTTAGGTAAGAAGTTCTCACAATAGAAACCATTGCAGGAATTTATCTGCGTACCAATTATGATAATTAAGTCATGAGATTTAATGTGGCAACTACTTTTTACGGTCGCAGTAAATTAGACCAGACTGTCTTGAAAAGAAACCAAAGAAAACAAACAAAGTAAAATACTTTTTTTTTTTTTTTTGGGAGAGTTAAGACAAAAAGAGTGTATTACAATTGGATCAAGGGCATCTCTTTGCTTGCACATGACCCATGGTACTTCAGTTTTAAGGCCCACAGCCATGTTTGCAGACCACTTTGCATAAGCTTTGCCTGCATTTCCAAGTCCATATTCCACCAATTCATATTCGTTCTCTATCTGTCAAAAAAATTGAAAACCATAATTTTGGACAAAATTTGGTGGTGAGAAATTGAGAATCATAAGATATACTTATATATATATATATATACACACACAAAAGAAAAATCATATATGCTACCTGAGCCAGAATTATAGGACCCCCTTGAGGTTCAAACAGGTTTTCTGCCTTGATCATGTTTACAATCTTCTCTGTGAACTTTTGCATTGCAGCCTTCAACATGTTATATGGGACTTAAGATTTAAAACATTCTTAACAAAATGAGCAAAAAAATAGACGGACAAAAAAACAGAAGTAATCTACCTTAAAAGGCTCATTGTCTGTTCTAAACTCCATACCAGGAACATACTTCAGCCATATTGGAAAACCCCTGATTGCAAAATTGGATATATATCAGATAAAATACAATATATATATGTATACGTATATGTATATGTATATGCATAATCATCAAAGCCTGAAACTTTTTAATGTTACAGGCATTACCCAAAATTCCACTCAGCACATACATAAGGCCCAATGCGAAGATGAACATAAAGACCTGCTTTTTGTACCAATTTGATGAACTTAACTAGATCATATCTTCCCTCAAAATAATACTGAAGACAAATAAAAAAAAAAAAGACAATATTTAGAGGCATTGTTAAAAAGGAAAATTATTAGTAAGTGAACTTAAATCACAAGAAATTAGGGGGAAAAAAGAAGAAGAAGAAGAAGAAGAGCAATGTGAATTACTTTTCCTGGAGAAGGCTCATGTCCATTCCAAAACACATAGGTTTGTATCACATCCAACCCTCCATTTTTGGCCTTCTGGATAAGGTCAGGCCACATCTATAAACATTTTGAACGACATTATCAGAAAAAGAAAGGAACCCATTATTTGGAATTTGTAATATACATACACACACACACACACACACACATATATATACCTCAGGAGTGCTTCTTGGGTAGTGAATGGAACCAGAGATAAGGATTCTTCTTTTGCCATTGATGAGAATGGCTTTGTTGTCATAAGACACAGTGGCTGCTACTTCTAAAATCCATGAAAAACAGAGTATTTTAACCAACAAAAACATGATATTCATCTTCTTTCTTACTGTGTTTGAAGCTGCAAATGCTGAAGAAGCCATATCTTGGAAAGAAAAATCTGACTGATTTTTTTTTTTCTTTTTCTTTTCCTTCAGTTTTCTTTCTTTATTAGATTCTGCTGAACCCTCAACGGCTTTTATACAAATTAAAAGAAGCCGCCAAATATCTTTAATTCTTTCTTTTGGCCCATAAACTTAAGAAAATTTAAAAAAAAAAGAAAAAAAAGAAAAATGTGTTTAACTAAAGTTGGTAAGAAATAAGCTAGGACGCTTTTCTTTTTTCCTCGTATAATTAATGATTTGAGACTTTTACCCGCTTATTATATTTTGTCGCTCTGTTAAGGAAGATTTCAACCGACAAATAATATGCGAATATAGAAAATTTGTAGTGAAAAAATAAATCCCAGATGCTTACCTACTAATATATTAATTAGTTCTTTTCGACCTTCCTAAAGTTGAACAGAGAATATGAGACGAGACAGTTGACAAGGTTTGTACTTAAACGTGCTTCTCGAAAAATATATTTCTTATCTCTTCACGAGAAAAAAAAAAAAAAAAAAATGATGGTTGAGCCCCGCTCGCGGGCTATTCCTATTAACGACAAGAAAAATGACGGCCGAGTTTAACTGAAAACGACATAGTTTTTAGACACAAAGTAAAACTTATGAAAGTTAAGGATTGTACAAAACGACTTCATGATGTTGCGAGAAAACAACATTATTTCCTCCGTTTCATTCAACGACATGAGTTACAACAGGTCGTTTTTTTCGTCAAACGACGTCAATTTGTACAAGTAGAATTAAAATAAAATTGTGCAAGTGGAATAACATCTCGTTTTATACATAAAACAATTTACATTTACGCAAGTAAACAACATCAGTCTAGCAAACTTAAACCGTAGTAAACTAATTCAAAAAACGCACTAATTTGTCTAACAAATGATATGTCCTATATATATATATATATATTACTAGGATGGATGGCACAAAATTTTAAACACAGACAACATGAAGCTTTTCCCCCGGGGGGGGGGGGGGGGGGGACATGAAGCTTAATTACCAAAAAAAAAAAACATGTTTTTTTGGTTTTACGTATTTGACAGCAAAAATGAGGTGTTATTTAGTTTGTTTGACGAGTGTTTTAGAAGTTGATTTTGAAATTTGACTTTCCATCCATCTAAAAGTTATTTTTGAAAGTATTTGATTGAAATGTTAGAGATTTACAGTTTTAGAAGAATTCCGTTAAAGTCCAAAATATGATTTTTATAAAAGATTTTTCTAATAGATTTAAATCTTATATCGTACTTAAATTAGACATTATAATTTTATTTTAAATTTTTATTACTTATAAAAAAACTTTGAATTCATCCTGATTTTAAAAGCTCTATGTAATTCACAATTATTTATTGAAAATCATACTTTTACTTCTATTTTTTATTAATTAAAAAAAAAAAAATTAAAAAAAAAAATTTTTTTTTATTAATTTATTTAATATTTTTTATTTTAAAAATAAAAAAATTCAGGCAAAAAAGTTTTGAAAACACAATAACAAGAAACTTTCACTCAAAGGACTTATCGTTTTGTCAAAATATGCATTACTTTTTTTTTTCTTCCGTTTAATCTCTTTTTTTGTTTAACCAAAAATTTTTGTCGAAAAATATCTTATTGTAATGAAAATAATTATTTAAAAAAAATGAAAGGAAGATGATTACCATAAAGGTCCCAAACCTTACGCTTAGGCTTTAGCTTAAAGCGTTTCAACTTTTTGGCGCGAAAATCCTCCGAGCATCGCCGTCTCCGATTCTCCCTCCGTCGCACAGTCGCGGACAATGGCCTCTGTACCAGACCTAGCCGATCTCTTCGCGAGGCTCGCTTCCCACCTCGACGCCGCTTCGTCTTCTCATCGCAATCTCGCAGAAGAAGACGACGACAACGACGACGACCGAGCTCTGCAACTCTCCGTTTCGAATCTCAGCCGATCTCTGAACCTCGACGACGACTCTGAGGTTAGGGTTCTGGACACGGCCCTGTCGTTGATGTGCTTCAAAGCTCCCCAGGTTCGTCTCCTCCTTCAAGTCGAGACCTTTTTGAGAAATGCTCTTCTGTTTCTGTCGTAATGTCGTTCTGTGTTTTTCCTAGGTTTTCGATTCGATGGTGAAATTCTCGGCGGAAACAATCGGAAGCGTCTTGTCGTCTTCGATTGGCTGCAAGGTCTTGCGGTTTCAGAAAGACGAGGTCTTGCTGATCGGCTGCTCGATTTCTGGTCGCGATTCTGGGGATTTGATCGGGGCTTGCTCTGATGTTCTTGGAAAACTTGAAGGGCACCGTAGGTTTTCTTTCCCCCACTTAATTTTTAAGAGTTTTTAAATTTACCAGCCTTGACAAAACTGGATTTTGCAACCGCATTTTTATGTTCCCGGATTTTCAGTTCCAGAATTTATGCAAATCGAAAGGAAATTTGGGAAATCATTTATTTAGCAATCTCTAATCGGAAGTTTATGAACAGACTGAAGATGTAGATGTGAAAATATCCGTTCAAAAGACTTGATTTTACCCTGAGATTTTTTTTTTCAATCAATAAACGTTTATTCTGTTCAATAGCGTATGCCTGGAATTTGGATCATCTTAATTCTTATAAGCATAATGTGGGTATGTTGTAGGTGAGCACTACGAAGATCTACTATATGCTGGTCTAAGAGTTGCAATTTCATCATCTTCATATCGATATCTGTACCCAGCACGGCCTATGCTTGATTTAAGATCAACTGATGCTAGACGAAAGACGGTTTTGGAGTTTCTCAGTAAATTGCCCAAGGGGCTTTCAATTGATAACAACAGAATCCCATTTAGGTCTGGTCTAGTTTGCTTTTGTTTTTACCTGTTTGAAAATAATTGCCTTTGTTTTCTTCGTAGGATCTCATCTAATGTTCTTGAAGCTCCAACGTTTTACTTTTATCTCTGCAGATTGGTGTCTTGGTTTCTTGACCCGCCAACTTTAAAGCATGACATTGAAAACATTTTGCATGAGTCGATGGAGAGACCTTTCCTTTGTCTGTATAAGGAGTTTCATGAGAGGATGGATTGGCGCTCTACTATCAAATGCTTGGTGCTTTCTCCCATTATGTTTATTGAGACAAGGGCTTTGTTGCATAGATGGTTCCTACTGACGTGAGTTCATTTCTTGATCCATTCTTATTCAACCGTATATTTGTATAGTCGAACTGATCATACTGGATTGAACAAGCATATCTTATGTAATATATACTTGCTCAACAGGGGTCTGGCTTCTGTGATAGAGTTTCTAATTACGTTATGCTCAGTGGTACTAGACGTAGTTTCCAGTCCAACCTGGTGGGACATCTCATCGGAATTGGGAGCAAAGCTGCCATTCTCTAATGCTTATTTTCCCTACCACCACCACTTGTTGCGGACTTTTGCTGGACCTCTCTCTCACGCTAGTCTTCTACATTTAGTTCGAGTTACCAGTGAATTATTCTCTTGCACTGGCAAACAATTTGATCAAATTATAAAGACACCTGGAATGAAGGCTGAACAAATAGACCACAAATCTAGCTGGTAAAAATCCCTACTTATGCCCTCATGAAAACAAATGGCATGAACACGGCAATCCTTCCTCCGAACACTTATTTTCACATGCATAGCAGGTCTCTGGCAATCAACTTCCCAAAGTGGTTCTACTTTGCTTCTGCTTTGCTCTTCTCGGAGAATAGTTTTCTGGACAACATTTATTCAAATTGTATATCAGAGGCCTCTGGAATTGGAAAGACATGTTATGGAGAATCACCTTCTTCTGCTGCAGCAAGGTACATTGCCTGGATTCTAGACCCTGTTAGTAAATCTAACCAGGACTTACTGGCCGAATATTTGGTTAAGATATCAAAAGCTTTAGCTTCTAAACAATTCGGATCAGGTATACGCAAGAAGAAGCCAGCTTATGACAGGAAGATGCTCAAGAAACCCGAAGTCTGTAACAAGGAGTATAACACTCATCCAGAACGTTATCATTGTGAAACTATAGCACTCTGGGTTAAGGAATTCAAAAGTGTGTACGCGGTGTACCGGAACAAAACTGCCAAAAGTTCTGAGTCATGTGACACCAAATCATCCTGTGATCATACCATGCAGCAAAATGCATTATTCAGAAGAATAACATTCGGCATATTGCTAGGACATCTCAATTATATAGAAGAAGATGCATGTGATTTGCTGTTGCATTATGCCACTACTGATCGAGTATTTCAGTCGAGAGAAATCAAGGCTTCAAGTTTGAAAAAATTGAAATGTAATCATGCAGGGAAGAAAGATATTTTTTTGTGGATTGATGAATATAATAAGGAGGAGGCTGTAGCAGGTGCCTGTCTTGTCTTTAGTTTAACTGATATTGTTGAAAGTATGTCTGCTTCATTATTTGAGACGGAAGAGGCTGGATTAAACTTTATTTGCCAGGTGAAGATGATGGTCGGAAAGTACTTGATAAGATGCACGCAAAGGCAAATTCAACTAAAAATTGATGAAGATGGAAATCTGTTAGTAATGGATCTTTGCCAAAGATTGAAGCAGTGGAGGCACCAAGGACAGGGAGTACTAGAGATTCACAAAGAACTAGATGATCTTATTAATGTTCTTAGGCAGAAATTATCTTCTATTTGAGGAGACTTTGTAAAGATCTTTCCCCTCTCTAGTTGGTCCAAATGTTGTCACGCCAACATAGAATGAGATTATGAGAGAGAAGTCTGTGAACATGTTTTCTGTTTCTATTGTGAATATTTACCGAAAACGTGAGGCATAGAAACGACTTGGTTTGTTCTTTTATGTACGTTACAAAGATTGGGAATAGAACTGCACCCTTTTTGACAATATATAAATTGACACGACAATATGTCTTCAAGTTTAATGAATGACATTATTTTTTTCTTCAATTTATTATTGCAATGAAAAAGCAATTAATTGCTTCTTCCCAAAATGTTACAACTTACTGTCATCGAGACCCAGCAAGATAGAGGCTCGAACAATGAGCTTTAACTTTGCTGGTATTGATCCCTTGGTATACTTATGAAGCCACATTTTACATACAACATATTGTCTATGTACAAATGCAAACGTCTTCACTATCTACATTTTGTATCCGCCAATCGTATTAAGTATGTGTGTGAATTCTGTATGCTTCATTTTTATGAAGAGACTGCAATGCATTACTATGAAATTATGTGCTGCGTGATGAACTAACGTGGGGCTTCATTTATTTGGTACACAGAAGTTGCTGGATCCTAGCTGCATACAGCCTCAAGTGAGAGCTTCTTCGCAACGCCAGGACATGGATCTCCTCCAAAAAATTGAGGTGCAACATTTACTGAACAGGATTGTTGTCCAACACAATTCTGCAAGGGTAAATTAACTTTCAAGTTCCGAAGGAGAATCTAAACAAGAAGAACCATAAAGTAACTGAATAGAAAAGGTTAAAACCATGGAACAATTCTTTCATATAGTATCTAATTCAATGGCAAATATAAAGGAAATAAAAATTTGCATAATTTGTAAGAATACCTGTTGTGGTACATCGTATGACTTGTGGGCATGGCAACTTCCTTCTTGGTAGTTTCCACAGGTCCCTTGTGGTGCTCCATAGCTGGCAAACTTTATTTGAGAGATCTTGTGCCCAGGTTCACACCATAAATGGGCTTTTGCTGAGCTTACTCTGCCAGAGTTTATTCCTGCCCAGTTGTCCATTGCGGGTTGCCCTTCATGTATATCAGCACAGACGGTTCTTGCTGTTCTCTGGACCAAAGATATCCAATCTGGATCTCCTCCCCATTCTTCAAACACAACCATTACATTCCCAGCTGGCTTCAGCCATGACCGTGGAACATGGTACCTGAAAAATAACATGTTCTCATCAGATTTGTTTCGAAACGTAGAACCAAAAGTATAATAGCCCAAGTATAAGTTCTTCTCACTGACCATCTCTGAGAGGGCTGCCCACAACCGGTTTGGCATTTCTTGTCAGTGAAAAATCCAGCATAGTTACAAGGTCCACATCCACCCCGTGCTTTGTACGCTGGCCAGTAACGTCCAATGCTCCGACCGTTTATCCATACTTCTCCCTTTCCCATGCTGTTCATATCCAATGCTAATGGACCATTACCTCCTGGTGCATTGAAAGTTGTCTGGTAAAAAAACACAGCTATTAAGTGAGTCGCGCATCTCTAATGAAACTCTAGAAAAGAGGGATTCACTATTTTTCCGGGTTCGGGATTATTCTTACCGTGTACCATGTAAGTGGTTGTTGTTTAGTGAAGAAGGATCCTTGTGCCCATTGAACTGAAGAACTTCCACTCTGGAGACTTAAATCTTCTCCTTCCAGACCAATCTGCTCAGAAACAAGACAATAAGGTTAGTGTGCAACTTTTTGTGATTGCCATGGCAAGGTTTTCATTGGTTTGCACATGATCTTCCAAACCCGAATTTTCATTTTAATGTTAGGAGCTAAAAAAAAAAAAGAGTCAACTAACCTTGTAGGACCATTTCCACTTTGACATGTCCCAGGTTCCTGAGTTGAGACCCTTCAGTGTTATTGGACCAAGAACCCCAGCATTCCATGTCTCGAAATGCAGACCAACATTCTGATATTCAGAAAACAGGGACAAGAAGGTTAAATGTTATCCGACATTGATATCAATGTACCAAATGGCATAGCCATGCTTAAGAGTTAGAGAACTAACAGGCAGACCGACAGCAATGCTTAGTAAAGCAAGCTTGTTGACGCCAGCTCTAAGCTTTATATTCTGAGTAAACGTCAATTTAGGAGAATCCAATGACCCATATGCTTTTCCTGCAAGAAAGACAGGTATTCGTTGAAACTTTCCATTTAGAGTTACGACTAGAAATTTCAAGTAATAAGTGGTGCTACTTCATCTACCTGTTAGTTGGCCATTGACGAAAACAAGCATGGCATGCCCTGCTGAGTAAACAGTGAGAAGAGGATAATTTCCGGTCTTCAAAAATCCTTCATCAGAACCTATTGTGATACTGCATAATGGTAAATTTAAAAATAAAATAAAAAGTGTCAAAAAATTTTTTTTTTTAATGCATGCATTTCTGGATTAACTGTATTGACAAGAAAGAGAGAGGATTCATATTCTGCCAATACTTACTCTGTCAAGTACCATAAATAATCTGTTTTATCCCATGTGACAGATAGTTGCTCACTTAGCCCATCTGATGCAAATGTGCCACCACTAAAAGCAGAAGCAATTTCTTCATTGTGCGACTGCCAAGTGAATCCTTTATAGACGGGGTTCATCCACTTTACTGAGCTTTGAGCACCAACCTGTACAGAAATTACAATCTCATGTCAACATTTTCTCACACACACACACACACACACACACACACATATATCTATGTATAAGTCATCTCCTTACCCTTGCAGTGTTGTAAACGGCAGTTTTGCAGTCGGGGAGAACACTGATGGACCAAGGTGGCAGGTCATATTGCTCGTTCCCAAAGCTCACTCTTGCGGCATTATTAGTGTCCAAATTTGAGAGGAAAGCGGCACAAGCGCCGGTATTTGACCTGAACACATGAGCCTAGAAACACAACAGTAGCGACGATGAGAATAAGCACAACAGCAAAGCATACAAAGTTGGGGGAAAAAGAAATTATCAGTGTTTCTTTTCAAGGTAACGAACAAAACCTTACCTCTTGATTATTTCCGAGTTTTGTCACTGTGGGGTCACTAGACACTAAAGCTGACTCAGCTAACTTGATGGCTCTATGGAAATCTCTAAGATGTCCCCATTTTGGTTCCCTTGGTAGGCCTAGCATGGAACAGGCAACCTCAATGAGATCCACATGAAAAATATGTTTTGTTTTGCACGTGTTAAAAAGAATGTCTCTGAAGTTAGGTGCAGCCAAAGACACAAGGATGGTAATCTTTCTCCAATATAAGTGTTTAGGTGTCAGTCCACAGGAGCTAAAAGCGAAAATAAAATATTTTAACAGGTAAACAACTTTGACATAAAACCTAATCTAATTTTTGCATTACCGTATTCATCTAATGGAGCATCATAATCATAGCTTGTTGCAATGAAGGGACCACCCGATGTATGGCCGAAATTTGTTCCCCCGTGATACTAGTACAAAAGGGGTAAAAAAAAAAAAAAAAAAAAAGTAGGTAAAAAATACAATCTAGGTGACAAAAGACGGAACATAAACAAGATTTACTTTAGATTAGAATAGAGATTTTGAGTTACCATGTAATAGTTAAAGAAAGCACCACCATTCTGTATAAACCTTGCAACTGCAAAGGCCAAGTCTTCAGCAGGTCTAGTAGGAACTGGCCCACCAAACTCTGTATACCTGTCAGGCAAGTTACAAAAGTAGTTTTTATAGAAGAGTTTTGTTTTTTTAGAATATAATGAAAACTTAAAAATTAAAGATAATTGAAGAAGTTTGAAAGAGAGGGCAGAGAAAGTCTACGTCTGTACAGCCAAATTGTGTGACTTACCAGCCTGTCCATACTTCTGTCCACATTTTGGGTTTGTATACTTGGTTTGGTTTGTAGTTTTCGCAATAGAAACCATTGCATGCATCAATCTGTCACACAATAAATAATCTTAGTTTTGAGAAAAGATCTTTTGCAACTACATATATGTTTGCAATTAATATCAAAACTATTCTAAGAGGGAATATATATATTATATATAAAGGGATGAGCTACTATCCACTATCTTAACAAACAACACTGATATTTTTTTTTTCTTTTTATCTGGTAGTATAATAACCACGTAATTTTAACAAAATATTTTTTAATAATAATATTTATTTACATTAATATTTAAATAATAATATGTTATAAGATTCTATATAAAAAATTTCATGTAAATCAGCTATAAACAAAGCGAGCCTCTTACAATTTTTTTTCACGAAGGTGTCGTCATTTCCTAATAATTTCTACGCTTTAAAACGACTCCTCAATAGTCAATTTTGTTGCACAAAAACCAATTTCACAAGAAATGAAAGAAAGAGACAAATCTCCAAACCAAGTAGGACCCTGAATAATCATAAGGAAATGGGAAGCAAGCATTGGCATGCCCCATCATGGCATGAATTGAATTGGGAATGTACAATTTGAAAAGACCAACCAAGCAAACAATAAGATGGTTTTTTTTTTTTTTTTTTTTTTTAAAGCCCCACCAAACCAACAGAAGGAGGAAGGCACACTAAATGAGTATGAGTATGCATATGGCAGTGTCAGATTGAGAATGACAATATAAAAAGTCAAAAAAAAAAAAAAGAGATAGAGAGAGAGAGAGAGCTTTTGTGGGAAAGTAATGGAAAAAAGTATACATATATATATATATATATATATTTGGCTTACAACTGGGTCAGGGGCATCATCTTGCTTGCACATAACCCATGGGACTCCTGTGTCAAGACCTACTGCCATTTGAGCTGCCCATTTGGTGTAAGCTTTGCCTGGTGCACCAATTTCCCATTCCACTGGTCCATATTCATTTTCTATCTGTCAAAAAATCCATGAGGAAAAACAAAAGGGTGATGTTGAAGTATAATCAACTTTATTTGATAACCCAAAAAAGAAAATTGAAATTAAAAATTAACAAAATATATATATTTAAGACTAAAACTCTATTAAATTACGTAATTTATTGCTTCTAGAAAGTATGTTACAATACCTGTGAGAGAATTATGGGACCCCCTTGAGTTTCAAACAGTCCTTCTGCTTTCATCATGTTGACAATCTTTGTTGTGAACTTTTGCATTTCATTCTTCATAAACAAGTAATTTAGAAATAAAATTAGCAGTTAGAAATACTAATAATTAATATATATATATATATATATATATGTTAGTAATTCTGAGACCAAAAGGAAAGAATTTTAAGAAAGGGTATGCCAGATTATTTAAGTATTCTAGCGTCCTAACCTTGAAAGGTCCGTTGTCCGTTCTAAAAGCGATTCCTGGAACGTATTTCAGCCAAACTGGGAATCCTCTGTAACATAAAACAGAGCCCAAAAAAAAAAAAAAAAAAACAAAGGACATGAATTTCTGTGATGAACCATTGAAAAAAACCTTAAATTTCTCTCTCTCTCTCTCTCTTTTTTTGTAACAATTTATGAATTGATGTTCTTACCCAAAGTTCCATTCACCACAGATATAAGGACCGATTCGGAGATGAACATATAAGCCAGCTTGTTGAACGAGCTTGATGAACTTCACCAGATCAAATCTATCCTCAAAATAATACTGCAAATTGAAAATAATAATAATAATAAAATTTTGAAACTTTGATGTTAGTATATTTCAAAAGTTTTGAAAAAACAAAAGAGAGAAAAATCAAAGAGCATTTGGCATTACTTGTCCTCGAGTAGGCTCATGCCCATTCCAGAACACATACGTCTGTATAACATCAAGGCCTCCTTCTTTTGCCTTCTGTATAAGATCAGGCCACATCTGCAATTTGAACCCAAAAAATAAAAAATAAATAATAGAAACTTTAAGGTCACATCAAATACTTAAAAAAAAAAAAAAAAAGAACAATTAGAACCCGTGAGCCGCATTGGCATTATTTTGTATAATTATAAAATAAAAAATTAAAAAAAAAAAGTACCTCAGGAGTGCTTCTGGGATAATGAATCGACCCAGAAATGAGAATCCTTCTCTTGCCATTAATGATTATAGCTCTGTGGTCATAAGTCACAGAAGCTGTAGCAGAAGAACAGAGCCATGAAAACAACACCAACAAAATGAACATGAACAACATGTTCATGTTCTTGTTCTTGCCTCTCAACATGTCCCACCTTTCAACTCTCAACCCCATTTTTTAAAAGACACCCCTTTTATTCTAAAATCTTTTCTTTTGAGTCCTTGTTTCTTTTTTATCTCATTTGTATCAAAATCTGGGTAGATATATGTATAGATATAGAGAGATAATTGAGGCTTTTGTATATTGAGATGGCAGAGAGAGTTTTGTTGTGGAAAGCTTGGGGAGTTTCTCCCTCCAACTGCTTTTATAAACATTTTTTGAGAATGGATTGGAGACTTTGGAGTTGGAGTTGGAGGGGGGAGTTAGAAAAGTGTTGGGGGGGGGGGGGGCGAGTTGTGGGTCCCACTTTCTTGCCCTTTTTTATTTTTAGTATTTTTTTTTTAATTTTTTCTTTATGTGGGGCCTATCTCTATATGACACGAAACTTGGATCTTTTTAATGCTTTTGGCTGAGGTATTTACTTACGCGGTCTTCCTCCTCTTGAGTAGAAGCATTAACAAGACATGAAAAATGTATGCTTTGTTCCCGTGGGCAAAAAAGTCACCAAATTAATGCTCTTTTTTAACTGCACATGTCTTACCTTGTTAGCTTGTTTTTCCTTCCACAAAATATTCTCCCACAATCCCATAAATTTGTATGTAAAAAAAGGAATCTTTTTTTAACTTCACTTAATATTGTTTTTTCACTTAACAAGCATGTTTGTCATCTTTGTCATATTAGAGAAGAGTTTCGTGTTTTCTTGTATCTGTGTTAAGTAATTTAACGTTTGGAAATATGTACAATTCATAAGTATATTTTTATTACAAATATAGTGTTGTGAATCTCAAAGATTGCAATACTCTTAGGGTATTTTTGGTATTTTGATTAAGTTTGAAATGTAATTGAATTTTTAAATTAAAATTGATTGATTTTTTAAAATCTAGTTATAATTTTTTATAAAAAAATTTTTAATGATTTTTTCAGAAAAAATATTAAAAAAAACCAATCGTAAAATACAATTGAGTTCAAAATGAATTCAAATATCAAACATAAGTTTATTCTTGAAGAGTGGTTAAAATGTTACTTAAAGAGAAAAGAGATTGTTGGAATTTTCCTTTGAATCATTTTGTACCTAATATAAGATTTTTGATTTGTTGGCACTCAAAAAAAATATATATATATCAATTTAATGTTGACACCATTTAAGATGAGGATCTTCATTTTCTTTTCTTTAAGGAATATATCTTCGAAAAACAAAAAGGAGATTCTGGAATTTATTTCCACGATTATTAAGTGGCCACAAAATAATTATGCAACTTTACTCTTGTCTCACTTTTTCTTCCACAATTGTTATACTTGCCCTTTTTCAGTTGAAATGTTGGAATGCCATATATTTTCTATAAAAAAAATTCATAATTTCCAAATCAGAAAGAAAGTTATCCATTTATCTAATACGCTAACAGTTTTGGCCACGTAAAAAGATTTAATTAAAGGGTATTAAAGCTAAAATTTGTATTTGGTTTGTGAAAATTCCATTAAAGAAAAGAAAAAGAAAAACGAAACTTTTTATGCTCGTGTAAGGTTTTTTTTTTTTTTTTTTTACAGACCAAAATCTTCGGTTAGTTTTAGATAAATGTGAATTATTTCGTCATAATCTTTCAACAAAAAAAGAAAATTTAAATAGCAAGTTGCCGCGTCTGTGACGCAGATGCTTTTGACTACTCTTCCCATTTTATACCAACCCTATCCTATTAGCCACCAATCAAAGATCGCCACGTGGACGCACGTTTACCATCGACGTCGTCTTTTGACAACTCAGTTCACGAGGTCCTTTAAAAAAATATAAAATAAATTTAAAATTAAATCTAAAAAAAGTTGCTTTTTGTAAGTCCTTTTTTTTTTTTTTTTCATAGAGGAAAGAGCTGTTTTGTGAGGGTGTTGTGAATGAATTTGAGTTAAAAAAATATAGTTTGGGTTAAAAATTTTTATTAAATTTTAAAATTAATAAAAAAAATTTAAAAATAAAATTAAAATAAAAAATATAATTTAAAATAGATTACAGAGTATTTTTTATTACAAAACTATACGGATCGCAAAATTCACTGTACAAAAGCTATGATCTTGTACACGTGGCGAGCGATGATTCGACATACCTACGATCCTGGAAATTGGTCAAAACTTGGGTAAATGCGAGGCACAGATCGCGTCATGTGCCGTTAGTTGAGGGTGTTTAACTGCTAATAATCCATTTTTTTTAATTAATAAAATCCAGTTTTTTTTTTTCTTTTTGGATAATAGATAACTAATCCAGTTGGATCAGTAAATTGAATTTTTTTTTTTAAATACCTGGATACAAAACATTTGTAAAAGTTTGGGAAAAAATATTTTTTTTGAACAAAAAATTAGAAAATATTTTGTAGGATTAGACAATAAACTATTTAAGGAATACACAAGAGAAATTTTTCTTCGAGAGGTTTCAAGATGAAAAAAAATATATACTTAAGTAGTACTTAAAAAAAAAACTTGAGTAGGGAAAAAATATTTTAGCAGGTCAATGAGGAAAAAAACTATTTATTAAACCATGCATTTTAATAAAAATTATTTTAAAGGAATATAAGAAAAAAATAATCTTAGACACATCCCATAAAAATTATTCTAACGGGTACAAAACAAAAAAAAAATTTAACGGGTGCAGAACAGAAAAATAATAAGACACATTTAAAAATATAATATTTCGTAAATAATTTTTGAGTACGGGCATATTAGAGAAAGTTGTCCTAAATAGTTTATATTAGAGGAAAAAAATATACTTTCACAAGGCAAAGATTTCACCCCAAAAATAGTATCAAAATGCAGGTCGCAATGAAAAAATATGTTTCGGTCTTTACATATATGTATATGTTAAATAAAGCATGTTTATTAAAATATTTAAAATCAAATAGAAATCGAGTTAGGAGTACATAAGAAAGGGAAAATGATATCTAAATAGGCGCCTATTTGGGAAAGAGCACCATAAATAGTACAATAAATGCCACATTGGATAACATTGTTTTTTATAACATTAGACAACTAATTCATCGAGGTCATGCTGAAGAAAAAAATATTTTAATATGTATAAATCAAAAGAAAATGGAATTTTAATGAAACACATTTACATTCATATATATATATATATAAGTAAGAGTTTAAGGGCAAAAAAGTAAATTAAAATTAAAATAAAATTAAGAAAGGAACGGTGTTAAAAAGCTCCAAAGATAAAATAACTTGACCATTTTTTTTAAAGCAACTCTCATTTGCACAAGAGTAAACTTGAGAAAAAAGTAAGGAAAAAAAATATATCTACAAAGGTCACGTTTGACTTTTTTTTTTTCAGAATTAGGAAAAAAAATAAATAAATAGGACATGTTGGATAAAAATTATTTCAGTATGTACGAGTTAGAAGAAAAAATAATTCAATATAACACATTTAGAACTGTAAGATTTTTTCGCAGATTTTTATGGATAAAAAACTTAAAAAATATATTTAAAAAACAGCTCTCGTTTTACATGAATAATAAGATAATATATATAGCAAAAACCTATATATATATATATATATTATTTTTTAAGGAAAGCATATATATATATATATATATATATAGATACTTGCAGCTTATCAAAGTACCCCCGGATCTGGAGCAATTAATTTAGACAAGCTCATTAAATGTTTTCCTTTCATCAATACTAAAGTAAAATGGCATTACAAAGAAAAGAGATATTAAATTACATTATTGATGGCAGACTATTCACTAACAACAATTATTTGATAATACCTATAAGTCTATATATTTTATAAAATGGCATTACAAAGAACATTATATATTTTATAATTTTTTTGTGATTGCAGACTATCGTTAACAACAATAATTTGATAATAACTAAAACCCCATATAATTTTAATGGCTAATGACCAAAAAAATAAAAAATAAAAAAAACTTAGGTTCAAATCTTTGGAGTTTGAAGTAAAAAGAAATCCAAATTAGCGTTCTAATTTGAGTGGAAATATCATGTAATCTTATGAACTAAGAGAAACATTAACGTTATTATTTAATAATTAACATTCATATCGAAAGTGTTTTTTTTTTTTTTTTAATTTAAGTGTTTTGGATAAGAACAAGGTATAGAACAGTGGCACAGTTTTTTTTTTTTTTCTTTTTTTTTTTTTTCTTTACTTTTTTTCGCACGAACCTTGTGGCAGGAAATATTTTCTCCTTGTAAGTTAGTTAAACTATTCCGCCGAAAAGTCCACCTGACCCAACCAAAAGCAATACCAAGAATTAAAAAATAATAAAAAAAAATCCTCATTGTGGCGTTTATAGCAAGTAAAAAAAAGAAAATGGCAACTACAAGTCTCTTATCAAATATATCATTTTCTCGTAATGACCTATTTGTGTCGAGCACTGTAATTTTTTTTTTTAATCATAAACACTGATAAAAACTTATAAATTAGACCATAGAAATTAATCTAACTATTAAAATACAGTTAGTAAAAAAAAAAAAAAAAGGAAATTTCCAACAACATTTTTCCCAATGTGACATGATGCTATTTGATTGAAAATCAGAGGTGCTAACCTAACAAAAATGGTGATAACTTGAGCTACTCATATCATAGCTTGAAATTCAAGGAAATTATTCCTAACTAAAATCAATACTGCATTTGGGTTTTTTTTTTTTTTTTTTTCCCCCTCAATGGCTGGCTTCAACATTTAGCATCTAGGAAGGAGTCAAGTCCAAGCAAAAAGAATTGCAGGTAAAAATAATTATCGTAGCAATATTGCTTTATACATAAATATAGGACACTGTTTCGGTGGCTTTATGGCCCACATCTGCCTAAGATTAAGAAAATTATGATTACTAAATATGATTTCAGAATAGAGGTTTCCATATTTATGATTATTATTAGAAAAAATCATCCACAAACTCCAAACTCAAAGTTTTACATAATTTTGACAAAAATAAAAGCTTTTTTTTTTTTTTTTTGCATTGGTACACCAGATACATTGATCCTAGATTGTAATTTACACCATGAATTTTTAATTTTAATAATTTACATCATAAATTTAAAATATGTAGCAAATTGCACCATATTGATAATAATATTAATATTTTGAATGAAATTAATATGCGATTTGTACATGATTGTTAATTCATATATAAATAATCAATTTTATCTTTGTTAATTAACAATCTATATGTAAGTAAGTATCAATTTTCATTAAAAAAATCAATATTTTTTTATCAATAGAGTACAAATTGCTATAGATTTGTAAGTTTAAGGTGTAAATTATCAAAATTAAAAATTCAGGGTGCAAATTGTAACTCTATAATAAATTTAGGGTGCATCAATAAAAAAAGCCAAAATAAAATATGATTACATGCAGATGCAATTGATTTAAACCCACGAACTCCATATATGCATGATTGACTAGACCTAACTTTTTAATTTATAGTATTTTTTTTTAGCACCTTATCAAATCCAATTCCCATATCAAAAGGGCATATATATATTTATATAAATTATTATAATTATATATTTGTATAAGAAAGTTATTTAATTAAGGAGGAAGAGTTTTAAGTCAAACAAACAAAGCCATGAGAGAGCTTTAGGGAAATCAATTATATATTTGCATGATTCCAATAGTACCAAATCTCTCCAAATTTCAATTTGACCTGGAGTCAGGATTTTATTATTCATTATGTCTAATTTGTTTATAATTTCTCTCTCAGTATATATATAAATATAATATTGTATTGGCAGAGAATATTGAGATTATTTATGGTAAATTTAAATAATCCACAATGCAATTGAACACAATACAATTATAATTTGGGATTGTTGTCTTGTTTTTATTAATTTATTAATAAATTTTTTGGTGGTCACTTGATTTCCCATTTCCTTGCTTGTATGGGAATAAAGGAATCAATTGCATGGCAAATTAAAGAAGGAAAAGCTTAAGAATTCAAATTCAGTTTATATATATATATATATATATATATATGTTTGTATGTATGTATGTATTTTTAAGTGTTTTAAGGATAAATCTAAATCAAAATAAAAAATAAATAAAGAAGAAGGATCAATAAATTGATATATACTTACACTTATTGATTGAGTTCAAACTTTTTCATAATTTATATTATCGATAATAGTTTTTCTTTAATTATCATCTTCAAGTCTCAACCAAGTGGAATATAAGCATCCTATCCCTGTCCCACCCAACATTTTTACTTCATTTTTTGTTTGTTAGATATTAAACGTAGGATAAGATCATATATCAATGTCATATGAAAACATGATTCACACGGAGTATTAAAAAAAAAAAAGTAATTTAAAGATTCATTTAGTAGAATAACTCTTTGATCACTTTACAAAAATTAAAAGGGGCAATTGCTTTTATTTTTTAATTGTGTGATGAAAACGCCTGATTAAGCATGTTTAAAGTTTTCACGTTTTCGTTCTGTTTGTTCAAGTGACAAGAAAATTAAAGTTCAAATTTCAGCTAGTTTGCTTTTTTCTTGCTTGTTATACCTAACATTTGAACAGCAAAGCACTTACTATAAGTCATCAAGAAAATCAATGTTTGACAGAAATTAGTGCTCCGAAGCAAGGGCAGAGTCAGGAATTTTTTTTAATAGGGGTGTACACTAATTTTTTTTTTAAGATAACACAGATTTTAGTGGAATTATGTGAGAATTTTTTTCTTTTAATGAGGTTTTGTGATGATTTTTAATTTTAATAAGGATAAAATAATAAAAATATAAACTTGTTTTTTTATTGGAATTAATATTAATGGAAGTTATACGAGAATTTTTATTTTTAATACGGACAAAATTATGATTATATGAGAATATTTTATTTTTAATAGAATAAATTATAAAAATTAAAAAAATTTTAAGGCAAAAGTAAAAGAACGCCCCTTCCCTCCGCCTCTGCTCCAAAGTGATGATAAATGCCTTTACAATTTTTGTATACGCAGTCCAATTATGTGGGCCAAAAAAAAAAAGAAGTGGGGGGGAAGGTCCAATGCTTCTTTTGGCTTTATCTTATCGGGTTTTCTTGCCCCCAAAAAAAAAAAAAAGGAAAAAAGAAAAAGAAAAGAAAAGAAAAAAACAACTAGAATTCTGTTTTGCTTATGAGAACAGAAAGGAGGAAAAAAGAAAAGAAAAAGAAGAGTGTTTAAAAAAAAGAAAAAAAAAAAGAAAAAAGAAAAAGAAGAGGCTCTTAACAAAACGGGCTATGATGGTCAGAAGCAGTAAATGTAAACCGTACACGTTTTAAGTTTCTCGGCCGTCCATGGGACACAATCACACAAAATTTTTGATAGAAAACAGATTAGGTATGGATAAAATTATATAGAAATTCTAAGTTCTAGCTAAAATATATTATACATATATACATATACATACATATACATATACATATGGCTAAGTCCACTTTTAGAGTATAATTAAAATAACCAAATTGAATACTTGTCAAATACTATTCTTAATTGATGTGAAAGCTTTCTAATCCACTTAGAGAACTGTACTAATAGCAAGTTGTTGTGTGAATAAATAAATTAGTTTGATAACTAAATTTAATTAGTGACTATAATTGACGGTAAAATCTCGTATGAATGAAAGTTGTTCATTAAATATGCAATCTAAAATCACTCCATTTTATATTTTAATTTATTTCGTTATCGTGTTATAATGGCGCAATAAGTTAAGGATCAACTAACCACCTGTTTTAACTATAAATAAATAAAATAAAAAAGAAGATTAAATGCAAAAAAATGGAAACAGAAATAATATTCTTCATCGTGGGTGTGATAGGGGGACCGATGCCAATGCTTATATCTCTTCTATAGAAGGCTTATGTGCGATAAAACCCTTTATATATATATATATATATATATTAATAATGATGTTTATAAGTATTATTGATCTCTTCAAATATTTTATCCTTTTTTCCTTTTTTTTTTTTTTTTTATAAATTGGCTTGAAAGTGAACTACAACCAAGAGTTGCATTTTATTTCAATTTTTATATATATTTTTCATTATGGTGGGGCCCAATAATATGACGAAGGAAAGAGCTTCACGATTCATTGATTCCGCTGCCAAATAAATACTCGATTTGACTCTTTGATGGATGAATTTCCACTTCAAACGACAACCGAAATGGTCTTCCTATGGTTATCAAGAAATAATCGGATATTGTTTAAAATTCACAAATTAAAACGTTCTATTTTACGATTCTAACATTTTAAGTTTCCATAATCGTATCAAATTTACAAATAATCTAATCATATTATCAACATCGAACCGATATCGAGAATCTTCTTTCGGACACCATAATACTAAATTACAATCTTAAAATAATTGCCTATTTCTAATGGCATAACAATACTTCTTGGTTTGGTGTCATGGGGGATGAAACATGTAAATTAGCTCCAATCTATATGTAACAATAAAGTTCCTTTTTTCATATAAAAATAAAACGATTAAATTCTTATATGTGTAATATTGGTTTAGTTTAAAACAACATTAGCGATGAATATACACCAATATATAAGGATAAGTTTTGAGGATAAGGAAACCAAATAAAGCTTGGTCATGCATATATATTCTTCTTGTTTATGGATGAGATTGCCACGCCATCCATGCATATTCAGTCCCATATCCAATTCCAAGCTTGTTGTTTAAGTGAGGTTCGAAACTTACAAATGTTTAGAGTGGGCTCTTGGACCATGAAATAATGTGGGGACATAATAACTCATATAATATTAAACTTTCTCAATTGGTCACCCTCACCCACCAGATATGACACAAACCTAGGCCGGCTAAATGTTGCTCTCAAGTCTCAACCTCCATTCAAAACTCAAATCAATCACGTTTACCACATGAACGCAGTAATTGACTACCTCATCCGCCATATTATCGTATTTTTTCTTACGTTACCATTTCATTAATTATAAAAATATCAATTTTGGATTCCACTGTTATTCAAATAAAATATGCTGACAATCCGATTAAGATATGGACTACCTCTATTTCATATCCTAATTACTCGAGTTATTAATACCTTGATTACTGTAAAAATAGTAAAAATGGAAATTTTCTTTATAATCGATTTAAGTTCTTGATGAGGGTAATTAATTTACAAGTTAGTTCGAAGAGAAGCATTTAGTCATTGTCCAATATTGTTAAGTGATTCATTTAGGTCGAAATTATGATCATTGGCCGATCTTCAAGTATCAATATAATCTTTATTCAATGCTTGGATGAGAATAAAATATGGAAAGATCATTGCAAATATATATATATATATATATATATGATATTTGCTAAATAATAACAATAATATTGTTTGATAATATCATGTTGTCAATAATTTTGGACATCTAATCCGAAAATGCAAGACTCTTAGATGTCATAATCACTTTGAACAAAATTTAAAAAAAAAAAAAAACTATACTTTCTTATCACTACAAGTCATAGAAGATTATAACATTTATCATTTTCCCAATTCACGTTTCTTTGCATGAGATTCTAGTTTTGAAAATGATCAATCCATATTTATATATATATATATATAATTATATATATATATATATTTGTGTTATCCCTATCTAATTTGCAATATCTATATGATATTAGAGGCCTTGCCTCCGCTCGTATAGTTAAAAGATAGGCCAAAAGCTTATCCATTAATGCGTGGAACCAATTGTGTATGGAATTTGAGCACCCCATTTTTTCCATCATCAAATTTCAAATTCTTTGATGTCCCTTTCCTAGCAGTTGCCTAACTTCGCAACAATAATATTGGTCAATAATAATACGCTTCTTGTTGTATTGCCTTTATTAATCCAAAGTTCACACTCACATACATGCATCAAAACAATTATAGTTTTTTTTTTTTTCCCTCCAATAATAGTACTAAAAAATTATATTGATAACGTATTAGTTTAGATTATATTTCTTTGATCATAAAATCATTGTAATTATCTACAATCATTATATCGTATGCGTATTAAAGACCAGTGACAATTATTGGAATAGTAGGATGTGAAATTAGTAACGCAACGTGAAGGCATCGGGAAATAGAAAAAAAGAAAAGAAAAAAAGAGGATTAAAACTAGTACTATTAATTATGAAATACTATTTTAAGTGACATATTAAATATAATTCGTTATTTTCAAGGAATCTGATCAATAATGGGGCTTAGTTCAGCAAAAACAAAAGTATCTTGGTGACAATAATGTACTAACAAAATTGTCCCTAAAGAACTGAATGACAAAATCATTTGACTTCTTTGCTATTAGTAATTGGTATTAGGTTTACTAATTGAAATTCTAACGAACTTTTCTTGTTTTCTTAGGTGAACTTCATATACAGCTAGCTAGTCCAATCTGCATGGTCATTATAATAATTATAATTACAATTATTATTATTATTATCATTATTTCTTTCTCTTGGTCAGACATAAATATATATATGTGTATATATATACATATACATATACATATTTGGTATGCACTTGGCCGGCACAACTAGCTAGCTTTCCTTGACATTGAAACTACTACAAAATGATGTTTCATTTGTTCAACAACCACCAACAACACAATGTGCTTGTTTTCCACAAGTCCACACCACAACTGGTTTTTTTTTTTTTTTTTTTTTTTTTTTTTTTTTTTTTTAATATTGATAACAAGTTACTCAATTTTATTGCAGTGTACTACCCACCACTGTCATACAACCAAAATGTATAATTTTTTCTTGCATTAGAAGCTGGTTGAAATCGAGATCTCCATATTAGGCCCAAAATGTTCCTTCTGTTAGTTGAGTAGGGACCAGATCCATGTTTGAGTCCAAAGTCTTGTACTTGTTCATCTGCCAACTACAGAACTAACGGATTCCGTACATTTCGGCCTTTAGATCAAATTAAGTGGGATGGTTAGGCGGTTTGTTCTCCTCATCATTAAAAATTGGTATCGGGGTGGTTTGGATTTATAGGCAATCCACTGTATGAGGAATTCTCGGTTCATATTATCATGCGGGAGGAACCAGTCTCTCTTTGAGCTTATCTGGATACACCACTTTTTACCTTTTATAACTTTGATAAATCTTACCACGTAGGGATTCGGTTTATTTATTTATTTGTTTATTTATTAGCCAAAGGAGAGAGGGCCATTTCTGGTGACCATATGTGCTTTGGTTGCGTAAATAAGTCAGGTAGGTTAAAATTTCTGAGCCCTCGTAACTAGTAACTCACAGTTTTTTTTTTTTTTTTTTTTTTTTTTTTTTTTTTTTTTTTTTTTTGCTAATAGTAACTTTTACAGTTTACATTACTGTCGAGTAGTAGCCAATTGTCATGGGTTCCATCACGATTGCAGTTATATGGGTCACATGACTCGTATCTCAAAAGTGTTCTCCTTTAATTTGTAGCTTCTTTTTCCCCCTCAAAATCTTGCCAAGTTAACCATTATTTTAGCTGATTTTTTAACGGTTTAAGCTTTGAGAGAGTAATTAATTTTTTTTAATAACACTAATAAAAAAGTATTTTTATAACTAATATATTGGTTTTGATTATTTTCTTTTACTTCACTTCACGTCACTAATTGCTAGTATTCATGACTAAGTTATCGATAAAATTACCACTTGTCATTACGTATATGCACTTAGATATGATTGTTGGTAAAACAAAACACATATAAAGCTCATATAAAAGAAAATAAGCAAATTCAGTACTATATATTTGATTTTGAGCTACCTTTTTTATTGGTGTTATTGAGAAAATTAACCGTTTAGATAAAAATAACTTCTTGGATTAATTTTACGAATGTCTCCTAAACTACGTACCTATTTCGTTTTACCCCTGAATTATCAAAACTAGTCATTTTACCCCCTAAATTGGATAAAATCATTCAAAATACCTATTTCATTCACTTCTGTTTATAAACTTAACGGAATTACTGACCTGACATATATTAAAGAATTAATCAAACATATTTTAAAAAATAAACCCACATTATTTTAAAAATTAATAAAAACCAGATTAATCTTAATGAAATAAATAAATAAGTTCAAATTAAAAAAAAAATTTAAAATGGGATAAATCTCTCTCTGCTAAAGAGGCCTGAAGAGGAGTTTCGGTTTGGCTCAGAAGCGTTGTGGATTGGAGTTGAAATTCTTGGAGGTGGTCCATCAGGATTGCATCAACTTTCTGAAGGTGGCCAAGAACCAACCTGGATGGCATCGTAGCCTTCCTTGAAGCCGATGACAAGGAGGGCGATGACCTTGCCATCAGCCTTGAAGAAGCTCATCATCCCAAGCTTTGCCGCCACTACATCGATGTGTTCTCCATGCTCATCGCCATGACAGCGAGTGGTTTCGCCGTTGAGTACGACCCCATTTTAGGCTGTTCTTTACATTGGAGGGACGAGAAATGAGGAACACAAAGTGCAATTGAGAGTAGGTTTGTGAGCAGTTAAGTGATTGAGGATGAGACTAACATTGTCGACAATTGTTCTTGTTTGTTGTAGGATTGAGAGGAAATGGTGAGAAATTCAATTTTTGGTAGTTTTTAGAAGTAGATTTGGGAGAGTAAGAGCATAATAATTTTAGTATAATTTATTTTTTATTAATATTTTTTAACTAATTAATATGGATTTATATTAAATATATTTGATTAAGTCTTAACTATAAGTCACGTAGTAATTCTATTAATTCATAGATGGAAGTGGATGGAATAAGCATTTTGAATGATTTTGTATAGCTCAAGGGGTATAATGACTGATTTTGATAGTTTAGGGGGCAAAATGAAATAGGGTACATAGTTCAAGGGGCATTCATAAAATTTATCCTATCTTTTTTTGAGTTAAAATTTCTACATTGGTACTCAATGAAAGTTGTATAATGTCTCAATGTAATTTTTGTATAAATGTAGCAGTTCAATTTTGACAAGAATTAACATATTTCCAAATTCTTATTGTAGAGGGTAAAATCTACAGTTAAATTAGATTGAGTCAAATTTGGACATACAATTGAATTGTTGAGCTGACTAAACGCATGTTGAGTTGACCGAATGTGTTAGCTGCAAAATAACAATAAAGTAAAGTAAAAGATACAAAGAACACAAGAAATTTATAGAGTTCACTCTTAATGTGAGAGTTAGTTCTCTATGGTGACACCGGAGGTTTTACTATAGTTGATAAAAAAGTACAGTGAATACCATAGTAGTAAGAATGGAAGAAAAGAGATGGGGATTGAAGGGAAATAGAGAGAGATTGCAAGGAATAGAGAGAATCGGGGAAGATGTGAGAATTACGGGAATTCGAGGTCATGTGGAATTGTGGAAATTCCAAGGTGATGTGAGGTGATGTCGTATGCCTTGGCGTATGATAATGCCCTCTATTTATAGATGATGATTTTTCCTCTTCTTGATCTAGGTTGACTTTCCTTGTTTGGAAAGCTTTACGGGAACAGGAAAGTAACCTTCTAGGCTGATTTTGACTTGATTGTGCCTTATGTTCGTGTGATTCTTGTGCAGGAATGCAAAGGGAAGGTTTCTTGATATTTCCATGGAATGATTTTGGGTAAGTGCTCGGGTTGATTCGTCGAGTCGATTTCTTGGGTCGCTGGTCTTCAGCTTGACCTGACAGGGTCATAGGTCAATTTAGTTCTTGAATCGCCTTGATGAGTTATTGAATTGAATCTTGAGTTGATCTCCTTAACTTATATTGTCACGTGGATGGTGAGAGATGAGATACGAAATCTGACCTTAATTAACAATTATTATTGCTCTTGAATCGCCTTGATGAGTTACCGAATTGAATCTTGAGTTGATCTCCTTAACTTACGTTGTCACGTGGATGGTGAGAGATTAGATATGAAATCTGACCTTAACACTTATTATTACAAAAACAATGATAAAAGACATTAGTGGATCCCTCATTTTGCGATTCACATACAGGACATACTCTCCAAAATATTTTTCTTTTTACAATTACACTCGAAGTAAATTACATTATTTAAATTCAGATCTTACAATTGCACTTTTGGAAAAATAGTATTTTTCTATGAATTAAATACAAAATTGTAGCAATAAATTATGAACACAATAAATTTCGATTATATCTATGAAAATCATTGTGTTATCAATACCTTGGAAGACATGTTATACAACTACAATACTCAAGGGCAAGGAGACAAAACAAGATGTTATTGTTACAAGAAAATGAAATCAACAAGTTGGCAGCCGTTATAAGACAAACATAGCTTACTTTAGCAGAAACTTTTGGCTATGGCTTTATAAGGGATAAGAATTAAGAAGAAAATGACAGCTTCTTTTCCAACATATATATATATATATACATATTACATATGTAAATATAAGAAAGATATTGTAACCGATAAATGACTATATCTGTCAATTATAATTATTTTTATTTAGAAATTTATAAAAAATAATTTATCTATAAGTAATTTTTTATTTAGAATCTCGTTACATGATTTTATTTAAACATTAATATAAATAATAAATATCGTTAAAAAATATTAAATTAAAATCATTTAATTACTATAATATCTCATAAAAAAATTACAAACGTTATATATAAGAGTATCGGATAACACCTTATTATATTTGTATATATTATTGTAATATTTAAGATTCCTTAACTTTGTGTCTAATAACGATGTGTACAATTCGATTTGACGTGTAATACTCAAGGGCCTATCATTTGACTTGAAATCATGTTCATCTCTTCTTTTATATGCTTAGGCTGGCAATAAATAGACCAAACTTTAGTTATATTTATCATAATCCTGTACTACAGCGCCAAAAAAATCCTATCTTGTTGGACCAAATTTATCATTAAAGTAGTGGGAACAGCGGCCAAACAGGTCATGAGACTTGCCAAAGTCTGCTGGTTACGATTGAAAATTCTTTGTCTGTGGCCACAATTTAAAGTCTGCTGATTACGATTGAAAATTCTTTGTTTGTGGCCACAATTTATGATATCTATGAATTTTAACACTAAAAAAAAAATAAATAAATAAAACAGCTATAGAGAAGGTTTATTTTTGGTCGCTGAATCTCCAAAGCTTCTACGACCAAACATTATTTTCGCTGCCAAAACCTTCCGCAATCGACTTATAGTGACCAAATGGTGACCAAATTGTTTTGGTCGTGGAATACTATGATGACCAAAAACAAGGAATTGATAAGGGAAGGTGAAAATTTTTGTAGTTTGACTTTTACTTTTTCTTTTAAAGTATAGGGTAAAGAAAAATAAAAACTAAGACAGTGTCTAATATGGATGTATAATTTTTTTTAATATAAAAATTTATAAAAGAGAAGATGGTGTACCTGAATAATCTCATAGAGACAAGACATTCTCATAATTGTAATCTATTATAACAAGTGAATTATTGATAAATATACTCGTGATGGAACAACTCGAATTGAAAATCTTGTCAAGAAGAAGAACGAGTAATTTTACTACAATACCAAATGTTTTTTTTTTCTTTTCACAATGACCAATCTTATTAGATGAACATAATTAATTGAAAAGATTATTGAAGTAATGAATGATTAATTACTCCTAGTTAGAATAACTGAGTCCTAAGATTTTATGACTTGTTTCATTATTTAAAAATAGAAAAGTGTTTGCTTGCTCATGATTTACGTGCCACTAGTAAAACCAGCTTAAAAAAATTAAACAAAAATAAAAACTTTGTGGTTCGGCAATTATTTTGTAGAATCATAATTCTATTTTAAATAGTGATAACAAAAATTAATAAGCATGCGATCCTGATTAAAAAATAACGACTCGCAACTATTTTGACCGCTAATCCATATTTAACACCCACTTTTAGATGATCTACATAACATATGTATGAATGTGAGTAGTGAATATGCATGCCAATTGCATTCTACTTAACAATCCAATCGCTTTTGCCTGGGAGATAGCTTAGTGAAATGACAAGCAAAATTTAAGAATAGAGTCTTGGAAAAAAATTCCAAAAATAATATTTGTAATTCAAAAGAATTGCTATGAAAATTTAGTATATATTATTTAATCTAAAAATACCTTTGTAAATATATTTCTCATAATTTAAAGGAATTTTGTGAAAATTACATAATTAATAAATAGATGGTGCTCCATTGATAGTTTTTAACATATTAATAGACATTTATGATTGGAAACACAATTATTAAATGAGTTTGACACGAATACGATACGATAACACGAATTACGAATACTATCATCCAATCAAAATTATGTTCATTATCATGAACCCTGATTACATTCCTAACTAAAACTGACATTTGAGAATTGAGATTGGAGAGTCCAAGCTTTGTGACGTTTAGCATAAAAGGAGAAAGGAGATTGTCATCAACCTTTGCCTTCTAGAAACTAGGCACAACAACTGCGAGCCCATGGTCAAAAATGGGCCTTCTAGAACTAGGCCCAATAAATAGAAGCCCATGGTGAAATATGGGTCATAGTCATGATTCTTTTGGGCTAGCCCAGCTGAACGACCAACTTAGCAGAAGTAGGCCCCATTCATGCCGTCGCTGACTAAGTTCGTCTTTAGCAAAAAAAAGTTCCTCTTTTGCTACAAGAAAAGTACGACCATTTTGACCATGTTTTGGGAAAGGAGGAGAATTTTGTTAGTTTTTTAGGATTTTCGTTAATTCAACATTTAATTTTATAATTAAAAAAAAAAAAAAACGTACATGGTAATCGATATGGATACATGGATAATTGGCCTTTTTCAAAGAAGTCTTTGAATAAATGTCAAAATTTTGCAAAATTAAATTTTTTTTTTCATTTTTTAGTTAAAAAAAAATTAGTTAGTGATTGATTAATTAATCATGATTAATAAAAGATCACTAATTTTAATATGTATTTTTTATTGATTAAATTTAATGGCCATTTAAATTTTTTTAAAAAAGGCCATTTAAATGATTGTCTAAAACTTGCCTACTTATCTAGTTTTTCTGTATCAATATAAGGATGACTGCTATATTTATTACAAAAAAAATATTTAAGACTTTCTATGAAATAAATGCTACTTTTAATAATGTTTTTATATATCTATATTTTGTCATTATCATTAAGTTTGAAATTTGAAAAAGTAACATTTTAATATTTAAGTATAATGTAGAAATGACAAAATCGTAATGATTAGATTAAAAACAAGTGAGGACACCAATTAATAATAATTACATGTCAAAATTACTATATTTGATGAAAAATTGGTCAATAAATTTTGCACTTATCAAATTTGCAGCCAAATATAACACTCGTGTAAGAGTATTTTTTCATCCAAATGTTAAAAATTTGATATTAGCACTCTAATATCAGAGACGCTCGTAGTTGATACATTAAATTCTATTTTACGTAATCATCCCATTATTGGTATTTCAAATAAAATAATTCAGCACTTACCTTCTCGAGTTTTAAAGGTCAAAATTTGTGAAAAAAATATAGATATAATATATGAATAACATTATGTGTTAGAGTAGTACAAAATAGAAGAAGATATAAATAATTCATTTTTACACTTTATTTAGCGTTAACATTAACATTTGTATATTAAAGATAATCTTACAACAAAAAGGAAAAAAATTCAAATTTATGATGTGATTGGAAGACATATTCATTCCATATTATACTTTAATATACAATACAATATGTATTTAGTTTTGATCAATATATTATATATTTCATTTTAATATAAATATATTTAAATGATATACTTACTTATTTTATTATAAATCGACCATATACTCTTACTCTCATCAATATATAATATAAAAACTACTAAAATGTAAACAACTCACGCGCATGTCATATTTATTATTTAAATACAATTAATGTATATAAAGGACATCTAAATACATATTGTATTTTTATATATTACGTCCAAATACAATACAAAATGAATATATATCTAAACTAATCATAAATACTTCAAAAATAATGTCTTGAAATTTCAAGCCAAAAAGATAAGGATATAACTGATCAAGACGCATATATATGTATGTATGTATGTATACACAAATATATTACTATCGCAATCGCGATCATATCCTTGAATTATGTACATTAGCCCATGCAATATCTTGTCCCTCCCCATCAAAATTTTTGCTATACCCCATAACGTAGAGAGAGAGAGAGAGAGAGAGAGAGAGAGATGGCCCTTCAGATTTGCGGGCACCGGGTATGAAAATTGAAAAGTACCTGTGTTTGGACACACGTAAATTACAAAACTGACAAAACCATCTGTACATTTTTTTTTGAATTAAATAAAACCATCTGTATTTATATACAAATGGTTTCCTCAACGTCCCAATCGATGTCTCTAGCCCCAACCTTGTGCAGGAGTGATCATCAACTCCCCTACGTAGCTTGCCTCGTGATCGTAAATATTCTTCTTTTATTTCCTTTTTGCTTTTTTTTTTCTTTTTCTTCTTCCCTTTTTTTTTTTTTTTTGGTGGGGAAAACAACATATTTTTTATTCAACAATCGCTCGAAATTTCGTTAAATTATAAGAAAAATGATCGTGTTTTTAATGGACATATGAGATCAATATGGATGATCAATATCAATATATGTAAATTAATAAATATTTTAATAGTTATTAATTATTTTTTAAATAAAAAATTCGGTTATTTTTTTAAACTTACAAATGTTTAAAAACTATTCATTTATCCAATTTTTCCTTTAATTATCCCTAGCAATGATATTATCATCATTTTCATATATTATATGGTACAAACTTTGTCGTCTTTGGTCTGCATGTCTGGTTTCAAATTTATATGCTTTAAATTTCAAATATATTTGATTTACCAAAAAAATACAATCTGTTATTTTATTTCTTCGTCGGTAGGTACTAAGATATTTTTGGTCTTTTGTAGTTTTTTTTATTTAATATTTTTTTTAAAAAATTGTTACAGGCTGAAATTAGGACATTCGTGAGTAGACTGGTGGTAGTTTTTTGATCACCCATTTAGCTAGTTACAAAACCTATGACAAAGACCCTTTTTTTTATTTTTTTATTTTTTGTGTGTGTGTATATATATTTTTGTCTTGTTATATATCTCAATAGAAGAAGTCTATATATAGTAATTAACCAGATACTTTGGAAATTTAAGGGGAGAAAAAAAAAATAAAGCCTTAAAAAAAAAAATGATCTCCAGGCCATATTACGAAGTGTGGATTTTAAAGAATTCTCTGTATCTTTTTCAAACCATCTTTTTTTTTTTTTTTTTTTTGGGCTGGGTTTTTGTTTCTATGTCTGTTTTCATTATTACTATTATATGTTGTTTTATATTGTTTTTGGTGCTGTAACTGACATGATTAAAGATCCAGCTGGGGGAGACAGTAAACTGTGAGCCTGCGAATTTACGGCGTTAATTTCTTACCCAAAACAGCAGGTACGAAAACGAAATATGTACAAAAGTCAATTCATACTGTAAAGACAGTTCTAAGTACAATATATTTATATATATTAAATGGTGTCAGATAAATAAGAATTTAAGTTATTAAAAATATAATATATTTTCATATTGAAGAAAATATAAAATAAAAAAAAAATTCATAATTATTTTAATTATATATTTTTTTATATAAATTCATATTTATAATAATTAAAATTCATATTTATAATAATTGAAGTTCATATATCAGATATCATATATGATAGCGTATGAGACTTTATGAATGTATATATATATATATATATATGCACCCACGTAGGCATCACAACTTAGAGTTATAAGGTTTCATTTATCACCAAATCATGAGGTATTTATATCACAACTCCATTTTTACTCAGGTCCTTCTATGGTGCATTTGTGGTACCCGTACCGATTCGCAACCCTATTGTAACTTTTATTATTGTACTTTTCGAGATTCGCAAGAATATTATCTCTCAAACACACATGCGTTAACATACATCGTTTAGAATTCATGAGTCTATCATAATTTATACAACTTCAACTTTTGAAATTCACTTCTTACCAAAAAAAAAAAAAAAAAAAAAAAAAAAGAAAGAAAGGAAAAAAAAAAAAAAAAATTCACTAGATTCAGTGTTAAATACACAATTTGTCATAGTCTCTTCATCAATACAGAGAATTCATCTCCTAGCACCATTAAATAAAGTTCTCTTTTACTCCAAGGCGGAAATCTCTTTCTTTCTATGCATTCATAAGAACACAAGCGCATGGTTTCAAATTGATCTGTTTCATACCAAATTAAATTAGGTCTTATAACTTCCATTTAAAAGTACCAGACTGTGTTCATAAAAAAAAAAAAAAATCATTAGACTTTGTAATTTTGGTCTGTTTAACAGAGCTTACTAATAGTGTTTGGATGATTTGTCAAAATTTTTTTTTAAAATTATGACTTTTTGATAAGTTTTTTTTAATAGACTTTAAAACTTATATTAAAAATTTAAGTTAGACTACATAAACTTCATTTTTAGTATTTTTATTTCTAAATTATCAGAAAAGTTTAAATTCATTATTTGAACTTCATAAAAAAATACTTACTAAAAAAACTGTGCCTCTTGTTTCTCTTCTTCTACAGAATAAAATAAAAATAAAAATTTTACCAAACGGATCACTGACTGTCTCTAGGCTTCTATTGGGAATATAACAAGGTGACAAACGGTAAATAATAGTATAAAATATGATCAAGAGGGACAGGGGTGCAGGGAAGAAGAAAATAAAAACAATGTGGACCTAAAGCCCACTTGTGAACCCAATGCGAAAATGGAACGACAGAAACCTTATCTAAGAGGACAAATCGTATTGAGATTCTGTAGAGATTTTGGGAAAGAAAATCCAATAAAGAGTAAATGAGATTGTCATGGTCTCGTACTTAAAAGAAGATCAATACCTTTTAAAGAATTTATGCAATGAATGGCTCCATTAATTTAGCTCATTTGGGTGCTAAATGAGAAGAAACACACATTCTTATGTATTTTATAATGTATATATTTTATGAAAAAAATACATAATAGAGAGAATGAGAGGGCAGCGATGCTTATTTACTCTACCAAAATTATCTTAACAGATGAGAGAGGATCAGAATTTGGATTGAAGTTCTCATATTCGAAACTTGATAGTGTTTTTATTTGTGCCAGCATGTAGTGTTGGGATATACAAAAGCATGTACTTCCTAATTATCTTTCTTTCTTCATTTTTCCCAAAAAAAAAAAAAAAAAAAAAAAGAAAAAAGAAGGAGAGGAAGAAATAAGAACCCTTCGGTACATATAGCATAGAGGGAGTAATTTCAACTTCTTGATAACAAAAATGTAACCATAAAGTACGTCAACAAACCGTTAGTGCTGCGCTACTTTTGGTAGCTTACGAGCAAATTAATGAAACTCATGTTTGTTTACTTGCTACCTTTTCTTTTGGCTAAAGTGTTTCCTTGGTACTTGAAAAAAGATGAAATGAAATAAGAATATGTACATATATATATATATATATATATATATATTAAGAAATAAATTGTAGATCAAAACTATTTAAGAAGGAAAGAATTGGCTAATTAAAATTTTTTTAATTTATGAGAGGAGGGCTAAAATGGGATAGGTTGATGGCAAAAAGGTGTGGGGAGGGGTTTGGGTGCAAAGTTTGTCTCTTGCCTGCACATGGCATTCAATGCCTTTTGGCAAATACTAAGGGTGAAGAAATCAGTTTGTTCCCATGCAAATATTTCTAAAACCTTACATATATATTAAAATATGTGTGTATATATATATATATATATATGTATGCATATATGATTCATATATTTGAACCCCGTGCTTTCAACATTAATTGAATTATTTCTCCAGCAAATTGAAAATCATGATATGTATATGCACATTAACAAAGAGTACAAACATTCACCAGCTAGCAAGATAGAAAGGGACAGACACCCCAGGTTATACATTTCCTCCATCATCAGGTACATATATTTTTGAATATATATACACACACACATTAACTTCTACCTAATTAATATTTGTGTTTATGATCATAGTCATGTAATGTGTCAATATTTATCACACACAGTTATAGGATGATGAAAAAAAAAAAATTGTAACAATACTGATATGTTATTGCATTATAAACAATATTAGTCATAATATATTGACATCGAGAGTTTGTTATTAAGAAAATTAATTAACAATAAAAATTACCTGATGAGATTATTAATTGATCATCAATCAATTAGTCATGACTTGAGATCGGTATTTTCAAATTACACCCTCGCAGATAGAGTACTCAAGTGAATATAAATCACTAATTTATATGATTGGCTGTTAAAAACATATATGTGATCCTAATTTGTGTGGCTAAGATCCAAGCTTCAAAGTACTTGGGCGCGTTTCATTTCTTCACTAGGGCATGTGGGGGTGAAGGTTTTTTTTTTTTTTTTTTTTTTTTTTTTTTTTTTTTTCTGAGATAGGGGTTTTATCAATGGGGTCTCTGTAGTAGCAATTCCACACATCTCCCTTTGGTTTATCTCCTTTTCTTTTGTCTTTTTAAATTGTTTGTTTGGGTGTCATGAACTCACGTGAACGCCTTACAATTTCATCTTCTCTCTCTCTCTCCCTCTCTCTCTCTCTCTCTCTCTCTCCCTCTCTCTGTTGCCCCAGATCTCGATTCTTTAAACGAGTTTTACTACTCCACAGCTTAGGCCCTTTTTTGCCATCTCAATTCTCTAGCTATAGTTTCCACCTTTGCTGGACACAACACTAAGAAAATAAGATTGTTCTTCTCTCTCTCTCTCTCTCTCTCCTCCTTTCTCTCTCTTGTTTGCTCAATGGATCCACCTTACCACAATTCACCACCTTTCTCCTTTCTTGACCTGAACGTGGAAGATCATCATGATCAAAACCATCACTTATTCAATCTAAACCCTCAGACTTGTTCATCTCATTTATCTCTCTCATCTCCTTCCAATTTCATGAATATTCCACCTCAAGAACATCAAGGGCAATTTTATTATAGAGAACCACAAAGAATTCATCAACTTCTTCAAGTACAAGATCAGGTACATCCATACGTAATATGATTATCTGCATATATATATATATATATATATATATGTTTATCATAAACTCAACTTCAGTTTTTCTTATTTTATGTTTATTTTTTCTTTTTTGTCTTTCAATTTTTAGGCTGATAATCATCACAAAATTGTTTCATTCGGCGGATCGTCGTGTGATCATCCGAGAGCTGCAGAGAGTCAAGAATCTGATCACCACCATGATTTGAAACTGAGCATTTGGAAAAGCACTACAACTACTACTGAAGATGAAAATGATGGTGACAAAATTAGTCACGTGACTCGTGATCAGAAAAACGATAATACTATCGATTCAGTTAAGTGGATGCCTTCAAAGATGAGGATGATGAGGAAGATGATCATCATGAACCCGGAGGATCATCATCAATCAAGCACCGACCGTCACGATACGCCGATAAACTTCACTACTCACAAGTTTGATCAAGTCAAGAAGAAGCACCCGACGTCGCCGTTGGGCGCCGATCACAGCAGCAGTTCTTCCTCAAACAACAACAACAACAACAACACAATTAGGGTTTGTTCTGATTGTAACACCACCAAAACCCCTCTTTGGAGGAGTGGACCTAGAGGTCCCAAGGTATAATTTCTTTTGATTTAAAAAAAAAAAAAGTAATTTCTTTGTCCTTTCTTCATAATTCATGTTGTTCATATTATAATTAAGCAACGTACTAATTAAGATTATGATCTCTCATATATAGATATGGTAACAAATTATAAATATTAGTAAAATTAATTATTTGTTTTGGTGCAGTCGCTTTGCAATGCCTGTGGGATTCGACAAAGAAAGGCGAGAAGAGCTATGGCGGCAGCGGCGGCTGCAGCTAATGGAACAATTCATTCCATGGAGGCAACCTCCATGAAGAGTGGTACTAAAGTTCAAAACAAAGAGAAGAAGTCGAAAATTGGCGGCAACGGTGTTGTTCCACAATTCAAGAAGAAATGCAAGCTCACCTCTCCATCTAGGGGTAGGAAGAAGCTTTGTTTCGAGGATTTCGCGATAAGCTTGAGCAACAACTCCGCCGTGCAACGAGTTTTCCCTCAAGACGAGAAAGACGCCGCTATCCTGCTAATGGCTCTATCTTATGGACTTGTTCATGGATGAGGGATGTTCATCATCAATAATGTTAATCTCTCTCAAAAGATTTAGAAATTCCCTTTTTTTTTTTTTTATTAATTAGTTTTCTTCTGTATGTAGGTTTAGACCTAAGGCATATCCAATATGTGTGAAGTGAGTATGTTATGGAAGAGAGAGCAATTAGATCGTGTGTGAGAAAATCGAATTTCAATAAGAAAAGAAGAGAGTGAAGAAAAAAAAAAAAAAAGAGAGAGAAATAAATTGTTAGTAGTAGTGCACTTGTGATTTTAGGAGATGCTAGCTATGGCATGTGGGACAAGTTGATAACCAAATCATGATGGGTCTCTTGTTCGTTTATGTTATCATACTTAATTAATAAAAGTCTCAAAGGTTTCTTATTATTTTATTGCTAATTTATTTCCCTTTTCAATTTCTCAGTGTCATTCTATCAATGCTACTAATTTTAAGGTCCTTCTTCTTTGATTAGGAACTATCACTTGATTATATTAATTATTTAGAGATACCAGATTTGAGTAATGTCGCACTTTAAAAGATCGCATTTCGACATTTACTTTGTGTTGATAATCTTTATATAAATCTGGACTTGATAACTGATGAAACTCCACAATCAAGATCTTTTTTAATCATCCCTTCAGGTTCCAGTCGATATTATTGCATGAGACGGTTTGGTTCACTGCACATGAACACAGGACGTATACCACCGACTCCCAAGTAATGGTAATTAGTTCAAGGATTAAAAGAGAGTGTTAATGTAATTAAGCCGAGCTTAATTAGATGGGTTTGAGATCGAGAAAGCAACAAAGACTGAACAAGAAAGGTGTGTATGTATATGATGATGGTGATGATTCAGAATAAAGAAATTCAGCTTTTTTCTCTTGTGCAAAATAATAATAATAATAATAATAATAATAATAATAATAATCAGCTTTTTTTTTTTTGGTTATGTGAAGGATCGCCTAGAGGATTGTACCTTTGTCGCAGACAGTGTCTGTATTCAAAATTGCTGGTCAGAAGGTAGAAAATTCGAAATAGCAGTAGTATAAGAGAGCGACTGCACCTTTATATACATTGTGTGCAGCAAACTAAAAAGGCCATTCCCCACCATCAACAGACAAATGTTGATCACACACACACACACACTATATACATAAATATATATATATATATGTGTGTGTGTGTGTGTGTATAATGGTGATCTGTGAACACTGTACTCTTGGATATATATATATAAAGGGCTATGTTAAAAGATGATGACAGAGCTGACTTTTTTAAGCATGGCAGTGTTGGACTTACAGCTATATATACTGGAGTAAAAACTAGAAACCCTAGGTTTGCCAGCTGCGTTGTGTTGGTTTATAGAACATCGAAAACAATGATCTTATAGGTGTGTTTTAACTGAGCGTAACATGATATTTATTTTATTTAATAATATTAAAAATAATATAATTATTTATGAGTATTACACATTTTTAATGTCATTGTTTATATAACATAAATGTTATAATACACCTTTCGACCTTGTTATGACCTTGTTTTGACGGTAATTCGTGAAAGACCTGTTTAAACCGGTGTATGATATATATACTTGTACAATATATAATAGGTGAATTCTATACAAATACTTTAACTTAGATAACTTGTAATGCAATTTGTATTTCTTGGCTTACCAAATATGTTGTCTTTCTCACTCTCTGTCCTTATATATATATATATATATATATAGTATTCTTATATATATGAGTGGGTGATGATTAAGATGTGTTGTTCGATTCAGTAAGTAATAGCTAGGTTGTAATTATTGTTACTTGTGTAAGAGGAAATAGTAATTGGCGACCATATATATGTTAACCCAAGTAGTAGCTCTAGAATTTACTCATCATGGCGGATTTCTTGAAGAGATATGTAGTTAACATACTTGTGTACATATGTGGAGACAGACACGTGACATGTATGCTAGATAACATATAGGTACCACGTTAGCTGAAATACTCACTTTTATTATACAAGTCATGCAAATTACAATAGTATTTTTACTAGGTCAAAACAACATGATGATTTTGTTTGAAATAATATAGGACTTTTTGATATCACTTATTAAAAAATAAAAACTAAAAATAAAAACACTCCAAAATGTTTGAACAAGAATTTTTACTCGTTGAACTAGTCCCAACAAGATAAAAACAACATGATTTTGTGTTGAAAGAAAGAATAGCTCAACACAAGTCCAGTTTTCAAAATTTTGAAAGAATATGCTCAAGAGAATGTGTAAACCAATATTTGAAACGGGTATATGTACATGTATGTAGATAGAGTCGTTTTTCATCCTGAAAAAAGAAAAGGAAAAAAAAAAAAAAAAAAAAGACAACAAATACTACATGTCGTGTCCAATAAATTCTAACAATTGGATCTGTCCTTTACACTCGCAATATTTTAAAAGGCGTACTTGTCTTTTTCAATATAGACGACAACAAACTTTAAAATAAAATGACATGTCGTTTCATTTACAGATGACAGGTTGCAAAGTTTTAAAATGCGAACTAGACGTTGCATTCCCGACTAAAACGACAGTAAAAGTACAAAGTACAACCGACATGTCGTTTTACTCCTAGAACGGTATCAATATGGGGTGTCGTCTCGAAAATTAACGAGAACAAAACTCAAATCTAAACGGATTTACTCCTCTTTTTCTTCTGAGATCTCATTGTGTCACTCACAAGGACATCAAATTTTCCAAGTATGATTTCAAACGGACAGAAAGCTTTGTTTTTGGATTTTTCTCATTAATATCCCAAATTTTATGATCTACATGCTATTTGAATTCAAAATTCAAAGAACAAAATAAGGATTTTTGAAACTTGAATAATGAAGTGAGAATAACCTTAAGCTTATGTTTGGCAGAATCGAAAAGGGAGAGTGTGGAAAAAGATCCAAAAGTGGAAAGGGAAATTGTTTTCGACGGGTGGTAGAGAAGTGTTGATTAAGGCGGTTGCCCAAGTGTGTTCAAAGTCCCTACCACTTTATGTGATGAGCTGCAATCTCTCATTGCGCGTTTTTGGTGGGGAGGGAATTGTGATGATAGGAGGATCTACTGGGTTAGTAGAAATTAAGAGGCTGTGTATGGCAAAGCTTGAAGGAGGACTGTGTTTTAAAGACTTGGTTTGCTTTTAATAAAGCTTTGGTAGCCAAACAAGGGTGGAGAATTCTCACTCACATCTTAATTACATGGTTACTTTACTCGCCATTTGGTTTAAGACAAATTAAAGATCCATGTTTGGCGTGGCTTTTTTGATGCTCTACCAGCTGGCATGGCTACCAACTGTCCCAACGGGGGAGCTAAGGTGAGTAATCTCTGTTCGGAAGATGTTACACATGCTCTTTGGTCATGCCAAGAGTCGGTTGAGGTTTGGCAGAACACTTCTCTTTGGATAGTATTGAAGACTTTCGCTTGTGGTCCTTTTTTAGTGCCTTTTGCATGTTTCTTGCTGTTAGAAGTTCTCTGTCTGATATTAATATCTTCTGCACAATTTGCCTGGTGTTTATTGCCAAGGACGCAACCGGTTAGTCTTCGAGGGCTGTAAGATGGGTGCTGCCGAATTAGTTGGTTGGGTAGGGAAACTCATGGGTGATTGTAACGACCTAACTTTTCAGACCGTTAACTAACTTACTTATTTTAATTAATTTAGTCTTAATACTAATTTATGATAGATTCCAAAAATACAAAATTAAAAAAAAAAAAAAAAAACAAACAAATCATACTCGTACTTTAAAAGTTAAATATAGGTGATTTTCACCTTTGTAATGGCTTGGATAAACCCGCGATGGTCAAGCAAAAAGTGGTCAAGATTCCTTGGAAACCACCTGAACATGGGACTTGGAAGATTAATGTTGATGCGGCGCTAAATGAAGCACTTGATTATATTGGAGTTGGGGTAGTTATACATGATGGCTTTGGGGTAGTAGTGGCTGCCTTGGCTAGGAGAATTTTTAGTAAATTCTCCCCACAAGTGGGCGAATGTCTGGCGGTGAGAAGACGGACTTTCCTTAGCTCATGCGTGTGGCACGAAGAAGTTCGTGGTGGAATCAGATGCGTTAAATGTGGTCAGATCATTCAGAAACCTATGTGTCGAGCATCGGAGGCTAACATCATTAATGACATTTAAGATTTGATGATGAGTATTGATAGTGGTGTTATTTGTTATGTTTTCCGTGATGGGAATATTGTAGCTCACTATTTAGCTAGCTATGCCAGTTCTTATTCTGTTGATTGTATCTGGATTGATTCATTGCCTAAACGGCTAGGAGCTTTTACAAGAGTCAATTTGGTTTCGTTTCGTTAGTTAATAAAATCCAAAATTCCAATAAAAAAAATATCCGTTAAATACATTTGTTGGTTCTGCCACTACTTGAGGTCCCCTATAATATATATATACTTTTTAGCTTTGTAAAGAAAAGATGAGACAAAATTTGACAAAGAAAATATAAATATATATAAATATATAATTGTGAAAACATTAGACTATATATTTTTTTCTTTCTTTCATCAAACAAATGAAAGAAACTCTCTCATTCCTTCTAATTTCTCCTACCTTAACATTTTACTTTGATTTCTTTTTTATTTTTTAGGCATCTTACTCACATAGCATAAAATTTAGAAAACACAAAGAGATTGATTCTTTTTAATTTCTTTTCAAATGGCAAGTAATAACAAAGAGACGAGAATTGGGAACCACGTTTTGGCTTTAGACTTGACAACATGTCGTAATTCAAGTTAGAGGACAGTAGGATTATCGTACATAAGACTTATGTTTTGTTTGACATTTTAATTTATCTCCAATTAAATTATATTTTTTTCATCTCAGTTTTCATTTTTTTAAAAACGTCAATAAAATTATAATTAGTTTTTAAAAAATCAATCAATTCCAACTTAAAAATTCAATTTCCAACTGACGAACTAAATGAAACATTAAAAATAACAACGTTAGATAAAATTCCTAGGATTATTAAAAAGACCATTCTTTTAACGTAATAAATTGAAATAACAAATGTAATATAATATTTACTCAATGTAACATAGAAATAAAAGTATGAAAAAAGTGAATAGAACAACGTTATATCCATCCAATATTTTTCTTGCTGGTTTTTATGCATCCAATATTAACACTGAGTTAGAAGAATGTTTGTTAGATAGTATTATATTATGTGTCTTAAATACTCGTAGCAAAAGCCAAAATGACGTATTCTTTTCAAAGCAAACCATGATAAAGAGGAAAATTAAATTAGATGACATTTTTTAATCACTTAATCTAATAGATAGTCTAACTTTTTTTTAATTTAACAAAATGATCATTTGTTATTTTTTTAGATTTGATTAATCAGTGATATGACTATAAAATTTGGTGATTTGCATTACGATTAATAAATAATTGATCATAGTTAATTAATGGTTGACCAAATTAACTGTATTACATTATCAACTATTAATTGACCATTTTAAGGGGAAAAAAAAAAGCATTTTAACTAATTTTTAAAATTTCGACCATTTGTTAAAAACTTATTAAAACAAGGCTATTTAGTTATAAATACCTAAAATTTGCCATCTGGCTGGATAAGAGGTCCAATTTTGAAAATTAGAAAATTTTTGTAAAAGAGTATTTCTCCCAACTTTTTTTAAAATCATTTTCTCATTTTTAAAAGGAAAACTATATTATTTTCAAACTTATTTTGTATAATACTCTTTTGGAAAAAAGAAAATGGATTTTTTTGAAATTTTCTCACAATATACTATTCTGGACACAATTTCTTCTCATTTCAAACAACCTTATGTTTTGAAAAAGGAAGTTTTTTACACATCCAAACACTATTTTATTTTTAAAATAAAAAGATTTTCTCATTTAAAATAGAAAAAATTTTCTTTTAAAATAAGTACAAGTATACAAAACAGAGCCCGAACTTAAAAAAAAGTCTCATTTTGCGAGAACAATGATAAGGAAAGTTCTAGATAGAAACTACATGTCGTTTTTGAGTGAAGACAGCAATATGTAAGTTTACAAACGGCATGTCGTTTTCTTGAATTTTTGTTTTGGAAACGACGTCGTCTGTTCTGAATCAACGTTCAACGCCACTCATTCGAGTCAACAGTAGTAGAACTATCCTAAACCCCCACAACTGCAAAACAATTGGTAAAGCTAATTATCAGTAGAGTTACGATTTTACCTGAACAAACCGGAGAAAAAGTGCAAAACAGAAAAAACTGTTCAGAAAAACAATTTCTCTAGTACAGGCCATTGGAAAAAAAAAAAAAAAAAAAAAAAAAAAAAAAAAAAAAAAAAAACCCCAAAAAGCAAAAAATCTCCGTAGTTATTCATAAATGGCGGAGCCACATTCGTCAGTACCACCTCTGCCTCCAAAGGAGTCGCTTACCGGTCGCTACAAGCTGGTCTGGAGAGTTCTTTTGATCTCCAACCTAGCTCTCGGAGGTGATGCTTCCTTTTCATTACTACTTTGATCATTTTTCACTTCAACATTTATTTATTTATTGTTTGTTCATTTATTTGTTTGTTTGTTTGTTTGTTTGTTTATTTGTTTGTTTGTTTGTTGAAACTGAGTAATGGGTTGATTTCGAGTGATTTGGGTTATGGGTTTTTGAGTTCTGGGTTTGGCACATAATGTGTTTGATGTATGCTCAAGACTATGATATGACAGATACGATTTCATGGGTGATTTGTTTTGTGTTTTTTTAATGTTGTTTTTGGCTAAAAGGGGTTGTATAAACACCACATAATAGTCAATGCAAGAGTGGAAAGTGTTGGTTTGGAAATGCTTGTGTGTATGGTACTTGGCCAACATAGCTTTGTTCCAAACCAGGATCACTAAACTTGGGGGAATACCACCAAGGTGGTTGCTTATCGGCACCGGGCCAAGTTCGTGTCCCTTGGGAAGCTTTTGAGACTATATTTCCAAGCTACCGGCTCAATATCCTCTAGTCTTTAGTGGGGTTGAGCTTATATGCTTTGTCGTCCGAACGAAAGTAGTTATGCCTAAATGCGGACACTTCTCAGCATGTGGGGCATTATGGTCACGCCAAAGGGGTAGCTACGGCTGGTCTCCCTTTTGAGGGGGGGAAAAAAAAAAACAACAACAACTAGGATGGAATAGTGTGCGTAAAAGATTTTGCCGTACCATTGAGTAATCTGGAGGTTTTTGCTAGTCTGGTGTTATATGTATAAAAGCTTCATCTGCAAGGACCGGAGAATTTTGGTGTTTGATAGTTTGACTATACGTAAAAAGAAGTAACCAATTTTTCTGTTTCGTGTATTTGTTTGCTTCTTACTTGGCCTTTGCCTTGAGAAAAGTTCTGCTGAGATGAAGTGGTTCTTGAGACTTCCTTGATAGGAATGCTAGTGTTCTGTTGGTGATGTGCTTTATTAAGTGTCATTTGCGTTTAATTTCGTATGGGAAAATAGTAAGTAAACCTTCTTCCGCCCATGTACCTAGGCCCGAATTCCTGTTATTTAAATTCATATTAGGACGTTTCGGTTATTTCTCCTAATGTTGATTAGTTGGTGTAACAATTGATAAGGCTTAAGTTCATTTGAAGGAGTTTACTGACTTTTGCATTTTTACTCTCTGCAGCTTACATGTTTGCAAGGCCTAAGAAGAAAGATGTTGATGTAGAGAATAATCACAAAGCTTTGGAAAAGCGTGTTAAAGACAGCAAAGCCGAGGAGGAAGTTGATCTCTCTACTATTGAAACTATGCCAATTTATGAGACACCAACACCCCCTCCACCAGCCGCAGTACATGTGAAGGTTCGAGAACCGATCCCCGAAGATCAGCAGCGTGAACTTTTCAAGTGGATGTTGGAAGAGAAAAGGAAAGTTAAACCAAAAGATCCTGAAGAGAAGAAGCGTATAGATGAGGATAAGGCCATACTCAAACAGTTCATCCGTGCAAAAACTATACCGAAGTTCTAGTTCTTGTTTTTTTCTTTCTTACAGTCCAGGAAATTTCTTTAGAGAAAAGACAGTACAAAAGAAAGAACCTTATATTTTTGGGCTCATCTGCGTCGAGATGGAGATTTTTTATTCCAATTTGAATGTCAATGAGTTCTCGTTCTTCTTGAAATACTTGGCTATATTACCATTTTTGGGTCCAAATTTTTGTCCCGCTTAACAAGAGAACAACTTTCTTTAGCTAGTCGAGTTCGGTTCGGCTACTACATGGACAAGGACAACAATATGGAGTCATTTTTGCACCGCAACACGATTTACATTGGTCGAAAACATTAACTAACAACTAAAAGCCATAAGCTTGTCAATTTGGGCAGAAGGGTACTAACTGAAATGATAATTACACTCGATTGGCTTGTCATTTAACAAAACCAAAGACAAAAAACAGGGTAGCCCTTTTTTGGTAGTAAAAAATCCGGGAAGGGGGCGACCATTGTTAGCATACCCTATTGATTGTTACCAAAGGGTCTAGGGACCAAAAGGGCTCCCTAGACGTTGACATGAATGTTTACTGAAGGCCCTATAAAAGAGAAGAAAGATAGATGATCGAGTTTTGAAATGTTTCTCAAGTTAAAGTAGTTGGAACGACTCAATATTCTCAAAGGCTCAAAGTCGACTTAAGGTCACATAAACAGCATCAAGACAAAAAAAGAGATCTGTCTTCCTAGCTTTTTTGTGGGGGATGACAAATAAATTTTTTGGATGTTTTGAGGGCCCCACCATCTCCCGTTGCACAACCACATCCACACTTTGAATCCAATCCAATATCCTATTTCCCAACTCTCTCTCTCTCTCTCACTCCTAGTGGAGCCATGGTCTTGAGGGAAGAAACTGTTCCACTTCCCTTGAACTAATCATCCAAAATTACAAGCTGGAAATCAGAAGAACCAATTCTTGTTTACTCTTCTTGTCAACTTTTAATCACAAGTTATCTTTTCTATGCCAGGAACTATCTTAGTTTCAGGTACAAATTACAGCCATGTTTTCAACCGTAATTCAAACATGGGAAATTTTTTAGTACGCTAATTCTTTTCATCTGATGTTTGCTCATATCAGTTCTGGAACTCGTGGATATTCCATTCTCACCAGCATCAATAAAAGGTATGTAACTATCCCTTCCTTTTACCTTCACTTCTCTCTTTAAATATCTAGTTAAATATCCATTAACAAAGTGAACCTGTCATTGTAAATACAGTTTCCATGGGGAACAAGGAGTACCAAGCTTGGGACAAAGGAGAATTTTCCTTGTAATAATCACAGTTCTCAAGATGAATTCCAAACGGCTATACTTTATTTATTTTTTTTTCAGTGATCTTCTTTCTTTTCAGTTCATTTTTTTGGTAACAATATAGAGATTGTGTCGTGTTTCAGCCCTTTGACAACCCTCCGAGGCGATTTGGTTGTTGTTATCCAGGACTCTGAGGGCAATGAGATTTCACATGAAAGTTGGTCAAACCATATTTTATATAAATACGTCATTTATGCGAACCGCTACTTATATGTACACAATTGAGTTTTTTTATTTTTTAATTTGGGCAGGCGTTGAAACCAAGTTAATAGTTGAGAAAGGTATTTGGGATGAGATTTTCCCCCTTGAAGGAGGTGGATATGTCAAGATGAGGCTGCAGTTTGTGCTCAATGACGATGAGCGCAACCGTATTCGCTTGATGGTTTTTTTTCGAACTTACCCTTTGGTTCTAAAGGATAGTGTTCTATATATACTGTCATTTTCAGTAGACGTGATTTCATTTTGGTTGTAGAGAGAATCTGCAATGAGAAAGAAACACGATGAGCTTCTCGATAGCAGAAATAGTAGTGCAGAAGTAGCTTCTTCCTTGTGCCATGAGGATTCAGGTTCGATATCGCTTTCTCAGCAGAACAAGAAAATAGTATGGAACGTCATACAAAACTGTTAGTTTACCAATTCTCCCAAAAGCTTAAGCTTTTAGGAGGTGGGCCAACAATAGTTTTATATTTCAACAAAAACGGTTGCTCTTTTTATGGTAAAGGGTACCTAAAATCTATGGTTGGATTCTTTTTAACAGCGATTTCACCTGTTTTAGAACGATGCAGATGAAAACAAAGAGGGCACATCACCGGCCAGTACTTTGTCGCAAAATGTTGATCATGTCAATCTTAGTAGACTCAGCAACAGGCAATCTGATGAGAAAGTTGAGGCTCAATCACTTTCTGCTAAGATTGGTACCAGAGAAGTTTACTCGAGAGAAGTTTACTCGAAAGAATCACCGTCTGCAATGGGAAGATCAGACTCGGGTTCTTATTCCGGGAAGAGAAGCTCTCTGGAGAAGATTCCTAGCAGTGTCAGGAATATGATAAGTGCCTTTGAAAGTAATCTATCTCAGGTATACACACTACTCTGTTAAAACAGAAACAAAAAATCCGATACTCTTTTATCTTTCCTTACAGTATATGATTTGCAATAATATGTTCAAGCAGGATGTGAAGTCCCACATAAAACCATCATCACCAACAAAACAACTACTGAAAAAGACTGGATCGAGATTGGAGGAACCCAAGACAGATAACATGACAACAATGCGAGGTAGCGCACGGTTGGAGGAGTTGAGCATAACAAAAGTAAAAGGCAAAGGCACAAACAATATTAGTCCGAAGAGTAAACTAAAGTTTACAGACAAGGACAGAGACATAGAGGAAGAGAAATCTCATGGAGATTCAACGAGAACGACAACGATCAAAACGTCTTCAGCCGCTGAAAATGTCAGTGATAATCCACATTCTGGTGGCGGCTCAGTATTGGAGGAAAGTCGAACAAAAGTTTCTCAAGAAAATTCACGGAGTTTAACTTCGACTCATAACTTGAGATCAGTGGAACACTATGTAGATATGCATGATTCTTTTGACAGCTTTGCTGCGTGGATATTCCCGGATCAAATGAGAAGATTCTGCATAACAACTGGTGGTAAGAAGTTGATGGATTTTCTGGAAAGTCACGGAATTAAGTCAGAAGCTTGCCGTCAAAGGAAAATCGACTTTTCGATACCAGAAAAGGTATCTTGACATGACATTCCAAATTGATTTAAGAAATCCAATGATGAGATTTCTTTCACTTAACATCCAAATGGTTATGTTTGCCGAATCATTTCAGTCCAATGCAATGTGGTGCCGGAAGTGAGATGAACAGAAGCAAGAAAACTCAAAAAGCAAGAAAATCAAAGCCTGAGAGCGAGGGTGTTGAATCTTCTGCAGGACCAGTTGGACAGGTTACATATATCCAGCTTCTACGCACTATGAGAGTTTCTATTTCTTCATGAATTTGTTGGAACTTCGAAATTAAACGGTGCTAACATAAATTTTCTTGTTCCTTGTCTTCTTTCAGGCAGTGAAAGTTGCAATTATGGTAGGATTTGGGGTACTTGTTTCTTTACAAGACAAAGAAATAACAGGTAAAACACTGCATTACTGTTTGAATTAGCTAAATACTGATTTTCATAAGTAGTTTTGTATATTGGAAAAGCTTTTGGTAGGAACTGTATTTTTACTGTATCGGTTAGTATTGTTGTTTTAGTTATGAGATCAACTTTCAATGATTTGATTTATAAAATGGACACTCATATATCAGTTCGTTAAAAAATTCCTACTATAAATTTTTTTTTTCCTTTTTTTTTCTTTTGGTGAGAAAACCGGTTTTGTATCAATTGATGTGTATGCTTATTACTAATTTTCTGTCTCTTTGTGATATTGCAGATAAAAATAAGCTGGTGATTATGGTGAAGTGTGTATAGCATCGTGATGTAATTAAGTTGATGTTTATAATTATATATCAATATATTGTTATCGATTTCTCAAAATTGTTCATGAGTTAAGACAAAATAAATAAATGGTGGGAAAAGTAGGCTCCTACGGCTATTCATGTGAATTGTTTATTTATATGTTTTTTTGTTTATACTCAATACGTAAATTTTTTTTTTTCTCAGTTAACTATCTTTCATCATTTTTACTGTTATTTTTATTATTATAATTTTCATAATACTCGTACAATTATTGGTTCCCCTTTAGGAGGCTACATGAAGGATAGAATAATATATTCTCAACCAAATTGTTTTTGAATTTTGGTTTACTTTTTTTTTTTTTCTTTCGATTTGCAACATCCAAACAAAAAGAGAGAGAAGAGTATAATCTTCAAGATTTACAAATTAAAAATACAGACTTGCACCAAAAAAAAAAAAAAAAAAAAAACCAAAGCAAAAAGAAGTAGTTCTGTACACGTGGAAAATACAAGGAGAACAACCTAAAAAAAAAGTGGAAATATGGAGCTGTAAAAGAGAAGCTTGGAACAACGAGAGAAAGAAGAAGCCACAAAAAAAAAAAAAAAAAAAAAAAAGAACGGCAAGGAAGAGTAGTGAATGTGTGAAAGAGGATAGGAAAAAAAGTGAACGCCATATGACATAATTTGAGCATGAACGAAAGAAAACATTCATTCTTTTCATTCTTTTAAATAGAGAGGATGGAGATTTTTTTCCCCACTCTAGAGTAGCTAACAAAAACAATAATGAACTTTAAATTTGTTAACTTCTGTTAAATCTAAATCGAAAAAGAATAAGTGTGCGTTAGGTTAGTCGGTTGGAGATAAATTTTTAATTGAAATTTATTAACTTTTACAAAAATAGTTATAAATTTTGTTGCATTTAAAAAAAAATATAAAAATAAAATGACAAAAATACAGTTTAATTGGAGTTAAACTTAAATGTCAAACAAAGTAATTCTTTGACACTCTTACTCCTAACTTTTTCACAATTTAATAATTTTTTTATCTATAATTTTGTTCCTTAGTCAATCTTAAAATTGTTCAAATCCAAGATTGCATTTGGTGTATGAGTTTAGAATATAATTTGTAATTTAAGTTAATTGATTTTTTAAAAATAATTATAATTTTTATTATTTTTTAAAAGATAAAATTAGATTAAAAAAAATTTAGGTTTGGATCTGAAACCAAACGAAAACTCACGTTAAGTAAATTATTTATTGTTTTTCTAAAAAATAAGATTAAAGTTGAGAAACTATTTAAAGATGAAAATGTCAAAATACAAAAATTTCGAGGATAAAAATTCCACCCTCTATTTGAATGAGAGGTTAATTTCGGAAATTGGAAAATTTTACAAAAAAATATGTCTCCACTTTTTTTTTTTAATCATTCTCTCATTTTAAAAAAAAAAACAATCTCATATTCAAACTTACTTTCTAGAATACTATTTTGGTAAAAAAAAAGAAGAATTTTTTTTTTAAATCTTCTCACAATGCACAATTCTCAGTACCATTTTTTCTTTTTCAAAACAACCTTTTGTTTTCAAAAAGGAATTTTTTTTACCATCCAAAACTATCTTATCCTCAAATGAAAAAACTTTCTCATTTAAAATAAAAAATTTCCTTTTCAAAAATGGCATGTCATCCAAATGATCCTAATTTGAATTTACCTAAAGGGGAAAAAAAAAAAAAAAAAAAAAAAGAAGAAGAAGAAGAAGAAGAAGAAGAAGAAGAGGAGGTGGAAGAAAAGGGCAATTAATTAATAAAATTTTCAATTTGGGGTATGTTTGTAAGAACTCTCCAAGTTTGGGGGGGGGGGGGGGAAATTATAGACAATTAGTTAATACTCGACAATGCTAAAACCCTAGCTCCCAAAACCCCACAGATTCCCTCTTTCACAGCGAAATCAAAGCCAAAGAGCAAGGTTGATTTCTCAAACACCCAAACAAAATTTGAAAAAAAAAAAAAAATCGACATGGTTCGGAGCATCAGAAACCCTAAGAAAGCAAAGCGAAAGAACAAGGTCGGTTTCGAAAATTCCATAATTTCCATTTCTTTCCGCACTTTTCGGTTTGTTTAATAATCCCATTGAATCGACAATAAACAGTTTTTTTTTTGCTCCGTCAGGGTAAGACGAACGGAGATGGCGCCTCTTCGTCTTCGGCGGCGGCGGCGGCGCCATCTATGCCGACGAAGGTGTGGCAGCCAGGCGTGGACAAGCTCGAGGAAGGCGAAGAGCTTCAGTGCGATCCCTCGGCGTACAATTCTCTTCACGCCTTCCATATCGGATGGCCCTGTTTGAGGTGTTGGGAAATTCTCAATTGGTTTTTGGTTTTGAATTTAGGGGGGGTGGGGGATGGAAAGAAAGTTTGCGAAATTAGTAAAGTTTGAATTTTTTTTCTTCGGTTTTGAACTTTGGGAAATTAGTAAAGTTTGGATTTTTTTGTTCTTCTTTGGTTTTGGACTTTGATCGACCTAATTTGTGATTTTGAGGTAAATTATGTCGCAGAGTAACACTTTTGTATTGATTTCTCGGAAAATTTAAGTAAATTGTTGTCGCTTTAGCATTTGGTTTTGAATTTCTTGGCAGTTTCGATATTGTTCGTGATAATTTGGGTATTTCTCGTAAGGAGTTTCCACATACAACATATATGGTTGCGGGAACCCAGGTAAATTTGCAAATATAAGTGTATATGTCTTTTTGGATCATGTATTCATGCGTGTATACATGTGTATATATATGCAAATATATGTTCATGTGTTGTGTAATTCTGTAAAAAAGGAAAGGGAAAAGAGCTTGAGCTGGGTTTTCCTTGTACAATTTGTCAGAGAGCTTGTTTTCGCTGAATTTTATTGGAATCAAACTTAAGCTTGTTTCGTTCTAGAAATAGTTCGCCCGGTTTTGCTTGTGACTCTTCTATTCATTTGATCTTGATCTGCAGGCGGAGAAAGCTGCTTGGAACTCCATAGGAATATTTAAAATATCCAATATTTCTGGAAAAAGACGTGAACTGGTGCCTAATGGATCTGGTATGGAGGATGAGGATAGTGATAGCGAATCAGAAAGTGAAGAGGAGGGCCCTGGTGGATCCGGGGAACCAATTTTGCAGGCAATATTTTCTTTTCACCCATATTTATCGATTTTACTTATGAGAATTGCTACTTGTTCTTTACTCAGCTATGTGGGTCTTAATCTTTTGTTCTTTGCATCGACAGTTGCGGAAGGTAGCTCATGAAGGAGGTGTTAATCGTACACGTGCCATGCAACAGAGCCCTCATATATGTGCATCTTGGGCAGATACGGGTCATGTGCAGGTCGGTTGGACTTTGTGTTGTTAGAACACTTGGTTGACTTATTTAGGTTCTACTTTTTATTATTTGACCTTTATTCTTTTTATGCAGATTTGGGACTTCAGCTCTCACTTTAATTCATTAGCAGAATCAGAATCAGACCTCAAACAGGGTGCTACTTCAGTTTTCAATCAGGCTCCGTTAGTTAGATATAAGCATAGAGATGAGGGCTATGCTATAGACTGGAGTCCAACTGTAGAAGGAAGGCTTTTGTCTGGTACTGTGATGGGGTATTTGGTTTATTTAATTCTCTTTCATTTTATTTTGCAGTTTGTTGCTTTAGAAAACGAAAAAAATTATAATCTGTCGACTTGTTGAATGAAGGGGACTGCACGAACAACATTCATTTATGGGAACCTACATCTGGTACAACTTGGAATGTTGATACCACTCCATTTGTTGGACACACTGCCAGTGTAGAAGATCTACAAGTATGCTTTGAACTTGTGAAGTGACGATATTTGCTTGGTTTTAAATATGATTTCCTGGTTATTATTTAGTTTGGGCTCCTTATATGTCTTATCCAATGTTCTAATCATTTGCATTCCGACTTTTATCCGTACAGTGGAGCCCTACAGAACGGGATATTTTTGTCTCTTGTTCTGTTGATTCTAGTATTGCAATATGGGATATCCGTTTAGGGAAGAAGCCAGCAATGTCTTTTAAGGCACATAAAGCAGATGTTAATGTTGTTTCCTGGAACAGGTCTTTAAACTTGATACTCTCTGTTTTTCTTCAGTGTCAATGTTTCATGTTGGTTTCTTTGATGACCTTATTTAGCACTTGTCTTTGATTAGGCTGGCCACTTGTATGTTGGCATCTGGAAGTGATGACGGGGCATTTTCCATTCATGACCTCAGATTGCTTCAGAACTCAGTATGTGTATTCTGTTAGAGGCAGGATAAGTTTTACAATTTCGCATCTTTCTTGAGAAAAGATTTGTACATTCTTCTCTTTCGTTGTTGCTTCGGTGACACTACTTTGGGTCAAACCAGAATGATGATAGAAAAGGGGGTAAAAAATTAGTAAAGTAGTATCTCTACCCTAGACACAAAATATGAATCTCATATTGTTATTAAGAATTGGTGTGTTGTATGTGATAGGATCGTTTTTAATCATCTTGAACATGACCATTACGAATATTTTTTGTATCTAGATCAATACAACAGAATGTTGCATAGGACCTGGTAAGAAAATGAAATCTCGATTATTTTTGTTCTTGATATATCTAGGACTAAAATTTCATGCCTTTGCCTGTGCAGGAAAGTGCGACTGAGGTGGTGAATTATAAATATCACAAATATCCCATCACATCTATTGAGTGGTGTCCGCAAGATGGTTCCACATTGGCAGTGTCATCAGCCGACAATCAGCTCACGTAAGTAGTAGACGAAAGACCAGATAAGAATTATTATAGTTCTATGATCTCTCTTTCTGGCCTGGAATTGCAAATAACGTCATTTTCTTTTGGTTTTCAATTCCAGAATATGGGACCTTTCCTTGGAAAGGGACGAGGAAGAGGAGGCAGAGTTCAGAGCCCAGACCAGAGAACAAGTAAATGCCCCTGAAGATTTACCACCTCAGCTTCTTTTTGTTCATCAGGTAACTAACTGTTCTTCCAACATCTTAACCAGTACATTTAGGGCCCTTTTCCAGATCGTAAAGGAATGTAAAGAGAAATGTAACGGCATTGGAAAGTAAAGTAAAGTAATAGGAAGGAAGATCTATGATTCCCTTTCTATTGTTTACTTGCCTATTTGATGGTGTGAAGGGGAACAATCTAAATTCCTTTTTAGTGTTTACTGAAGTTAGTAACTTTAATTGTATTAATGTAATTACTAAAATGTCCTTTTACACAATCAAATAATCATTCACAGGAAACTTATTAGGAGTTTATAGGTAGATTTGGTATTTATTTCCTTTGACAAGGAATCAATACGAAGGGGATGTAAAGGATTGGCATTCCTCTTCATTCTCTATGTTGTGTGTGGGAAGTAAACATATGATTGCTCGGGAAAGGGAATGGCCACTCATGTTTTGTTTCCCTTTGATGCAAAGTAAACATGCCCTTTAAAGTTACCTGTCAGATGGCGAGTTAACCAATCATCCATTACTTATGACAGGGACAAAAAGACATCAAAGAGCTGCATTGGCATCCTCATATTCCGGGCATGATCATATCTACTGCAGCCGATGGTTTCAACATTCTAATGCCCTCAAACATACAAAGTACACTTCCCTCGGGTGATGACTGAAAGCTGTACATCCAAACGTTTGTTTCCAGATTACTGCTGTTTGACGGATGAACGAGTCTTTGTTTATTTATTGTTTCCCTTTTTTTTTTTGGGCCCCTTCGTTCTTTTTTTTTTTTTTTTTTGGGGCCCCTTCGTTTTATGGTGCACAAGGTAGTTCCCCCCTGTTCTTTTGGGTAGTCGAAACTCGAAAGGTTATGTCTTCTGGCTTGGATTCTGATTTTAACTTCTCATACATTTGAGATGTCAATTTTGCTTAAATTTGGTCTTTATGTTGTCAAAACATGCAATTTTGGGCAATCTCGTAAGAGCATTGCTTGCTGTTGGAATGACATCCAGTAGAGTCTTAGAAACCTCCCTGATTGTAATAACCCGTGTTATCGTTTTGAACTAATCGTGGATCAGTAAACAATTGAGGCTAATGCATGATACAGTCACAAACCAAAACTTTTTAAGTAAGATATCAATAAATTCGTTACTTTGTTCCTCTAACAAGCATTTACTTGCAGCCCAAGTAGGCTCATTTCAGCAAGAGTACAGGACCATCGTTGGCAAGAAGTATGTTCCAGCTTAGAAAAGTACAAAGATAATAATCATTTCAAGCCAAATCTCAAATAAAGCTGGTTTTTTTTTACCCATCAACTATAACAGAAGCCTTGAACAAATTGCGGACGACTTGACCACTTTATCCTCATCTAACACAAACGCTCCATCTCACAAAACTACCCAGCCTAAACCATCTGAATTAGATCGCTGAAGTATACTTGTCTTTAATAATTCTATGAATTGACTGGCTTTCCATTCAATTTAGGGAAAGGATCTTGCTTGCTCAAAACCACTACTTTGCTCTTGTGAGCAAAGTAGCCTTTTACCAGATTCTTGTATATTAGTATCGCCACTATACACTCGACCTACATATCACCAGGCGCAACGGATCAGATATCATGACGGGGAAAGAAAAGCAATATCTATATAAAATAACAGAGGGTCTAGCAAGTTTTATCAAATAAAGAGATGGTGATGGTGAAAACAAATACCTCATCCAGGTCCATGTCCATCTCAAGCCATTTCAATGCTTTGACGATTATTTCCAATTTCAGCTGGTGGGCTTTGTTTGGATCCTTTTGCTTTTGGATTATGTAGCTGTATCATAAGCATGTGGGTAATCAGGAAAGAGCTTCCAAGACATCATCAATCAAATATGCAAACTTGAGAAGAGGTGGAAATTTTTACATTTTCTTTATCAATCTTTGGTAGACTTGGAGTTCGAGCTTCTCTAGAACGAGATATACACCTGATCTTAAGAACCTGATAAGGCAGAGGAGTTAATTACCAGTCGCCTCCATTTCCTAGAATTAAAACTCTACTCTAAAATATAACTCCAAAACATACCGGTCTTCATGCTCTTGTAGGGCGTGTCTAAGAAGACGGAGATCACCTCTTTTTAGAGCTTCACAACATTTTTATACTGTCACAGAAGAACATTGTTTGTTAGATGCATGAAATGATGGTTCCATATAAAATTAAAAATGGGTGGTCATGTTCTGGAAGAAACATCAAGCAGTAAACACGTTCTAGTTTGAAGAACTGGGATAAACAAAAAGATAAGGAAAACTGTACCTCAACCAAGTTGTACTTCTCAAGAAGCCAATCCTTCGGTAAGATGCCTATTGAAAGCTTTACGGGTATGAGGTATTTCAATATCATCCTGTCCCAGTTCAAAGAATGAAAACGTGAGCAATAAAGGCGTATTCATACACAATCTTCTAATTCTCAGTGCAGAGTATATGCAGCTACAACACATGAACCAAACCTTATATTTGCTTCGCTTTGAGGACTGCAGTGCTTTAAGGCATATGATAATTTGTTATCAGCCTGCAATGTCATGTGAATAAATTCTGTGAACAACAGACTTGATACATAGGCAATTTCCCCTTACTTTCAATGTGCAAAAATCGAAATATGTATAGTAAAGTTAGAAAATAATTTATTCCACATCTGATAGAATTAAGTTTTTCGGATAGATGTCATGAAGAGGCTATTTTGCTGCAATAAAAAGATGTCAATGTTTAACCATTCTACCTATTCCCAAAAATCTGAGGCTCTTAACATAAGCTCCCCACCAAAAGCAAACAGAACAACTTTGTCAAAAATCTACTTACATAATCATCTGAAAGGATTTAGATTACTTACAGCAGGGAAATTTTCGTTGAAAACTTCCAGACGACCAGTATAATACATGTAGGTGACCTGAATAGACATCCCATAACAGTGAACTTTCATGCAAAGAACTGAACAAAAAGTATGAAAAGACCAGTGTGAGAGAAGCCAATTGCGACCTTATCTCTTTTAGGAAATTCCTCAAAATCAAATATACGAGCAGTTTCGATACTTCTTATCACACTGCGGCAAAGGTGAACTGTACCAAGCTGCAAGGTAGTAAAAAGAGTTTTCAATTTTCATTACGTAGCTGATGTTGCTTGCAAGTTGCAGCATTTCAAGCACTCAGAAAGATCCGATATGATACCACAGTACAATGGGTGATAAACCCACACATTGGAAATATCTACTCAATAAATCCTAAGGGACGACGAAAGTTAATTAGAAAGAAATATCTTTAGAATACAAAACATTAGGAAGAAGGAAATATAGAATCACCTTAAAGTAAATCTTAAAGAGCTGGCAAGTCACGTATAATGCGCCAACACGTTTTGTGCCTTTTCCCTAGAACATGACACCCCATTTACTCATTAGGACTAACAACTAAAGAAATTTAACAATCTTTCATAATGTTGTACATCGAACATTTTAACGCGAATTCACAAACGTTGACAAGCAAAGTTCGGGTTTTTCTTGATTTTATGAATTCCATAGCCATGTGGATACAATTTGAATACTTTGTAATGGTTAATTGCGATATATATCTATAATATAATATATATATATATATATATAGAGAGAGAGAGAGAGAGAGAGAGACATACAGCAAGAACCCCAAAAACTTTCATGAGGAAAGAACCAGCAGCCTTCAATTTCTCAGGAAGTTTTCCATTTGAAGCCAATTCCCTATCAGCCTAATAACCACAAACGAAACAAAATTCCTTAAACCCATTCCAAAACCCTAAATCACCAAAAAAAAAAAAAAAGGATTTTGATTGAAGCATTACATTCTCGGCGAGAATCCTAATTTCATAAGCAACGACATACAAGGCCTCCAAGGCCCAAGCCGAATCCCAATTCCGAAACTCCTGAATAAAAGCACTGCAATTTCCATATCACCAAACCATCGCAAACACAAAACACATATGCATATACATATATATATATATATATATATATATATATAAAGCAGATTGGATCATACTTGGCCGATTTCTCGAAGGATTGATAAGCGTCGGTGAGGTTTCCGATGCGGTAGTTGTGGAGAGCGCGAAAGAGAGGGAGGACGATCTCGGAGAGCTGAGAGAACTTGTCGGACTGCTTAAAGAGGCGATTGGAGTCGTGGAAGACGGCGAGGGCGTCGGCGAGGGAGAGGAGAGAGGAGGAGTTGGAGGAGAGAGAGAGGAGGTTCTTGAGGGAGGCTCCGTCCTGGTACGAGACGGCGTCGGAGAACCGGTTCAGGTACTCCGTGATTCTATGATGCGCCTCCCCCATGCTAACGTACGCCATTCTGTCGTTTCTTCTACAGTCTTTTTTCTACTTTCCTTCCTTCGGAGCTTTGCCCAAATGCCTGCCTGTTGTTTCAGTCGTCGTCTTCATATACCGAAGCCTGATTCGGACATTAATTAACGACGTCGTTTTGCTGGATAGTGGTTAGTCAAAACGACGTCGATGAACTTGACGCCGGAATGATAAGCAAATATACGAGTTTATATAATGCAAAGAAAAACTTCAAATTTTGAGTTGTTAATAGTAAAATTGAATTAAATTTTCTGAAAAAAAAAAACAAACAAAACAAAACTCTCTACTGGTTGAATTAAATAGTTAAGTGCTCATTTGGTTTGCTGTTGAAGTTAAACTTTTTTAATTTATTTTGTTTTTTTTTAGTTAATAAAAAAATTAACTACTTTTGTAGAGTCAAACAACTCAAATCAAAAAATTTAATCCTAATCGATGACCAAATATAAGTTTTTTTTTTTGTGCTAAATTTGTGAATTTTAAGTGTGGGAAAATATATTAATTTTAGGACAAAGAGGTGACCCTTCCCATCCAAATAGATTAGGTCACTTCTTGAATTATTTTTATAAGGATTTCTGTTATTCGTGTTTCTTATTTGGAACTAAGTCATCATCATCTCTTGGTTAATCACTGCACTTCAAATCCTAAAAAATATCTTTGATCTCCACGGTGATGGTTTTAGTGGTGGGAATAACATAGTAATTTTAGACCAATTTGATTTATCATTGTTATCTATAAGTATTATCCATATAATCATGATTTTTTTTTCTCTTTTTCTGATAATAATTTATTTAAAATAAAAACAACATTGTTTCTGCCACGTTGGTTAACAGGTTGCGTTTTGTCGTTATATATTGTTCCTATTTTAGCTCAGAAAGTCGTTCCTCGAAGAGACGCTGTCGTTTTGGACTAGTTACAAAACGCAATCCTGACCGTCCAACCGTCATCATCCTCTCCACCAAACCGCGTACCAACCTTCCACTTCTACCCCATTGCTCTTCTGACCAGAAGTCTCGTTTTTCTGGTTCTCTGCAATCTCCCATCTCCGCCAAAACTCTTCAATTCCACTTCCAAAACCTTATTCAACTCAAACCCAGATTCCAAAACTTCAACTTTTCAGAACCCAAACACCCAAAACGACAACTTTTTTTGAAGCTAAATTCCCCGACATGGCTTCCGATTCTCCGCCGACAATCCCAACCTCAACAAAACCAATTCCAGCTCGAGAAGAAGACCTTCCAAACCCAACCACAGCTCTTCTCTCCTTCGACACAGACTCTCCGACAACCTCAAAATCCCCTCACAAACCCACCACCACAACCGTCATCTTCATCTCCCTCGTCCTCCTCACCTGCATTGCCCTCTCCGCCGCCGTCGCCTTCGCCTTTCTCTTCTTCTCCACCCCACAAACGACACTCAATACCTCGTTGTCTTCTTCTTCTTCTCCCACTTCCTCAAACGACACAGTTGCTCGCCCACTCAAAAAGCTCAACCACCCTGTTGTTCTCCTGATCTCTTCAGATGGGTTCCGGTTCGGTTACCAATACAAGTCCTCTCTGCCGAATATCAACCGTCTGATCTCCAACGGGACAGAAGCCGAACTGGGTCTGATCCCAGTTTTCCCAACCTTAACTTTCCCGAACCACTACTCCATTGTCACCGGTCTTTACCCTTCTTTTCACGGCATTGTCAACAACTACTTTCTCGATCCCAACACCGGCGAGGCCTTCACCATGGGCAGCCACGAGCCCAAGTGGTGGCTCGGCGAGCCCCTGTGGGAGACCGTGGTCAACCATGGCTTGAAAGCTGCGACATATTTCTGGCCTGGTTCCGAGGTACACAAAGGCTCTTGGACTTGTCCTAAAGGTTTTTGTAGGAATTATAATGAGTCTGTGCCCTTTGAGGAACGAGTTGATACTGTTTTGGACTACTTTGATTTGCCTAGTGATGAGATTCCTGTGTTCATGACTCTTTATTTTGAGGACCCTGATCATCAGGGCCATCAGGTGGGGCCCGATGATCCCGAGATCACTCGGGCTGTTGAAAGGATTGATGGACTGATTGGGAGGTTGATTGAGGGTCTAGAGAAGAGAGGTGTTTTGGAGGATGTTAGTATAATTTTGTTGGGTGATCATGGGATGGTTGGGACATGTGATAAGAAGTTGGTTTTTTTGGATGATTTGGCTCCTTGGATTGAGATTCCACTTGATTGGGTGCAATATCATACTCCGTTGCTAGCGATTCGGCCTCCAAATGGTGTTGATCTGAAGGATGTCGTCGCGAAAATGAATAAAGGATTGGAGTCGGGGAAGGTCGAGAATGGGAAGCATTTGAAAATTTATCTGAAGGAGGACCTTCCTAGCAGACTGCATTATGCTGATAGCGATCGAATCACGCCTATAATCGGACTGGTTGAAGAAGGATTCAAAGTTGAACAGAAGAGAACGAATAAGGAAGAATGCGGCGGAGCGCACGGTTATGACAATGCTTTCTTTTCCATGAGGACCATATTCGTTGCTCATGGCCCTCAGTTTGCAAGAGGGAGAAAGATTCCATCTTTCGAAAACGTTCAGATTTACAACTTGGTGACCACAATTCTCAAAATACAGGGTGCTCCCAATAATGGATCTCTATCATTTCCTAATTCTGTTCTTTTGGCTAGCCCTTAATATTTAGTATTCATCTCCAAGGTTTTTTTTCGGAATGGAATCAGCTTCCGAAGTTTGAACTGTTACACGGCGAGTTTTCTGTTGGAAGAAGTCAACGATGATCGTGTGCGATAAGATCATACACAAGAAAATAAAGTCGATGATGCTATTGCTTTGAAGGTAGGTAAGAGTATCTGTTTGATTTAAGAATCCCATGATTTGGCTTAATGGGGGTATCAATGTCTACTTTATAACTGTATTTCATCTATGTACTTGGTTGAAAATGTCATTTTATGAGGAGCAGAACAGGTTAAAGTGGACAGGAAAAATCTTTGTAAAAGGATAAAAGATGAGATAGAATATTGATGTTTCCAAACTCAACATTGTATTTCATATATAAAATGTGTGACTGAGTTCATGACTAAATCAGAATCTTTGCTACTTTGGTTGTTAACTGTTCTTATGACATCAAAGTCAACTACTTGTTTATGTTTGTCCTAACTTTTTTGCACTTGTAATTTCAATTGCTCCATTTATATAGACGGGTGTTGATTTTAGGATTGTTAGAGATCAAGAGGTATGCGATTTCCTTTTGTAAACTTCAGCTTCTTGATCTTTAAAGGAAATTATGAGGCAGTTCTCACATTGAAGTGAACTATTATAATTCTTGTTTGTTGATTTTCTATTCTATTTTAAAACCATTTTTAACATAAAATTAGGACCTCTAATTCTTAGTATATATTTGATGGCTGCTGCTGTAGTATCATAAGATTTATTGCTTCAAATTCACAATGAATAGTCAGATAGAGCGTTTCGTAAAAAGTAGTCTTTCGACCCCTTCTTCTTTTATGACCTCGTCCTACTAGAGAATAAAAATCAATAAATCTTCTCTCCATAGTTTCTGATAAGAGTGAAAAAAAAAAAAAAAAAAAGGGTTATTGACACTTGCATGGAGCTTTTGAGGGAATAGAAGAGTGAGAGAGAGAGGGAGGGTAGAAGGGAGAGGGACGGTCAGAGTTCTGATGCCGCCCCCAAGCACATTGTCAAGCTCTCAGCCCTGAAAACTTGACCCCAAGCTCACACAGTCGTGGTGAAGGTGTGTCTGTTGTTAGGCAACAAGTGAGGTGGATTGGTGGCATGATGGAGATGAGAAGCCAAAGGTTTGGATTGCCAATCTTGGCCGGTTTGACGGATGGAGGTCTAGATTTTTGGGGGGTTTCAATTGATGTGGTGTAGGGCATCCAGCGGTGTTGGCGGTTTCGTGATATTGTGGTAACAGCAGCGATGCGAGTCAGATTCAGTCATCGTTGTTCATGTAGCATGCCGTCTTCTGCTTGCCTCTCAGGATGTGCAGCTATTCTTGGTGGTCCTATTGATAGGCGTCTCATTGCCGGAGGCTTCGACACTGTGGCTTGATGCAGCTATTTAGTTAGTGTTTGGTTATGTTTTTCATTCATTGGATTTGTTTCTTGACGGTTTTTTGTGCGGTCTTAGTATTATCGGATTTTTTGCATCAATTGTTCAGATATTTCCATTGTTACAAGGGATATATTAAAGAGTCATATCTGTACTTCATCTTTAGGGTGCCTTTTTTTGGTGTCTGTTTGTGGAGCCCGGTATGCACTATTTGGCTCGAGTGTTTCATTCAATTTATTGTGGAAATGGTCATTTCTCGGTTTAGTATTTTCTTCTTGTGGGAGGCTTGTGTGGTCATGGTTTGGTGTTCACGTTGCCTTTAAATGCTATGAAATATCTCCTTTTTTCAAAAAAAATATACATATATATATATATTTATATATATGCAGGAGTAAACTAGTTTAGAACTGTGCAGATATTTAGCATACCGGATTAACTTTTGGATTGAACTAATTTATCCCAAGTGTCAAGTTTCGAATTGCGTAACTAATCTAGACCTTCAAGAAGACAAGATAGACTATTTTAATTTAGTTTATTTTATTTTTGTTGAAGATGGTCGTCTAATCAAATTTTTATGGATTCCCAAAACATTCAGAAGGTTTTTTTTTTTTTTTTTGAATACCTTAAATAAATAAATAAAAATGTTAAATTTAAGGCTTTAAAATGTTCTAATTTATTTGTAATTAGTTTTACCCTAACTTAATGAACACAAATGGGGTTAAATAGTACTTGCGCACTCACAAACAAACTTGCACTGCAATGAAGTCAAGTTTCAAAACATTAAATTTCTCATCTATAAACAATGGCAACACTACAACGATAATAAGATCAGGTCCGAGATATCTTGGTTATAAGTTGACGTAAAATTTTTGAATTAAAGAGGTGTTTATGTAATTTAAAAAAAAAAATGTATGTTTCTTAGTGTTAGTGTAGTTCTTCCTAAAATATAAATAGTTCATGCATTATACATTAAATCTAATATTGATTCCTGACTTTTGATTTTAAACATCAAACTCCGAATTTTTATGTTGTTAGACAAAGGATCCCTCAGTCAAATAATTCATTAAAAATTGAACAGAAAAGATCACATGAGAGTGATTTTGAAACTACTCTTTATATTAGAGTCATTTAAAAAAAAAAATTATAAAACCTCTCATTCACCATCACTATCTATCGGTTCGTCACCACCGTCAACTACTGTTGTTGGTTAGGATTCAACCCTTGAAAAATGAGGAAATCCACTGTTGTTGGTTAGGATTCAACCCTTGAAAAATGAGGATGGTTTTCGAAAAGCCTTTTTTTTTTTTTTAAATAGTTCTTAAACAAAAAATATTTCAAAATCACTCTTATATCAATCTCAACATAAGATCAGAGGTATTATACATGAGTTATATGTAAAAATATATGTATAATAATAATAATAATACAGGGATCATATGTAAAAATAACTTTAAAAAAAAAAAAGCAAAATCCAAACAGGGCAGTAGTAATGTGGTGGCTAAAGTTAAACTACCCGGTGGAGTAACAAGTTAACTGCCCGGGAGGGGGGGGGGGGGGCCGCAAAAAAAAGAAAAAAGAAAAAAGAAAAAAAAAAGTAAACTACAAAAAACCTTTTTATCGTCCGTACGATCCGGTTTCTGGTTCACACAAACGGGAGGCCATTCCGAACAGACTTTTGCTCCTCTTCTCTTCTGTTCTCTTCTCCTGCCTGGAACTCTCGCTCCTTTTCCATGTCCATGGCCTCTCGCGTCTGCTTTTGACCTCCTATGTATCTCAGATTTTCCTCAAACCCCACCAAAAACACAACCATCAAAAGAAACAAAACTCTCTTGAAATCTCATCATTTTCATACACACACATATATTTATATTTATATATTTATATATTTATATAAATGGCAGATGTGTTCCGATTACCACTCCACTCGCTTCGCTTCTCCTCCTCCGTGCTAACCTCCTTCGCCTCTTCCTTCAATTCCCTCCAACCGGCTCTCCCTCTCATCGACAACAGACTTCATAATCCTCTCTCCCCTTCTTCCACTTCTTCTTCTTCTCCTTCTTCTTCTTCTTCTTCTTCTGTTCGTCGCCTCGCTTTCGGACGCAGAGACCACTTGCTCTCTTTCAAGGTCGAAATTTGAATTTTTATAACTTGCCCATCTCTGAATTTCGCCTCTTTTTGCGCTTTGAATTTGAACTTCGGTTTGTTTGTTTATGAATTCAAGTGAATTTAGGAGGACCCATTTTCAGAAATTTGATTTTATTGCAATTTGGGTATTTCTTTGTCATCAATGTCTACGTGATGTATGATAAGATATCATAATATGTCTGAAAGGTTTCAACTTTCTGTGTAGTCTTATCCGATTTCATTATCCTGTGGTAGTAAATTTGATCCTCTTCAGGAGTTTATTTAATATTATGAAGTCTGTTTGGGGGGTGTATTTTGAATTTTAATTTGATGTTGGGAAAGGAAAGCTATGTTCTTGCTCTTAGCTTGGGCTACTGTGGTTTTTCTGTCGCTTTAATTTGCCCGTGTTAGCAATTCGATTGAACTCGAAGTCTTTTAGTATCCAAGATTATGGGAGTATGTATGGAGCCTAACTGTCCCCTGACACGGAGCTTAATTTTAGGGGGCGCCGAATTTAGAGATTAGAGAGGTTAGAGAAAACCGTAAAGAGTCTCCCTGAGGGTTGTGATTCTCTTGCAATCTTCTTGATCATAGAGAAATTCTGCAATGGCTGAAAGCGGATGTAGCAATTAAATTGAGGGTGAACCAACGTAAATATTGTGTGTTCTTTTTTGTTTGCTTTTCTTCAATTTTATTGGTAGTAAAGAATTAGGAGAATATTTATGTTGACTAGGCATTATGCTTCACATTCGAGTAAAATTTTGCGGTTTTTAGATTCTTTAGTTTCAGTTTACTTGAGTAAAGTGCTCCTAGGTATCAATCACACGAGTTTAACTAGAGATTTGAAGAATGGTTTCGTGTTATTTTGAATGCAGTATGTCAGTTTTTACCCAGTGTGTTACCGCCCTAGTCAGTAATCAAGCATTGTTATTAATGAGTTTTGTGTTTTTTTTGTATGCTTTATTTGCAGGTACATGCAACCATTGCTGAACGGGACCAGCCAAAATGGTGGGAAAAGAATGCACCAAATATGATTGATGTTCATTCGACGCAAGAATTTTTGAATGCTTTAAGTGAAGCTGGAGATAGATTAGTTATTGTAGAGTTTTATGGGACCTGGTGTGCTTCTTGCAGGGCATTATTTCCCAAGGTAACCCCGTTGTTGTTGACTGTCTCTGTAGTAAGTCAATCGAGTCGCCAGAAATGTCAACTAATACCTCAACATTGCACTAGAAAAAATCCTAATATTAAAGATTGAGCTTGTTTAATAGATCCGGATGTGTTGTCAACAGCCTACGTCAATCACTCGTTATACTATGATAGAAAAAATCCTAATATTAAAGATCGAGCTTGTTTTATAGATCCAGATGTGTTGTCAACTGCCTCAATCACTCATTATACTGTGTAAGGCTTTTTCTACAAGCATGCTTGCATTGTGTAGATTTTTCGAATATGCGACTTTGAACACTTGTTTCTAGTTTAAGAAGAGAGATTGTATTGTTTGTAATTCTTGGCAACTATTTTTCACTTTGAAGATTCGGATAATCCATTTTGTATGGGTTTAAGAACTAATTTTTCATTTTTGTTATCAGAGTATTAGTTTTCTGATTGTTTTTGGGGTTGGTATATATATATGTCAGCTCTGTAGAACGGCTGAAGACCACCCTGAGATTGTATTCCTTAAAGTCAATTTTGACGAGAACAAGCCAATGTGCAAGAGCCTGAATGTGAAGGTGCTTCCTTATTTCCATTTCTACCGTGGAGCCGATGGACAGTTGGAATCCTTTTCGTGTTCACTTGCTAAGGTTGGTAATTTTTAACCTTTTTCTTCGTTACGGGATTACACTGAGCGTTTTCCAAGACTTTTGCTAAACCTATAGTTACTACGTTATTTCATAGTCTTTGAGAAGATGAGAAACCTATTGTTTTTCATATTTTGAGAACTACTTGTAGTATAATACGTCAATCTCTTCTAAAGTTCAAGTTTATGTAACTATTTTGCGGAGAATTATATGGTATCGTATGAAGAGACTCTACCGGTAAGACATAGTTCTAACTTGTAAAATCATTTCAGAATCATATCAAATTAGTAAGCGTTCAACTATGTAACGGAATTTGATAGAAATCTGACTATTCAAAACTGACTCCACGCCTCACTCTCCTATATCATTCTCCTTTTTTACAGAGAATCTTTCTAGGTTCCACAGTTTCTTATTTTGACATCTGGTTCCTCTCTAATTCTTTATGCAGTTCCAGAAATTAAAGGATGCCATTGCAACACACAACACAGCTCGTTGCAGCATCGGGCCGCCAAAGGGAGTTGGAGATCTCCTAGAACCTTCATTAGCTTCAATGGATAAATCAAAAGAATCTCCGTCAGCATAATTAACGGCAAACCCGAGTTTGTATTAATGTCAATTCTTGCCTATTCTGCAAACCCAAGTGAACCTGCATAGTTAATTTGTACATTTGGATTTGTTTGTCTAAAAGAATATCTTCCCTGCATTCTTTGCAAATCCTGTATTAGCATCAATATTTTGTGTAGTGGCTGTGAAAATAGAGATTTTTGAATATATATATATATATATGTATATTTATTTGTTTATTATTATTATTATTTTTTTTAATTTTAGCTGGTTTTTGCTTCTTGCGATTAGGAAAAATATGTCAATGAGTTGTATGTTGTGTCATGGGTAAGAAACGGTAAGGTTCATTGTTGTTCTATGGGAATAGAAGCAGAACTCCCTTAGAATTAACAAATTTTTAGTGACATTCTCTTAACTAAGACTCCAAATTAATAAATATATGTATAAATTTAATATATGGAATGCTCTCCTATCCGGTAGAACGGTTGTCCAGTTGTACAACCATGCAGGAGATTGGCATAACTCGGGGAAGAGCACAGTACAACCCGCTAAAGAGAGAGCTAGAGAGAGATAAAAAGAACTCTCCTGTACGGTGGTGCTGTACGGGAGAGTTCTCGTGTATGTGTATAACTTCTTGGTCTTGCAATAAGCCCTGGGGTTTGATCTTGCATCGGCAACCGGAAACAAGTAAGCTTGGTGACATGGTAGAAGGTAAGCAAATAAAATCATTGTACCATCCAAAAATAAAATAGAAGATAATAAATCTGTACTATTTAATTTAAGAAAAAAAAACTCCCTAACTAATGCTCTAGTCTCATTAGGAGTCCTAATTGCATTGTTCTCCCTTAAATTTGTCACTTTGTGGCAACAATTTCATCAAAATTTAACGCCCACTATTGATTTAGGGTGGATTGTAATAGATTTCTTAATTAAGGTGTAATTTATCAAAATTAAAAATTTAAGAGGTAAAATGCTATGGAACGACAAGTTTAGATGGACAACAATGCAAAAAATATAAATAAAGATAAAAATAAAAAATCCCTGATAAAACCCAAACTTTCCAATATAGTGAATGGCAGAGGTAAGTTGAAATGAGTGGGGTGCAGGGAGAATTTTTTTTTAGTTTAAATTTTAGCCTAAACATTTTGTGATATACTGATTTTTCATTTTGTCCATAATATAAATTATCCTAAATAAGCTTCCACTAAATACTTTACTCTTTACCCTTAAACACGTTGATTTTATTTTTTATTTTTTATTTTTTATTTTTGGCTAAAGCTATAAACTCATTGATTGTATACAGATTGAGACAAAAACTTTTGATTTTGATGAAAATAAGTTATTATGCATGGTTTTCAAAACATGAAAACTTGTATAACGTCAACTAACGTAATGATTAGATGTGTGCGTTCAGTAATTCTTCAAAAATATTGTGATGTTATATGTATATATATTTCATATTTTTAATCTCTAAAAAAAACTAATATAAACTTATCTTGGGGTAAAAGACTAGCGCGATGTTAAATATATCCCGATTATTAGCATAACTTATCTTGTGTCTTAAATCCATAATCAATATTCATCTAATTATGATTATGAGTATCATATGATCAACAGGGGCGAGCTGGAAGAGGATTAACGATACGAGCTAAATAATTGATGGGAATTAGCAGGTATGTTTACAAAATCATACTTTCTTCCTCTACAGAAGTTCACTAATAACAATGAAAATATGGGCTAATTTCAACTTTTAACCCCCTGAAAAATATATGTTACCTCATTTTCCCCCTAGAACTAAAAACGTCACATAATTAATACCCAAGCTTATTATATGACAATTTTGGTAAAATAAATGAAGGAATAAAGCATTGATGTTAACATGATGATTGGGTAAGGGTAATAGGTAAAATAATGTTGTGATTGATTCGACAAGTGAATTGTGTATCCGTGATATTCAATTGATCCAAAGTTAAGATTTTTTTCATTTGTTGGATTCATTGGATAACATATATCACCACCAAATTAATCACTCATATTATTTTGTTACATTACTCACTTGTATTTCATTCTATCACTTTTTTAAGCGTTTTCTGTCGCAAAATGACCAAAATGAAACGCTTCATAAGCCAATAGATTTTAGTTAATTTGTTTTATGTGGTATAACTTCTTATAATATGTTATAAACTTATTCGTTAGATATATTTGTTTTAGTACTTTATTTTAGATGAATTTAAAATATGAAAAAAGAAGTAAATAATATTTTTACTTATAAATATAATTGAGCACGGTAGGTTTTAAAATTTTCGGATTAAGAATAAACAACAAATTTATCAAGGTGATTTATTACTTTTAGTAAATATGTTATTTACTTTATTTTCATAAAATGTTATTTATTATAATTATCTTTTACGATTTCAATCAAACTAAGTGTTCAAGAGGCTCAAATTTAGAGGCCTAAACCACACACACACACACAAACATGTTTGATTCACCAATTGTGGTTGTCTTCTAAAGAGTCAATTTAGTTTCACTATTATAGTTTTAATTATAACTCAAAAACTCAAACTTCTGTATTCTTGTATGTACAAGTTCAAATGAATTTTTTTTTTTTCATGCAAGAATTTAAAAGTTTTTTTTTTTTAAAAAAATTTCAAGACTTTCCCTTTTAACTTCAATAACTAAATACACAACTCAACTCTAATTCAAAACTTACAACTCAATCCGACATCTAAATGCATGCTTAGAGAATATAAACATTGAAGCTCAATATAATCCACATTTTTTCACGTTTCTAGTTGTATAATATTTGTACTTTTTTTAACCTGAAACTTAATGCACTCTTTACCATCAAAAAAAAAGAGAATTTCTTCCATCAACTACTTCTAATAAATTATCAAAGTTTACTTTCTTCTTCAAGTATTAGTAAGGGTCAAATGAATTTTAAATTGTATTTTCTTTATTTAAAAAATTTTAATAACCTTTACATTTATTTGAGAATTTCTTCCATCAACTACTTCTAATAGATTACCAGAGTTTACTTTCTTCTTAAGTATTAGTAAGGTGTTAAATGAATTTAAGTTTTATTTTCATCTTTTTAAAAAATTTTGAATACCTTTATATTTTCAAGTTAAAACTATTACAAAATAATTGTTAAATGTAAAGAAATAATGATTATAAATGAACTTGATCGTGAAAGAAAATGACATGAATGCTTTTGTAACGTCAACGTCGCGATAATGCACCCTATAAAGTTAGATACACATTAAAATAATTAAGAAAAAAACAAAATTACACCACATGAAATTATTTATAAAGAAAAAAAGTTCATACAAATACGTTTATATAGAGTGTTCAATTCAAACTTTGATTCATATATGATTATCTGGTATGTTAATTTCTTCTACCAATTAAACAACTATTATGTTCTTTTTTTTTTAAGTAATTTATTTTTTGATACATTGTTTAAGTACTATTATCTTTTTTTTTTTTGGGTAAATAAGTACTATTATCTCTTCTAGACCCTATGTATATTTTTTTTCTTCGATAAATCTAGACCCCATGTACTTGAACTTCATTTATTCATTAATATATAATTGCCCTCGAAATTGAGAAATCATAATTAAGGGCATGTCAGCTAAAAAGACAAGTAAAAAAAAGTTAATTTCCACAAGCCCCTTGATTGTGAGGTATTTTCACAGTGAGTCAGGTGTTTCTGATGCAATTGCGAAACAGCTCTAAACTGCAGAAACTCTCACATCCATGCCCAAACTTCATACATCCGATAAGTAAGGACATATATAATAATATATTCTAATGGAGTTGGTCCTCTATGTGTTATTATTGCAGAATATAAAAAAAGGAAACTAACTGTCAGACTTAGGCACTCGTTTAGGTGGAATTTTTGTTAAAATTCATGTCATGAACTTTAGTCCTATAATTTTGAACTCTTTGTGTAAATATACTATATAATCTTTATACTCTTTTTTTATATTTAAAATCTTGAGTTCTTGACTTTCCCATTTGAAATCTTTTGCTAAAGTTGCTTATAGAGTGGGCTAACTACATGTGTATACGGTGTATGTATCACTTTCCAAGTTGAAAGATTTACAATGGGATTGTTACCTATTAATATATGAACTAATGTTCTTAAAATAAAATTAAAAAAATTAAAAAAAAAACATGTTTTTCACCTATTTCTTGCCTTCTTTCACTACTGTTGAATAATGCATACATCCGTACGTTTGAGTATTATGAGGTGATAATAAAACATAAAGAAACAAGTAAAGAGTCAGACTATTTCATTCTTTTATTCCAGGACTTTCTTTTCTTTTCTCCTCTTTCTTTTTTTTTTTTTTTTTTTAATTTTTGTTACTTACTTCTCCACATTCTCTTTCTCGGATATCTCTATTTTCGATTACAAAATATATGTATAGGTATTCTTTCATACCACTCTTTCGTAAATTATTAATATCATTAGGAAACTTCGTTTACCCTTTTATGAATTATTAACTGCAAGATATCAAAATAAGCTTTGCTACATAACACTACATATATATATATATATACACACACACACGAACACACACACAAATATATATTTTCCCGTGAAACCTCCTGTCTGCAATTTTTAATATACTTGAAGTTTGTATATTCAACTATGTTTGTTGTGTGACAATCAAAAACTATGTTAGGTTATGGCAACGTAAAGTTACTTGTAGAACTTCTACTCGATTAAATAGCTGATTTATGCTTAAATTATCGATTGATTTTAGGATTATGTCAAATCACCTTAGTCCTGTATTGATATATATAATGTGTGTGTGTGTGTGTGTGTATAGATATATGTAACCTTGTCTAATAACGGTTCATTCCCCTTTGATTAACATTCTAATCGCAGCAAAGTTGATATTTAAACGACAAAACTACCTCAAAATGGCTCCCATGACATAATTATTGGTTCGTGACTCAACTCAAAACAGAGCAACTAAAGGTGACTTTGGCTTAGACGCAACTTACCTGATAAAAATCCAAGCTTCGCCCACATAATTTCATTTCTACCTAAAAAAAGGCCACTAAAGCTGGTGCAGTTCTAGAGGTTCGGCACAAAAGTGGAAGAGAGTAGACAATTATTTCATGGACCCCCCTCTTTTTTCTTCTTTTTTTTTTTTTTTTTTTTCCTCAATTCCTTTTTGTTGAAAAGCGTTGAAAATACTTATAGTATAACTTGGTACTTTAATGGAATGATTAAAGAGAGAGAAAGTGAATGATATAGGAGGTGGAGGATAGCTTCATTAGCCCAATCAATTTGCAAATTATTAGTGGACCAAATTGAACACCAACCAATAATGCAAGTGCAACTTATATTTGACACCATCCATGACATGAGGGAAGAAGAGAATCATGCTCTCTTTTGGGGTGAATTTAGTTTATATATATATATATATATATATATATATATATATATATAGTGTCAATGACATCCACAACACCATGGCATGGCTGTTTTCAACTATAGCACAAGTCATAACATCAAAACTACTTGTACATCATAGACTATTGTTGTGTAATAAAAGTGACCATGTTTCTTTTAAATATCAACAAAATGGATCTAATTGTTACTATCAATTCAATGTTTTAGCATCTTTGAATTATCATGTAGCATAATGTCATGACCCTCAATTATTTAGTGGAGAGTAAAAAAACTGTCCGATCAACTCGATAAGATTTTAGAACCGAGTTAATCTTACGCTAATAACACGTATTCTTCTGGGTCTTTGTTATCGTATTAGAAAAATAATTTTTCAAATTGTATGACTACACCATACTGATCAAATACGAGGAAAAGATTCAAATTATACACATGGAAGATGACCCTTAAATTTCCATTTTCCCATTTCATTGCATCAACCAAGAGGTCCCAAACCAAATTGGTGGCCACAAGATAGGCCACATTTTCAATCAAGAACAACCCTTTTTACAGCTGGCGTCGACGCAATGGAACGCCCGAAGCTCGCACCGCGGCGAGATCGTCCGGAGGAGCAGCCTCGCGGTCTCCTCCTGCTTGATCACAGCCCCTTCTTTCTCCACCAAAACCGCGGCGGCAATCTTTTCGTACCCGCCGCAGCCTCCGGTGGCGATGAACGCCACCAGAGCCGCCTGGACCGGCCCCAGGCTAGGATTATACGCCGCCGATTCCGTGTAACTCCCGCTGTACACCCTCCCGTCGGAGTCCAGAATCGCCACCCCGGACGGGCACTTGCTGTACGGCGCGTGAGACCTATTCGCGGCCTCCAACGCCGCGCGCTTCAGCAGCTCGTCCTCCTCAACTGCGCCGTTTTCGCCGTTCCGGCGAGTGTCGATCCCGATCGGGAACGGGAACTTCAGCCCGTTGTCGTGAGGTTCGAGAAGGAGAGGGACGTCCCTGGAGAGGAGATCGTCCGGTCCGAACCGGCGGGGGAGGAGGCTTAGGAGTGGTTCGAATCCGGACCGGATTTCGGAGCCGGAGACTTGTACGGCGTCGTTTTGATGGTGGTCGGTGATGAGGATGTTGATGGCCGGAGCGGCGCGGATCTCCTGGAGGAACTGGCGGCAGTGGCCGCAAGGGGCGGAGGAGACGGCGAGGAAATCGAGGCGGGGCTCCGAGTGGAGGGAGAGGTTGGTGGCGAGGAACTGCTCGGCGTGGATGGAGTGGTGGAGCGGGAGACCCGGGAACTCCACGTTAACGCCGAAGAAGATCCGACCCGAGGACCCGTACCCGACAGCTCCGACGTTGAATCTGGATATCGGCGGCCGGGCCAGGCTCTTTGCCGGTTCCACCAGCGACGGCAGGAGCTGGAGCACCGTCTGCCCCGACTGCTTCGCCATGGCTTCGGCCTCCGGGGCTTCGATTACGAATCTGGGTCGGTCCATTTCGGCTGGCGGGGAGCGGGACTTGACCCGGTTTGTCGTGTTGGAGAGGAGTTCCTGGAAATTGGGAAGTGATGCAGAAGGAAGGTTTGTGGGGAGGGGGGGGGGGGGGGGGAGAGGAAGAGGATGTGGTTACTAATTTATAGGGATGAGAGACTTGGAAAAAAAAAATTTTAATACATAATTTTTTATTTATTTTTATTTGAAGAATATTTTAGATTTTTAGGAAGGTGTTAAGAAGGGCACATTGAAAAAGAAAAAAAAAATCAATTGTGAAGAGTTAGACTAACTTACGTGTGGTGGTTAAATATAATGAAAATTATACATTTGATTTTATTATAAAGGGAAAGTTTGAATCATTTTTACGTACGAATCATATTTTATGTTTTATGTAAAAATAATATTAAAAATATCAATTTTAATTAATTTTCATTGTTATCTTGTTATTTATTGATAAAAAGATAACAATTTATTATCAACTAAATTGAATACTAAAGTTATTGTCCTAATACGAGACTGAGACTTTATACAATATTGTCTTTAACTCATATTGTAGTTTTTTTTTTTTTAATAGACATTAGAAAGATATTTTTGTTAAAAGGGAAGGGACTAGCCCAAATCTAGCAGGATTAAAGAGATTTAAAAATTGTTAGCTTTGTGACTTTTGAGAGAATCACTACGAATCCGGATCTATTTCACAACACAATTACGTATAAATTTATCTCTATCCATTTTGATTTGACTCTAACCACTTTGTGAACAACATGTCGTATACAGATTTAAAATTATCTTTTACGGTTTCCCATGACTAAATTTATCCTTTTGTTAATTATTTGAGTTTTAAAATAGCATGTTTAATGCTTCTTTTATTTTCTTTTCATGTTGCATATGAGAATGAGAGAAAAGATAGCACTTTATCTTTAGTTGATAGCAGATAAGGCTCTTGAATAGTTTGTGTCTATTATTTACTAAATATTTACAAAGTTTCCGCCTGCTTAAATTAACTTTTTTTTCCCAGTAAATAAATCCTAAAATTCTCTAATGTTATGTTTTATCACTATTTGTGTTAGAGGGTAGTTTTGTAATACACACACACACACATATATATATATATAGCATTAGTGCGAGGTTGACTTGACTGCACGAGCTTCATCAATTCAGACACGCGAGTTGCTCTTTCGAGTTAGGATCGGAATTTGACTCGTCTTGGTGTAGAGTAGAATTTAGTTTGACCATGAACCATAAAAGCTCTTGATTAAAAGTTCCCTTAGTCGGGCTTTCATTTAGCATTGGATGAAATTTTGTAGAAATAGCTTGAGTATAGTATTAATTGGAACGATAGTCTTTATACTATGTAGACCGGATTCGGTTGTAAGTTTAGCAATGCAAATTAATTAAGCATCATGGGACGGGGCATGAGATTTAAGTCTTTATATGAATTAAGCATTAAGATTGAAATTTGGCTAATTGAATGTAAACTATAAATTATTATTATTATTATTATTATTATTATTACTATTACTATTGTTATTATTGAGATCAGATTTCGTACCTCATCTTTCACCGTATACGTGTCTCAGATAAGCCATCGAAGAGCACAAGACGACTCGGAGACATATCATTAGAAGACCCGACTCCCAGATGACAGGAGAACAACTGTGGGCAATTGGAGGTCAGCAGAGTTAAATAAGAAAAGTTGACTTCATGGATAGGAGCTCAGATCTATAAGAAAAGGTAGTTTCCTATATCTTCTATCATCCATGAATTGAAAAGTCAAGCAATATGAAAAGGGCAACTACCATCAACATTTAAGGTATATTCTACCATAATCAGATAACTCAAGGCATCAAGTCAGTCCCTATAAATCAAGCTTATTCTGCAAGTCTAGGGGGCTTCTTCTTCCTACCATTCTGATCATTAACTTATTTACTGAGCAATATACACACAACTTCCCTGAATCTCTCTATCACATCATCTCCATCTCTTTATACCTTTTCTTACAAAAGATCTCATTGTAACACTCTTTTACACATAATGGAAGCACTACAGAGAACTTAGTCTAGAGATTATGAGCAATATCTATAAAATCGTTGTCTCTATGTCTATTTACTTTTCCTACTCTTTACTTTGTTTCTTGCTATTCACTAATAACACGCCGATAACTGACCGAGAACTCAGCCGTCGTCCTGTTTGATCATTGGTCCTATTTTTCTTTGATTGTATATCCAACCCTATTATTATTATTATTATTATTATTATTATTAGTTTGAATTGGCGGTGTAGAGTAGAATTTGGTTTGACCATGAGCCATCAAAGCTGTTGATTAAGAGTTTCAATAGTCTTTGATTACAAAGTCATGGACTCCCATTTAGTAATTAGTATTGGACGAAATTTTGCAAACAACACCTTAGAATAGTGTTAGTTAGAACGAGTCTTTGATATCATGTAGACTGGTTTACTGTATTAAGTTTGATAATGCAAATGAATTAAGCGTCGTGTGATGAGGCATGATGTTTAAGTCACAGAAGACAAAAAGATTTGTTGAGTGAAAGCAAAATGTAATGTCATAAGAAAAAATAATCATAAAGCGTGTTGATTGAGATGTAGCACATACAGACATCATAAAGCGCTAATCATATAGTATTAAGATATTAATTTAGTACATGAATGACATCTTGTCTCTTTTTTTTTTTTTTTTTTTTTTGCCTTTAATTAAAATGTAAACAAAAATTAAAATACAATTCACTAGTCAATTCAACTTCCTCAATGTTCCATGTGATTAAGATGCAACCAAAATGAGCTTTCCCATGTAATACTTTGATTACATTTATTATTTCTTTGCCCCTATTATTGGGCCACTATTTATACAATTATATATATATATATATATTTATATGATTCGCAATATTAGGTGATACTCATGATATTAGGTCTTTATTTTCCTCCTAATTGTTCATTTGCATTTTCTCATGTTCAATTTACTTTATTTTATTTTCAAGGAAATTTACATGAGCCTTTGCCAGACCTCCACACCCCAACCACCAAAAAAAAAAAAAAAAAAAAAAGGAAGAAGAAGAAGAAGTTAACGGAGCTTTCTTCTAGACCTTTTCAATTGCATTACAAAAAATCTATGGCAACAACTGTATCTTTATCTTATCAATAGCACAAGGTTTTTTTTTTTTTTTTAAATACAATCTTGGATTTACAAGTTCGAGTATTTTTGTATCGTATGGTCCTTTAATGAGAAAATGAAAACTCATAGATCCGTTCGTTAAAAATTTAATCCAACAGTTAAAAACCTTACTCTATTGATGCAGTTAAATTATATTTTCTACTATAAAATTTCTCTAATTTATAAACACTAGTATTCTTCCACCAAAAGATTAGCAAATACTAATCATTACAGACTATCTTTTTGATTTTCGACCTTTAAAGTTTCTTTGCTATACCTTCTTCTTCTTTTTTTTTTTTTTAAACTATTATGAGTGTTACATATTAAAAAATCTATATGTATACATATATATATATATATATAATACAGAAATGCACCACAAATCATGTCATTGAAAAAATAATCCAACAATTATGAAAAATAGGGCATCTTACCTTAAAAACTTCCAGCATAATAAATGTCTCAGCACCACCCTTTGTGTGTTGGACTACTAGGTCTTTTTCTGTTGCAGGTTAACTTCTACTTATTAAATGCAAAGTCTTTCCATTTGGATGAAATATTTAAGACGAAAATATTTTAGATGAAAATATTTTAACAGTGTTATAGAAAAAGATTTAGACGACGAAAATGTTACTTTGTTAATATTTAGAATTTTGTCTAAAAGTTGTATTGATAACATTTTGCAATATTTTATACCCTTTCTAATATCACTTCCCAAACACTCCTTTAAAATGTAAAAAACAAAAAACAAAACAAAAAAAAAAAAGAACATATTTAAAACGAAGGGATATGAACGAAACAAACCAAGAAAAATCATGATAAAAATGAGGATGGAATTCTAAATCCCATAGGCAACATGGCATGGAACATATGCTTTTTGACAACTAAGATGACATTGGATTCACACTTACCCACTTGGAATCTTCTATATATATATATATATATATTATATTATATTGTTGATGCAAGCTTGCAAGCATCTATTTTTTATTAGATTTATTATTAGTGTAGAGTATTGAGCTCAAGTACAAAACAATCTAGTCAGATACAATGCTAGTTTTTTCTGATCCATATGTGGAATTTCTTTGTCCACACTTCAGCTTCACCAGCCATTGACAACCCAAAATTTAGCTGCATTAGTGATAAATCCAGATGTACTCAATCACATAATATATGTTATTATTATTGTTGTTTTTATTATCATTATCATCATCATCATTATTATTGGAGTCGACAATTCCTTTTTTTTTTTTTTTGCTTGTTTCTTTATGGTATAATAGCCTTTAGTTTTAACACTTGGTGAGCTGTATAATTCTGTTTGTTTCTCTATTTATATCCAAAAGTGGATTTAAACACGCAACAATGTGCCAACATCAATGGTTGGTAGGCACTCATTTTCCTTACTGAATATTTAGGTTCGAGTTGTTACCACCGTGTTGATCAGGATATATGGACAATCTATTTTATGAGAATTCATATATCACGCGGAGGGGGAAGGGGGACATCACCTCCAGGGTTATCGGGTATTCCAACATCTACCCTTATGACTCATTCTTTTTTATCCAAAAAAAAAAAAAAAAAAAAAACAAGCAACAATGTGGTTCAGCCATTGTTTAATACACTGGCTCAAGTTAGTTTAGATAGAAGGAAATAAAGAACTCTCTATAGAGACAGAATTAGTATAAATTACTGAACAATTGAAATCGTACCCTCACACAAAGGGCATGTTTACTTCACATGATTAGAAAAGAAGAAAAAGTATTTCTCTTTTTCATCTATTTATGTATTTACTTACAAATTCATAATCATAAACCCCGGTGTAAGAAATGAGCTCTCAATTATTTTAACTCTCTCTGACACTCCTTGACTAAAGGGAATTAACGCCGAATTAACCTACCAGCTTTATCAAGCCAATAAATAAATTAAATTAATTAAACTCCTTTTAAAATATTAAAAATGAAATCGAATTGCATCCGATTCAACTAAAAAGGGAGTTAGTCACCCTTATTCTTATTCATAACCTTTTCTTTTCAAACTCATACTTCTATGTTAATGTAACAATTTCATACGGTTTGTTAAGCATGCCCAAAGACATATATATATATATATATATATGTCACTATAATTATAGTTGACAGGAAGTTCAGAAATTGGAAGTTTGAGTTGATCATAACATGGTTCCGTGTAAACTTAATTTTAAATCTTAAATGGTGAATGGTATATTATGAAAACAGCCCAAGCCTCATCAAGAAATGGTTAAACTCAAACCCATTAAAAGTTGCGTATTATAATTTTTGTTCTCGTTCTTTAGTTTCATCTGTCAATTTCAAAAGGGCTTGTATACCAGTCAAATTGAGATGCCATTCTCAAACCGGGGAAAGTGTATGTTTGTGTGTGTGTGTATATATATATATATATATATCTGCATTTTACACACAAAAAAGAAAAAAAAAAGGAAAAAAAAAAAGTCAAGTTTAGATGCCTAAAACAGCGAATTAATATATATGTGAAGGAAGAGACGAATCAAGAATATATTGTGGACAGATTTGATGAACTTTAAGCTGTATCTAACATAGTTCATGTTTCTTTTTCCTCGCTTGACTAAAGAAAAGAAAAATTAATGCATATTTATTCTGGTCAAAATCATATTAAAAGAGAAAATTCACAATACCGTGAGTAATTTTGATAGTTCAAAAGATACCCGGTATTCTAATAGTCTAACGTAGAATTCTCCCTTATTTTCATATTTTTCTTTCACAAATCACACTTGAGAAAGTTTTATTTTTTATTTTTATTTTTTTAAGGAAAGGAATGGAAGGTATTTGACACTTCAAATTGAGGGAAAGAGAGAGAACATGCAACGGGGAAAAAATGTGAACGAGAGAAATGAATTTAAAACTTTTTTTTTTTTTTTCTCATTTGTCTTTTTCCAAAAATTTTTGTCTTTTCTGAAAAGTCAACATAATTTATATTTAAACTTAAAAATTTAACTCAACTTACATACCAAAACCCCCTAGTTTTCTTTTACTTGTTTAATATGTTACGAGAAAAAAAAATGAATGATCAATTAAATGAATATTTTATCAATAATTTTACATTAAAAATAATAATCTAATATCTATGCAAGTGTAATAAGTTCTCCCTTAAAAATCTCTTTTTTTTTTTTTTAAGAGAATGAAAATGATGAGACTCACAATTTTTCTTTTTACTTTTATTTCCTGTCAAACAACCTATAATTTGTTTTCTATTCAAAATCGCATCACTATTTTTTCCCCCTTTACTTTTCGCCTCTATAAAACTTACCGTAAGGCTTAAAGGGGCTAAGCAAATAATTTAATTTTATATACACGAATTGGCTATATATAATTCTATGCAGATATATTTTTATTACTTTCCTGTAGGGGTAAATAAAATTTTGTTTCCACACTCTTTCAATTTAAATTACGAATGAGAGAAGGCCTCAAACGGAGGACGCTTATCCACAAACGACAAAATTAAAAAGAGTGAATTTGAACTCAGAAACTGACATCAAAACTGGACAACAATTGAACACAAGACATGTTTTATTTCACGTGAATAGGGAAAATACATGTTTATTTCATGTATTTACTAACAAAATTAAATATGATAATTTAGTAGGATTCCTTTGCCAAAAGAAGATTAAAAAAAAAAACGTAAAAGGGCTTGTATTTTTACCTATAAGAACCTGTACTCATCCCTAATGAGACAGCCGACAGATTTGAATAATACAACATGAGTATAGAAGTAAAGATTAATTCTCCGATAGGGTATGGCGCAGGGGTGGAGTAAGCTCTCTCACCTCGCTAATATTCACCCTTCTTAAAAAAAAAAAATAATATATATATATATATATATATATATACATAGATTAGAATTTTATTTTTTTAGTAGAATACAAAAAGAAAAGCACCTTCATAAAAAGGGGGAAACGATCCCTAATCTTGATTTTTTTTTTAATAGTTATGTTGCTAAATTATATGAAAACATTAACGGAATTTGTTTTTAGTTTTTTTTTTTTTTCATATTCATAATAAGTAAATGTGTAGGATATGAATATAATGTTTCTAAAGGGAAATCTCTACTCTTGCACCCGTTTTAAATTAGACGGGTATGGATGCAAGTATGGGATGAAAGGTGGAGAGGTATGGGCCGGGGAGGCGAAGCATGCCATTGCATTCCAAAAAGTAAAACTTATGGAGTGAGGAATTAAAAAAAAAAAAAAAAAAAAATGTGAATCCTAATTATTCTTTTGGTATTGCTTTTTATTAATCGGAATAAATGTTGAATTTAGTCATATCTTCTTATCAAATCTATTATATTTGTATTCCACTAAAATATATTTCAGTAATTGAATTGGTAAAATTTCTATTTCTAAGTTCAATACATACTGAAAAAGAAGTTGGAGTGTTCCTGATTATATTTTTCAAATAGATATGTATATTTTAGAAAACGAATTAATTATCTTATTCTGATCACTTTTCTATCCTTTTCGAACTTTTTTTTTTTTAATGGAGTGTCCTGATTATACGTCCTAATTGATTTTAGAATAGAGAATTAATGATCTTATTCTGATTACTTTTTTCTATCCTTTTCGAACAAATTAGCTTTTCTGCTATATTCCACTTTATTAATGTTAATGGACAGAACATGACCTCAATTTCGATTATATTATTTCCATGGTATAACTTTTAGGCGAATCGGCTTTAGTGTATAATGCATTAAAATAGAAGATATAGCAAAATTGTTATTATATATTAAAATAGAAGATGCAACAAAATATTTAATCTATGGTAATTATAATTTTGTTAAGATATTATAGCATTTAATATATCTACAATGTTATATAGATATATAAATGTAGTTTTATTGAACACTTTCACAGAAACATTTCATAAGCAACAATATTGGAAGATGGAAAGACCACGACTACGAGACATAGGAAACGACAACAATGGGGACAAACAGAAGGGAAAGCTGACACGTGAAAGTTTGAGAGAAAAATAAAGAATTTGAAACAGTTAAAAAATGAGTTTTTATCTTAAAATGTTAATATTTTAAATGAAATATCTAATATCCTTATATGTTTGTTATTATTATTATGTATTTATAATGTAAGATTTGAGTTTCTTTTTATCCTTAACACACCTCGTAAGATAGTGCTCTGAGCCATTAATCACTCTAATACATGTTAAGAAATACAATGAAAACTAATGGAATTCAACTTGTTGGTTTGTGGATTTTTGGAGATATGTTTCTGGGTTTGTGGATTCGTTCGTTTTTTTTTTTTTTCCCAATTGAAATCTGATGGGATTTTGGGTTTCTGGGTTTATGATCTAGTGGGATTTCTGGGTTTCTCTACTACTTCTTCTTCTTCTTCTTCTTCTTCTTTCTTTTTTTTTTTTTTTTTGGACGAAAGCTCTCCTAATACCATAACCAATCGTTTGCCTTGAGAACTATTTGACGCCAAGTCCAAATGATACAACCTCCGCACACGGAAACCATAATCAATGAAAAATATCAACAAACTAAAAACGACGAAAAGCAGTAAATGACAACAGTATAAAACGACATTAAAACGAAAATGATGAGAATGTAAAAATAATAGCACCAACTAAAATTCTTCAAAAAAAAAAAAAGACAAACTAAAATCAGCAAAAGAATCAAACGCAAAAATAAGAACTAAGAAAATAAATATTTTGGCAGGAGTCATTTGGACAAAAAAAAAAAAAAAACTGAAAAACGACAAAAGTAACCTTGAACAGGGAAACGACAGTCAAATGAAAACGACAAGAACAAAGAAGACATCGAAACTAAAATGATACTTTAAAGGGCAGGAACCATGGTTACGCCAACCAAACTAAATAGAACAGAACTGAACAGCAACAACAAAAGAAAAACGACAAAAATAAAAAGGCCACATCAAAGCTAAAAACGACATGAACATGGAAACGACCGGGAAATCGAAACGTGAATGAGAAACCGACACACTGAAAAGCGAGCATTATTGTGATTATTATTTTGATAAGTAAAAGCGACAATTATTGAAATAACAACAAAAAACTTAAAAACCAACAAAAAATGGAAAGTGCCGCGAAACGAAGGATGACAAACTAACAAGAACTGAAATGAGCAAAGCGGAAAAGCACGAACATGAAACGACAAAGAGAAGAGACGAGAAGAACTATAGAAACGACCAAAGTAACAAAATGAGCATGTAAACGACAAAACTGAATAACGGAAGCAAACGAAAAGCAAAGCAATAAGAAAATAAAGAAAACAAGAAAGAATGAAATTTTTTCCAACCAAATCTCGTGTATTTTTTGCAGAAAAAGGCAAGCCATGCAAGTTGAAAGTGTAGAAGCCAAGATTACTTCATAGACACAACTGTCGAGATCGTTTTGGGTATGAAAATAACAAAGGATAACTTTTTTTTTTTTTTTTTGAAATAATGTTAGATTTTTTCTGAAATTGTATTTGATTGTTTTTTTAGAGAAATTAATTTTGAGTATAAAAAATATACCGATTGTGTTTGAACATGTTTCTTAAAACAAAACATGCACCAAGTTATTAGCGTTTTAGAAAATAAAAACAAAAAATTAGAAAACAACTTTCAATCATTTTTCCTCTGTTCTCCATTTGAAAACTTAGAATTTTAGAAGATAAGAACAAATATGCAAAAAACAAATTTGAATCATTTTCCGTTTGCTCTCATTTTCGTTTTCAAATGGAGACATTTCCAAAAACAACTTTTAACATTTCAGTGATTTGGTCCGGGAGGTGCTTTCATACCCCTTTTACTAAATAATGACATAATAATACGGTGAGGAGTATATTTGGTCCAAAAAATCATGAATATCTTGCAAATTTCATCACATTAATGGCTTGTTCTCTCATCAGCTTGGTGATTCATAAAGCAAATTTATCATTGAGGTAACATTAGTAGATCTCCAGAACCTAAATTAGATTAAAAATAATAAAAATAATTTCAAGTTTGCTTACCGTTTTTCCATACTTTTAGCCTTTCACAGTTCTAATCTTCTTTTTCTTCACACTAAATAAAACTTTACATCTTGTAGAAGAAATAATTCATTCCCCGGAGGAGATCTTGACATTGGAAAAGCCTTTGTCTTTGTCTCCCAAGAAATGGACGTCGGTGCCTTTTAAAATAGTCGGCATTTAAAGACTCTTTTACATCATATGTTCAAACCTAAAATTCAACTTTGTAATAAAAAAATTAAAAAAAAAATCCTAAAAATCAACCTTTTTATGAAAGAAAAAGAGAAATTTTGAAAAATGGATAAAGTGCAACGATATATATATATATATATAGGCATCGTTTAATGTCCTTCTAGTAGGACGGTCCTTCACTTACGTGGAAAGAGTTTTGGCTTTTTAAGCTATTGATTAATGAGATGCCAGTTATCCAACAAAGCATGGGTTACAACAAATTGAAAAGTACTTCGACTTTTGTTGACCGGCTATTGTGGGTGAAGGCGAGAATCGACTGGGTAAGATAGTAATAGTTTGTAATGGGCAGTGATTCAAAAGTAAGGGTGTTTGGTGGAGTAGTTTGAGTTGGGATTTTTAAGTTTAAATAGTAAATTTTTTTTAATTTTTAGAAAAGACAAAAAACTTTTTGAGAAAAAGATAAAAACTTTTTGAGAAAAAGATAAAAAAAAATTTGAGTTTGGGAGTTTTGATGATTATGCCAAACTCCCCCAAATTGTCTTGTTTAATTTTTTTTTTTTTTTTAGTGTTATCCTTATGTTGAATACGACACCATAACATTGATATATAATTCCATAAACCAACGCAGACATAATCGTAACATAATTCAGTTTTAGAGGCAAAAATACAACACGCTTAATGGTATATACAGTAGATCTTGAACATTAAATGGATGGGGTAGCTTTTTGAAACATTTACATTAATCTGATTACACAATTCAAGTTTTATGTTTAGATTCATACATTTAATTTTAATTTGATGACAACGTTCTAAAAATTTAAGTACAATTTATGATCCAAATGAACCTTTAATTAGTAAAATAACCAAAGATTTCAATCGAATTAGTTAGGCAACAAAATTATACGATAGAAAAGGACATGACAAATAACTTCCAATACGGTGGTTTCGTAATGCATAATACTAATTAATAACAAAAAATAAGACTCCTTAATATCTCACTTAGGTGTCGAGATGAAAATGTCATAAATAATGCATAAAATCACAAAGAAGAAATAAGGATCTGTTATTCTTTTAAGCAACCGAAACGACATGCGTTTCACTTTTCATGCGGACTATCTTTCCAAACAGTGCACTTTTTTTTAAGCCTCCACTATTATAGATTCAGGCCTTACTCTAGCTGCAACAAGCAGAAGGGAACCACTTCTATAAAAAATAAAAATAAAAAATAAAAAATAGAAATACTTTTGCCTTGGTCTCATTAACCAGCTTCTTACCTAGCCAGTTGTAAAAGCCATCTCAATACCCCTCCTTCGATCGTGAGCGTTCATTGGCATCTGAATGGCCCAGAAACAAATTGACGGATGGTTCTCTTTTTTTCTATGGAAGGGCCGTAGGCGTCCCATATATATATATATACACACACACACACACTCACATATATATAATGTGTGAGCTAGAGCGCGTGACAATGGCTACAAAGTGCCAAATATTGAAAAAAGGAAACATACCTGTCGAAGAAACCAAAAGTAACCACTAAATAGAAGAATCCAATACCCAGCCACACACACCCAAAAAGAAAAAAGGAAAGAAAAGCTGATAATTTAAGATACTATTCCCATTTTTTTCTAGCAAGAGGCTGAATTAATAAAATCAAGTTGGAGAATGAGCACATAATTATACATTAGTAATTGACACAAATTCTAGAGAGAGAGAGAGAAACAGTGGAATATCATATGTACAAGAGTTGATAGAGACGAGATTCATGAGACAGAACAAAAATGACATTAATCTAAGAGGTAAAGGTGGGGGGGGGGTGTGTTTGGAAACGAGATTAGACCCAACCCCGCTTGTAACGGCGGAAGAGGTCTTCTGTTTGGGCGTTCTTGAAGGCACTGCAGGCAATGAGATAGACCCATATCAAGACCACAACCGCCACTATAAGGATTACATTGGCTTTTCTCCATTCTTTTCTCAAGTTCCCCAACACGCCTGCCTTGCAAGCATTGCAGTTGTAGCAGAGCTGGGTTTGGTCATTGCTCCACAGGAAGCAGTCTGGATCGCCCATTTGGTTCACCGGGTTTATCCACAATGTCGGGTTCACGTAGTTGAACCCACAAACTGTTGGGGGTTTACAACATCCTGACTGTAACATAAGAAAAAATATAAATACACACATATATCTTCATTAAGTTCGGTCAATCTTGCATATTTTTTCATTTAGACTCTGAATTTGCTAAGTTACTAGATTGTTGTACCTTATATATGTGGATTTGGCGCTCTCTACCCTCAAGCTAGCTTTTGGGAATGAGTTTTACTCCAACTAATTTAACAATTTTAATGTTTAAGAAAATGTTGACTGAAAAAAAAAAAAAACAAAAATTGTAAAAGGGAACTATGGTAAAGATAAGAAATGCCACCAAACAAAGGCAATAGCTGGCAACCATAAGCCTTGTCACCAATGAGGACAAACCATGGCCTCAATAATTTTGATAACTTTTGTTTAAGTCTCAAATCCATGATTAGTTAGATACTAACGTGTAATTGGCATATAGACTACTAGTTTTTCACAAACAATTCCATTTTGTACGAATATTACCCCACAATAGCATTAGCCATTATTTGGTAAGATATATGTGTCTAGGTCTTCTTTTTTCCTTTAATGCAGTCTCTAGTCACGCAGACCTTAGGTGATGAGATAAATCTCAAAAGTGAGGACCCTAAATCCCAACTTATGGACCACATTACCCTATGCTTTGTCGGTGGGTTCCATGGCATGGGACTCCTAAGGTCCCATTTGGCCCTAAATCTAGGTCTTGTATGAAAAATCTAGTAGCTCTTCAATTTCACCAAAGCAAAGAGACCATTTGAATTTCAATGCCAAAGAAATGAAGAGATAAAGATGTTAATTTTATCGATCAATCTAACCTATACCCTTTGAATATGAGCTCTAAACTTTAAAAACTGATCCGTTCTTAGCTTCCCATTTTTGCATTTGTTTTTAGGGGAAAAAAAAAATTTTAAAGCAAAAGACAGGAAAAGACCACTCAACCGCATTTAATCCTTCTTTCTCAGTACATTTTCAACATAAATTATAATTAAGTGAACTAAAATAAGAGTTTTTAAAGTTTGTAAGGTAAAAATAAAAATGGCCTAAAATTTAAAGGGGCATGTTGAGTTTATAGAATAATCCAATTTTATTTATCAAGAACTCTAAAGAACTTATAATTAATTATCAGACATTAATTGTCCATCTCGTGATCAATGTGCTCAGTCGGACCTATGTGTCACTTGTTTGAGTGAATATCGTTAAAACTAATGGCTCATTTGTAAATACTTATGAGAATCATGTCTTATTATTAACGCCGGAGATGTTCAATGTGGATAACCTGATTCTGGTATGTACTGAAAGAGAGGAACATTTTTTACATAAAAGTCGTCGCCCAACCAGTCACGTTGCGTCACCGTTGAGCCGTTTAAAAAATATATATATTTTTTTAAGGAACAAACTAATGAGTTGTTTGGATGATCGTCATAGACTAATGTCATAATGATTAATGAGAACGAAAAAGAAAAACGTTTTAAAGCCACACAAACAGGTCGCAATCGGAATCCAAAAGGAAATTAAAAACAACAAAATCGAAGAGAACGGAAAACTCGCCTGAAGAGGAGAGATGTGGGCGGCGAAGAACTGATCGGCGGTGATGTAATCCTGATTAAGTTTGGTGCAGACGTCGGAGTCGGCCAGACAGGTGCGAATCTTGGCCCAATTCTTGGAGCTGACGACCCGGTCGCGGAGCCAGTCGGAGAAGCCGTCGAGGCGGTACTCGCGGTAGTTGCGGCCGGGGACGGAGAAGCCGCCGTCGCGGCGGGTGACGACGAAGGCGAAGACGAGGAGGATGAGGAGGAGGGCGATGAGGACGGCCATGCAGAAGAGGTAGAAGGCGAGGAGGCCCTGCTTGTTCCAGTAGGCGCCGACGAAGCCGGCGAGGGAGACGAGGAGGATGAGGACGCCGAGGATCACCACCGGCCACCGGAACTCGCGGATGCACTCATTGTCCGGCTTCGACGCCAGCCAGATCCCGGCCGCGATGATCGGGATCGAGCAGAGGAACGCGATGAAGTTCAGCACCGCCGTGATGTTGTTGCTCACTCCTCCCATATTGGCAGAGAAATAAATCACACACTTTTTTTTATTTATTTTATTTTTATTTTTCAAAGAAAGAGAGTGGATTTGAGTGACTTGTTGGGTAGGTGATGGTGAAGAAGAGGTTATGATATGGTTTTTTTTTGTTGTGTTTGCTTGCTTACTCTTTTCTTAAGCTTTTGGAGTGTCAGAGGACTAGACAAGTGTGAAAATGTGAGGTCAAGAGGTGTGTTCTCTTTGTTGACAAGTTTCTTTGGGAATTATATAGGAAGTGTGCTAATTGAGCAGAAGAGAAAAATAAAATTATTTATTAAAAAAAAAAAAAGGAAGAAAAAAGATAATATTGAGTGCTTCGGAAAAGATCAGCGAAAGTTCTCAATTGAATTGGTAAGTTTTTTTGTTTTTTTTTTTTTAATGTACGTAGGGAGGAGATTGATGCTGTCACTGTCTTACCAAACTAATGGGGACAAATTTAGCGCAGGAAAAAAAAAAATTAAGCATCCCTTTATATCTTTTATTGAAATTATAATTTTTATTAATTTAAAAAAAAATTTAAAATATATATTTTAATTAAAATTAAATTAATGTATCAAACCAAGTCTAATTAATTAACAGGACAAAGTGAAAACAAGTGTCCAGAGCTGAACTTGAGCATTAAAACCACTAAAAAAATGGGAAAGTCACCGTGAGAATTATTGTGGTTGGTTTCTAGTGGGAGGAGTGGGATAATTTTATGGTTAAACAAATTGAGCCTTGAGTCTTTTGTCATTGTAGTTGTTTTATGGCTCATCGAGTTTTTCAGTAGTGTTACTGTTACATATGCCAATTTCAATTTTAAATTTTAAATATTAATTTATAATATGATAAGTTATTATTTTTTTATTAATATATATAATATTTTTATCTTATTATTATATATATAATCTAATGATAATTTTATATCTGACTTTATCAAAGATATAAAATTTATATCTCCTCACCTTCAAATTAAAAAAAAAAAAAAAAAGCTCAAAAAATTATCAATAAAAGAATAACTATTGATATTAGAATTTGTCTTTAATGTTTTTCTTTTGTTTTTAGTCCGATTGTCCAACTTTTCTTAATATATATATATATACACACACACAATAATGCTGCTTTTTTTTTTATTATTTAATGTGAGGAGTGGAAGTCATGTGCATTGCTTGACCTCAAGATGGATCACATACCTGGTTGTTGCATTAATATAAGTGTGGTTTTTGTCTTCCTTAGTGATGATCATTTGAATAACGCAGCTTCGGTCATGCTTTAGTTGTGATTTCACATGGGCGTCATATTATGCAAATCGAGACTTTTTGTTAGCGTAATTTACATTGTTTCACAAGTTATTTTTGAACATATTGAAGCAAAAATACATCACAATTTAAATGAAAAATAGAGCACTAAAATAAAAATTCAAAAGGAATTTATATTTGTGATAATTGAATTTTATGGTTGAAGAAAGAGTAATTAGCCTAAATGATCCCTAAACTATTGAAAATGTAACAATTTGATCTCTCTTTTTTTTTTTTTTTTAATTTTGATTGAGATGATCTTAACTCTTTAAATGGTGACAATCTAATATTTTCTGTCCAATTCCGTTAAGTTTCTAATAGAAAAGACCATGTGATTCATCACATGAGTTAAATTAATCATTAAAAAATAAAAATACCTTTTTAAAAAAAAAAAAAAAACAATACCCAATATACAATAAAAAAAAAAGAGAAACCCCACCCCCCCATCGGCTAGCTCAAGCAACTCCACCCCACTTCAACAAAGAACGAAACCCCCCCCCCGGTCGGAATCTCACCACCCCACCCCAATGAAGAATCAACCCCCTGCAAATCTCGCTGAGCCGAGCCCCCCCCCCCCCCCCCCTATGATCTAGGCTCGCCGAACTGAGTCCCCCCCCCCCCCACCCCACTCTGAGTCTGCCCATATCTGCCGCCCTAGACATATGAGTCTTTGTCATGCTGCCCCAGCTGAATCTCTGTCATGCCGACACCGAGACGATGAGCCACCACCATCAGCCCTCCAATCCCTTCCACATCGACACCAAAGCCCCAAATTATGATCCATTTCCCACAAAATGCAAATATCAACATCAAAATGCACAATTCCACAACAAATTCCAAAAAAAAAAAAAAAATTAACGAATCATCCACGAAACCAATCGAAATTTTCCCTAAAAAAAATTTTTTTTTTTTTGGGGAGTGGGGAGTGGGGCAACCTAAAATGAAAAACATATTTTTTCAGTGAAGACAGAGATCTAATGTGATCTCATGAGGAAATTGAGATTTAAATAATTTTCCGATCATTATGGCAAAGCTCTTCTTTGGCTAGAGTCCAGTTTAGCGACAGATTCCAGGCAAATTCACGGCGGAGGCCTGTCGAATGGTGTTGTTTACGTGATCGTTGAAGAAGCCGGATCTGCTGCTTGTTGTCGTCGTCATTGTCGGGGGAGTTGTTGGAGATGAGAGGGTCAACAAAGGAAACAATGTTGTTGTGATGGTGGTGGTGGGAGAGAGAGGAGGGGGGGGGGGGAGTTGAGGAGAGAGAGAGACCAAAGTCTAGTATTTTTATGAGTTTTTTTTTGGTTAAATTACTAAAATATCTGCTTAAGTTAGATCACATATATTATACATGATTTATTTCGTTAGAAATTTAATGAATTTTAATAAAAATGAGTAAGATTTAATATTTAAAGAGTTTAAATCATCAAAATAAGAATAAAAACATCGTCTTATAAAAAGTTTGGGACAATTACACTCGAAGAAAATATATTTATTTATACTATAAAAAACAAAGGGGGAGACATAGTGAGAGGAGTTCGGAACGATTCCACGTGGCTATGGCTTGGAAAGCGAACCCGCGTTTTCAAAAAGGCCTTTTTATGCATTAGAGCAAACCCAAGCGCAAGCACAGCGCGTAACAACACGCACCAATTACACTCACTCCCATGTATCATTAAACTGAAAGTGGCGGTGCAACGAGCTTCCCAAGTACGCCGGCCTCCGACAATCGGCCCACGTGACAAACCCACAACCCAACACTTTGCAGGCCTTTCATTGGTCCTTGGAATTATCAAATCCGAAACAGCACCTTCAAAATTAGGCTTTAAAAAAGAAAGACCACTGTTTGGAAACACGAACAACCTAAAACCGGAACGGAGCAGTGACTTTCCCGCGGTTTATCGCTATTCTCTTTCCTCCAAAAATTTAAAAAATTTCTAAAAAAAAAAAAAAAAAAAAAAACCGGACGCCCTTCTCTTCATCGCAGAGGTCAGAGAGCGAAGGAAGGCGAAAATGGAGGCGTGGGTCCCACTCTTCGACATCTTCCTGAACTCTCCGGCGCCGGAATCGGAAGCTTCTCTGTGGCTACACCAGTCTTTCGGTGCTCCTTCTTCAGCGACGGCTCCGATCACCACGGCCTCGTTTCTGACATTGGTAATGAAGCCCTTCGACGCCATTGTCGTTGACAACTCTTCTTCTTATTCGGCTTCCTCCGCAAAGAGGTATTTGAACGAAATCTGTGGATTTTCGACTTCTCTGTGCTTTGGATTTGTTTAGTTTTTGATAATGTCCGTGATTTTTTAGGGTTATGTTTGTACAGACTCTTCCCAGCATGGTTCAGGCACGGATTTTGTCCTTTCTTGCCGTGGAGCGACAGAGGTTTTGCCGTCGGGAGTTGCGTTCGTTGGCGCGGAATATCCTGAGTGGGGGCGGGCGTTTGGATTTTTGGGTCGAGAGAGCCGCGTGCAATCTGCTCGACGTTTTGTCCGAGTCGAGGATTTCGGGTTTGAGCTTGGATTCTGGAGAGAAGAGAGCGGAGGATGAGTTCGATTCTGTCCCGCGTTGGCTTAAGGACTTGGCGGGTGCCGGTAATTTGCTTCCGTGGCTGCCTGTTTCGCCTGAGGATTTGATGAATTCGAGAACTTTGTATGGTGATTCCGGGAATAATGAAGATACTTTGTGTGGAGTTGGACAGGATGAAGAAGAATTAATGGATGAAGTCGTGGACGAAGCTGAGATTGTTCGCCCCATGAATGATCCTTTAGAGCCGGAAATTCAGAACAAAGCAGCGAGTCTGAAAGCTCGGATTATGAATTTCGAATCAGCATCCAAAACTGTAGACCTAGCGAATGAAATCCAGGAACTTTGCTCTAAAACGGAAGGAGATTCTTTAACGGTTCTGGGGCTGATTGAACCTTGGCTTGTAGACGATGAAACTGCTTCATTTCTGATATCAAATCTTTCAAATGGCAGTGAAGAGGAGCTTACATGGCCAAGCCAAGTTCTCAGCTCAATCATCCTTCCTAAAATGTTAGCTCTTGAAGAACCAGCTCCTCGTGTTTTACTGACCGCAACTGTGGAGTACTGCAAGCTCCATCAGAGGGCTGCTGAATACGCCCTCTTGCTTCCGCTGATTCTCCGTAAAGATGGCATCAACAACCCCATATGCGATGTGATCACGAGAATCGTCAAGGAATGCTTGCACCCGGCTCATGTTTCCGCTCTCTGTCAGAAGCTGCTCTGCGGAGATCAAGATGAGAGGAGAGTCATCTGTCTCCCTTGCCACCATTATCTGATATCGGATCAAATGGTATGGACAGAATCATTGTTTAATCTGCTGCAAAACTTTTTAAATCATAATGTATGCCTGACTCAGGATTCAGTTGATCATATTGTTTACGAAGTTCAGCATTCGGCTGAGAAATTCTCCAAATCTTTGAAATTTGGAAACTTTTTGTTGTGTTTAATCATCAAATGTTCTCCACTACTAAAGTCGCATAAGCGCGTATTGGCTGAAGCAGTTGAGAGAACCAATACCATTGTGACCAAATCCATATTATCTAAATTGGCTGCTGTGTAACCACTACTTAAAGACTTGTTTCACTTGTTCTTGTGCCATGAGATTCAGTCAATCCTTTAGTCAATCCGAGAACCTGTTTCAAAAATCAAGCTTTTAGCCTCGAAGAATCATGGATTCTTATCCTTCTTCTCAAAGCTATCGATGCTCCTGACTTTACCGTGTGAACAAAATTTAGAAAGCAAGTTATCTCCATTTCAATTTAAAAAAAAAAAAAAAAAAGTTAATGTGGTGTTATTATAGTTTTTCTTTTATTTTATTTTTTCCATCATACCTAATTAGATTCTTTTATTCTGTGTTATTTTTTATTTATGGCTGGTGACCAATTAGTGGAAGCATACAACTACTATGAAGGACTCTGAGTGGAGGTGGGTCTTTAAATGATCATCTCTTTTGGATATAAAGAGAGGTTGGGATTTCACTTAATTTCAGTTAGTGGTTTAGTTGTTGTTACCAACTGATCATTAATAGTTAATTAAGACGTTGGGCAGCTTTACATGATTCTCGATGAATTTTAGGAATATGGACCAAAAATATATATTTATGTAAATATGAACCGTAAATTTACGATATAAGATAATGTTTAATATCAAATTTTTTAGAAGAAAACATAGAAATTTGCAATTGCAAGGGTGATGCACCCAAATTTGCAATTGCAAGGGTGTTTACATAAAAATATATATTTATGTAAACATGAACTGTAAATTTACGACATAAGATAATGTTTAATAACAAATTTTTTAGAAGAAAACATCGAAATTTGCAATTGCAAGGGTGATGCACCCAAATTAATATTTTTCTTGGATCAAGAGAGAAAGTATAGGGTTGGTGCCATGAGGTTGTGACTTGTTATGAAAAAATAAGAACACTGTAGGTAACTTTGCTCGTAAGTAAATCATCTAATCAAAACGGAGTTGCTATAAATTAACTTTGTTCGTTTGTTTTGTTAAAGGTAAAAAGAAACTCAAGTTTCGCATCGAAAACATATAACAACAATAACAGATATATAAGGATATGGGGGGACTCCACTTAACAGGTTGACCATTTAAAATAAAAACTCAATTCCTTAACAGTCTCAAATTTCTTATTCTCTTTCACATGCTTTGTGTACTATCTAAACTAATTTGTTAGTTTCAACCGAAAATCTTCAACAAACTCAAAATAAATTAATTATTTGGAAAAACATGAAATTTTTGTCATCTATGATGGCAACTTTTCTTCTTAAGAAAAGGAAAGGGGATGGGAAAAAAGAAGAAAAAGAAAACATTCTTTGCTTATGAAATACCTTTTCTTTTCTTTTCTTTTGATTTTCATTTATGTGGATAACATAACAGAAACAAAGTGACAGACAAACCCCATAAGTGAGGAATACATAAGTAGAATAGTTGTAAAGTAAGATATAAATTTTTAGGCTAGATGACCGTTGCTCCCATGGACCATTTTTTTCATGGATTCGAATCTGGGGCCCTTGTCGGAGAACTTAGTGGTAGCATAAAGCTTCAGGTAATCTTGGAAACGGAAGTGATTCGGGTACAACAGTTTTGGAGCGGGAGAGATGATGGCGTCACCGGCAGGGTTGTAGAAGGTTGCAATGGATAGCCTACTCCCATTCTTGTCAGCCATAACACGGTGCAAAACACTTTTGTACCTTCCATTGCTCAGAATTTCCACTTGGTCACCTGTGTTCACAAAGATGGTGTTGTTCTTCGACGGTGGAATTGCGATCCATTCATCATCTTTGAGGAACTGCAAACCCGGGACTTGGTCATCTTGGAGCAAGAGTATGATCCCGCCAGCATCTGTGTGCTCTCTAAGTCCTCTCACCAGTTCCGGATTCGGACACTGGGGGTATTTCGCCACCTTAGTTCCCACAGAAGGACCTTTTGGCCCCGAGAAAGCTTGCTTTATAAAGTCATGCTCTAGACCAAGATTCTCGCACATAAGCTCGGAAAGCTTCTCTGCCAGCTTGACCAGTTGAGCTATGTACTCATCTACAATCGTGCTGCAACAGGTGCTTAAAAAGTAAGTTACTTCTACAACACATACATATGGCAGAAGTTTACATATATATATATATATATATATATAATTGTCACGAGAATTTTATGGTTACCAGAAATCCTTTGGAAGGTTTTCAATTTCTTCCATGTTAGAAACAGGGCGATGCCAAATGAAAAAGCTGCTTTCCCAATCTACATCCGAGGTATGTCCTTTGCTCTCCAATCTTTTAGCTATCTCTGACTCGTAGAACTGCTGCTTCAGATTCTGCTCGTAGTGTGTATTCACCAACTGCTTTACTCTCTCCATCAACTTTGTGTCGATTCCATGGTTTTTGATCTGCACGAAACAGGCAATGTTTTAGTAAGATGGTGACAAATAGATTGGCTCATGTTAGATTTGAGGAAATATAAATACGAAAATACAAGAAGTGATAATCGTTACTTGAAAGCAGCCCCATTTCTCGCAAGCTTGGTGTAGGAGAGCCATTGTTTCGCTTCTTTTGTCTCCATCAAGCTCATTGAAATCTATCACTGGGATCTCCATCTCCTTACTTAATCTCTAATAGTTATGCATAAGATATGAAATGCAAGGGAGTATATATAGGCCTAGTGGCAATGCAATTTTACCTTTATTAGTATTATAATATAGGGGTGGTTAGATTGGAAGATAGGGTGGTTACTAGTTTGTTAAAAAAATAACTGTTTGATATTCGTTGATTTTCGTTAATTGTAATACCCTTTTTTTAATATGATATAATTTTAATATCATATGATGGTTCAAAATTATGTCTTACGGGTATGATTCTATATACCTGACCATAGAGTTCTCTTAAAAAACGAAGAGTCCAAGTGCAACTAACAGCCCATGTGATTCCCTGGTTTTTTTAATTTACTGGTAAACTGGTCAATGAATCTCTACCTTGTAAACCAAGTTTTTTTTTTTTTTTTTTTTTTTTTTTTTTTTTTTTTTTGGGTTCTTTTGTTTACTCTTCTTTTACTTTCAGTTTTGCAAGGAAAACTTCCCCTTATTAGATGATTCCCACTTGTGACTCCAATACTTTGCATCTTTCTCTTTGTTTTTCGTTTTTTGTTTTTTTGGTTTTTTTTTTTTAATATACATTTATATACATATATACACATACACGTATATCTATATCAAAAAGGCTTTTCTTGCTTTCAAAAGGGGAAAATCAGAATGACTGGCCTTTGTTCTTATGCTTATCGTTTACGGGATCTGAACTTTGGATTGGTGGCTTTGTGCGAGTGTGAATCGTTGGTTTTGGAAAAACTAGGGGCAGTTTTGACATGAATATTTTTGCCTTCAAACCACCAATGAGAGTAACGACAATGAGAATATTTCAAATCAGTCGGTATTTGCTATTTTCAGTGCCCATAGTATATCAAAGATCTTCCGGGTTGGTTTTGTCCTCCTCAACTCTATTTTTAGTTGTCTCCATCAGAAAATTCCATATTAAAAAACCAAACTTTATTCTGCAATTTTTTTTTTTTTTTTTTTGTTTTATGGTATGGCATCTTAAAAATTAGCTTCTTATTCTGTAGGAAAACAGTAAAATTTATATAAGTTTGCTTCAATATGAGATAACCCTCAAGTTTTCCGTGTTTTTTTTTTTCTTTTTTCTAACTTCTCATATAAAGAAAATGATTATTCCTATCTATATTGCCTTAATTTTATGGTGACTTTTATTTTATCACTTGAACTTTAAAAACTCTCAACTTACTTTCTAAATTTTGAATTTTACCACACCTTATCCCTTCGATTAGAACTTCAGTTAAAAACAAAATGAAAGTGAAATTTTAAAGCTCAACTGACACGAAAGTGAAAGTGACTCGAAAGTCCAATGACATAATAATAAACAATTTAAAAGAAAAATTAGGACAAGGTCAATTTGGATACTGTGGTTTCACAACTTAATGTGACTTATCTACGGAGATCATGGGTGTTTGGCACTTGAGTTTAACTCAAGTTAAACTATACTTTTTTTATCTTTTTCTAAAAAATTTCTTTTTTGAAAAAATCAATAAAAATTACTATTTAAACTTGAAAATTTTAACTAAACTCATTCACCAAACATCCTACATGTTTATTTTTAAAAGAAAAACTTAAAATAAACAAATTTAATAAAAATCCAACCACTACAAAATAGTAATAAACCGTTAATTTATTTTTACCAAATAATTTTTTAAAAGTATTTTTACTCCACGGTTTGATTTTGATCGTGTCGACAAAATAGTCGGTGCAATACATTTTTTTATTTTTATTTTTATTTTTTGAAATTATTGAACCACATCATACATTTTTTTTTAATTCCTTTTATCTATCTATATGCTCATGTATTCTCGTGATCTACCTACCCTGTCATACTTACACATTCATATTATTAACTTTTTTTTTTTTTATTGCTTTTGTACTTTTCATGGAAACTCTCAAATCGAAAGATAATTGCTGATTGGATTTTAATTTCTTCCTGTTTTTCCTTTGTGAAAGTTGATGGATAAATGAATATATAACGACCACTTTTGTAACATACTAAGAAAAAGATCTGATATTTCAATTAATATTCGAGGCAATCTATGTCGTTTCTTTATCTAATATATATTTTGAAATGAAAAATCTATTTCAAATTGATCAAAGACAACATAACCAACAATCCACATCCACATATAACCTCCTACTATAAAATATACGGCACCAATGAACAGTCGGGTCTATTAATAATAATATGTTTCAAGCTTTACATAATGGAGCACACCCTAATTACAAATGAGGGAATGTAATAATTAATTTTGAGTGATCATCGTATTATTTTTTATCAGTAAACAAGAGACGTTGATTATATATACTTTTCTTGAAGATCACAAATAAATATAATAATCGAGTCAATATAGTTTTATCCTGATATGTTTTATACGAATTCTATATATAAATAGAAAATACATATCAAATATCAAGCATACATATATCTCTTTAACAAATTCTCTATAGTTCATGGAAATATTTGATCAAACCCATAACATAAATTGTAGACAAAAAAACACAATGTAGTACTATAAATGAACAAGACAAATACTTAAACTAATTGGGATAGGCCGTTATTAGTAACGAAAAAATGACAAAATCCACAAGCTCAAACATCAAAGAAGAAAACGGTAGACAAGGCAAGTAGTAGACAAGGCCGAGACGTGCACCACAAGATGATGCGCCCTCTCATGCAAACCCAATCTTCAAAGAGCAAATCGAGACTATGGGGGTATTTGGTGAATGAGTTGAGTTTGAGTTGAGTTGAGATTTTTAAATTTGAATAGTAATTTTTGTTGACTTTTTCAGAAAAGATAAAAAACTTTTTCAGAAAAGACAAAAAACATGTGAAAAAAGTACAGTTTAGTTTAAGTTGAGTGTGTATGCCAAACGGGCCCTATGACTTACTTGAAATCACTTTTGAGATCGAAGACAACTACACTCCTAAACTCATAGCAAATCTTGTACGTGGAATTTGGTGACTAAAGACGTGGTTTGCGTGTCAAATCTCTAATTAAGAATGCTTTTCTCTATCTCTCTAAGGCACTCTCTTTTTCCTCCTTTTCTCTACCTAATATTTGATAAATATGTACTAAAAAAAGTTGCATTAAAAAAATGTGCTGAAAGAGAAAAATCAACTTGGAATAGTTTGACTAGGAGGCTGTCAATCCATATCCTGGTGGAAAGATTTTCAAAGAGCTGTCAAAGGGGGTTAGGTTTGTGACTTCATGAACTTTTTTAGACAAAAATAGGTTATCATAATTTGAGGATTTTGTTACCTTGACCAGGTCTATATATAGTGTAAAAGCCTTAAGAGTCAAAATTTGTAACAGAAATCTAAGGGGGAGTCCTCAAGGTAATGTTTGGTATTGATTTTATTTCTATATATAGAAATAGAAATGAGAATATCTTGAAATGATGCTGAGAATGTTTGTGAAATTATGTTTGGTTTTGTTTTTAAAGAGATTGATTTGGGAAAAAATAAAAAATGAATTGTGTTTGGATATGTTTATTAAAACATGTGTAAAATTATATAGACTTAAAAATGAAAACAAAAATGAGAAAATAACTTTCAATCATTTTTTATTTCTTCCACAAAAATTATTATCATAACTTTTTTTCCTTTCGTTTTCAAAATATTTACTAAACTAACACTATTTAAAAAACATTTTTGTTTTCCAAAAACACTTAAGATACAGTACTAAAATGCCACCCAAATTTCTTTCTTTTCAAAGATTGGTTTATAGATGACTTAGACAGAGCAAGTTCCACTTAAATCAAGGGCCTACTAGTTGGGGATTTGACCCAATTAAGGCCCTACTTTGTAGAGGTTTAGAATTCGTCCAAATCATGGTTCTACATCGCTCATGGTTTAGGTTCTGTCTTGGATGTTTTGGAGGGAGAAGCAAACAAAAAGCTTTAGGCCATGAAAGACCACATGTGTAGTTTGATTTGTTGAGGTTTTATGGGTTGTACATGTCTCATTAACTTGAAGTTTCTTAAATTTGACTTTTTGTCTCTACTTTCTGAACAAATGAGCAATTGAACATTAATCATTCATAATTCCTTTTATAATGGTATCGGTGGGCTACTTAAATGCATTCCGCGAAAAAACTTATTAGGGCTAACTCAACAGATGATAAAGAAATTAGAGACGGATCCATTCTAAAATAATAATAATAAAAAAAGCTTGTTAAATGGTTGGCAATCCATAGTGTTTGAGATTTACCCAAAAAAAAAAAAAACATTGGGGTGTTTGGTGGAGTAGTTTGAGTTGGGATTTTTAAGTTTAAATAGTAAATTTTTTTGAATTTTTTTGAATTTTCAGAAAAGACAAAAAATTTTATGGGAAAAAGACAAAAACTTTTTGGGAAAAAGACGAAAAAAAAATTGAATTGGGGAGTTTGGATGGTTATGCCAAACTCCCCCTTGAGAGTACCAACCTCTTTGGTACTCTTTTAATAAGCACGCATTTGGTTGGTCCTTTTGAATTGTATGAGTTAGTTTATTGGAGTTGAGTTAAGTTTTGAAATTGTGCATAATCTGAAATGTGTTCACACAAAAAAAAAAAAAATTTAATGTGGATATTATTTCGTTTCTCTTATTTAAAAAAAAAATATCTCATTTAGATTGAAATAACAAAATTATAGATTTTTAAAATTTGAGTTTTTAAGTTATAATTGTAACTGTGAATAGTAAAGTTAAGTTGACTTTTTAAAAGAAGACAAAAACAAGTTGGAATTTTTCAACGCCAATGTTATACCAAACCTAAGCTAAAGAGTTTTGTTTTGTTTTGTTTAATTTGTTTGTTTGTTTTTTTCCCCACTATAAACCTAAGCTAAGAGTTGTTCACGAGGCTTACATACTAACGGAATAGATCTCTTCCAATAATTCCTTCATAACCCCATATACTGTGCCATGCTCTCTGGGAACGAAATGTGTATATATATATATATATATATATATTTGTTTTCTTCCCCCCCCCCCCCTTATTTTTAGTAGGTTGTTGATATCTTTACAACTTTTTTTATTGAATCAAATATCAAGCTATTATTAGACTGTACGTACAATCACAAAATATTTACTAACTTTGACATTAATAAAAATAACGATAAAAATATATCGTAGCAATATAGTTATGAACCAACACACCATTTGCCTAGGAAAAAAAGGGGAAAAATGCAATATGCAATTTAAATATTTAAATATACATATATATTTTCTTGTTTAACGTAAGTAATGACATTTCAACTATACATAGTCTGGTATGAAGTTAAGCTATTCACGTAAAATGTTCTCTTTTTCTTTGGTAAAGTATAGTGTAAACTTATTATAGGGCATACACATCAGTAGTATGCATTTTTAAACTTCACATAATATTAAAGTCATATTAAGTTAAAGATTATATATAATTTAAAAGAATTGATGAAAATCTAATAAAAATTTCTAGATGACCTTCCAAATGAGTTATGTTCAGTCAAAATTAGTTGTGAACGTGTTGTGACCGTCCGATTGAGTAAAAATTATCGTGATCATGCGGACCAACGGCCATAATTAATATTGGAAACTTTAGATAAATATCACAAAATCATACCTTAGATTGATTTTTACCACACAACCAAAAAAAAAAAAAAAACTTTTATAAAAAACATCATTGATGACATCATAAATACTTATTTATTTAGTTATTTTAAAATCTCAATTGTTATTACTAATTGATATCCTTATATAATCACCTAATTACTAATGGATAACCACTTGATTACAAGTTTATAACAACTTGGTTATAACTTGGTACTCAGGTGGTTACCAACCGCCAGCGGTTTCTTATCGGTAATCATCATTACTGGTAAGTAATCAATTGATCACTAAGTGATAATCGATTAGTTATCAACTGCCAGTGAGTTTTCAATGATAATCACTACCTCCCACTGATGACTAGTTGGTTACCAAATAGTACCGGTTGTTTATCATCTAATTATCAGTTCGTGACCAAGTGATTACGGCCAAAAACTTCCGATTCACCGGACTTTTCAGATTATGTCACTGGAAATAATTAAACAAACATCAGCTTTTACCAAATAACACGACAATTCCCGAAAAATCATAAACCATACATACCAAAATTTAAAAAACCAAAAATTTTCGAAAAAGAAAATAATTCCACAGTAATCAAAGCTAAAAATAAGTAAAATAAAAATGTAAAAAATGCAATTAGTTGGAGCTCGGATTGCAGCTCCGATCGCGGCGTCCCGAGAGATGACGAGATTTTCTGACATGGTCGGGCTGGTGAAGAAGACGGCAGACGCGGCGGCACGGGCGACAAACCACAAGTTTAGCATGGTTCAGAGGGAGATAGCCACAATTCACCCCGATCTCGGACTCACCAGAAGAATCGACCATCGTCGCCCGATCTCCAACTTCGAAATCGAAGCTAGGAGAACCACCCGTCGTCGTCGCGGTTGGAGGTCGTCGTTGCGGTTGGATATCGTCGTGCGGAGGCGGATCGGCTGGCGAATTGCTCGATTTGGCGATCTGATAACTCCTCCGTGGTGGATATCCGACAAGGCTCAGATCGCGGCAGGGGTGAGCTCTGGTCGGGAAAGACAGAGATCGAGAGATCTTGAGAGTGTGGCGGCTCCGATCGTCCTAGATCTGCGGCGGATCTGATCGTCCGGCGAGGAGACGGCCACTGTAGGGGAAAGAGAGAGAAAAAGAAAGAGAGACAACGACGGCCGTCATCTGCTGCTCCGGCCAGGAGACAACGATGGCCAGCTGCTCCTTGGCGGCAAGACGAAGTTGACCGATGCAGTGGACAAAAAACTAAAAGAGAGGGGAATATCGGCTGCGTGGAAAGCGATCGGAGTGACGACGGGCGATGGAGATCAGAAATGAGGAGAGAGTGAGGGAAGAGAGAGAGAGTGGGAGTGTTTTGAGATGGAGAGAGAGAAAATGTGGAGGAAAAAAAATTGTTTTTTTGAATTTTAAAATTTTTATTATAATAATAATGATGTCATCATTATGATAATTTTTACAAGAGTTTTATGACTCTAGCAAAAATCAACCCATTTATTGTGTATCTGGCAAATCCCCTAATTATCCCATTAATGCCAGATCCCAATGAGAAATTTATTAACGGGGAGGACTGCGGTAGTGATCTTTGGAGGAGTTCTACTGGTAAAGCTTTTTTTTTTATCGTTAAGATTTAATTGAAAGGTTCAAATGTTAATGGTATACGATATTTATCATACACCTAACCTCACATAATCATTCTCACCTAAAATCTTCTCCGTCACCGGCGATCTTTCTGCCGCCGGCGACTGACGCCGGTGGCTCATCCCCGATGTCGGCGACCCAACTCCGCCACCTCCGGTCCCCAGTCCCGGACGCCGGCACCCCATTTTCTCTCTCTTCCCCTCCCTCCTGCCAGCCCCCACCCCCGGCCGCCACCCTCCCCCGGCACCCCCCCGACGACCCCCTCTCTCTTATCTTCTCTCTCTCTCTCTCTCTTCCTCTCTTCCCCTTTCTCTCTTTCCCTCCCTCCCGCCGGCCCCCACCCCCGACCTCCCTCCACCCCCGACGGCCCCTCTCCCCCCGGCCGCCCCCATCCCCCGGTGATTTCGTGATTCTCGCGAAATCGCCGGGGAATGGGGGCGGTCGGCGGGAGGGAAAGGAAGAGAGAGAATAGAAGAGAGAGAAATGGAAAGAGAGAGGGGGTCGTTAGGGAGGGTGGCGATCGGGGGATGGTGGCGGCCGGGGGAGGGTGACGGCCAGGGGTGGGGGGAGGCCGGGGGTGGGGGCCGGCGGGAGGGAGGGGAAGAGAGAGAAAGGGAAAGAAATAGGGGGTGTTGTCGGGGGGGAGGTGCCGGAGGAGGGTGGCGGCCGGGGGAGGGTGGCGGCAGGGGGTGGGGGGAGGCCGGGGGTGGGGGCCGGCGGGAGGGAGGGGAAGAGAGAGAAATGGGAAGAGAGAGAGAGAAGAGAAGAGAGAGAAAATGGGGTGCCAGCGGCGACGGCCGGCGTCCGGGGCTGGGGACCGGAGGTGGCCGGAGTTGGGTCGCCGGCATCGGGGATGAGCCGCCGGCGTCAGTTGGGTCGCCGGCATCGGGGATGAGCCGCCGGCGTCAGTCGCCGGGGGCGGAAAGATCGCCGGCGACGGAGAAGATTTTAGGTGGGAATGATTATGTGAGGTTAGGCGTATAATAAATATCATACACCATCAACGTTTGAACCGTTCGATTAAATCTTAACGGTTGAAAAAGAGACTTTACTGGTAGAGCTCCTGAGAGGGTCTCTACCGCAACCCTCCCCATTATTAAAAAGGGCCTAACAATAAAAGTTGTTTTTTATTTTTTAAATTAAAAAATTATTTATTTAAAAGTACTTAAATAAACTGTTAAAAACTTAAGGTCTTTAAAAAACTTTTCTATCAAAATTATAATAAATTATTTCTGGAAAATGCTCTTTCTAATATACTTTGAAATTTGAATTAAAGTTTAAATTAGATATTATATATATTTTATTTTAATATATTTACTATTTATTAAAAAATTTTAAAATTATTTTGATTTCAAAAGTTTTTTAAAAATTATTGTTCTTAAGCACTTACTAAAATTTATAATTTTTATTTATCTTCTTATACGGTCTACAAATAACTGAAATCATAATACATAATATTTTTTTATAAGTACTTTTAAAATTTATAGTCATTTTTTTAATATGATAAATTATAACATATTTTTACATATAAATCTTTGAATTTTCTAGTTAATAACATATTATTAATTTTTTATAATAGATGTGCATAGTTTCATGTTAGAGAGACAAAGGAGGAAGGAGTATGAGTATTTTTAATATTATATTTGATCATAAATATAATTATGTTATTTATTATTATGTTAAAAATTTACAATTACTCTTTTTAAAAATATTATTTGGTTCTTTGTTCTTGAAAAACAAAAGCATACGGGGAGATTTTCTTTTGAGCATCATCAGATTTTACCCGTGAATCCGTTCTTATTTAAGAGTTTTATCTAGTTTAATACGAGTTTTGTTATGCTCTATGTTTTTTTAGCTTTGTACACTACTACAAAATATGGATACCACGATGATTTTTAACCATCATGGTAACATTTTCACGACGATTTTTTAACCGTCGTGGAATCCAGGGTCGTGGAATCTTTTCAGATTCCACGATGGTTTTTTAACCGTCGTCGAAGGTAACAATGAAAAAAAAAAATTTACGAATTCGTTTTATTTCTCCAAACATATTTAAATCACAAAAGCATCATTTTTTCCCGGAAAATTCCCAAATTCATGCCTTACCCAACCAATTTAATTCAATCTAAAACACAACCACAATGAACAATCACCGAAAATGTAGGGCATGGATTTTAGCCATTTCGGACGGAATATTCCTAACTCAACCACCTACAAAATCAACATTTTGGATTTTAGCTAGAAAATTCACAATCAACAAAATCAATATTTTGGACAAAAATTTCCCAAATTTGTTCATTACCCAAGCAATATGCACTATAACTTACCGGCTTGTCGAGTGCGGGTATGGGCGGAGTGCGACGAGAGAGAGAGGGAAAGTTGAGTTAGTTCCTTGGTAGACCCGTCAGAGAATGGAGGAGGCCGTGTGAGTGGTAGGGAGGCCGTCGGAGAATGGAGCCAAGAGAAAATTTTGAGAGGTGAGAAAGAGAGAGGAGGCGCGGTGAGATAAAGAGAGTTTTTGGAGATTTTAAGTAAGGAGAAAGCGGAGAGAGAGCGAATCGAAAAACAACAAAAAAACCATCATGGAAGGACGAGCTTCCACGACTGTTAACAAAAACCGTCGTGGAAGCTCGGTTCTTCCACAACGTTTTTTAAAAACCGTCATGGAAGCACGGAGCTTCCACGACGGTTAACAAAAACCGTTGTGGAAGTCGGTGCTTCCACGACGGTTTTTTTGTTGTTTTTCGGCTTCGTGTTTTTCCGAATTTACAACGATGGTTTTTTTAAAAAACCCTCGTTGAATTTTCGTTGTGGTATCCATATTTTGTAGTAGTGGTAGTGAGAGTAATGAAATTTTTTCTTAGAAAAAAAAAAAAAAACCGAAGAATTCAGAGAGATACAGATTTCCTTAACACGTGCGGTTATGATTAATTGACCGTTGACTTCCTTTGATTCCTATTGGCCAAGTGTCCTTGGAGGTGTATTTCGCTAGATGGGACGTCACTACACTGGATAACTTCTGGGTCCCACTTCTTCAGGGGTAGCGTGGGCATCACCGTCCAATTAACTCAGATGTACGCAAGGATTGTTGGCGGGGTCCAAACAAAACAAAGTTCCCTTTTTATTTTTATTTTTATTTTTTGAGTGGAGACTAATGATTGTGATGTTGTGATCTCATAACTAACCCACCAAAGAGAAAAATGGCCAAACACAAAAATATTATAAGAAAATGACTTTTCTTCTTATAAATAAATTTTAAAGTAAGATTTGCTTTACCTGCCTGATATTTTGTACGTTTATGGCCTCCAATAAGAGCAACCAAAATTTTGTTCATTTCCAAAAAAATTAGTGCAATTTCTTTCCCTTGGAATATATATATATATATATATATATTTTTTTTTTTTGGGGATTTTTCTTGTGATATTATATTGGTAGACGAAGTGTTAATGTAAATTTCATACTTGATAGTTCAAAATATTATCTAAACACATGTAAAAAAAATTAAATTTAAAGATGGAGAATTTTTACAGCAAGAATACTCTTTTTTTTTTTTTTTTATTGTATTGTATGTAGAAATTGTTATTTGATTATCAAATTAATATTTTATCAATGTGATCTATAATTGAGAACAACTCTATACATTTAAAGTAAATGGTAATTAGATGTTAAAAAATTAATCTACCAGTTTTAAAAAATAGGAATTGCCAACTACAAAGAGTTAAGAAAGTTTCTTACCATGGTTTTTGATGCTTTTAATGGACCTTTTTCCCACCCCGTTAAACTCTTAACTAATAAAATTTGTTGTATTTATATGTTAAACATTTATTATACGTTACGACCAAAAGAGTTTGGGGCAAGAATTGAAATGGTTGGTGTGACAAAGAGAATTTAGCTTTAATGATACAATTATCTAACATCACATTTATAGTTACACAACGTGACACCTTTCCTATCGTAGATTTTAATCTACAACAATGAGGTGTGAGACTTATTTAGGTCATATTTAATTGCATAGGATAGGAAGCCCCCAATAATCATTGAAAATTTAATAGCATTGGCTTTTGTTTTGTTTTGTTTTGTTTTGTTTTTTTTTTTTTTTTTTTGCGTATTTGACCATGAATTTTTCAAGATAATTAGCAAATTGTCTTCGAAATTGTGATTTCAGTAAATTGTTTTAAATTATTATGTATCATAATTCATAGAATAATTTATCAATACTTATAATTTTTAAAAGATAATGTCACTGAATTAAAAGCTCAAAGTGTAAAAACATTGAAATTCCTCACCTTTTCTAAATTACAAATATATATATAAACTTCGAAACATTAATAGTGTTATCACATTCCAATTAATCGATCCTGTTATAACACTCATTTTTCATTAGTGTATAGTATGAATCACTTATACCCTCTCTAATGGTCTGCTAAGTTAGATTGAGTCTTAATGATTTTGAATTTCCTAAATCTTAGGCAACAAAGTATGGACTAGATCTTTTTTACATTACATCCATGATATCAACAAATTTTCATAATGATGTTGATATGGGGGGTATGAAGATTTAGTGATCATTTCTTTTTTCAGGAAAAAAAAAAAGAGTTAGGGCTCATGTGTGGGGATTTTTGGAGACAGAGTTTTAAATGTTGGTTTAAAAATATTTGTTTAGGGAGGACTTTTAGAAATAAACTATGATATAAAAAAAATATAAATATTTAAAATGATTCGGAAAAAAAATTCAAAATGAATATTATTTTATTCATCTGATGTTATAGTTTTTTTGACACATGAATCATCTCACTTCATTTTAAAACGAGAAAGTTATAGATTTTTAACTTTCATTTGATATTTTAACTCTAATTTAAATTTTTCATTTCAATTTTTATTTTTATTTTTAAAAAATCAATAAAAAAATAAATTTTAAAAAATCAATTAATTTCAATTTAAGAATTTTAATTATAATTCACCAACCAAACTAAATTTAAATTTAAGTTTGAGTTTTTCAAATATTAAAAAAAAAGAAAAAATGAAATATAAAATTGGGAGGGTTGATTGGACGGTAAGATGCTGTTTGAAAAAGTTCTCACGATCCCACATGTTCTGAGTATATATATATATATATTCCACGTGTCATTCCATGCGTCCTTTACTTTACAGATAAGCACACGCGCACCAGACGCGCGCATAGGCACTGAGCTCGCTGGATATCTTAGAACCAGAGTCACACATCCGTATTACTTTACTTTCAAGGACCGTTTCGTAATTTCATCCCCGTTTCCTTAAAAAATCAAAAACAAAATACACACACTGTCGCTCTCGTTTCTTCGCAGAGAGAAGCTCCAAAAAAAAAAAAAAAAAAAAAAAAAAACACGCAAAATCCCAGACGTCGACGGTGCTCGCTACGCTAACTTGCGCCGGGGAGTCACTCCGCTCAACCTCCACCGCCGAGCCCTCTGTCCTCCTCCGCAATGAGGGTCCGATCTACCTCGATTCTCGCGCTTCTCGTTCTCTCCTTCTGCGTTCCTGCTCTCGCTTTTCCCCTCTTCGCGGCCACCGATTCGGCCGAGTCCGACTCGGCGGCGACGGAGGAGATCAATGCCACCACCGCTACCGTCGCCGACGCCGAGTCCAACTCCACGCGCGCAAGATCCACCGAGGACAGCTTCGCCGACATGATCGATCGCGCGCTCGAGAGGGAGTTCCCCGACAACGAGCAGAATGAAGGTTCGTTGAGAAAAAACGGAAATGCAAAAGCTCGCTTTTTGCGGTTTTCTAGGGTTTCGTTTGGGTCCCGACGGTTGAAGCAGGGTTTTGGATGGAATATCTTGTTCTGCATTGCGTTGTTGTAGTGGATTAGTGATTGCGATGGTGTGATTATGGAAATGTTGAGGGAGAGAGTGAGAGATTTTGATTGAATTAGGCTAATAATTGGAAATTAATTCTTTGTTTGATCTATTAGGAGAATTCTGAGTTCAATGAGTTGAGGATTTACTCCACTTTTTCGTGTTCTCTTGCAGCTGCAGATGCCGGTAGCTTCAACAACAGTGTCGCCGGACAACAGGTCGGTAGTCACATTTCCTGAAACGAGCATTGATTTTGCTTTTTTTTTTTTTTTTTTTATATTTGTTTTACTGTCGTTCATGCCTGTAATTGAAACATGCAAAAGTATAGGAAAGCTGAATATCTAGTTCTAAGGAATATCAAAATGTTCGCTCGCTGAAGGTAGATAAGGTACTCTTGATGGGAATTTTGGATTAATAAAGTGAAGAATTGCTATTCTTTGATGAGTTAATCATTAGTTTTTGTTTATAAACATTTGTCGAAATCATTTGCAGTCCATGTAGTTCAAAATAGGTTCGTGGTATACAGGAACTATTGTTGGAAAATGCAAAAAAAGTAGAATTAATGAGAAAGTTGTAAACTTCTCATTTCAAACTCTTGTTATTTTGGTTTATAGGGAGCCTATTGAACTGAAAAGGTAAAACTTTTATGGCTGTTTCCCTAATAGATTGTAGGAGGATGAGGTTTCGTGCTTTCTTTAAGAATAAGAGGCTGTACTAATGCTTCAGTGGTGTCTGGGTCAACTCAGTTACTAGTTTTCTGGAGAACCATAATGAGGTGGTCTGTAAATGCATAAATTAAAATTTTTTTTTGGTTATATAAACAAGAGAATTTAATCTGGTATGGTGGTATTTGACTCTTTTCTGCTAACCGTCGTACAAATTTGAGCTATACGTCTGAAAGTTGATTTGAGGATGTTAGTTGCTATTTACTAAAGAAAAGCTTGATTCAGAACTTGCTTGGTCTGTTTTGCTGTGAAATTGACGTCTTCAAAGTTCAATGGCCTGCAGTTTTACTTCTACACCGTTTTTCTCTCTCTTTCTATTGGTTTTGGCTTATGCAGTGTGTACTGATATCGCAATTGAAATATATTTTTAGTTCCAATTCTGAAATATTAACTCATAATTTTTGTCTAAAATGAATAATCTACTTTAACTGATTCTTGTTCTAACTTGGACATGGAAAATGTTCATTTGTCAGGCAGTTTTGGAAACTGTAGCTAGAGTTAAGTCCAAGAAAAATGACACCAAGGAGGAGAAGTATGTGCGTCTATCTTGTGAACCGTTGATTATGTTCTTACTTTTTAATGGAGGTGGAAGTGAATAAGAGTACCTAATCTGTTGCTTTTGAAGTAAGGTAAATACATAATGAGAAAGCATGCTGAAGCCTGAATCTTTGTGAACCTTATGTTAGGTCATTTCAGTTTCATCATGTTTTCAAGTTGGATAATGAGAATCAAGCTGAGGATATGCCAACGTTAATAGATCGAAAGGTATGCCCACTGTATCTCGCTGAGAATTTATATTGGCTGATTGACTTTTGATCTTCTAAAATAGATAGTACTACATTTTGGTGGCGCACTTGCACGTTTTTTTCGCTTATTTTGGAGTTTATTCAGTCTTGACATGCTAGAAATTATCTTCAGGACAATGTCTTTATTATATCCAATCTCAAGTCAAAGTTTCCTGTGCTACAACTAGACTCGAGGTTAGGTTGCACTTTTGGTCAGTTGTATATTTCTCAGTCCCACACAACTAGCTGCAACTTGGCTGATCTAGCTTGTTAAAACTATGTTTTGTAGGTTGATATCAGATCTGGTGGTTGTTATTGTCTCTGCAACTTGTGGTGGCATTGCGTTTGCTTGTGCTGGACAACCGGTTAGAAGATTATCATTAATATTTGCTCTACTAACTTTCTTTTGTTTTTTTAGTTTTTATTGCTTAAAATTGTGTCTGAAAATTTTCTTTTGACCCTGTGATAATTTTCAGGTTATTACTGGATATCTGCTAGCCGGATCTCTCATCGGCCCTGGAGGCCTGAGTTTTGTTAGTGAAATGGTGCAAGTATGTTATCTCTATTCCTACCATGCATGATGTGTCAATTTTGTGTGTATTCTTAATGATCTTTCCATTTATTATATAAATATATTAGAATATCCTTATTGAAAGTTTATTGATGTTATAATAAAATTGAAACGTGTGTTTGAGTGTGTGTGTGTGTTATTTTTTCGTTCCATGTTTTACATTGGTTACTGATTGTTTTCACTCATGTTACCATTGTCTTAAATGAATATGCATGAAGGTTGAGACGGTTGCTCAGTTTGGTGTTATCTTTCTTCTTTTTGCCTTGGGCTTGGAGTTTTCTGCTACAAAGGTTTAGTTGTGTTTTCTGTTCTATTTACTTTTTATTTTTGTTCAATTGATCAAGATTGATAACCAACAGCCATAATTTGAATTGCAGCTTCGTGTTGTCCGGGCAGTGGCTGTTCTAGGAGGTCTACTCCAGATCTTTCTGTTTATGTGCTTGTGTGGAATAACAGCTTCGGTATGTTGGCAGATTTAGGAATCAATATCTTTAGGTTTATATTAGGGTTTGCTGTTTTTTAAACTTTTAAAAAGCCGTCATGATCATTTCAGCCTGAATGGATTTCATGCTGGTAAAACTAAGTTATAGTATACTATGATCCTGAGTAGGATCATTAAACTGCCTCCTTATTTGGTGGTGGACTTGTATCAAGCTTTAGATGTCGCTTTAAGCAGCAGGAGCATAAATTAGCACCGCCCAAAATCTTTTGGCTGCTTGCACGGCCAATATAGAGTAGAGACTATACATGATTGTTTTCACCTTTTTTTCTCTGTTCATTTTATATGCTAAATGATATTATAAATTCATTATGTACTAAGTTGCATGCATTTTACAGTTATGTGGTGGTAAACCTTCCGAGGGGGTGTTTGTTGGAGCATTTCTATCTATGTCTTCAACTGCAGTGGTAACTATGCTTGAACTGATATCTTTGTAATCTCTGTTTCCTTGATGCTTTTTATGTGAATGACTAAATTGGCTAAATATATTCATGCGTTTTTATTCATGTTGTGAGTTGTGACGGTGGAGTAATTTACTCTTACGTTTTCTGATTGGATGCAATTATTTAGCTTTTGTTGGTATTGGTAATAAGTCTAATAAGCGAGGGAAACTGAGAGAAACATCACTGGTTAGCATCTCGTGCTCTAAAGTGCAAGACTTCATTGGATGTAATTTCTAGAAGCTGGCTAGTTGCTGGTTCATCTCAATTATTGGTTTATGATGGATGAAAGAATGTGAAAAGTATGGATAATGTCATAGCTATGTTACTTTTGACTTGCAATTATGGTTTTTCTACTTGATATGCATTCCCTACATAGAATTGTCAAAAATCTTTTTCCGGTGATGCTTGTTTCATCTTCTCTGTAGGTTTTGAAATTCTTGATGGAAAGAAATAGCATTAACACCCTTCATGGTCAGGTCACAGTTGGTACCCTTATTTTGCAGGTAGGTATTGTTTTCTGGCTCTTCGATGTCCAATTATGACATGATAAGTTTTTTCTTCCTCATATCAGGAAAATCATTTAAGATCAAAATCAATATTATCTTTCTATTTGCTTGTATTTGCTTCTATTTGTACATATATGTATCCATCTCTTAAATACATGTGTTTGTTATACAAGTTTAAACTATTGTGTGCTATCAGGATTGTGCTGTTGGTTTGCTGTTTGCTTTGCTTCCAGTTCTTGGTGGTACTTCTGGCATTCTTCAAGGAGTGATGTCCATGACAAAATCGTAAGATTATTATAAACATCTTGTTTAGACAGGACATGCGAATTTTGCCATGTGTATTTTTGTCCATTATGTTTAATATTTATAACCATAAAAAGTAAGGGAACTCTGATTGCTTTTAAAGCCTTTTTTGAATAAGCCGCGTAAAGGTTTCTCTCTGTCCAGTCTATGATCTGTTTACATTGTGAATCTTCATCTGATTGAGTCCTCTGTCATTGCTGAATGGTTGAATATTAGCTTTGTTAGTGATATCGACTAAGGAACATTAATAATTGATATAACTTATTCTGGCTAATTAAGCAGCTTCAGTTGTACATTGTCCAAAACCATGGTCTATGTGTTATCACCAATAAAAGTGCGGAAATGGTCAAAGATGTCTTTGACAAACGTGTTGATTATATGGCATGTTTGAGTACGCTTTGTCGATGTTAAAAATATGTGTATGTATATTCTGGAAAATAGATTAGTGTTTCACTTGTTTGATTTCTCCTCATTCTGAATCAGGTTCTATTTTTTCTTTTACAACTACTTTATCGTCACAGGTTGGTGGTTCTGATCACATTTTTGGCCATTTTGTCAATCGTATCTCGCACTTGTGTACCATGGTTCCTTAAACTCATGATAAGCCTGTCGTCTCAGGTATGGATAAATCTCAGTATTAGGTTATAATTCATGTCCTCAAGTTTTGTTTGCTGATTTTTATTCTCTTTTTATTTCAGACGAACGAACTCTATCAGCTGGCATCAGTAGCATTCTGCTTACTTGTTGCCTGGGTTTGTCCATTTCCCCATTCTTTTGTGTTTGATAACAAATGTCTTTTATTTGTTTAGCTTTACGTTGGGGAAGAAGACGAGTTGGTTTTTATGCTACCTATTTTTATACTTTCTTGGTTTATGTTTTTCCCAGCTCGTCCTTAGTTTTTTAGTCAGAACATCTCCAACCCCGTGGGAAGGGCATATATGCCTCTACTTATGCATGTATGCCTATTGTTATAGAAACATAACATAATTTTAGGTCCTTTCAGTGTAGTGATAAACTTGGCCTTAGCCTTGAGCTGGGTTCCTTTGCTGCGGGAGTGATGATATCAACAACTGATCTTGGTCAACATACGCTTGAACAAGTACGAAACTTTTATTTGTGCATCTACTTGGATAACTTGCGAGGTGTTGATGAGTGATGCCTTTTTCTTACTCTTTCAAATTTAAATTATTGATTGTCTGTCAAGAAAATTTATTTTTTTGCTACACTTAATGCTCCGTTGTTGTAGTCAGAAGTTTCCACAAATTTTTTTGTCCTTTCCAGTTCGTTTATATGGTTTTCATGTATGGAAAGTATGCCTTTTCATTTTTTAGTTGCTGTAGTTGGAATATACTAAATCTCAGAAGTGATATTCTCGTGTGTTTCTGCTCTTAATTGAAGTTGCTTGTCTTCAGGTTGAGCCCATTCGTAACTTCTTCGCTGCTCTTTTCCTTGCCAGCATTGGGATGCTAATACATGTTCATTTCCTCTGGAATCATGTCGACATTTTACTTGCAGCTGTTATTTTGGTGATCATAATAAAAACAATTGTAGTTGCTATTGTCGTCAAGGGATTTCGATATAACAACAAGACTTCACTTCTTGTAAGATTCCAAAAGCTGCTATTACAGTTAGATGTGCATATTGAGAATCATTTCATTGATGGAGGAACCTTAGGTTATGTCATTTGTGTAGGTTGGAATGTCTCTGGCACAAATTGGGGAATTTGCTTTTGTTCTTTTGAGCCGTGCTTCTAATCTTCATTTGGTAGAGGTAAAGCAGGGACGGAGGCATTAAGGTCTCATGGGGACCTTAAGCCCGCCACCCCCTCCCCTCCAACTTTTATTTATTTACTTATATGTATATTTGCCCTAAATTTACAAATAGCCACCCTAAACAACAAAAACTTCATTTTGTTCTTTCAAAAATTAAAGACTTGTAGTTATTGGCCCCCTCTCATCAAAATTTCTGGCTTTTTCACTGGATGTAAGTGCTTGATTTGTGATCATATTTTCTATAAGAGTGCAGTCATCAGCTGGTCTCCATTGTTTTTGTAACCTACTTCTTTGCTGCGCTTTGCAGCATTGTCAGTTTTCTGGAAAATTAAAAGTCAAAAACCAAGCATCCATGAGCCTTGTAGCCTTGAATCTTGTCTTTTGGAGAGATTGAATAGCTTGTTTTGTGATCATAATTTTTTTTGAAAGAAATGCATCCAAAATCTACTTCTCATGGATACTTTTAGAGAGATAAAGCTGTGACACATTCGTGTTAGAGTCAACTTTAGCAACTCCAGACGTGAATTGCAAGATCCTCATTCTTCTACGTACTATCTGAAGGTTTGATCACTATTGCAGGGTAAATTATATCTTTTGCTTCTTGGAACAACAGCTCTCAGTTTGGTAAGTAAACTGACTTACCACATGTGATGCCCACAGTAACCTTCAAGCAAAGAATTATAATGAGCTTGCAACACGTAGGAAAAAATTAAAGTTGATACTAAATTTTATGTACTTTAACAGAAAATTGGAATTCTGAATGTTCTTCTATGGTAGGGAGAGAACATGGAACACAAATTAATCTCTTAGGACGTGACAGCTGATCTTGAATTTATTAGTGTTCAACTTTTTTTTTTTTTTTTTTTCTTTTTGTTTTTGCTTGAAAAATTGTTGGTTGTCTATACGGTTGATTATATGATCTTCCATTATAGTACATCGGTAGTTTGGCTTTATGTTCGTTTATCTGAGAGGCAACTCTTAAAACTCATTGAATTGACATATTTTACGTTAATGATTTTTAAGCAACGGTGTCTGGTTTACCGAATTATGACTTATCTTTGTTTTATTCTTTTTTTTAGTTTTTGGGTTATACTATATACGACATGACGTCCCTTAATTCATGTGTGGAAGTCCAAATCAGTTGAGGATATTTATTTTTGCGCAATGATGGTGCAGGTGACCACGCCATTGCTTTTCAAGTTGATTCCTGCTGTTGTTCATCTTGGGGTCCTATTGCGGTGGTTCTCGCCTGATAGTCCGAGCGAGGTAATGATTCTCCCTTGAACAATATGCTTTTAACAATCTCCATATGAAAGGTGCATTAGTTTACAATTTTGCGTAAGCTATTTATCGATTGTGAAAGCAAGAGTATTGAGGTCATTTGAAAATTATTTCTCCTCCCAGATTGGATATAAAGGAGATAGTCTTCGGTCAGACAGTGCTAAGCGTATTGCCATCATGGTCCACGGCTCTCACGATTCATGATATTAAAAAAAAAAATAAAAAATAAAAACACGAAACAGAAAAAAATTTGCAAACCCCTTACCTGATGAGCTTGTTGTATACTCTGGGGGACAGGTGCTTAAGTGTGCCAAAGCGGTCGATTGAGTGAGAAGTTTTCGCTACCGCAAAGCCCCGTCTTTGTTGCCTACATTCAGTACATATTCCTGACCAGGCATGAGTTAAACCGAAAATGCCAACTGAAACCCAAGAATACGAAAATCTCGGCCAGATAATATATATAGCTTACACATATGCCCGTAACACAAAGCTGCTAATTCTTTTTATTAGGTCATCGTCTACTTTTCTGATGACCCATTTTGTGTAAAATATCTACAAGCTTCTTATCTCCAATTTTGCAAATTTTTTTCTTTCATCCTAACTCTCAAATGTATCATCCTTTATCCCTATAATGGTACCACTGTTTTCCATTTTCCATTTTCCTTTTATTTTATTTTTTCCCCCCCACAAAAACAAGGGAACATGACTTAAATCTCCTGCTTTTCACAAAAGCATAATGCTTATAGATAAAGATTTGCACAGTCAGCAAACCATTCACTGCTGTATATATATATATATATATATATATATGAATATATTTTATACCAACTAGATTTGCTCTTGTAATATTTTGTATATATGAATAGGCTGTCTGCATTATTAATAGTTAACAAGTGATTGCTCCCTTTTTTTTTTTTTTTTTTTGCTAAAAAAAAAAAAAACGGGGGAACTGCCGGCAGTATTTTTTTTTTTTTTTTTTTTGCTAAAATAACAAAAAGGGAACTGCCGGCTGTATTTAAGAACACATAAAGGTAGATAAGTTGACAAATGAAGCAATCTTAGGATCTCATCAACTGGTAGATTGGAGATTCGAATCTTCAAGCAATTCAGAGTAGTGTTCCTGTGTACGTGAACTTAAAAAACGAGAAATGTTGAGATCATCACCAAATTTTTTTTAAGCAAAAAAAAAAAAAAAGTGATTGTTCTTGAATACAGTCGTATGATACTTAAAATATGCAATAAGAGGGGGAAAAAAAGAGAGAAAAAAGAATTAGGAAAAAGAAAATCAATCTAGCGGCCATAGCTGCTTATATTTTGTTTGTTTGTTTGTTTTTTTTAAATTTTGATGGAACTCAGTCAATTAAACTGTGTATATATATATATATATATATTATTTTTATATAGGAGAGAAGAAGTCATCAGTGATGTAAACGTTAAATGGTGCTTGAAAATGTGGGAATTTAATTTTAATTTCATAGTCATGAACAGTTGAAAAGGTATGTATGCATATAGATTGAATTGACCCTTGTGTGTGCTGTGGAGAGAAAATGGCCATCAATTACTGCACTTAAAATATTCCTTCGACTTACCTCAATTATAGTCGTCTAATCGCAAGCCTCTTTTCTTTTCTTCCTGTCTTTGTCTCCTCTCAATAAGTTAAAACAAGCGAAAGAGACAAAGGAAACTGGGAAATACAAATAAAAGCCAATATATTTTTGTTCAATGAGCTTGGATAGGATTCATTCTCTCTTGGAGACTGGATCCACGTCCATGGTAGCCTAGTAAGTTAGCAGTGTGGGATAAGTTTACAATCTAACAATTTTAATAAAGAAACAAAAGAGAAAAAAGAAAACGTGAAAAAAAAAAAAAACTAAGTTTTCGTTTGGAGTTAAAATTTTTAAGTTAAAGTTGATTGATTTTTTAAAAACTGGTTATAATTTTTGTTGACTTTTCAGGAAAAAAAAATTTTAATTGAAGTTGAACTCGAACACCAAACAAACCATAACTTCTATATTTCAACTCGTTCACAAGAACTAAAATTATCTTTTTATCTCTCTTTTGGTAATTTATATAGAGCTATACATCCTGAGTGCCTCCATGATCACCCAAATCTGAGTGCCTCCATGATTCATACTGATTTGACCCATTGATCTTTTTTGTTGGGTTTTATTTGATAAAAATAGCTTAAATTTTATTAGTTTAAATTGATTTGGTCCATTATCCAATGCATCATAAATTATCTTACGATTAGGGAAAAATAAATAAATAAATAAAGGTCCTACCATAATTCTTGCCATATATTCTATTAGGCGACAACTTCATAATTGAGCACCTAAAGCTTACTTATAAAACTTATGAATTGATGTTCACTGTTTGCTTGCAAATTGAATAACCAAGTCAATCTTTCTTTCTTCAGTCGAAAGGTACAATAAAAAGCATAATCAGCTTTATAATGAAGTACTTTAAATCTCTAATCGCCCTTCGGTAAAAGTTTAGGCACATAATTTCTTCGTATTTAATATTATTTGCAGACTTCAGCTGAAAGCATCTAAAAAATGATTATCCCAAGTAGCAATATAAGCTCAAGAAGTTGTAAATAGAGAATTAATCAGTTAGTTGATTATAGTCATAACCTGAAAAACTTATCTAATACTCTAATTAAATATCCTTTTTTTTTTAGTTTTTTTTTTCTTAAATTAGAAATTAATATATGGCAGAAAAAGATCCATAATGACATCATAATGAATGCAGTTTTGTATAAAATATGTGTTTGGTATATTGCTTACTCAACTGACTTTGAAGTTTTGCCTTTCACGTTATGGTCAGAAAGTACAGCTTAAATAATTTTAAATAAATATAAGTGAATTATGTCAAAATATCCGATGTAATATGTTAAATAATATTAAATAAATATAAGTGAATTATGTCAAAATATCCGATGTAATATGTCCCTAAATATAATCAATCAAAATAATCAGTCGGTGAAGATAACCAAAGTAAATGTCGTATCGTTAAAAATTAAAAAATGCTTTATGTCGACTTCAATTAAGCAGATTGATTGACCCAAAAAGTCAAATCGTTTTATTTATATATATTTATATGTATGTGTGTGATATATATATATATATATATATGTATTTTTTTTAATGGGAGAAACAATGTTGCCGATGGTCCTCGCTTGAAATATGCGCCATTGATTTGAATAATTATTATGTTAATGACGTGGTGAAAGATACTTTACATTTATAGAGGCTTATATGCAAAAATTGATCTATAATATGTAGAAATAAAAGATGATGCTTTAAAAAAAAAAGATTTAACATTATTTTTATTGTGTTTAATATTAACTTTACAAAAGATTCATTTTAAATTACGAGTGTTGTTGCACGCATATCTAATGTAATTTCACAGTTAATTCTATCATAATATGTAAAGTTTGAATCATTTTATTTTAAATTTAAATTATTAAATTATGAGTAGCTGCATATATAATCTAATATTAATTATGTATTTGATTCAATTAAAAAATATATAAGTTCAAAACCTTTATTTTCAATTTCAAAATAAATAAATAAATTACAAATGGATCAATTATTTATTGATATAATTTTATAAAGTTATTGTTGTACATAAATTTTTTCTTTTGAAATATTGTTGTACATAATAGATTTGCCGTTACTCCATTTATTTTTTATATTTATTTGTTTATTTATTTATTTTTTGAAATCGTTACTCCATTTATTATTATATCTCACATATAAGACCTATTGAGAAAGATTTAATTTAAATATATGAAGTTGCTAAAATTATTAACCATTATGTGTTATAGAATAATAGAAACTTCTAAATTCGGTATTGACAATGAAAACATGACAAACTCATACGCCATGAGGAATTAAAAGTCGTCACCTAGTTGATTGCCATTTGTCTCAATTAATTTAGTTTGCTATATAAATAAATAATGGTTGGTGGGTGCTCCTTCATAAGTAGAAAATATGTTGTGTATTAATTAAAAAAAGAGGAAAATATTTTAACTACCATATGAAGGTGACATTGAAGAGAATGGAACAATATAATTTCTGGTGTCGAGGTTATTTACATATATATGTGTGTGTGTGTGCATATATATATATATATATATATATATATCTTCATCTATACACGTCAGACAACAGAAAAGCGCTATTCCCTCGTCATGTGGACAAAAGCAACTGATTACTGTAATAAGATGGCCATAATTATGGAGATAATTTACGTATGCAAAAAGTATTTTCTTTGTGTTTGTCAACTGCAATATTATATAAGAAAATTTGTTGTAAACTGAAGGGAATGATGTTAGGAAAAAAAAAAAAAAAAGTGGGGTGATTTGGGAAAATGACCGACTTCTAAGGGGAGATTTAAAAGAAACAAAAAATAGCGGATATTTTTAGGAATGACCGTTTTTTGTAACTTTCTTTTCATATTTAGTGATAAAATTAACCGGTAAATATGTGTAAATCTTGTATTACAAAGTAAGATTTATAAATAAATGACCTTTTTTTTAGAACATTTTTAATAAATAGCCAAAATTTTGTAAAATTAAAAAATTACCCTTTTAAGAAATGATCAATTCGTCAATCACTGATTAACCATAATTAATCAGTGATTGATCAATATTAATATATATTTTTTTATCAATTGATTTCGATTAATCAGTGATAATAAATCACTAATTAACGATCATTTTACTAAATAAAAAAGAACTTCGATCATTTATTTAAATAAATATGAAAATTTTGTCTATTTATCTAATTTTTCTTTAATAAATCTGAGTAAATTTCATATTTATTGACCAATTTAACCCATACATCTTGTTATTAAGTAAATTGGACCCATATTATCCGGTCATTTATCAAACAAGAAAATTAGAAAATGAGTTATTGATTACAATTTCTCTAGAAAGTGCTATTATTTTGCTGACATGAATATTCTTTGAAGGAGACCTTAATGACATGGTCCCAAACATAATGAATATACTGAAGTTGCAAAACAAATCCTTATATTTAAGATTCTCACTCAGTACTCGAATCATAGATCATTAGCGGTACTGTGAGAAGTAACGCTTTATTTATAAAGATTAAGGTACCATTTAAGCTTAGTCATTAGTGAGAAAGTTATACCATACATTGCCAGTGCCACCGAGAAGCTGTCTGCACCATATAATCGACAATCTTGTCGGTGACAGGCATGTCATATATACATACATATATATATATATATACGTGTGTGTGTGTGTGTGTAGAAAAGTCTTTTTTCTTCGTATGGTCATCCTTTAAATATCGTGTCTCATCTTCCATCTATGTGTATATATATATATATATGTATATATATCGCATATATGCCTCTATTGGAGGGAAAATCTTGGACCCTGCCTATAATTTATGGTCCATCGAATCTTATCTTTTAGTGAAAGAGAACAAAAAGAACATAAATCCATAAAACTTATTGCTGAAGAAAGATATATCATTAAAGCACATGAAACCCATTTTTCAAAAAAAAAAAAAAAAAAAAAAAAGAGGAAACTTAACGTTCATGGTACTATAATCTGCTTTTAGTTTTGGTATAGGAATTGAAGTTATATCTACCATGTCATTTTCATTTTTTCATTTTAATTTGTTTCCAGACCATGTTTTTCACATGTCAGACCTTCCAGTCATCGTCTTGTTCAAGCATATAATAAATATATACTACCCTAGCTAATATCTATCCCTCATTTGATTTTAACAATGCTATATGGATCGAACGGTTCTAATAAATTAATAAGGTATATATGAGCTTATTATTTTTATAATTCAAATGATGATGATTATAAAAAATTGTAATCATTGAAATCTCGTCTATAAATACGTCTATAACACTCCAAAATTATTGAAAGGATAAACCAATTAAGGCATCAACCAAAGATGACATCAATGGATATTATTAAACATGAATAATATGGCATAATTGAGACATAAATGTGTAGATCTGAAGCAATTGGAAACGTTAAATTTATTGGTTTCTTTTTAATTTAATGGCATAAAGAACAAAATTCTATCCTCTCACAGATTTCATGTGAACGTTATAGTTGAGTTTTATTATATATGTTACATGTTTATATATACATACATATATTATGGGGATTTGATTGAGTAAAAGAATCCAAACAATTTGACACCTCATGGAGATCGTCACAGGTAGTAGGGATGACAAAAACGTTAGTTGAAAGGTCACTGTTTCTTAAAAGTGACTAATAAATGTGCCAAATGCTCTTCCATGTGGGCCAAAACACACACACACATACAAACAGTGGGAAAATCCAAGATTGATCTGTAGTCTTTTTTTCTCATTATTACTACTATTATTAATTCTTGAAAAAGTATTCAACATGTTATAAATTTGGTTTGTTGTTGCACATTTATCCTTAAACTTTCCAACTTATTATAATATATTTCCGACCAAAAATTTTCAAATTCAATTTAGACCTTAATGTAAATCTTAAAAATATAAAAGCTTCAATCTGAAAGACGTTAACAAAATAAAATACATTAGAATAAAGGAGGGTAAGTTGCAAAACCCGAATAGTTCAAGGGCAACAATGCTAATAACCCTAAATAAATTTCGTGGTACGTAATTAGTAATGTAAACTCAGTCTTTATATAAAGAAAATTATATATACAACTCAAACTTAAATCTTGAGTGAGAAAACCAGTCAAGGACATGGTTTTGAAACTTTTAAGTTGTGAAGTCATTTCATAACAACACAAAGGAAAGAGAACATGACCTACCGGTTCATATCTTTGCTCTTTTCAGTATATAAAGATTCTGAATTTTTTTTCTTTTTTTAATAATGAGAATAAAAATATTTACGGGCTTCCTTTTCCATGATATTACAAGTAAAAACCAGAGGCTGGATCTGAAGTTCAAACAACTATACCCTATATTCATATCCATATACATATATATGTGTGTATATGTATATGTATGTGCATAAATATGGATATTGAATTATTAAAGTCCTTGAAGATGAAGTGACCCCACAAGAAGGGCTTCCAAAGAAACAAACAAAAATGTACAAACTAGACAATTTCTCTCATTGGTGTGTAGAAAAAGCCTAGAAGGTGCTATTGGAGTTTCTATTTCCCTTCACACGTTGTTGACAAGGTTATATTTCTTCCTTATCTTTTTAAATATTAGTCAGACCGCTTTGAGATGTGTCAGCTTGGTGGGCATACAAACTATATATTTTGTCTTCCTTATATTTAATTTTTTTAAAAAGATATCTAATAATAAAGTCCTTGAAATTCTCCCAAATTGTAAATAATTGTAGTATATATATATATGCCTTCAAGAGGATAGAAAATCACAGTCAAAAGATTTTTGTCTCTAACCAAAACAAAGAAACAAAAGCAAAAGAATTAGACAAAAAGTACTATTTGTAACGTCCTATCAAGCTTATGAGTTTGCTTGTAATAATTTAATGACACTGCTAATACCATCTATTATTTGTCAAAAAATTCTTCTTTTTATTTTTCAGTTAATTTTCTATCTGAATTCTCTCATTTTGAACTCAGTATTTGTGACAATTTCTCCTTCTATTAATCCAAATTTGACTCAGACAAGTCAAGAATATTACTTTATCCTTGTAAATGGGGCAACCAACTAAATGCCGCAAATATGTGTACGTGTGTATATATACATATATATATAGTCTTGCAATTAGTGAACGGACACCTCCAGTAATTATAACTTTTTATTTAAGAATTTATAATAATTAATTGATGTAATTTTTTATTAAAAATATTTTAATATATATAATATTTAGATATTGATATAAATGATATTTAAATGATCATTCAATTATTATAATAGCCTATAAAAAATTATAAATACCGTTTTATATAAGAATCAAATAGCAGCTTATCCATGTATATGTATATACCTCACCATATTAAAAATATTATTGTTACTGTTGTTTTTTCTGTTTCTAGTCCTTTTTTATCATATGCTATGAAATTGTATAGAAATTACAGCATGTAAAAAAAGTCAAAGGCAGTGGGCTAGCCAAGCAAGTCTATCTAGGAAGTTGCTTACCTCAGGTTTGCCATAAAGAGAAAAGGTCTTTTAAGTGGCTAAGATTTTATAACAGTACCTGAATATCAACCTACCAAAACAACCACTTGGGTGGTCCCATCTTTTTTAATGTTAGAACTAACTAGATACATACTTATATATATATATATATAGAGAGAGAGAGAGAGAGAGAGAGATATGTCTATATCTGTGTTATTACATGTGCCGGTGCATTAAATAATTTGGTGCATTTCTTTTCATCAAAAAGTGCAGCCTCTCCATCCCTTAAACATCTTCTGCTAAATTTGGAGTTTTGTAGCAATTGGTGGGCATGACAAGTAATATATACATATATAAACGTATATATATGTATGTGTATCTATATATGTTGTGAAAAGTGATAAGAACTATGAGAATTCAAATCTAATAGAAACGTGTAGCGGGAAAAGTTGCAGATAGGAATTCTAAATTGGAATCTAAATATATAACAAAGTAAACTCTCGTTTAAGAAAGTAGTACTTTTCTATTTCTTCATGAAGTCTTTTGTATATATATAAATATTTCTATCTATCTATATATATATATATATACTCACACACATGTGCAGTGTGGATTTCTAGATATTTAGGCCTCTTCTTTCTCTTGGATTGAAAAGATTATCATGATCTGTGGAAGATTTCACAAAGAAACAAGAATGGATAATAATCTTCCCATTTGGTTACCAAGGAAATGAAGACAAGTAGGCTAGGTATTTCCAACTTGGACATCTAATTATGCACAACTTCTCTTTTTCCTTCTCCTCCTCTTAGCAGCCAAATGAAGAATATATATATATATATATATATATATATATATATTCCAAATAATTCAAATACAGAAGAAGCTGATCAAGAACCTTCATCCTCACTCTTGTTTCTTTTCCACAGTTGTCACTACTAACCCAGCTACCTAGCTAACACAAGAGAAAATAAATTTGTTTTTTTTCTCGCCCTCCAAACAGCCTTCCCTCCAAATTCATTGGCGAATATATCACATGCGCAATGTGGTGCTGAACTTCAAAATTCCAATCTTACCCTTTTCTTTTTTTTTGTTTGTTTGTTTGTTTGTAGTTAGTGAAGATATCAACACATGGTCCAAATAATATTATTTTGGATTGAGAATTTTGTCACATTTATAAGTTTCTTGTTTAAAATCCTGTAATTCTCAGTGTAGTATAATTGGAACCAAAAGTATGCATATTATCGGAAATTAAACCAGAATATGCTAAATTTTGCTTATATGGTCATATAACTAATACTTGCATAATGTTTGTCATTGATAATACATCTATTTATTCCATCAAAAGAAAAGAAAAGAAAAGAAAAAAAAACAAATACTATTTTCCCATGGTTAAGGCATATACTAATTTTCTAAACCCGTATAACACGAATTTGCTTGATGGCATCTTCCTTGATCATGTTCTCCCCTCCGGGAATGATATCGATCATGACCACACAAATTATAACAATTTCTCTACGGTTTCAAAGTCATGTTACAGTAATAGGGCCAACAAGGAGGTGACCTGAAGACGACTTATTGTTTTGTTCCAGATTAGGCGACCTCGGCCCCGCCAGCTTCAGCTCTAGATCAGGTGCTGCAGTTGCAGCATTTGAAGAAGTGGTAATTTGTTTGTTTGCTGCATTTGGATTGGAATTCATCTGGGGATTGGTTAATCCGTGTATCCAAACAGGCACATAATCATGATGATGTTGATGTTGATGATGATGATGATGATGATGATGATGAGAAGCAGAAGAAGAAGAAGCAATTTGAGAACATTCATCTGGTTTCGGATTATCGGAAACTGAAGTTTGAATCAATGGCTGAGAGCAATTTGGAATTGGATAATCATCACTTGGTTTGAAGTTGGAACTATTTAGAGGACTACTTTTCACCACCATGTTGTTGCTGCTCCCAACCTGGCATCATATATATATATAATTATATACATATATATACTGAAAAAAACATGATGAAATCAACCAATTTTTACAATTAACATAAAAGAAAAGTTACAAGTCCGATTGCCAGTTAAGAGAATATGCCTATATGTATATGTGTATGTGTGTGTGTGTGTTTATGTACATACCATGTCAAATAGGCTAGATCGTCTCTTCTTCTTGTTGATGCATGCCTGCCTCAGAAAATACTTCTGGGCATGACTGGCAACTTGGGTTGGTGTTCTAGTTGTGACATAGTTTCTAGAGATGCCTCTCCAATCACCCTTCCCCAGCTTGTCAAGCCCAATTAGAAATGTCCTGTGCTCTTCTTCTGTCCATGGAACTCCTACATATATTCAAAATTAAAAATAAAAAAAATAAATAAAAAAAAAAAATTAAAAAGGCGAAAATCTTTGATACATACGAGAATAAAACCAATAATTAGTTCCACTCCAAACCTTTCTTTCTCTCTTGGGGACGGGCAATGAGGCCGTCGGAGAGATAGCCAAGAGAGGTTTTGTCGTGAGAGGTTTCGTCAAGGCCGGCGAGGTTTCTGGAAGACATCGAAGAGGACGGGGACGAGGAAGGGGAGGAGGAGGAGTGGAGGCAGTCCATGCTGAAGCTTTTCTTCATGGAGATTATGGAAGAGTAGGAGGAGGAAGAGGAATATACGTCAAGTTGGACACCAAAGAGCCTTAGTGATCCTCCAACAAAAGTAGTAGAAGCCTTGTTATTCGTGCAAGTCCTTGAATTGTGGCCTATGTTTCCACAATGTGAGCACTTTCTGCCCATTTTGTTGTAGACAAAGCTCAGGCTCAGCTTCTCACAGGGGGGATAAAGATTAAAAGCCGACACCCCCACAATTTTCTTTACTCCAGAAGAGAGAGAGCGAGAGAGAGAGAGAGCAAATGAGTTTTGTGTTTGGTGGTATATTTGATGATGGGGGTGAGGTGGGGTTTATGAAAATGGATGCACACCAAGAGATGGTGATTGGATATATGTACTTATGTTATAATTGGATATTTTTCCCACTTGGCTTCCTTAATTGCAAAATAATATAGTTTTAAGCACATCTCTTCTCTCCCATCATACACACACAAACATATATATATATATATATACACACACATCACCTCTCTTTCTCTCTCTATAAATATTCAAGAGAAGATTAAAAGAAATCCGAATTCTACGTCATAAAAATACAATATTAATAATAGACATATAAGCGCATTGGACCAATTCAATTAATAGATTAGTTTTTTGAGATAAAAATCAAATCTCTTAAAAATCTCAAATTTCACTTCTTCATATAATATCAGAAACAGGTTCTACATATATGATACTATACTTATAACATGCGACACGAAATTGATTAACTCTAAAAATAACAGTTTTATCAATAATATAAAATAAGAACTCTTACCTTATAAATTTCATATATATTCATATATATTGTTAAATATGTGTTAATTTATATACCGTGAAAGCTTATCTTATGGAGGAAAGCCTTTTGTCCTTTAAAGTACTGTATCCTTAAACATACTGGAAGTATAATTGGTATATACCCTCGAGCCCTTTCTCTCTCTTTATATAAAGCTTATCTAGTTATCCCATGTAACAATTCCATTGAATTTAGTTGTTCATAATCTTTCTTTCTTTCTTTCTTTTTTTTTTTTTTTTTTTTTTTTTGTGAATTTGAGTTGTTCATAGTATTTTGAATCGTACATGTAGAACAATTTATGTTTATGTGTATGTTGTCTATATGTGAGCAGAGATGCATATACATTTTTTTAATTTAGAAATAAAGGATTCGAATTCTGTACTTTATGATAAAATCAAATGTGAAATTATCGTTAAATTATAACTGCAACTACAATAGAGATATATGTATAAGTTGAACTAAACTATTTTAGTGGCATATAACCATTTAATAAATACATCTATGATTCTTTTTAGTATCGTATTATACTATGAGAGAGAAAGAGAGAGAGATGATCCTCCAAATCTTTGGTGGTAGGTAGGTGACTATTAAAAAATAAAAAAGAAAGAAAAGAAAAGGAAAAGAAAATGTGAGAGAAAATTGAGAAGTTTCAAAGTTGATATTAATCAACTAAGATGCCACTTTCCTAGGAAATTCAGCAAAATTGCAGCCAAACTGTCAAAGGCTGCAGCCACAGGAAGAGAAGTTCATTTAAAAATAAAAAATAAAAAATAGACTTCAAAGTTCTTATTTAAGAATTTAGCTTTTAAACCAAAGGTTGGGCAAGTTTGATTCTCCAGAAGAAGTCTAATATTTGTCTCTGCCTCAAAATTTAACATGTGAACACAAGGCAATGTTTTTCTGGAAAGTTAACCATTCAAAATTAATTTCAAACAGATGGACGAAATGCTAAAATCGGAGATTTATTATGAAATAAACGAAATCAATCAAAAAAAAAAAAGTAATGACCTATTTTTCTAGATTTTGAGGCAATAGTTCTTTTCAGGATGCTAAGTATGAAATCGAGCTTTCTATAGTAGGGTATCCTTTCAGGCACACAACGACAACTATAGTGAGTTGAGGAAGGCCATAGCGTAGCCTAAGTTTTTATTCCTATGCTAAAATGTTTTACAATTTCTTCCCTTATTTTCCCTTCTGAAAGACCTTTTAATTGCAATATTTACATATCTTTTTTTAGAAAAATTCAATTACGCCCTAAATTTTGATTATTAAGTACTCGTATTTCTAATCTAAAGTCTCAAATAAATAAATAAATAACCAACTACATTACTATATAAATTAACTATCTTAAAGACTAAGCTTTACAAATTAAATTAAAATTTTTTTATTCAAAGTTTATTTTACATCATTGGTTTAATTTATGTCCCTTGATAAAACTTCTTGGCTTTTATAATTAATTGTACATAATTCTAAACCTCAAATCTCACATAATATTAAAAGTATGTAAAACTATAACATTAGTTAATACAGATCTAACAATTTGAATTCTCGTTGTTAAATCCCACCATTTTTTTAATCAAATTCTCATACACTAAATTTGTATCAGTAAGATATACCATTCCAATCAATAATACACAGTATAACAAAAACAATAGAGTAATCATGATAATAAAGAAAAACTGTTAAATACAATAAGCAACTTCAAATGTCACATCAGTTTTTCTCTTTTTGGTCGAATGAATTATGGCTAATGACTTTGGCTAAGGTACTATTGTCCCAAACAGAATCCTGGGTGTTGAGTATTCTCTTTCCAATTATCGGTAAAACTAAATACATAATAAATTGAAATAAAAGATAGGGACTGAGATATATTATATTGGATTTATGTGTGTGTGTGTGCGTATTGGACACATTTTTATTTTATTGTATACATATATAAGCCAGCTTAATTAAATGTCAATATTTTACCTTGTCATGGATTTGAAACTGATTTTTTTTCTTTAATTTTAATTTTAATGAATCTGGAAGCCAAGTGGGGGGATTTTTTTTACTCCTTCCTTGTCTGAACCAGGAAAGACTGGCCATTTTATTAGGATTCATTTGGCATTATTATACCAAGGAATCTTCTCTCATATAAAACAAGTAGACAATGGCCCAGAAAAAAAATATATATATATATATTAATTTTTTTTTTCTAATCTTGTCTAACTAGGAATTAAATAATTTACTAATATATATATATATATATATATATTATGTTTCTGTCTTTTCTAAATAATAAAATATATAAAAAAAAGTTGGTGATAGTACTCTTTGATCTATTTGCTCCATTTCGGGATTTAATTAAGATTATCATGAGACCTTTCAATTTTCTTAGAGCTACAAAACTAATTTAATTATAATTCTTTGTAAATCTTTGTCAAAGCTTGATATCTGCATTATCACCGGGGGACCCAACAGAATTGATAGTTCAAATATTTAAAAAAAAAAAAATAGAAATAAAAACTTTAGGTTTTCTCAAAGTTTTTTTTTCCTCATCTCACCACAAGGATGGATTTTGATCAAAACCAACTTAGTGCTTATTATCCTTTTCAAGCCACATTTCTCCAAATTGATTTGAGTTTTGGAATCTTGAAAAGTGAAAACATCACAATTTTAAAAATCATGGTGCTTCGATTTTTTCAGGGGATAGAGCATTTGGGGCATTAGCTTATTAGAAAGCTAAGATTTGTGTTTATGCAAAAAATTGTGAGTTTAATTAGGGATGTGAAAATTGACTTTTCGATCCAACTAGAATAAACTTTAATATCCTTAAAAAAAAAAAAAGAATCAATTTTAATATTGTACATCTTTTACAAAAGCATGGAATTTAATAGCAACTTTAACGTAAGCTCCTAAATCATAGTCTTGTTAAATCATGATTAAATACTTGTGTAAGAGATTGATTATTTTATGGAAATAATTCTTTTTTTTTTTAATTTTTTTGTATTATAAGTGATTAATTCCGCAAGAACCCAAAAGGCATCAACTTTATGAGAAGCAAATGGCCATAAGTGCACCATCAGTCTTTAGTTGTTGAAGCACTGAAAAGCACTGCTTCTATGTAGGGTATTTGATCAGCTTTCACATTCCACTTTCTTTTTTTTTTCTTTTTTTTTTTTTTTGTGCAAGTTTCAGATTTTTGCACTCTTTATTGGCCAATAATTGGGGAGTAAAATTGGAAATTCTAGACCAATGTGTCTGTTGCTTATACAAATATTTCCCACCAACTGTCCAATCCCATTCTAACCATTAGTATCACTAGTTCTTAATTTGAAGCGGGAGGTCACGAGTTTAAACGGTGATCTAATATCAAACGTTTTTAAGGGAGATGGTTTCTAAATTTGGAGCCGATGCCTCTGTGGCGCTCTTACTGAAAATGGAAAGGGATTAAGAATAATTATTTATTAGGCAACATGGAAATGGAGCACTCTCCACTCAGCGTTTTTATTATTATTATTATTATTATTATTTTCCAAAAAAAAGGAAGAAAGAACGGGCAAGGTCATTGCATGGGTCGTATTCAAATCAAGGATTACAGCGGCTACTTTTATATTATGAACTCAGCAAATGGCCCTTTTTATCCCATTTGCAGATGATATTTATATAATCCTTATATATAAACACACACACACACACATATATATATATACATCAATATTATGCCACTTGAGATTAAAGAAAAGATCACATCACTGACCATAAACCAGTCTAGAACTAGAATATGTAGAATGTCCAATGTATCAGCACTGTAGCACCTCTCATTTTAAAAAGAAAAAAAGAAAATTAATTATTATTATTTTCAGTGATGATTTGATATAGCCAGAACCCCATAAAGAGTACAGTAATCTCATATGTATACGTACATATATATATTTTTATATATATTATCTTAATCCAAAGATAGCAATTTTGTTAAGGGGAATGATTGTAATTTGTAATAGCAGGCGAAAGAAATGATTGTAATATTAGGCGAAAGAACATTTGTCCTTGAAGTTTGTTAAAATAATTAAATTTATTTTAAAAATACACAATAATTTAAGATTCCGAAAAATATTTTGTCTTTATTAATAAACAAAAGGGTAATTTTCTAAGGGGGTTTGATATGTAAATTTGAGTTAAGATTTTTAAATTTAAATAATAAATTATGTTGATTTTTCAGAAAAATAAAAAACTTTTTGAGAAAAAAATAAAAATTTTAAAAAAATAAATAAATAAAATTTAAAAATATTAGTTTGGTTTATCAACCAAACAAATCTTAAATCATCGTTTCTAGTCACAGGAACGAGGAATTCTAGAAGGAATTGTTAAAGCATACAGAGGGAATTTTTTTTTTTTTTTTTTTTTTTGATAATATCATAAAGAGGGAAGTTGATTTAAGCTTCAATCAAATAATCTGGTAGTCTTTTTAAAAGTCAGTCATTGCTCTTATTTATTTATTCATTTCTTTTTACTGCAAATTGTCAAATGTCAATCATGTTCAATAAAAGCAAAGAATTTTTTTTTTTTTTAAAGAACCCTTTAGTTAATCTGAAGTTTCTTGTTGGACAAACAAGTGAATGCAAGACCTTGTTCTCTCCAATTTATGAGTGCCTCTGCGTTAAAATAGACATGGAAGTGACTGCTTAGAGGAAAAATACAAGAAAGTCCTAGTACAAGGGAATTTTCTTTTGCAATCAAGAAACCGAGATTGAAAAAAAAAAAAAAAACGCGATTTGACCTGTCTAAATTGCACCTACACTAAGACGTGTTTAACAAGCCATAATAGAATGTAATATGAAAGGTAAATAGGTTTGAACAGAAAAATAAAATAAAAAAATAAAAATAAATATCTTTGATTCACTCTCAAGTTCCTAATTATCAAATAATCGAACGTAATTACCATTCCAATAATTCAATGTGAGAAATAAAAATAATTCAATTCCCTTTCTTACAAATCAAATAGCCATAGGTTTACAAATGTGAACATATCAAAGATATACTGCTGTTCACACCATTTTCTCATCCCCTATATCGTATGGGGTCGTATGGGCCACAAGAGTATCATTTTTGTTTAGGCAAGTAAACACGTAATTAAATAAGAAAAGAAAACAATAATCCTTTTCCTCTATATTTTCAAGTGAAGTAAACGTTATAAAGTCCTTACCTAACATACACTCGACCAAGACCAGCGTGAATGGTGAAATTTTCCAAGCAATAAAACAAGTAATAGAACAAAGGGTTCCAAGTCTATGGATCGACTTGGGTTCCCAATTCAAGCAATTCCAGTAAAACTTAACACAAGGTTGAAGATCAGCATTTCTTTGATCAAGTCAACAATGATTTTAGGGACATCGAGAAACAATAGAAATGAGAAATATTATAATACCGTTTGGTATTCAAGTTTAACTGCAATTAAACCATATTTTTTCATATCAATTTTTGTCTTTTTCTGAAAAACAAAATTTATAACTAGTTTTTAAAAAATCAACAAATTCTAATTTAAAAATTTCATCTCCAACTAACTTACCAAACGAAAGCATGTATTGTATATATATAGATATATATATGGTATGATATGATATGGAGTGAAAAGTCTAGGTCAGCTAACGAGCTAGCATAGATTTGCTTATCAGGAAAGCAAGTATAGAAATCCCATGTCCAATTAAATATTTTTCAAGTAGTGTTATAGGGTAGAGAAATAACTGAAATTATACAAGAATTGAAATTCAAAGAAAGTTTCAGAATAAATTCAATTTGTGCTTATAAAAAATAAGCTCGTACTTCATGGTCAATACAACCGTTCAACACACAATTCAACCAACTAAGTTTTGTCACCATGTCAACGAAAATGCTTAGCTAGTTCCCACTCAATAACAGAGAACCTCGATATTTCATTCGTTTACGTAATGATACGCTTCGCAATTTCCTCTCTGTATTATAGCCCTAGACAATACGGATTATTATTATTATTTTTTTCTTTCCTTAAATAATGGGAAGTGTTCAAGAATCAACCTTCAAAACAGCTTGACCAACGAGCTGCATGTTTGTCTTTCATACGGTATCAATCCACATCCTTTAAAATATCGCAAGAGAGTAGAAACTAGGCTTAATCTGCTAAGAAAAAGAAAATCAAAATCATTCGGTGACCGCAACAATGCATAATTAAATTTCTCACACACCCCATATCCAGAAAGTGCAAATGCAGCCTCAAGGTACTGATGCGATATGCAAACCAGGAGGACAAATTGTAAATGGAGCATTAAGTCAATGCATTTAAATATACCTTTGCAATAACAAATTATATCACTCAAAGGCTAAAAAGATTATAAAAAAAATAAGAGCATGAAAATTACAAGCACAATAATGAATGTGTATATGTGCAACTAATTTACATCATATTCTTTTCTTTTCATGCAATGGAAAAAAAATGTTATCCACTTGTTCAGCTGTAGTTACGAAAGAAGAAAGTTACTAGAGGGGGAAAATAATATAAGTTTGCTAACTAGAATAAATATCTTCTCTGCTCTTCTGGTGTTCAGATGCTAATCAAACCATTTCCAGGAACAAAGGCATAAGAGGAAATAAAGTTGTTATTTATTTAGTTTATTTTTCTGTTGGAGAATGAGACTTCCATTTAAAGAGAGTTGCAATAACTCACCATGAGATGGATTTATGAGCCAGTCCAATGTCTATATTTGCATATTCCTCTCCGGTTTTCTCCAAAAGAATCACGAATAGACTGCACCATGTAACGTACTGCAGGAACATTTGCCAGTTTTTCATCCTGCTCCTGCATCATAGACTTGGCTCCAGTCAATATACACATTTATGGTTACTGTGTGTGTGTGTGTGTATATATATAGAGAAAGAGAGAGCAGCTTGAGTCAAGATGTCATACCACTTCAGCAAGACGTTCTTCAAAACCTCGAACATCCTCGTCAACGGGCATGAAAATCTTTCTATAGGCCATTCTTATGCTTGTAATCTAGGTCCTTGCCAAAGTCATAGAAGCTTGTTCATGCATAAAAAACTAGAACAACTTACACCAGTTAAACTAAAGCAGATTTTTGTTCGAATAATACCTCAGTAGATGTGAATCCATGACGTCGAAGGCCCTCCAGATTCAAACCTCGAAGCTCAGTTCTTTCCCCTGAAACCATCATATACCTCGGCACATCCTGCGTAACCTGTAGAGATAAAAACAATAGAAACAATATTAAAAACTGAAAGAGTTGCCATCTACTTATAAAAAAGTGACAGATATTGCATAATTGAAAAATGAGTAATGTTGCAAATGCACGTTTAGTTTCTGGAATACATTACTATTCAGAAAAACACTAATCGTACATGAGCTAGGCGACATTTCAAGAACTAGTATAAGGGTGATAGTTGTCCCAAACTATTGGTTTAAAAACGTCATGTCGATGTGGACATCAGCAACTATGGATTGTAATAATAAGAGGAAGTAGATATCATACCACAGAACCACCACCAACGAAAGAGAATGAACCAATATGGCAGAACTGATGAACAGCAGTAGCGCCTGCAGTGTGAGCATGGTCCTACATTGAAGCACTTACATTAACTTCGAATCAGATTCTTTCTCAACAGCTAAACTCCAAAATGATAACTTCTCTACAACTACATAAAATAAGCAAGAAACTTACTCCAACCACAACGTGTCCTCCTAGAAGCGTACCATTTGCAAATATATTATTGTTCCCTATTTTGCAATCATGAGCAACATGACAAGATCCCATGATGAGATTGTTATGTCCAATAACCTGATTGCATAATGAGAGACAAGATTGTCTTAGTCAAACCTGATGAGAAGTTTGCTACTTTGGAACCAAAATATTTTTAGCCTATCACATACTGTTCTATCACTTGACTTTGAAGATCGGTGGATTGAGGCATGTTCTCGGATCTCATTGCTGTCTCCAACATCAAGGAAACATTCAACACCTGGCTAAAACATGAAAACAAAAGATGGTTAAGTAGAATTGCAACACAGTTTGATAACCTGATACATCATGGTGAAGACAAGTAATGCAGAATGTTGATTATACCTAGTACGACAACGACAAGTAAGATAGTAGTAATGCAGAGTAAATAGTAAGCTCACAAGGCAAGCTAGCACTAATACTGAAGAGCGATTTTATGCACACAGACATATGTTCCACAAACACATATGCTTACATGTAAAATTACTCTAGGGATTCAGGATAGATGAAGATAAACAAAATAATACTGTACTTCCGTCGTGTAAATTCTTTACAAAATATGCTGCTCATCGTAAGGTGTGAGGAATGTGAGCATTTGCATCACTTTCCAGAGTGTAAATATGACTGGCTAACGTCAAATCACTTTGAAACTAACCTTGTATTTCAAGTCCTGGCATTTAATACCAACAACAGCATAATGTCCTATAATGTTATCTGATCCGATCACTACATGCCCAGGAATATCATCACCCACCACAGCACCACTGCCTCACACAAGCAAGTACGACATTCAAATAAAAGAAGATTTATGCATCAGCAATGTATCAATAGAAAAATATCAATGTCCAAACTCACGTCATGAGAACGCAACGCTCCCCCAGTTCTGTATTTCCATTTACATGGCTACCCGTATTCAATCGACAACCATTCCCAAGCTTTGCAGAAGACCCAACAGTACAAAAGGGACCAATTGAAACACCCTGAACCACACATCAAGAATTTTTCCAACGTATACAAAACCATTAACAAACAAGATTAAAAGCGACCTAGATAAACAATGATCTACTCCTTTACTAACAAGAGCAATATTTAGAGTGAAACACTTTCGATGTGAGAGCTACGTCCACTATCAGAAGAATGCCGACTGCGTCACGGAAATAATTAGGCTAAAAAATCCAACTCCTTTACTTGAAAAATTATCACATTCCTTTCCGCCCAAAATAATCCACATCAAGGCCAACGCCATAACTCACCAATTTAAAGCATTTTACAAATGTATGGTACGATAATTAACCAAGTCAAGGCAACCCTGATAAACAAAAACTAACAATTAATTTTTCAAAAGACCCACAAGAGTTTTTAACATACAGAGCAAAGAAATTGTGATAAACATCAAAACCCAGCTTCAAAAAGAGGCAAAAATGAAGAATTTACTGTGCAAAAAGTACCTGACCAAGAACGGCATTGGGGTGAACAATGGCAGTGGGATGTACGAAGCTAGACTCTGTAGCTTCTTCAACCTTGCTGTGTCCTGCCGATAATCACGAGGGAGGGAGAAAGAAAGTTTGAAGAGAAACTCCATTTTTCAAGCTTGAAGAAGAAAAGGGTTGGTGTAGAGAGAGAGAGAGAGAGAGAGAGAGAGAGTAGTATATTACCGGAAAAGGAGGCGGAGAAGCGAGGGAGAGAGAGAGAGGGGAGAGAGAGAGAAGAGGAAAGTGGGTTGGTGGACGTGCGAAGCTTCGAGAGGCGGTACATGGCTTTTTTCCTTTTCAGGCTTTCGAGTTGTCTTCTCTTCTTCTTCTCGCTGTCTGTCCCAATGGTGTGAATGTGTTAGTGACGGTCACGGTCAGACACTACATATATAGCCAGTGAGTTTCGTACGGTCTCCATGGTATCAAACTCTCTCTCTCTCTCTCTCTCTCTCTCTCTGTGAATGAGATGGAATCAGACGCTCTCTCTTTTAGAATTGTTTTTTCCGATTTACAGCTAAATGATCTTTTTTTTTTTAAAGTTAATTTTTAATAATTAATTTTAAAAATCAGTTAAAATATCTTTTTTTTTAATAATTAATTAATCATAATTAATTATTAATAAATTATTTATTAATCATAATTAATTATTGATTAATCATAATAAATTATTAATTGATTATTGATCAATCAATGATTAACTGATATAACTCATAAATTTATAGTTAATAACTAATTGACTTGATCAATCAGTGATAACTACGAGTAATCACTTATTTATCATTTAAAAAAATAAAAAAATATAATTTATCTCTCTTTCCTCTCTCCCTTTCCCTCACCTATGACAACCCTACCATACACCGAAGTCCAGTGATGACCTCACCAAAATGCCCAGACTTGTCCAAGTAACGGCCGAGCAAGCTCAAATTCAGAGTAAGTCACAACAAAAGCTCGTGATCCCAACTCTAGCGATCGTGACCTGAAGGAGGTCGGGTCGAAAGCTCACAATCCCGACTCTGGCGATCACGATTCAGAGGAGATCGCAATGAAATCCCGCAATCCCGACACCGTTTACTGTCGGCATCACAAACACGAGAGAGCTTGAGTCCTTGTCGTCATCCGTCTATTCGTCGCAGCCTTAAGCAAAAGGAAAACTGTAACGACCCCACTTTTCGAACTGTTAACTAATTTCTTATTCTTTGTTCATATAGTTTTATTAATTGTTTATGCTTGATTTCAAAAATGCAGAACTTTTTTTTTTCTTTTTAAAAACAAATCATACTTGTACTTGAAGAGTTTGATAAACTAAAATTTTAACTGAGGAAATTGAAATTTCTAAATAATAAATATCACCTTCAAATTCATACTTAAATAATATTTAAAAAGCTATAACGCATGCGAGTTAAAACGAAAGACCTAAAAGTTTTTAAGTACTCCTAATAGTTTAGTAATACCGAAATATTGAAAATATAGTTTTAAAGATAATCAATACAAAATAATTTAAGAAATCTAAATGCGAAAATTAAATTCGTGGTGATATCTCACTCCCTTCCTTCATCGCTTATGTACTGGTTCGCCAGTCCAGAAAATATCTAAGTAGCGAGTTGCTCACCTGTGTTACATGCAGTATGAATACACATATATAAGCTTTCGCTTAACAAGTACAAACTATATATGACAAAATATTTTCATAAAATCATATTATTATACATCACAATATGAATGTTCAAAAATACATATGATCTATGTGTATTCAATTATACTTCAATTTATACATGTTTGTCTATTTAAGAGCTCATATGTCGTACCCATATGCACGCAACAATGGGGAGTTGAGAGAGCGACCCTCCAACAACCTCCAATGTCATAACTTATAACTTTCGTTTTATCATATCTCTCACTAATTGGAGGTTGATACGACACTTAATCCTATTTTTTGTTAGCCTCATTCTTATTAATTGTGACAATGTGTAGATTTACATGTCACTATACATATATCATTATAACATAAATATCTGTGAAGCATATCGATCATATTAGTACAAGATAAATTATACACATTAAATGCTTAATTAAAGCAAAACATATAATCATATACTTATCACATTATCAAAGTAAATCATAGAAAACATAGAACATCAATAAAGAAAAATATTTTATTCCAAGCTGTAGGTGACGTTTGTATTTACTTGTTTTATGTGCTTAGGAATTGTAACTCCTATTATGTAAGTTCAGGGAATTGTCATGATTTAACAATACTTCATTATTAAAATGAATCATATTATATATATATTTATTTATTTTTTATAAATTAAAGTGAACTTAATTTACTTACATCATAACTAACCTTAATAATTAATTCTTATTAAGCGTAAACAAAAATTCTACCAATTATTATTAATCTAATCTAATTTAATTGATTAATTAATTAGTTAATTATGTAATCCTTAATTATTACTTGATTGGGAAATGATAATCAATTACATAATTAATTAATAATTAATTATATAATAATTATATCATCAATAATTAATTATGTTATTTAAATATTATTTCTCATTTATTAATTAATAATTAATAATTATGTTAATTATTAAATGATTAATTAATAATCATATTAATAATCAATAATTAATTAATCTCTAATTAATTATGTATTTTAATTATGTAATTACTCAACATAAAAATCTTGCTTATACAATTAATAATCACTTATTAGCTCTTATAATTAATTTTAATAATTAATTAATTAATTACTTAATTAATTACTAACTTTCTTAGCATAATTACATTTGGTTTTATATTTATTAGTTTATTTATTTATTTCTTAATTAATAATCAATCTATATCACCTTAGTGATAAAGAGCCACTAAATATATATCATTAAGTAGGTTGTCTTCTATTTAGTATTAGGTTTGTAAGGCTTAATCTCATTAGTTATGATCATTTAATTGGGCTAAGATAGTCTCTTAGTGTATGCCTAGTAATCCACTAGTTTACTTTGTCTTAGTCCATCTAAAAACTTGTGATTCAACTTTATAAAATTAAGGTTTTTCACATTATTTAATCATATACTTAATACCAACTCATTTAATCATTAATATTTATGTTTATATATTATGGCTTACCCTTATTTCACATTTTTAATGTTTAAATCGTTTTATCGGTATGAGGATTTAATTGTAAGATTTATTTAAATTTATGTATAACTCTGCTTTGAACATTTGATAACTCGTTGAAAAGCTTAAAGTATTTAGTTTCTGTCCTAATAATTTATTTTTCAAAATCTCCGTGGTTTTAAATCTTAGTATGGATGTTTTCCTTAGTGTCCCATAGTAAAATCTCAGTTTACCAGATTCTAATATAATGTTATGTGATTTATTAAAAATTACGTACTTATCCGTTTTAAACATGTGATAATTTATTCCAAAGCTTAAGATATCTACTTTACAATAATAAAGTTAGTTTCTTATTCTTGGAGTATAATATGCTGTATAATGAGGTTTTGTTACTGTTTGTCTCAAGTATGTTCCATATGCCCAGATTTATGGTTAAATTTTAAAAAAATCATAGCAATTCACGTACAAGTCCAAATAAAGCACAAAATATGTCATTGAAAAGCTTATAATGTCTAGTTTGATATTTTTATAAAAATCTATGGTTCACTAACCCAAAACATACAAAACGCCTGGCTAGTATATAGGTTCTAGCAAAACCTCTAAGTTGGTGGTCTTAATTTGTAAAATTCACCAAATCTTAAAATAAAGCTTATCTTTTTATAATCTTATCATATAATTTTTTTTTCATACCAAAGTTTCTAACACATGCCATATTATCATAACAACCACAAGTTCTAACAAAGTTCATAGATCTTACCGAATTGCTCGGTGGATCCTCTTAGACCTCGTACTACCAAAGTTTTTCTCAAAACCTATGCCTAGGTAAGAAGGAATCTAATATTAAGATTATAATTACATAACATGCTTTAGTTCTCTAAAAATGATAAAACACAAAGAGAACTACTAGGTTACCTCTAATAATACATCATCTATCTCTGTTTCATACTTCTTTGAACTTAGTAATGAGGTTGCTTGGAGCTTGAAAATGGAAGGAAGAAGGTAGTAGAGGGGTGTTGAAGATGGAGAATAGTATTGGTGGTTTTTTAGGTTGACAGTGGCTAGAGAAGCTGAGTTTTTGAGCTTAACTTCTGTAAGAATGAAATGGGATGTTAAGGTTTATTTTCAACCAATTTGTGTCTTAAATGTGGCTGTCTTTGAGGGGTACAAGTGGAAAATGAAGGCTGATTTCCTCCTTGGATTGTCGCTACTTTGAGGGAGGTTGGTGTGAAAATTTTGTCCTACAAAAGTGGAAGATAAATGATCCTTTTGATCTTGTACTAACAGAACAAATCACACCCAAGAAGGCTTGGAAATGTTCAGCAAACCATAGGGCAAAGAAGGTATTTTATATCTATGTGACACATTAATTTCCTCAATCATACTCTTAATACTTAAATATTGATATAACCAAAATAAATATTAAGGTCATCAAATTGACCTACTAATAATAGTTGATATTCCTTTCCAAAATTAACATTTATCCCTCTAATACGACATAATAAATTTTTCGTATAAATTTATATATTTTTCGACTCATTTTCTGTGTATTTAAATTTTATTAATGAAGGAAATCTATGATAATAATTTGAAATCAAGTTTATGAATTTATAGGACATCATAAAAACCGTTGCTGCAATCAAAATGAAAATCACTGTAAAACATGATTGTCCGATCTTGTTTCTGTCAGCACCAAATCTACGACCTATTCGCAGAGTTACATGGTTTCTCCACTGCTGCCTGGTGACGCAATCGCTTCCTACCTCTGTGATCTCTTCCCAGACGTTGTCAAGCTGTAGTTCTGGTTTGCGAGCTACGCCGCCTCCGATGGTGGATCTTAGTCACAAGGAGAGGAGAAAGAGAGAAAGGGAGAGGTGTTTGTGGAAAAACAAAAATTTAAGCAAAACATATATCAAGCAATTTAACTAAATAAAAAAAATTTGGATTACCTATTAGATTAGGTGATTAACATAGGCCCCACCCTAATTACTCTTTTTTTATGTGGGGTCTACTTATATGTTCATTTGGTTTTTTCTCATGAAGGTAACTTATGAAGATTATTGTAATCAATCTACTCGTGAGTTTATTGGTGTTTTTTATCTTGTGTAAAAAAAAAAAAAAAGTAACCATTTAATGAGTCCCACATTGGCAGGAAGTGAAGACTTTGAGTAACTAATAATACCCACAGATTCTCTTCTAGTTAACATGTTGTAAGTTGTAACTTAATTGAGTTCACTTAGCTTCTTCCCCTTAATGATTGGATGATCTATTTTTATCACCTATTCTAATAAATAACCCAATTTTTTTTATTAATAAAATGATCATTTGCCTTTTTTTTTTTTTTTTTTCCAGATTTGATCAATCGATCAATCGGTTAATCAGTAATGGACGATAGTCAATCAATTAACAAACTTATGAGTTCGAAATTGATCGACCATTTCGGAAAAAATGACTTTAACTAAATTTTAAAAACTTGGATTATTTGTTAAAAAACTTCTTGAAAAAGGCTATTTAACTCTAAATCTTTTTCTTCTTCTTCTTTTTTTGGTAATTGCGGCTAATTTATTAATGCTTGACTGGATTTTTTTTTTTAACCTTTCATACCTATGCAATTGGAGATCAAGAAAACTGAAACTATTATGATTAGAGCAATATATAGAGATGTGCTTTTTTTTTTAAAGTGCAATTCTACGAATCACCCTATCACATGAACAGTGGACCAAGCCCATCATTTTATAAAACAAGTCGGGTTTGATGTCAATATAATGTTTAAATTAGACGGTACATATTATACCGTTATGTCCATTTTAAAAGTGCTATACAATTTAGATTCTAGAGATGATGCATGAAGGGCTCTTCTTCTAAAATCTCCCTTGATTCAAAGAATTCACCTCAAGAGAGAAAAATACACTTTAAAAAACAGAATGTACGAAACTATGCATTTATCTCAAATCTCAAATGAATACAAAAGTGTATGATAGTATGTTCTGTATCACAAAATTGCAGGAGCATTATTACATTGCAACACTGATGATAGCTACAATGACTAAAATGGCTCCGACTTTTACATATATATAAATTCAAGACAAAAATCAAATTTATTTACAGTTAAATCCCTCTCAGAAGATACCAAAATTCATACAAACATGTTTGTGTCTTTTAAGGGAAGGCAAGAGGTCATTTCCTTTATAGGATGCTTTAAGAAAATGGCCTATTTTTCACAAATTTCTCCTTTTGAGCTGCCCTTTTTTCACTAGCCTTCTTAAGAAAATGATTTCCTTTTTTTGTTTTTGGTTGCATTATTTAGTGCTTTTATTGCTAATTTACTCACTGTTAATCAAGGAACTGACGGCCATGTCGCCTTCCAAAATATGAAGCACCTGAAGAGTGCGAAGATCATGATGTTTCTCATTGATATGAACGAATTCGTGTTTTCAACTTGTGAATGTAAAGTTTCATACCTGAGACATGCGGGGCCTGGAATAAGGATCCCTTCTAATGCACAAGGAAGCACATTGCAGCACATCACTGACCTCTTGCTTCGAGTATTGGTCCTTTAGCCGCGGGTCCACTAGTTCTTCGACGGAAAGTGTTTCTAGCAAAGGCCTTGCCTGCGCAGCGTAAGAGTTTATAAAACTTTAGTTCAACGAGGGTGTGACAATTTCGCTATCCCTTTGCTAGTGTTCCATGGTTAGGATATCTATATTTCATATTCTGTCAGTGTAGAATGTTAAATGTACAAATCTTCAAAACTGTTCGATTCTTACCCATTCTGTTAGGCATTGTTGGCCTTTCGGCCGGTTTATGTCCACGGCTTTCCTTCCTGTGACAATCTCCACCAGCACTACTCCGAACGAATACACATCAGCTTTTTCTGTGATTTGCCCACTTTGAGCATACTCCGGAGCTAAGTACCTGATTAGAGCCATGTCTTTGATTGATTAGTGATTTAAAATGCAGACTGAATAGGTAAGACAGGATTTTTTTTTTTTTTTTCCCCCAAGTTATGGTTTTACCCAAATGTTCCGATGACCCTTGTTTCAACCTCTTTGCCTCCATCTGGCTGCCACCTCGCCAGCCCGAAATCTCCAACCTGAAACCCCGAAAATCAATGTCATTACAGCGTTGAGACATGTTAATAAGCAATCAATGAGCTGGTGGAGAAAGATGTTGAAAAGAGCACGAACTAATGGCTCGAAATCATGGGTGAGAAGGATGTTGTTCGGCCTCATGTCACGGTGAATAATGCAACCTACTCTGCACTCTTCATGAAGGTACCTCAATCCTCTGGCTGCTCCGACAGCAATCTTTTTTCTTGCAGGCCATTCCAAGGGTTCTTGATCATGTCCTGAAAATTTCGAACATTAGGCCTAACTTGGTCAAACATTATGCAAATATAGGTCTGGCCATCAAAAGCACAAAGCAGAGCCTTTCGACAATCCGAGTGTTCAAGATTCAACAAAAGTTGATATGCCGAAGTTTTCTATGCACAGCAGAGCCTTTCGACAATCCGAGTGTTCAAGATTCAACAAAAGTTGATATGCCGAAGTTTTCTATGCACGGTATGTCCATAGCTGCGGTATATGGCAGAAATAAGGAGAAAGAGGATTTACCATAAAGATGAGAATCCAAAGAGCCATTGCAAATATATTCATAAACTAGCAACCTCCGTCCATCCTCCACGCAAAGCCCAATGAGCATCACGACGTTGCGATGTTGCGCACAGCTCAAGACCTCGACTTCTGAGCAAAACTCTATATCACCTTGAGAACTAGCTAGCTTATGCTGCTTAACTGCAACAACCTGTCTATCTGGTAATACACCTTTGTATACAGAACCAAATCCACCTTCAGCCAAGAAATTTGCTCGCGAAAATCCACTTGTGGCGAGTTCTAGCTCGCCATAAGTGAACCACCTTGGAGGATTACCAAACACGGGTGCCTTATGCTGACATATCGAACATAATGGAGGAGGACCAAGAGGGGCATTGCTGCACAACGAAATCGCTTCCCTCACACTTCTGCTCAAGTTCAAATCGAGCCTGTAATTCAGCATTCTGATATCAGGTTCTCGGTCTAGTTTGGACAAGTTCTCCAGCAAAGTGCCATACGAGGACATCAGGGACTTGTCATAGGATCTCTCTGAGCCTTCTGCTTTCAAGAAATCACCACTATGACTCATAAAATCTGCCATCCATGGATTGTAATAAGAAGTTGTGTAATAAGAACTCAGTTTTTCGCTGTTTGTCGTCTCAGAGTCAGATTCAATCAAGCTTTTTCTCTCTTCAGGAATTAATGGACAATACTTCTTTTGGCTTCCACGGACTCCAAAGGGCACAAAAGGCGAAGCACCAGGCTCCGATGAGCTTGACATCGATGTTGTTCCGACATCAGTTCTAGTTAGAGGTGATTCTTCATCTGGACTACTTGCAGGTGTCACAGCTGGCCCTCTAATCACATTGGACTCTTCAATCTTGTCTTTCAAGTGCTTTGGAGAAGCTTCTAATCCAGGTGAAAAACAGTAGCTCGTTTCGAGTTCCATTTTCGGAGAATTGATGAGATTCAGACGAAGGATCTCTGGCCCGTCTTGCTTCATAACCACAATGTTGCATTGTAGCTCTTCCAGACAGTATTTCTTCTCACATCTTAATTGTCTGCTCACAGTTTCACAAAACAATGACATGAAAAAGAGTACTAAAGGAAGCCCGTTTAAGAAAATGGAAGATGCTTATATTGCCATAATAGTCATGCTTGCAAAAACAGATCTATGAGATATATACATATGTATATATATATATAGGTATATTACTTATCCAATATGACCCAGGTTGATTGTATTCTCTTGGCTTCAGCAGCAACTACACCAGATGGGGAACCGGAGATGATTTTTATCCTGATCTTTACCTACAGAGAGCAACCGAAAGTTGGCAAACATAATGTACTAGATAAACTGAAACAACATAAGAATCAAACAGTTAAAACTATTAGTTACACTTGCCTTCTCTGGATCATAAACATCATGGAGTTGAACCACCATCTTAGAACATGAATCTTCGATATCATGCTTCTCATCCGGACCCTTTCCCGAGAAGGATTTGTGCCTATTGGTGCATTCACTTATGAATCTTGAGAAATCCCACATCCTCTTACCTAAAACCACACAACATTTCCATCCAACATCAACAGGTTGAAAGATTACAACTCGATTATCTGTTAAAATGTCGAGATTCTTACAATCGAAAAAAATTCATTAAAACAGATCTCTAGCATTCATTGTCGCTAAACATATCATATCACTCACCATCCCAGCTTAGCCATGAAACTCAAAATTCATAAACAACTACAGAAAACAAATGGGCTTGGATAGAACTGTTCCCCGAAAGCTAGCTCAATAGGCAGTGGGCCCCAATCAACACATAAACATAATAACAACCCAGTAACGCATAAACATAATAACAAGCCAGTAAGTCTCAGTGATGTGAGATAAACAAAATTTTGTCATTGAAAAGATAGAGAGAGAGAGAGAAGAGAGATTAGGATTATTACACAAGGAGTGAGAAGGAATGACCACCAAGAGCTTGATGCAATCACCAGGCTGAACAACATGAGTCAAAGCCCACACAAGAGCCGCCTTTGAAATCTCCCTTGAAGCTCTAACAGCCACCACAACCACCTTCCCTTCCACATCAAAACCACCACCACCACTACCCTTTTTATCGTCCTCCTTCACAGTACCCTTCTTCTGTTTCATACTAAAAATAATAAATAAATAAATAAATAAAACCCAAAAGGCAATACAATAATATCTCAAACCCCACAACCAAATTCAAAACAAACCCATCTCAGAATTCCTCAACCAGAGGCCGTACAACACCAAAACAAAACAAATCCCATCACCGGAAACATCGGCTGCATTATCAAAAGGAAGAAGAAGAAGAAGAAGGAGACAGGCACGCTTTTCAAGGTGACCTAACCATGTGAATCCAAAAAAAAAAAAAAAAAGTCTTAAAACTTTTGAACATGCCAGCTTTGGGATCAGGACAAAAAACATGGAGCAACTTTTTCCAAACACAGATCATTTCCTTTTATTTTCATTTTCAATTTTTATTTTCATGGACACACTGGACCTACCATTAAAAAAGAAAAAAAAAAAAAAAAAACTCGGTTCATGAAGTTTCCGTGCCCAAGAGAAGAGGCAAATAGTAGTAGCAGTAGTAGAAGTAGTAGTTGGCCTGAGTTGGACTTAGTTAGAGTGTCGTTTTGTTGGCATCTTCTCATCTCTGGTTTCAACGTAATCGCCAGATGGAAACGGCCAAATAGGAAAACCAACAAAACGACACTGAGAAACTGATGGGTTCTCTTTTTTATTATTTAATTAAACGGCACAGTTGCTCACTTACTATATATAGTTCGAAAGTTGAATAAGTGCATCAATGATTGGAGCTCTTTTCTATTATCTTTTCTTCACCTTTTAAAAATAATTCATAATTTTTTATTGTTTTTAATTCGGTTTTGACTTGTGCAAACCTTAAAAGTTTTTTATATTTTGGCACTGTTTTTTGGTTATCTGCATGTGTAATTTTTTCTTCATTACTTTTTTTTTTATTTATAAGTTATCTTACTTCTTTTTTTTTCCTTTTTTTTTTTTTTTTCTCTTTAGAAGATCTTGTGGTAATCATTGTGACCCTTGGAAGATGGTTAAACGAACACTTGCTTTGCTTGCCTAACGAGAAAAATAAATATAAATTAGTAAATAAAATAAAGGGTCGTTTGATTGTGTTGTAATAGAAATCTGAACTGATATTAAGGAGATATTTGGTATTTGAGTTGAGTTTGAATTGAGTTGAAATTTTTAAATTTGAATAGTAATTTTTGTTGACTTTTTATAAAAAGACAAAAAATTATTTTAAAAAAGACAAAATTATTTCAGAAAAATAAAAATTTGAATTTAAACCTCAAGTTTAAACTTGAGCTCCAAAGAGAACATAAGATAACAACAATAAAAAATTAAAAAAAAAAAGGAATAAGATAACTTGTGGGCGATACAGACGAGAAAGTGAGGAATTGTATATATGAAACATTAGGGGTGTCAATTCGTGTCTCGTGTTGTGTTCGTGTCGTGTTTGAGTCGTGTCAAATTTTTTTCTCCCCAACCCGAACACGACCCGTGACACGAAACTGACACGAAACCGCGACACGAACTCGTAACGGATTGACACGAAATGACACGAACTTGACCCGCGATACGAACTTGATCCGAAATTGACCCGCAACACGAAATTGACACGAAATTTGATCCGAAATTGACACGAAATTGACACGTGACCCGAAATTGACATGAAAAGTGAACACGAAATTGACACGAAAAAAACGGGTCTAACCCGAACACGACACGAATTTTTTTCGTGTCAATTTTTCCTAATCCGAACACGACCCGCTTCCTATTTTTCCCAACCCGAACCCGTAAAATTAGTATCGTTTTCGAGTCGTGTCGTCGTGTTGTGACCTGTATTGTTACCCTTATGAAACATCAAATGTGGAGCTAGAATGTCAATAAAAAGTAATTTATTTTGTCGATGATGTCACCTAGTTCGCCAAAAGACAATTAAATTTTTTTTTTTTTTTTTCGGTAGGAAAGGGCACAATAAAGTAACAACGTTTGTTTGTTGGAACTTTATTGGCACCGATTTGATTTGATGGGATAAAAGGACTTATTTCTAAAGATTATCTAGAAGCTGCTTTCCAATTTCTGAGTGTTAAAACTACAGTGTTTTAAATGATATGTAATACGCTATGTTTCTATCACGATTAAAAAATTTATGTTTTTTTCTCCACTAGTGTCATGATCCCCAAAGTTGAGTTGATGATATAGAGAAATTAATTAAAGAAAAACCCCGTAATTAACACTTATTGTAGAACATTCATATATTTTTTCCTATCTAATTGACCAATAAGGGGGAGTTTGGGTGGATGGTTTGACTCAAGTTTTTTTTGTCTTTTTTCTAAAAAGTTTTTGTCTTTTTTTCAAAAAAATTTTTATCTTTTCTGAAAATTCAAAAAAATTCACTATTAAAACTTAAAAATCCTAACTCAAACTATTCTATCAAACATTCCCTAAGTCTAGAGCTGGTACATTATAATATGCCTTTGTTTGGTCAACTGGACATGTATGAGGATAAGGAGCTTACATATTTTTAAATCTGACCTATCTGATAATAAGTCATATAAACAATAAAGATGACATTCTTTATTTATAAAGAAAAAAAATTAAGACAATTAAATTTACAAGTGTGAAATTCTGAACTAAACTACTATTAATAAAACAATTGTCAATCGCATATTATCATGCAGGTGTCATTAATTATGTTTCATAATTTATTAAAAAATGTATATAATTAAGAAAATTAAAGAGGAGCGAAAAGATCTTTTTTTTTTTTTATTGTGTTTGTATGGAATCTCTCTTTTAACCCTTCCGTATTTTGAAGATAAGAGTTAGTTTTTATTTTATTTTTATTTTTTTTTATCTTTTAAAAATCTGAGGAATAGTTTGAGTTGAGATTTTTAAGTTTAAATAGTAAATTTTTTTAAATTTTCAGAAAAGATAAAAAACTTTTTGAGAATAAAACAAAAAATTTTTAAAAAAAGATAAAAAAAATTTAAATTAGATAATTTAAATTGATGTGTCAAATACGAATTTGTTTGGTTGGTTAACTCGTTTTAAAATAAACTGTATTTTTTTCATTTTTTTTTTGTCTTTTCTGAAAATTTTTTTTATCTTTTCTGAAAAAATCAACAAAAATTACTATGCAAACTTAAAAATCTCAACTCAACTCAAATTGAACTCATTCACCAAACACACCCTAAATTTCCATTCTCTTCTATTTTCTTTCTGTTCTTTCACTAATTCCGTAATTACTCTCTTTTCTTCCACTCTTTCCCACCTATGGAATAAGCTCTTTAAAAGTAATTGGCGTTACGAGGCAACGTAAAAAATGAGAGAGAAAATTGCAAATCGTCAATAAACTGACGACATTTTTGTCGTTTAGGATAATACTAATGTTGAAAATATTTGTCTAAATGACCGTTGCGAAGCTAAAAGAGCGAGGGAAAAAAATGGGTCGGCAATGGAAAATGATTTCATTTAAACGTGACAAGTTTTTGAAAATTTCAAAGAGTGGTCAGTGTCACCGCCATTTTATTTTGACAGGACATCACTCCGTTACTTTCGGCCACCCTCACCTCGAATATATATATATATATATATATCCATCGGATGTGCTACGTATTTTGAATAGAGAAAAATTTAAAAATAGTCCAAAAAATTTATAAAAAAATCAGCAAAAGATTTGAAAAAAAAAAAAAGGAGGCAAGGAAAAGAAACAAAAAATATAAAAAAAATTAAAATGAAAAAAAATGACCAATGAGAAAAAAAATTACTAATATGAAAAAAAAACAGAGTCCCAAAAAAAAAAAAATCCAAAGGATAAAAAAGCTTATCTTTCAAAACTGATCATTTTGGAGGAAAGGAAAAGTGCAAAGATAGATATATAATCTTCGTTTGGTAAATTATTTTAAACTCAAATTTTTTATCTTAATTTTTTTTTTAAATCAATAAAAATTATAATTAATTTTTAAAAAATCAATCAATTCAAATTTAGAAATTTTAACTCAAACTGAGGGTGTTTGGTGTTTAAGTTTGAGTTAAGATTTGTAAGTTTAAATAGTGATTTTGGTTGACTTTTTCAGAAAAGACAAAAAACTTTTAGGAAAAAAGACAAAAATTGAGTTGATGGTGGTGAGTTTAAACTCACCACCCAAACACCCTCTTAAAAATTTTAACTCAAATTATAACACCAAACGGACCTATAAAATAAAAAGACAAGTAATTTTTTTTATTTAACAAAAAAAGAATAATGAAAAACAGCTTCGCCGAATGGTTGATACGGAAAATTATGTCCTCTGTGTTATTAAAGTTTATTGTCGTTTATACTATTCACGAAATGTCCTTTTTCTGAAGAAAAAATGACTCATTTTCATTTAAAAAGATAAATAAAAAAACTAAAATCGATATCTCGTTAATGTTAAAGAGTTTTTTTTATTATTTTTATTTAAGAAGTGTTAAATAGGTTTCTTGTGTGGCTGTAGATTTGGCCTTGTAACAAATCCACTCTTTACTCTACATAGAATTTGGATCCGAATCATTTTGGAGGAAAGAGAAAGTGCATAGACAGCTACATAGAACAGAATGAGAAGCAATTTTTTTTTATTTAACAAAAAGGGAATAATGAAAAACAGCTTCCCCAAATAGTTGATAACTAAATATGTCCCCTGTGTTATTGAAGTTTATTGTCGTTTGTACTATTCAAGAAATGTCCTTTTTGTGAAAGAAAAAATAACTCATTTTCATTTATAAATAAATAAATAAATAAACCTAAAATTGATATCTCGTTTATGTTAAACAGGTTTATTTATTTATTTAATAAGAAGTGTTAAATAGGTTTATTGTGCACTTTCAAAAAAAAAAAAAAACAAAAAACAAAAGGTTTCTTGTATGGTGGTAGATTTGGCTTTGTAACAAATCCACTCTTAACTCTACATAGAATTTGGATCCCTTCACTCCATGTTCTTTTTGGTTGAAAGGTTATTGTCACTTAAACGTGAAACGACATGTATTTGGGTTTAGTTGATAGCTTTCTCGATTCTCAAGTTTAGAAACTACATGTCCTTTCCTATCAAAAAAAGATTAGGGCACTTTTGTTTCCTAAATTTTCAGACTTTGAAAGTTTATTTCTTAAACTTTTAATTAATTTTATCTTGAAACTTGTTAAATTATTATAAAATGACCTATGTTACAAACTTTGCTAAAAAAAAGAATCTAGCCAATTTAAGAGAAATTAAAAAATCTCATGTAACTGTATTCGATGGAAATATTACAAATTTATATTTGGATCGCTGTGCATTCATGTTAGTTGAAGACAAAATGTTGCAACTATTTCTTGTCCTTTCACTTTTAAATTTCTTGTTTTCACTCAAATAAATGGACAGTAGGCGCGAGTATACCATTAATCTTTTTTTTTATTTATTAAAAATGTTTCTCCGTCTTTTTTTTATGTGTGTGTAATTATGCTAAAAATATACAAAAAGAAAAGAGGAAGAGAAAGAATAGTCCAAGTGATCGTTTTGTATCTATTTTTAAGTGAGATGATTAAAATTTTAAAGCACAAGATGAGAGTACTCCTAAAATGAAGAGGGATAGACACAAATTAGACTAAGATTAGGTCGTTTGAATAATAGTACGGGGTTTGAATTTTGGAAAACTTTCGTTTGGCACAGTCATTTGTCTAACATTTAGGTCATTCCATTTAAATGGAGTTTTTGTTCTCAAATGGTAAAAACTTCTCCCCAATATTTAAGCATATTCTGACACATATATATATATATTACAATATTTTAATTAAAAATTATTTCTTTAAGTCATTTTCCTAACTTTTTTTTGTTCTAAATGTTATATTAGAATATTGACATCCAAACACTTATTCAAATGACATTCAAATGAGATATATATATATATATATATATATAAATAAAGGTTGAGCCATATGAATCTTATTGGGCAATATGAATCTTATTACGTTCTCCTTATCATTATGAGCATTTAGTACATATATGTGTATGTATATATATATATATAAAGGTCTCAATTTGACCTGAAAATAAAAAAAATGATGAAATCTTAAAATTTGAGTCCCATAAAAATAGAGGAGGAAAAAAAAAAAGATATTAATATGTTATAGCTAATACACTCACAAGAATGGATGAGTTCGTAATGTTGGGTGCTTTTGTTAGTTTCTCCCCTTAGTCTACCCGAGTTCAATTCCCGTTGTCTTCCCTTAGGCATCGCTCTAGTTTCGGTTGTTGAAGTATTTATTTGATAATGACATGATAGACCTAGATGGCCGATTGAGAAAAATTAATATAAAGAACCGTCTCTCCAATTTCGGTTGTTGAAGTATTGATTTGATAATGACATGATAGAATTCGGATGATCGATTGAGAGAAACTAGTATAAAAAACCTATCTCCCTGTTATATTTAGGAAAATAAATTCTTGCCTGCAAGACTGCATGACTGCAAGACTGCAAGATTGCAAAACTGAAAACCCGGAAACGATGCTATAGAGGATAAGAGCTTTTGAAAATCATCAACCTCTAAACGGACTTCCAAATAACCCCTAATTCTAATTCATTGAACTCAACCAGAAAAGGCAGGCCACGTGTCCTCCGTCTGCGGGCTCGCTCAAGTTAGTAGTTCTTGTTCATGAAGCCCGTTAAAACGACAGACAGTCATAGCAGAAAAGGACGTGTCGTTTGTTGTTCTGTCGTTCTTGCGAACAAAGTTATCATTAAGTGATTAAGTTCTCTCTCATGTCTGGTTGGCCTCCAAACACCCCAGGTTTCATTCACTCACGGACAAAAGTGAAAACTCCATTTCCATTTCTCTGTGGTGGCTCACAGGGAAACCATCCAATCGCCACTCCAATCCCTAGCTACAGAGTTTCCGAAACTCACGGTGTTTGACTGTTTTCCTAAAATACGGTAATTTCTTCGAACTTTTTTTTTTTTTTCCCCCAAATTTTCGAATTCCTCAACTTGCTTGCGATTTTATTTACAGTAGTAAATTCAATACATTCCTAAATCTCCACTGTAGTTGCAATTTTATCTATTTTTTGGAGAAAATGGTAAATTTATCTACTCTTTTAGGGTTAGACTTTTGAAATTGTTCATTGGATTTAATCTCTTCTCCCAAGTTTTTTGCATCTTCAATCATTACTTGTTTATCTCCATTTTTTTTTTTTTTTTTTTTTTGTTTTGTGGTAGCTGAAATGTAGGTGGGTTTTGTTCCTTTTTCATAAATATCCGTTATTAGTTTTTTTTTTTTCTTTCAATGTATATATATATTTTAAATGAATCTCCTTTATTTATTTGCTCAATAGGAAATTTTTTTTCCCTTAATTAGAATAGGAAATGGCGAGACTTTGTGATCTGTCGGAGGAGGTGTTGGAGGAAATTATGTTATTGTTGACTCCTGAGTCGTTGGTACAATTCAAGTGCGTTAGTAAATCATGGTATGTTTTCATCAATGGTCTCATCAACGATCCGGTGTTTGTTGCGAAGCATCTTCGTTACATGGAGAACAAGACGTTTTCTTCTCCGGTACTGCATTTTCGGAACCTCATGACCCGCGATTACCCTGAAGGGGGAGGCGGGAGTGTAGAAGACGGAACTTATTTTCTCACATTGGCCAATGATCATCGCGATGATCGGGACTACATTCCTTCTGGCATTGGAGATCTACAGTTTTTAATAGACCGTACTCATATCGACAAGATAGAGGTGTGTCATTGTAATGGCATAATCTGTCTCTCTACAATTTGGAAAACAGATGATGTTGTTTTGGTGAATCCTGCACTCAAGGAAATCAAGATGGTTCCGTATTCTTTATGCCTTGCTGATGACTATGAAGTATGGGGTGTGGGATTTGGCTATGATTCTGAAGCCAACGATTATAAAGTGGTTGTCATTTGGTCTCATATGCACTCTTTTGATGGTCTGTGTACGGCTCAGGTATACAGCCTGAGTACCAATTCCTGGAAAGAAATTCAGTTGGACGAGAGAATTCTCGACTTTGTTGTTGATTACCAAGTAGTGTACTCTAACGGAGTTTGTTATTGGTATTATTGGAACAACGAATTGACGATTACTTCTTTTGATTTCGGTGATGAGGTATTCTGTAACATACCAGTTCCAGACAATGATGATGGCGAAGCAAAAGACTGGGACGAACTTGCAAACTGGACAAGAATTGGGGTTTGGAATGAATCGCTTGTCTTGTTTTACTACGCTGGCGAGGCTCCAAAGGTCATTGAAATGTGGGTAATGGACTCCTACTCTGACGGTGATAGTGATGACGAATGTTCTGATTCTTGGACTAAGTACCTAACTATTGGACCCCTGGTGGGCATTGCACGACCACTAGCAATTTGGGGTAAAGATCAGCTCTTCATGGAAACCGAAGGTGGTGAAATAATCTCCTACGACCTTTCTACCGAAGAATTTGGTGATCGTTCCATCTCTTTGGAATGGTATAAAAGCTATCGTCTTGTTTTCTACGTGAAGAGTTTGGTTTCGTTACTGAAGAGAGACGGGAGAGAAGCTCGGCCATAGAGATGATCCATGCTGTTCACAAGCTTCGTACCTAAAATTACAGGTGAGCCGTAGTACACAACATATTGTTTATGCTAGTCTTGAGTTATATCTATTTTCATGCTTATGCGGTTTGTCAAGTTCAAAGTTTCATGTTTAGGTGTTCTAAGCTTTGGTAGCGCCTTTTGGATACCATTAACATCAATGCTGACAAACTACTCTTGTGTCTTACTCTCAGCCTGATAGCAGTTTTTTTTTTTTTTTTTTTAATTTTTTTTAAGCAATGATTTATATAACTTTGGGTTCCGCTAAATGTGACACAGGGTTACAATGTTTATATGTTAATTTCTAACTGATTGTAAGATTAGTAGTGGTTAGCGAGCGATAAAAGAAATTTTTCTGAAAAGCATTGAAAAAATATGGATTATGTGATGACTGTATTAAATGGTTATAGATTAACATATATTTTCTTTTGACTTGAGCAATACTTAAAATTATGGGAAATTATTTCTTAGTATATAGTTTTTAGTTCTCTGTTCGCGCCTTTTCTTTCCTTTTTTGCATTTTTTTTTTTCGTTGAGAAGATCTTAATAGAAACATTAATTGACATTCATAAGAAAACTATACAATATAAAAGTTTTTTTATACAAAATAAAACGAAGGAAACATCAATAAAAGAGCTAGAATGCCAAGAAAAAAGTATTTTTATTTGATGCCACCTAGTTTCCCAAGAGATAAATCGATAAATATACACATCATAATATGTTTGTTTAATTAATTAATTTATTTACTTTTGGCTAAGTTACAAATCGGCAAAAATTGATGACATTGTCCCTTGGGCTGATATTTATATTTACTGCTATTCCTCACACCAAAATATGCATGAGTACAAATATATGCAAAAAAGAAAAAAACAATTAAAAAGAATAAAAACGGCTTCCTGTAAGGGTTGCTTGCCAAGGAAAAGTAAAAGGATGGCAATGCTATCATTACACATATGCAGGAGGGATTCCTCAAAATATACTTTAAGGTGTACAGAAATGTTGTTTTAATCATATAATATGATCAGATGATTATAATTAATAATTGAAAAAAATATGCAATAATATATAATAAATTAGATAATTGACGAGAACATATATGCCAATTAATACCACGGACAATGACTTTCGCTAAATAAGTTTTAACCTCTTGAGTAGCAGTCAGTAGGGTTGAGTTATTGAAAAAAAAAAAAAAAAACATGATCAATCAGAAGATATTCAAACTTTTTTTATTGGGACGATGACGCTTTAATAAGTCAATAAATGTCCCAAAAACCAGCAAGACACACAATAAAGAAACTTTCCTAAACTAGAAAAGGGAAAGTATTGTAAAGAAGGTCAAAAAGGAATCGCGAAACGGCCTCATTTCTCATCACCTACGACCTTTCTACCAAAGAACTTGGTGATCGTTCCATCTCTTTGAAATGGTGTAAAAAGCTATCGTCTTGTTTGCTACGTGAAGAGTTTGGTTTCGTTACTGAAGAGCGAGCGGAGAGAAGCTCGGCCGTGGAGAAAATCCATTCCATTCACAAGCTTCGTACCTAAAATTACAGGTGAGCCGTAGTACACAACATAGGATTTTATGCTAGTCTTGAGTTATATCTATTTTCATGCTTATGCAGTAAATGAAAATAGTTTGTCAAATTCAAAGTTTCATGATTGGGTGTTCTAAGCCCCTTTTCTTTTTCTTTTTTTTTTCCTTTTGTTTTTTTTGAGAGCAATGATTTAAATACATAACTTGTTTCATCGAATAATACTGAATATTAACTATGGGCCGGCACCACTAAATATGACATATGTTAATTTCTAAATGATCAGTGATAGTGATAAAAAAAACTTTTTTTTCTGGAAAAAAAAAAGCAATAAAAAAATTGGATACTGTGAGGATTGCATTAAATGGTGATAGATTAGCTTATAGATTATTATTTTCTTCTGACTTGAACAATCCTTAAAATTATGAACATTATTTCTTACCATAGTCTTTAGTTCTCAGTTTGGGCCTTTTCTTTGTGTTTTTAATTTTTTTTTTTTGTTTGAGAAGATATTAACAGAAATACTAATTGACATTCATAAGTATTAAGAAGCTGAACAATATAAAACGGAGGAAACATCAATAGAAGAGCTAGGATGCCAAGAAAAAAAACATTTTTATTTGATGCCACCCGGTTTTCCAAGAGGTTGAATGGATAAATATACACACGTGTTTGCTTACTTATTTATTCATTTATTTTGGCTAAATTAACAAGTCGGCAAAAAGTGTTGACATTTGTCCCTTCGGCTGATATTTACCCAAGAGACTTACATGTACACAAATATTGTTGTTTTAATCATATAATATAAATCAAACGATTACAATAAAGTAGACAGTTGATGAAAAACATATATACCAATTAATACAATGTACTATGATTTTCGCTAAATAAGTTTTGACTTCTCGAATAATGAATTTGACTTGCTGTAACTCTAAAAAACAAGAAAAAACAAGAAGGAAAAAAAAAAAAAAAGTATAACGAAACTGAAACTATCTTCTCAAAATTCTAATCCTGACCTCGTCTTCTTTCTTAAAATATCAAATTTATCTTTAATGGAGTAGTATCTTAATATCAAATTTATCATTACCAAATTTGGTGGAAAATTTACCATAAAAGATAGTCAAATTGACATTTGATTATTATTAATTTATATGTTCACTTTTTTGTATAATCATAATAGTATTTTTATTTTTTAAAACATTTAAAATCAAAAACTAACGTTTACAATAATAACAACAACAAAATTGTTATAACCTTAAAAATAAGTTTACACATTAGAATACAAAATAGAGTAATACTATTTTTTACGCTCTTTTATAATAAGTACAGTAACATAAATAAATGCTTGAAGATAACTCAAAAAAGAAAAATAAAAAGAGAAAGAGAGAAAAATAAAAATAAAAATAATCAAAATTCATTATCAAATTTTCGTTTCTTTCGTTTTCTTTTCTTTTCTTTTTTTAAATTTTTGATTAAATTAAGTAATAAAATTAGTTTCCCTATTTTTTTTAGTTTTTTCTTTGTTAAAATAGTCGATAAAATTATCTCTAAAAAAAAAAAGTCAATAAAATTGAAACAAATACCTAAGTATTTAAGTCAATATAATAAATTGTATATATTAGTTATTCACCCACTCTGTCTCCGAGGTGGCTCCTAGATCTAGTCAAATGCTGCTGCACTTGAAAGTACCGTCGATTCAGTTCAATGTCCTTATTTAAATAAAGGAAAAAAAAAAAAAAAGAAAAAAGAAAAGAAGAAAAGAAGAAAACGAAACTTATATGAACACAAGTTACAAGAATACAGTAACTCGTGATATGTTTTCATTCTCATGTTACTTGAGATTTTCTCGACGGTAATGTTTTTCACATAGTTTGTCCTGGTTGCTATTTTAACCAAGATTCAAGAGATTTTAGAAATTACGTGCAATTTGAAATCGAAATAGCCTTTTGTTCTGATAGTACGTGTCTCATTGCAATGGCAGCATTTAAAAAAAAAAAAAAAAAAAAATCCAGCACTCAAACAAATCAAGATTGTTCCTCATTCGAATCGCCATCTTGATGTCTATGAAGTATGCGGAGGGGGTGTTGGGCTACAATTCCAGAGGTAATGACTACAAGGTTGTTGTCATATGTTTTCTTGAAATTGGTTTGGACGAATATTTTAAAGCTCTGTTGTACACCTTGCGTACCAACTCTTGGAAAGAAATCAAGATGGACGAGAGAAATGTAGTCATTTGGCCTCATATTGTCGGAATGACACTTTGATCATCACTTCATTTGATTTTGTCGACGAGGTCTTTCGTGACTTGCCGGTAGCGATTACTTTTTAAGGCAAACTCGATAACTGGATAAAGCTTTCAGTGTGTGGATGCAAATTGGGACTGGGAACGAATCTGTTGTTTTGTTTTACTCGAGAGGAAACGATAGTCATTGAAGTGTGGGTTTACGGATTCAAACTCGGGTGGTTGAAAAGCTTGTATGCTTGGACTAAGCACCTAACCATCGGACCCCTGGTGGGCATTTTCCGCCCAATAGTGTTTTGGAATGAAGATCAGCTCATAATGGAGACCGCACGTACATGAAATCGTCTCCTACAATCTTTCTACCAAAAAAAACTCGGTGATTATCACGAAGTGAAAAAACCGTATGCAAAAGTTCCTCTATTTTGTTATGTGAAGAGTTTGATTTCTATACTTAGTTAAAAAGAGAGAGGAGAGAGGCTTAAGCGTGGTGATGATTCGTCCTCTTCACTTGCTTCATTACTAGAAGAACTGTTGTTTTAATTCTAGGCTTGAGTTGCATTCGTTTTAATGCTTATATTTTGATTTTTGGTTTCAAGCTTGTTTCTTGTTTCTTCTTCATTGGAGGTTTTGTCAAGTTCAAAGTTTCATGGTTCAATGTTTTGCCCGTCAAAATGATCTTTATTCAACAGTATCAATTGCTTAAGTCAATTATGGATTTGTGACTGCTGACATAATTTAAAAATAATTTCACATCTGGCTCTATTAAAAGGTGTAGTGTTCGGATTTCCCGTCCCCAATTTCAAAAAAAAAAAAAAAAAGGTATAGTGTTCGGATTTGTGATTATCGATTTATGAAGTTATATTACTAATAAGTAAGAGACTTACCAAAAACTAATTTTTTATTTTTTATTTTTTTTAAGGAGAGAAGTGACTATATTTTAGCCTAATTTTTTTAAAATTCCCCTTAACAACAATAGCCATTTCATTTTTCATATCACTCAATAAATAAGATGTGGATGTTTGGACTTTCAATAAATTATGAATCTTCCCATCAAAACATAAACTATATTTATTATCTTTTTATTCTATAATGAAACTACATTACAACCAATCAAAAACACATCTTATACACCTCAAATTAACTATAAAACATATATAATATGTTCTTTAAAAAAAAAAAAAAAAACCCCCACGTTTACTATAAATAGATTTTTTTTTCCAAATGAATAAAAAATACCAAGCTTTGATTATTCCTAATTTCACTTCTGTTATGAATTTTAACTTTTCTTACCATACTCTTTCTTAAAAAAAAAAAAAAAAAAAAAAAAAAAAAAAAAAAAAACCCTCTTCAAGAGTTAAATCGATATTATAGAAGTTTTTAAAATTCGTATACACATACCATTAAGCACTTAATGGATATATATATATATATATATATATATATTAGTTTTTTATTGTTGAATTTACGGGATATTGATGAATCTTGAAATTCTGTTGTGATATTTTTTTACATGATAAAAAATTTGAATTTAAGAAGGAGAAGAAGATTGAAGAAGAAGTAGACTTATAGTATTTGGTTTTAAAAACGTAGGTGTGTATTACAATAGGAAAAGGTGTTCCCCCCCCCCCCCCCAATTAGATTTATTGTAGATTTTTTTATTAATAAAATCAAAATCAAAATCAAAATTTTAATTAGAGTTGGTGTATAAGAGGGTTAAATTAATTAATTATTTCGAAAAAAAGTTATTTAAAAAAAAAAAGTTTCTTTGGATAGATTTTTTTACAAAATTTGGAAAAACATTGTTCAAGGGTATATATAAATTTAGTGTGTAAATATAATTACTCTTAAATTAAATTAAAAAAAAAAACTTATCTAAACATCCCTTAAAACCCTACCTTTTCGCAATACGATTTTAGTTTCTCTCTCAAGATCATAGCATCATTAATTTCCGGTCTCCTCCCTCTTGTTCTTCGCCTTCAAATCCTCTGGTTCTCTCTCTTAACTCACTCACTATATCTATTTGTATTTTTATTTGTGTATCTATGTATTATTATTATTATTTTTATATCTTCACTAAGTTCATTCGAGACAAATTACTTATACATATATATATATATATATGTATATGTTGTGGCTCACAGAAACAAACGCATTACAAATCACAACCATATCTTCCTTTTTTGTGGTCTTTTGCTAAATAAGGTAACAACATCTGAATCATATTTGATCTTCAATTACTTTTCTTTTTTAACTGAAAATATCATTTGTATATCATTTTTTTTTTTTAATAAATTAGAGGAGAGAATGGCGATAATTTGTGATTTGCCAGAGGAGGTGGTAGAGGAAATCATGTTACGGATGTCTCCCGAGTGTTTGAAACAATTCAAGTGCGTTAGCAAGACTTGGTATGCTTCCATCAAAGCTCTCATCAATAACCCTGCTTTTGTTGTCAAACACCTTGAGATTACGAAGACGAAGATGTTGTCCTCTCGGTTCTTGCAATTTAGGAACCTGTTAACCGTCGATTCCCCGCTAGAAGAGCAAGAAGGGAGCGTAAAAATGCAAAGCATTTGTTGACATTGACCGGTGATGATCACAAGAATTCCGATTACATTCCTTGTGTTACCAAAGATCCGAACTTTCTTCCATTGGATGATTGGTTGACCGACCTTTTTGTGGTGGGTAATTGTAATGGCATCATCTGTCTCTCTAGATATTCGAAGTCGGACATTATTCTTTTACTGAATCCAGCACTTCGGGAAACCAGGATTCTTTTCAATTCACGCATTCATGATTATTCTAAAATACGTTATATGGGATTTGGCTACGATTCTGGAGCGAATGATTATAAATTTGTTATCGCCGGGCCCAAAGAAGATAGGTCTCCTATTAAAGCTAGTGTATACACCTTGCGTACCCAGTCATGGAAGGAAATTCAAGGGGATATAGAACTTTGTGATTCTCCAAATGATTACAACGCAGTGTATTGCAATGGAGTTTTTTACTGGTTTTATTGGGATATTTCAACCCATGGATTTACCATCACTTGTTTCGATTTTGGCGATGAGGTGTTTCGTAGTATACCATTGCCGGATTATGTCCAGAGGAAAGTACGAAAGTTGAAGAAATACCCAGAATTTGGTGTTTGGAACGAATCCCTTGTTGTCTTGTCTTTTCATTGGGGCGATCCGGCATTCATTGATTTGTGGGTAATGAATTCCAATTCTACTGTTGCTGATGCTGAGGAAGTTTCTTATTCTTGGACCAAACACCTGACCATTGGACCCCTTGTCGACATTACCAAGTCATTGGTGTTTTGGGGTAATGAACTCTACTTAAGAGCCGAATCTGGTGAAATTGTCTCCTACAACCTTAGCACCAAAGAACTTACTCATCATTCCGTCTATTTTGCTCGGTTTGGTGTTCTTGTTGTTTATGTGAAGAGTCTGGTTTCGGTACACAAAAAAGCACGGAGCAACTCAAACTGTTGATGAGTCGATTCATCCCGACTCCGGTTTGATGTGTCCATAGACTTCACAATCGGAAGAAGCACAAGAGATGAACTGGTTAACGCCACTCTTCGGTTGCACTTATTTTTCACTCTTATATTCTCATCTCTATGTTTTGTGATTTTTTTTTCGTCATTGGAAAAGTTCGTCAAGATTCGATGTTTTCTTGTCCTTCTTCATTGGAAAAGTTATTCAAGTGACAATATTTTGTTATCATTATTATTTTGGTCGTGTGTTTTTCGAACTTGTTAGTCTTAGAAACAAAATTGGAATGAAGTCATTGAAACCAAGTTTGGACATGTTTTTGGAATTGGTAACTAGTGTCGAATTCTAGAAACACAAAATAAATAGATTAGAATAAATTAAAGCTTCTTTTGATAAATTAAAGCTAGAGTACAGCCACACTGGTATTTTGATACTGGTCTTGAGTTACTTTCATTTTCATGCTTATTCGTTAATATTATAGCTTCAAGATAGTTTCTTCATTGGAAATTTGTCAAATTACAGATATTCATGGTTCAATGCTTAATATTTACCATTAAATAATTGAATCAATCAATGAAAACAAAATTAAATAACATAAGTTTCCTTTTTGTTGTTGTTAGTCAATAATTTTGATATAAATACTTAATCAAGTAACTAATATTAAATCGTACATTTAATTAGCATAAGTACTCACTCGTCACTAAACTCATGCAAGCTCTGTTAATTAGCCGTTGCTTACGCATTCAATTTCGCAGATCGCGTAAAGTGATTCTATCTGCACACACAAAAGTTATGAATGTTCCCACCAAATCATAAATTATTTTCAATATAATTTTATCCTATAATTAACCTACATTACACCTTGATACTCCCCCACATTAACTGTAAATGAATAAATTTTTTTCTTAAAGAAATAAGAAAACACACCTCATGTTTCTTATAAATAGAATCTTTTTTTTTTCTTTCAAATTAACAAAAAAAAAAAATTATTGTCCTTAATTTCACTTTTATGAATCCAAAATTTTCTTATGATACTCTTTCTTAAAAAAAAAAAAAAATCTGTTAAATCGATATTATATAATTTTTTAAAGTTTTTTTTTAATACCCATATTGTCAAATACTTTATATGTAACTATATTATTTTATGTGGTTGTGGGAATAGCATAACAGTAATACCACACCTAACTCCACAAAAAGTGCAGAGTTATAATTTCCCTCCCCAAGTTTAAAAAAAAAAAAAACTATATTATTTTGTGATCGTCGAATATACGGGAGATTGATGAATCGTGGTTTTAATTTTTTTTTTTTTTTTTTTTTGTGATTGAGACTTAATTATCGTTCAATGAAAGCATTTAAGTATTATGAAGCCTTTTTCACATGATTAAAAAAAAAAAAAAAAAGAAGAATAAGAAGATTGAAGAAAAAGCAGACTTACGAGTATTTGGATTTAAAAAACGTAGGTGTATATTACTTTTTTTTAAGGAAAAAAAAACAAAATTATGAAAAACAAAAAATATCTTAAATTTTCTTATCATACTCTTTATCGGAAAAAAAAATAAATATGAAAAACAAAAAATATGTTAAATTTTCTTATCATACTCTTTCTCGGGGAAAAAAAAAAAAAAGAGTTAAATCAATAATAAACTTTTTTTTTATACTCATTTTATCAAATATTTTTTGGACATCTATATTGTTTTCTGATTGTCGAATATGCAGGAGATTGATGAATCATGAAATTTTTTATGTGATTGAGACTTTACTATCGCTCAATGAAAGCATTAAGCATTACGAAGCTTTTTTTTACATGATAGTAAAAATTAAGACGAATAAGAATGAAGAAGAAATAGGCTAATATGTATTTGGGTTTAAAAAACGTAGGTGTATATTACTTTTTTGAAGAAAGAAATTAAATAGAAAAAGTTTTTTTTTTTTCCAAATTAGATTTATTATAGATTTTTCTTTGTTTATAAATCAAATCAAAATCAAAATTTAAATAGAGTAAATGTATAATTTAAATTAAGTATTACCTAAAAATAATCTATAAAAGGATTGATTTTTTTTAAGAAATTAAATTTAATGAGATATTTATAAATTTAATGGGCCCAAATATAACTACTCTTAAATTAAATAAAAAAAAAAAAACCTATTTAAACTCCCCTTTAACCCTTACTTTTGACAAAATACGATTTTAGTTTCTCTCTCAAGACCATAGCATCATTAATACTCTGGTTTTCTCTCTTACTCACTCACTATATATCTGCTTTTATTTGTATTTGTGTGTGTATATATATATATATATATGTCCATTCAAGACTAGTGTAGGACAACAGATTAAGAAATTAGAGTTTAATAAGGATTCCTATATTATTTAATAATTATATTTTATGTTCGGTTTGAGTTTGAGTTTGGTTAGGACTCTTTATTGCTTATTTTTAGGATCTGGATTAGGAATTCTATTTGACTTAGAATTCTTAAATAGTAGGATTTATTAGCCTATAAATAGGGTTCTTTATTGTCGCTTTTCTATCCCCCTGCGTCAACTAATTATTTATATATATATATATATATATTAATCATCTTCAGTTATTGATTTAGCATATCATCTTATATATATATATATATATATAATTAGAGGAGAGAATGGCAAGAATTTGTGATTTGCCAAAGGAGTTGGTAGAGGAAATCATGTTGTGGATGTCTCCCGAGTCTTTGAAACAATTCAAATGCGTCAGTAAGACTTGGTATGCTTTCATCAATGCTCTTATCAACAACCCTGCTTTCGTGGCCAAACACCTTGAGAACATGAAGAAGAAGTTGTTGTCCTCTCGGTTCTTGCAATTTAGTAACCTGACGACCGTCGATTCTCCGCCGCTAGAAGAGCAAGAAGGGGTCAGGGTAAGAAATGCAAAGCATTTGTTGACAATGGCCAATGATGATAACAGCAATTCCGATTGCATTCCTTGTGTTACCGACGATCTGAACTCTCTTCTACACGATCACAATTGGATGTCCGACTTTTTTGTGGTGGGTAATTGTAATGGCATCATCTGTCTTTCCAGAAATTTGTTGGGCGACATCATTCTCTTACTGAATCCAGCACTTCGTCAAATCAAGATTATTTTTGATTCATCCTTTCGTGATTATTATAAAGTTCGTTACGTGGGATTTGGCTACGATTCTGGAGCGAGTGATTATAAAGTTGTTATCGTCGGGCGCACAAGTTATGACTCTCCGATTAAAGCCGAGGTATACACCTTGAGTACCGATTCATGGAAGGAAATCCGAATGGATATAGAAGTTTGTGGTTCTCCAAATGATTGCAAGATAGTGTATCTCAATGGAGTTTCTTATTGGTTTTATTGGGAATTTTTAGACCATGCATTTACCATCACTTGTTTCGATTTCGGTGATGAGGTGTTTCGTAGTAGACCATTGCCAGATTATGTCCAGAGGGAAGTACGAAAGCCGGAGAAATACGCAGAATTTGGTGTTTGGAACGAATCTCTTGTTCTCTTGTGTTTTCATCGGAGCGATCCCGCTTTCATTGATATGTGGGTAATGAATTCCAATTCTGGCGTAATTTCTAGTTCCATGGAAGAATCTTATTCTTGGACTAAACACCTTACCATTGGACCCCTAGCCGATGTTACGCGCCCGTTGGTGTTTTGGGGTGATGATCTACTCTACTTGACAACCAAATTTGATGAAATTCTCTCCTACAACCTTAGCACGCAAGAACTTACTCTTCATCCTTTCTATTTTCACCAGTATGGTATTTTTGTTGTTTATGTGAAGAGTCTAGTTTCGGTACTGAAAAAAGCCGGGAGAAACTCAACCGCAAAGACGATCGATCCTACCTCTGGTTCAACATGTCCATACACCATCGGAAGAAGCACAAGATGAACAATTCGACGCCCATCTTCAGGATCCCTAATTTTTCTTTCTTATACTTTCATCTCTTTGTTTTAAGCTTTTTTTCTTCTTCTTCATTGGAAAAATTAGTCAAGTAACCATGTTTCATCTGTTTTGGCCGTGTGTTTATTAGTTTGTTAGTCTTGAAACCAAAAATTGAAACTAAAGTGATTGAAGCCACGTCTGGACATGTATTTGGGTTGGAAACTAGTGTCGAGTTCTAAAAACATAAAATAAACAGGTTAAATTAAGTTCCCTTTTGATCATTTTCATTTTTTTAAATTTTTTATTTTTGTCTCCCTACCATATAATAGTCTCGTGACATTATCTGAAAAACACCATAGAAAACAGACAAACGCGTCTGGCAAAAAGCTCTGGAAAGATGGGCATTTGCTGGCTTAGTAGTTGGTAGTTTTGAAAGCATGTTTGGATATAATTTGATAACAGTCATGAACTCAAAAAACATGAAATAAACACGATATTTGTAATTGATTGTTTCGGTACACAAAATCAAATCAAACTGCTTTTGTTCATTTTCAAATTTGCTATCTCAGACATAGAATACTCTCGTACCAGCATTTCCAAATGACCCCGCAAAAGCATTCTTTTTCTTATGTTGTTCTGTTTTTATAATTTCAAAATCATAAAACTGAAAACGTTATAGAAAGTGTAGTTTTAAAAAAACCTCTCCCTAACTCTCTTTCGAGAGTAAAACGACAGCTCATTTTACCTGTTAATTTAATAAATCCTGCTGCCTGTGGTAGTTTAATATCATCAACCAGTAAAAGTAGACGGCGTCGTTCAGTATTTCATTAAAAAAAAAAAGAAAAAAAACACACACACACACACACACAATGGTTTCGTCATAGAGGTCTACTCAGCTTTTTACTGTGATTAAGCCAACAGAAGATTAAAAGGCTTCAGTGTATTAATAAAAAAATTCAAAAGATGAAAACAAGTAAGCTTGTAACTCACAGATCACCAATTTTGATCAAAATAACAGTGGGTATAACATGCTGGTTCCACAGTAAATCAATATTGCTTCTGGTAACATATCATGCGTCCTGTCTACATAATCCATTTAACTTAAAGTGAGAGAGTATGGTGTTTACCAGCCAATGGGCGACTAGTGAATCGCCAGCCCAATAATCATCTGGTCGTAGTTGAGGATTCAGGAATCATTTATTTAGGTTCTGGAAAAGCTCTGGAAGATGGGCATTGGTAAGCTTAGTCCTCTTGCTGATTTCGTGCTTCTTCTTCTTGGTCTTTGGCTTAGAGGAAATGCCTTGGACCTGTGCCATCGCCCTTCTCTGTGCCGTGTTGGTGGCGGGCTTCATACCATTCTTCTGAAGATCCTTTTCAATGTCAAGCATATCGCGGGGCAATTCAATTCCACGGAATAGCAGTTTGAGCTCGTCATCCACCTTAATGGGAACTCTGGGGTCATTTGGGTATGCAATGTCCTCCTGAGAATCCAAGTTTGACAGCAGCCAGATCTGACCCGCAGCTTTCAGAGCCTACAAAAGAACAGTTTCATAAGGTTCAAGTACAAGATAATTTAGTCATGAAACAGTAGTTATACGCATTAGCGACCAGCAATGATCACCATCTCACTTTATGAACCTCAAGCTGAAAGTTCAGATATTAATTATAACATGAAAGAGATTCACAGTCTTGTCTTGTGAATTGACCTCATCAAAAGGAACAAAACAGATCACGAGGGAAAGAGAGAAGAAATAACGAGCCCCTTTACATTCTTTAAATGGCACTCTGCCACCAATTCAGTAGTCCTCTTTCTCCGCTATAAGCAGCTTTTAAGATAATAATTCAAGTGTCCAAACAACGAAAAATGCTAAAAAATTTCAGAAAGACACTTCTGAAATACAAAATTTACCCTATTAAAGTGGGACTCACTAGAATAACATCCTCCCCACAAAAGTAATAGAATTTATTATTATTCTTTCTGTAAAACACTGAATAACAAAATCCTCAGATCCTACAAGCTTAAACATCTCAGGAGACAGAAGGGCTTTGTTAATTTGTTTACAACGACAAGAATCATTTGTTCTGATAAATTCAAAACGAGAAAAAGAAACGCAATGACTCTTAAGAGCTAAACATAATACTGAATTTTTTACAAGCTGTTCCAATACATGGGAACTAATGCTTTTACATGAAAAAAGAACAACCGCTTCAATGTTAAACATACCTGCAAGTCCTCCATTACAGTTGGGTAGGCATCCTTGAGATCAATAACAGCAATGCCTTCTGGAAATTTTCGTACCAAGTAAAGAAGTTGACTTTTGTCCTTCAAATCATGTTTGGACTACAGGATCAAAGAATCAAACACAAAAACTATCATCCTTAATGAAAGAGTTGCATGGAATATTCTTATCGATGTAACTAAAGATGCGTCATTCTACTCAAATTACAGAGGGCAAATAAGCTAAATAATGACCTTGTAAGAAAAGCGCTTTCCATCATAGTTGACTTTAGGATTCTTCCTTAAACTGTCAAAGACAGTTTTATTTGCGTTAATATCCACATAGCACGCCTCATTTATCTGCTCTGGTGTTAGGGCTTGCCTTGTCTACAAAAACATGAACCATAGTAAGTCATCACGTGGAACTTATGATTCTGAACTGGTTATATCCAGAGTAGAAACTTGAGGACAAAACCTAAATTTTTATAAAGACCAGGAGTCCGCAAAAATAACCAGACACATAGCTGAAAGATAAGTCTTTCAGACTTCAAAGCTGCAAGCAGCATTTCAATAACTGCAAAAGTTTTCTAGTAATCCAAAAAGGATACATAATGCATCAAGACAGGAAAAATGTTCAACCTCTAGAAGCAGGTCTATGACACGCTTAATCTGAGCTCCAGCTGGGGATTTTCGAATGCTGTTTATGTGCTGAAGTCTCTCCGTATCATTTGAAAACTTAACAGCAGGAGCAGGAGGCTTGGAAACTGTAGGAGGAATAGCGGGTGTGACTTTTTGAGTTGGCCTAGGTTTATTAGACGCAGCGATACTGGTGAGCATCGATTGACAACTCTCTTGCTGCCTCTTGAACTTGTCCAATTTTTCTTGCAATGCCATCTGAATATACAGATAGTAACTCAGAACTCGGAACTCACCAAAAGCCACCCAAGAACATAAATCCATGTGAGTGTAACTTTACCACAAAAACAAACTGTTGACGATAATGAGGAGAATGGAAACGGTAGTTACTAGACGTTATACAAAGTAAAGCTCAGGAACAACATATTCTTAATTCATCCATCAAACTGCAACTTCCAACAACAAACTTTGAACTACATCAATTTTGCAGTGCCCAAATGACATTTTTTTTCCCATGTTAACATGACCAAATTTCTATCTGGAAAATCAGATATCAGAATTCGTAGTAAAGATCTCGACTAATTTAAACAGGAATTTCCCACAAATGATAAGACGCCAACATATTTTTCAATCAAATTTGTGTTCAGAGTACAATAATAAGATAATGAACTACCAATTGATGAACAAAAATTAGGATTTACTATACCTTCTCAAAAATCAAACAACACCCCAAAGTTAGATTTTTTTTCGCTTTTCTTTTTCTTAGTATCTTCCTTACCAGGTAAAGCCATCAAGGCAATTACCCAAGGCCTCCTCTTCTTAGAAAAATTTTAGCCAAGTCTCAAAACATTGAAATGAATCAACTTTAATCAGGTTTTTCAGAACGAAATCCTTATAATTAGGCCTTTAATCTACTAGGACAGAAAAATGGAGTCTTCAATCTTTACAGAACGACTTTATTTTTTTAGGACAGAAAATGGAGGGCTTTTATAGCTCGTGCAAAACCAAAGCTAATATGAAGATATCCCATCAGTTACTCAGAAACTAACACGAAAATTACGAAGGAGAAACTCAATCTAGGTACTGCGAATTTCTGGGTCTAGGATTTTTTTTTTTTTGGTGCAAAGAAGAATGAAATGAAGGAGAAAAACACCGATTCAATGGGGAAATTTCCAAACCCTACCTCAAAATTTTAGGATCCCCAAAATTTCTTCCCTCAGTGGAAAGCTCGGTGGAAAGAATGCTTGGATTGTGCTTCCGTTAGAGAGAGAGAGAGAGAATGAGTTCGGGAAGAGAGAAGAAAAAAAGTTTCAGTTATTAGGGTTGTCTTTCTTTCTTTTTTTTTTTTTTTCTTCATTTTGTCTTTTTTTTTTTTTTGCCTTTTTTTGGGGGGGTTAATTACGTGAAGAAAAACATGCTATGCAACGTGGCTTAATGAAACTCAGTAAAAAAAAAAAAAGAAAAAAAGAAAAAAAAAATCCATTAGATTATTCCCCACGTGAATTTCAGGTGTCAAAAGCAAAGGACACAGTTGGCCTTTAAGCTCTCCAAAATAGAAAATATTCTCCAGATAATTAAAAAAAAAAAAAAAAAAAACCCCACATAATTAAATCGGATCGGAGACCGAAATGCCGACGGGCGAGATCCGGTACGCGCAGGCGGTGGAGGACGGCGAGGAGGAGGCGTGGGTGTGGGCTCAGATCAAGGCGGAGGCCCGGGGCGACGCCGAGTCGGAGCCGGCCTGGCCAGCTACCTCTACTCGACCATCCTCTCTCACTGCTCTCTCGAGCGATCTCTCTCGTTCCACCTGGGGAACAAGCTCTGCTCCTCCACTCTCCTCTCTACGCTCCTCTACGACCTTTTCCTCAACGCCTTCTCCGACCCCTTCCTCCGCTCCGCCGTCGTCGCCGACCTCCGAGCCGCCCGCGAGCGCGACCCCGCCTGCGTCTCCTTCTCTCACTGCCTCCTCAACTACAAGGGCTTCTTGGCCTGTCAGGTATTCGATTTCACGCTTCCATCGAAATTCCTTCTTCGATTTGTCTTTGAGTTTTTCTTTTTTCGATTATGCAGATCCAGTGAATCTAGTGACAGAATTGATCAGAGCCGAATTATTCAGTTCCCATGGATTTTCCAGTTTCTGTTTAATAGAAACCCTAGGAAATGAATTTTGCTTTACATATGTGTATATATGTATGTATTTATACGTAAATAATGTGTTTTAGTGTCTCTAATTTATTTACTAAATTACATTATTGAATTTTGGATATTCAAGAATCTATTTGCTTTTATCGACTTTAACAATGGAATTTTAAGTTTCAATCAAAATTTTATTGAAATTTTTGCTTTGAATTGATTCTGAATTGGATGTACGGTCGATTTGTTCCGTTTTAGGCCCATCGAGTTTCACACAAGCTGTGGTCTCAGTCGCGAAGGCCGCTGGCTCTGGCGCTTCAGTCTCGCATAGCAGACGTGTTCGCGGTGGACATACACCCAGCGGCGAAGATCGGTAAAGGGATCCTGTTCGACCACGCGACGGGAGTCGTGGTGGGGGAGACGGCAGTGATTGGAAACAATGTTTCGATTTTGCACCACGTCACACTTGGTGGGACGGGGAAGGTGGGCGGAGACAGGCATCCGAAGATTGCAGATGGGGTTTTGATTGGTGCCGGTGCCACCATTTTAGGGAATGTAAAGATTGGTGAAGGCGCCAAGATTGGGGCTGGCTCGGTGGTGCTCATCGACGTGCCGCCACGGACCACTGCAGTAGGGAACCCAGCCAGGCTGGTTGGAGGGAAGGAACGGCCGTCTAAGCATGAGGATGTGCCGGGGGAGTCTATGGATCATACTTCCTTTATCTCCGAATGGTCCGACTATATAATCTAATGAATTTTGTATAATATATGGCTGCCACATGAGATCACCTGCGTGGAATTTTCTTATAAAGTAGAAGGCTGGTAATGAGGCCGTTTGTAGAAGGAATAATGACTGGCATAATATTTATGTCCCTCTGAGTTGTGGTCCATGTTTGCTTTGTTTATGTTGAAACTCGAAAACCAGAGTTGCTTAATCGTATTATGGTGAAAGTGAATTTCAGTTACTTCTGGGAGTTATTGGCGGTTTTGTTATCTGGGGCGTACTCTCAGGTTTAGGGGGACGCGGGTTTCGTCATGGATTGTATAAAGCTTGTAGGAACAAACAGGTACCACCAGGATTCAGAAGTGAAGTGGAACTGATATCACCCAGCTTCTAGGATGTGACTTTTACTTCAAAAAAAGCATTGAACGTGAAGACTGATTATCGCTCTTTTTTAGTCATTGCCCCAGAATGGGGGTCTTTTCCGCCATCCACAGCTACGGTCTCGGAGACCACGTGTGTTTGGTGATCAAAATATTGTTTTTTTCCTTGTCGGAGTATTCAGGAATTGCAACCCAGTAGACCAGTCTTGCTGGTGGTGGAAATTCAGCATCATGATATTGCTCTTTTTCCAGTAGTCCTGCAATGCTTGTAGCCAAGAACAATGATTTTGCATTCTGCTATTTGCAAGATTCTGCTATTTGCAAGACGATTTCACAACTTAAAAAACTTGTCTCCGTGCTATCTGCTTCGACGTGGTTAGGGATCAATGGTTATCTACTAAATTTGGTTTAGTCCTATTTTTCGACAATGAACTTCTGAGTGAATCCTATTGGTTCTTGAGATTCAAAGCTTTCCCACAATCAGTTCCCAATATATAAAAATTGTTCATCAACGTCCCTCTCCGATCTACAAACTTTAGCTTCCATGGCTGATCTTAAAGCTCAATCTAATACCTTTCGGAGTCAAGGCCACTTGAGTTCATGGTTGAACATATGAACAATTTCCTCTATTTTCCCTCCTTTTCCTTCTTAGGGCTGAGAGGTTTTTCCTCAAACATCACTCTCATGGCACCAAAGATAGTTTGTACCCATATCTTCACATATTTTATTTTTTTATTTTTTATTTTTTTGCTCTAGCTTCAATTACAGGGCCTATTTAAAGGCATTCTTCCATACCAGTAGTTTCTCAAGAAAACTCACACATAATTGTCACGAAATTCCCATCAATTTCTCGATAAATACAAAAGTCTTTCGTAGATAAATTAGGTGTTCATTTGAAAACCATTTTTATCCTATCATGAATTATTTAACATAAAGCTTCTATTTGATAAATTAGTTAGAGATAAAATTTTTAAGTTGGATTGATGACTTTTTAAGAATTAATTATAAATTTTATTAACTTTTTAAAAAAAGAAAAAAATTAATATGAGAATATATTATTTAATTAAAATTAAACTAATTTATGAAACGGAGTAAAAGATGTCCAAATAAACTATGTTACACATCAAGAACACTTTTACAAATCAAAGAGCAGAGAAAACATCTCAAATAACAATAACAAAAGAAAAATGAAAATTCACATTTTGTAAGAATAAGACAGATAAAATTTATTGCTTCAGTCAATAAAAACAACTTTTAACAAAATCATATTTGTTACTGAACAATAATTCACTTTAAGCCATTTTTCTTTTCCCATTTTTGGTCCCAAAAATTAAAATTAAAAAAAAAATGCAAACGACGTCGTATTCTCTCTCATCTCCAAAAAATTCTCATATCCAAAAAATAGGACTTAAATAACCAAACCGTAACAGCCAAAATGATAAACATGCAACCCCCAAGGAGAGAACATTGCAAGGCTAACCTCATTCATTAATAAATCTTTTGTTTTTTCCAAAATACCCTTTACAAGTAAAAAATAAAAATAAAAGAAATATGAGATAAAAGAGGATCTGATGAAAGGAAGGAGGACATATTCTCTAACAAAAAAAAAAAAAAACTGAAGAAACCCACTTTGTTCTTTCATTGGTTTCGTCTCCTTCACCACCTCAAAACTACCATCATTTTTCATCTCCATCATACCCTCAAAACGACCATCCTTATATTGGGGTTAACATCATCGATTTCCAGCCACAAGGAGAGGAGAGAAAGTACTCTAAAATTTTGGTAAGTTCATCTCAAAACCTCAAAATTTTTTTATTGAAATCGTTTTCAAAGTTATTCAAGGGTTGGGCATTCATGATTTGGGAGCTTAGTATAGAAAAACAAAATGATTCAACCTATTTTGCACTAATTTTTGGCTTGTAAAATCTGTAAATTTGCAAATCCCGTCATACAGTGACCTGACCGGCCGGACCGACCTGACTGGTCAGGAATTTTACAAGCCAAAAAACACCTCTACTATATATCATCATGAGCCTTAACACCTCTACTATGCTCACCTCCACCTCTAATGCTCTCACCTCGATCTCCACCTTTCCAAGTCTCTGATTGTTGCTGAACAAATCTTGACACAATGTTTGTCAGCATATCAATGCGGTTACCATTCTCGATTATCAATCTCTCTAATCGTAAAAACCGAGATTCATGTTCGGTGGACATCTTCTCTAATATTTGCTTTAGAGCTTGAAGCTCACGTAACACCATTGAATTGTCAACATGAGAGCTAGCTTGTGGAGGTATAGACTCGTTGATAGTAGGGTTAGACGGCAGATACCTGGTTTGCTCTGCTGCAGTGGCACCCTCTTGATGTGTATACTGCTCATGAATAATATCTTCAGGACTCTCAATATCTCTTCCTTGAACTGTCTCACCATAACCATTGAGGAAGTTGCCCGCCATTTCACTTTACAAGATGTCCTTTGGTCGTTTCTCAAATGATTCACTTGTAATATCACAAACAGAAACATCATGAGGATAGGATGAAATCTTTCGAACTAAGAGCAATTATCTTATGTCATATGCTGTACTCTTTAAGGGGTGTAATTCTAACGATTTAACACGAAAGGCAAATATGAGCTCCCTTAAACGAGGTTAGAGATGATAATGATAGCATGTACACAATTCAGTTTAATAACATCAACCTCAAAGGCATAAAATAAGTACACTTTCATGAATCTACACTTATCTAGGAACCTTTTGCATAAACAAAAAATTAGAAACAAAATGGCTATTCCAGCTTTAGAAATTTGAGATAATATTGGTGATCATGAGCAATTGAAGTAGCAACTATGCATCATGGTAAAATTCTCTCACAATTTCAACCAAGGTATTAGTTATAAGATAATAGGTTCATCTGTCTTATTTCCAGCAAAAGAAAAAAAGGGTTCATCCATTGGCTTTATCATTTTTCTTTTTTTTTGAATAACTGGTCAAAATAATCCTAATATATACTTAACTGATAAGCTTCAAACTACTATGTGCATCCTCAATATGGCACCTGCCCCGCAAGCACATATCGGTGGAAAAGGAACTGATAAGGGCTGAATTTTAGAATCTTACTGTCCATTTGTTTTTGTGGTAAAAATTTTAAGGAGAGTTGAGTGTGTATTGTTAAATAATTATCAATAAAAAGTTCAGCAATCAACTTAGGTTTTTTTTTTTTTTTTTTTTTTTTTTTTTTTTTTTTTGTGGCTAAACCATTACAAATCCAATGTATCAATTTCTTTTTTCATTATTTATTTGCATTCCATATTTTTGTTATTGTTCACTCTCGAAACTTGATTTATTTGATGTTTGCATAATTCAAAAAAAAAAAAAAAAAAAAGGAAGAAGAAAGAAAGAAAAAAGCCTACGTTGGTTGAAGGACCGACCAAAATAGTTCCTTAATTATACTAAATATTTCTCCTCTTCCCTACTATTGCTTTCGTACATATATATATATATATATATTTAAGTTGGTGAAGTAACTACATCGATACAGACATAAAACATCAAGTCATTGCCCATATTAGCACAAGTGGTAGGAGAAATTAAATTATTGGTTTGTAAGAGTGAAAATAAAAACCACATACATGAGAGATAGAGAGTGAGTTTAGCAGAGGTTGGGCGAGGGAGAGCAATGGGGGGCTTCTTTTTCGGCGTCTGTGGGGGGATTTCTTTTCCGGCGAGGGAGCAGTGGGGGGGGCTTCTTTTTTCGGCGAGGAGCGGCGAGGAGCTTCACAAAGGACCCGCTTCAGTGGGGGGCTTCTTCTCGGCGAGGAGGGGAGCTTCAGTGGTTCGGCGAGGTTTGGGCGAGGGAGGATGGGAGGGAGGGAGTTGTTTGCACTGACCTTTGCTCGGGCTTGGTGGGCGAGGGAGGGAGGGAGAATATCAGAAGAAGAATCATTTAATTGGGGGCCCTTCTTCGGTGAGGGTGGGAGAACGAAGGCAATCAATTTAGTTGGTTAGGGATTTTGACTTTGACTGCTTTGGTTTGCTGGCATTCTTTTAAGGTTTTTTTTTTTTTTTTTTTAATTGAAGTTAGCTAAAGGACCGTTTGGTCTTTTTGTTTAAAAATTGAATTAAAAAAAATAAAAATAAAAAAAGCAATGGTGCTTCAAAAATGGCTTATATATGCAAAAGATCCCCGTAACAGTCGGCCGGGACACTCTGGCTCTCTGCAGTGTGCAGTACAGAAATGGCGGCTTCTCCTCCTCTGCTTTCTCTTCATCAAACCGGCAACTCCACACGATCATCTCCCCACTTCAAATCTCTAACCACTCCACAACTTCTTCCTCAGCTCTCTCGCTTTCTCGTCCCAACAACTCGTCCAAATCCCTCCTCTTCTCTCCACACCATCTCGCCCAAACCTCTCCACGCCTCCGCCAACACTCCCGGCGTCTCTCGCCCCCACGGCGGTGGCCCCAGATCTCGCCGTGAAACCGCGACGCCTCAGCCCAAGACCCAGCCTTTGGAAAGGCGTAAGAAGAGCCGGTTCCAGCGGATAAATGACCCGAATTTGGATTACGACCGGTCGAACAATCCGAATGAGAGAAACCCAGTACGGAGTTTTCCTCGGAATGTGGATTTGATGGGGTTGTGCGAGGAGGGTAGGATCGAAGAGGCGTTGGATTTCATGGGTCAAGGTGTTTCTGCTGATCATTACGAGGTTTTGCGTGTTATGTTGAATTCGTGTCGGGATTCGAAGTCGCTTGAAGTCGGGAGAAGGGTCCATGGGTTCCTGAAGCGCTCTCCGTATGGTGGTGATGTTGAGTTGAGCAATAAGGTGATCGAAATGTATGTGAAATGCGGGAGTATGAAAGATGCACGCAAGGTGTTTGATAGAATGACTGAGAGAAACATTAGTTCATGGCATTTAATGATCAATGGGTATGCGGTGAACGGACAGGGAGATAATGGGTTGTTGTTGTTTGAACAAATGAAGGATGTCGGGTTGCGTCCTGACAAGGAGACGTTTTTGGTGGTTTTTGAAGCATGCGCTACCGCGGAAGCCGTGGAAGAAGGGTTGATGATGTTTGAAGCCATGAAGAATGAGTATGGGATTGTGCCCGGGATTGAGCATTATTTGGGGATCATTGATGTTCTTGGGAAGTCGGGCCACTTGAATGAAGCAGAGGAGTTTATTGAAAAAATGCCATTTGAGCCGACGGCTGAAGTGTGGGAGGCTCTTTGGAATTTTGCCCGAATTCAAGGAGATCTCGAACTTGTAGACCATGTTGAGGAGTTACTGGTTGCTCTCGATCCTTCTAAGGTCATTCCTAACAAAATCCCATTGCCCCAAAGGAAGAGGAATTTGGAAACTAACATGATGGAAGAGAAGAACAGGTTGAGTGAGTATCGGTGTCCAAATCCTTACAAGGAAGAGGTTTATCAGAAACTAAAGGGTCTGAATGGGCAAATAAGGGAAGCAGGTTATGTGCCTGATACAAGATATGTGCTTCATGACATCGACGAGGAAGCAAAAGAGCAGGCCTTGCAATACCACAGCGAGCGTTTGGCGATTGCTTACGGCCTCATTAGTACTCCGCCAAGGACAACTCTTAGAATTATGAAGAACCTCAGGATCTGCGGCGATTGCCACAATGCGATAAAAATCATGTCTAAGATTGTTGGAAGAGAGCTGATAGTTAGGGATAACAAGCGCTTCCATCATTTCAAGGACGGGAAATGCTCATGTGGGGATTATTGGTAGAGGCATTTGAACGCGCTCCCTCAAGTGAGTTTTGGCTTGATCTAAGCCTTGTAAGTGACGAAAATCTGTAGTTTGTATTATCAAAAGAAAACATAGAATGTTTATGTAAATTATTCTTGTACCTGATTCAATCACCATCTGATATAACTAGTTCTACAAACGTGCTTTACAACGTGCAAGTTATACTACCATCTCCATTCTGCTTCTATGCTCTATCTGAGGATATCTGCATGTTAATTTTTTTTTAATTGCAAAAAAAAAAAAAAAAAAAAGAAAAAAAGGAGAGAGAGAGAGAGAGAGAAATGTTGAGTGACATACCCAGATGATAAGAACTATACAAGATTTCATCCCTCTAAGGTTTTCTCCTACGAGTTCATTACAAAAAAAGAAAAATTTAACTCATTATTCAGTTATAGAACTAGAATTTTTTATTAGCCATTTCACCTTTTGTATGTACATTGTGTAAGGACTCCTATCTGCATACAAATAAATCGTCCTTTATTGAAACCTTGTAATAAGGTGGTCTGGTCAATCTCCCAGTCTTCATTACACGGCTCAAAGAATGGAAATTTCAATTTCGAACAACTCCAATGGTAAAGTTAGTCAATGTCAACTGACTTTTCTAAAGGTCAGGCAAAGCTTCGCTTCTCTTCTGCTGGATGGTGACTCAAAGAAAAACTTATGAGAAAATCGTTACGAGGATCGAAAGGATGATTGTTGGATATTCCTTTTATTGGTTACCACTTCAACCACAGCTTCGTCCCGAGATGGAACTCTCAGGGATGACTTCATAACATCATAAACCGTGAACCCGATTGCCACAGAGGGAACAACCTAAAACAGACAAAGCTGAATATTTGATCATCAACGCAGAAAAGAAGGTACATTGCTATAAGCAAAATGAATGGGATTTAGCCACCTTCAAATAATTGATGCTAAGCCCTGAAAATAATTGTTTCCACCCTTGAGTTTGGGCAATCTTAACAAGGGTTTCCATTGTTCCTTTCACTTCTACACCGTTTGACGGCAAGAACCGTTGAACCTATTAAAATGAAAGCCATCCATTACTACCATAATATCAAATATTGAAATTTGAATTCCAAGGAGATTGAACTTGGAAGTACATTCATTACCTGCATTTGCCTCCTGACAACATCAAGCGGGTAGGTAAAGGTCTGGCCCAATAAACCGGCAACAGATCCGCATACAAGTTTCACCATAATGTTTTTCTTGTGCTCGTCAGGGACATGGCGTTTCATCTCCTCGTAGAAGTAAAACTTCAAACCAGCATATGGGAAGATTCCATAGAGGGATGGAGCTGAAAAATTGTGTTCATGTGATAAAACAGAAGGAGGTCAACAAGTCACAAAAACGTGCAATGTCAGCACTCGTGATGTAAACAGTTTTGAATCCATACCCACACCACGGTAGAGACCCCTAATTCCAGCCTCTTTGTAAGTCTTGGAGAAACAATGAAGAATTCCCTTATATACTTGTTCATTGTTAGCTAACGCTTGAACGCTCAATTTTGATGAATCGACAACCTGCACTAATCCACATGCTAATTATTCTCCGTATTGATGGAGAGGGAGAGACAGAAACAGAGAAAGGGACCTAATCGTTTTCTTTGTTCAATAATTTACCTGATAAGCCAACTTAGTTCGAACTAAATCAAGAGGATAAGTGAAAAGCACAGCCGTTCCTCCAGCAAATGATCCTGCCACTAGATCAAGTATCGGCCCCCTCCACACATCGGGAAAGGTGTCGATAATCCATCTGCGGTATTGTTCATAGGCCATATAATGCAATGCAGCATAGGGAACAATTCTTGCAACACTAGCTCCATTCCCTCTATACAAAAATCCAAAGGACGTTGAGCTAAACGGATGAAAACAACCTTCAAGAGAATGATAATGACTCGGAATTCACCTGTAGAAACCTAAAACCCCTTCTGTCTTTGCGATCTTTTTAAAGGATCCCAGTAGCCCTATGCTCTGATATTCTGCTCTTCTTGTCTGAGAAACATAACGAATAAGTTCTTTCTCCCGACTTTCAAGAATGAGCTTCTTGCTTGTAAATCTTAACAAACAATCAAACTCATTTCCACAGCATGAAATTTTGAGAAACATTCACAAAAAACTGGACAAGCTTCTTAATCTACTCCAATTTCCTTGGATCAATGGACCAGCATTGACAGAAGAAAATATTTCACCGCCATGCCAATTCTATTTATTTCTCAATCTAGTTGTTTGTTTCAAAATTGCCAGTACTTGACTGTACAAAACCAACTCATAGCAAAAATATTTGGGGCAAGAAATCAATGGCACTTAAATGGACAAACTTCATCTTATTATTTCTCATTCTATAACAAGTCATAGCATTTAAAAAAAAAAAAAAAAAAGCCATAAATAAGAACCAATTCTGGCAACGACCCATCAAGGAAAACAGATATTAAAAAAAAAAAAAAAAAAAAAAAAAAGGAGGAGAGCAGAAACCCAGGAAGCAAAACATAATTGACAATCTAGACAGTGCACAAAAACCAAGAAACAAAAATCTTTGAACCTGAAACAAAATCTTGACACGCTCGAGAGGAGCAACGACGGTCTTTGCGAAGCCACCGGCGACACCGCCGGCCACCAACTCCTTGGTGAACAATGGCATGGCCTCTATTACCCCGTCCAGCAACAAACCCATATCTCCTTCTTCTCTCTTCTTCGCCATTAAACCCAAAAGAGAGAGAGAGAGAGAGATAAGGGAGTTCCTGTTCTGGGGTATAGTTATCTGAGCTGACAAGGAACAGTTGGAGAATATGAAGAGAAAAGAATCGAAACGTTTCGGGAATATGTATAGGTAGGTTGTCAAAAAGTTGTGGCTTTTATATGTTTTGGACAGTCGTTGAAGAAGTAAACCTTTTGTCTATAATTTAATCAGCTGACAAGTTAGAGAACCCCACGCTTCTCTCAGATTCTTTATATATTCATTTATTTATTTATTTATTTATTTTTGCATTAGAGAATGTCATTATTGGCTGTGGAGCTTTGTTGAGGTACGTCCGGTTTTATTTTGGTATTGAACCATTGACCACTCAATTTTGATGGCCTCCTATGACATGTTAGATAATCAAAAATAATAAAAAATAATCTCTATTGATAAAATTTTTCATCATTATATCTTATATATAATTTAGATTATATATATATATATATATGGTGTGACCAAAAAAAGAAAAAAAAATGACTATGATATAGTTCTGATATTGATTAAATTTCACCATTAGAACCGTCAAATCAGTTGACTGATGAGGAAAAGACACTGAATCTTGGGTTGAGAATTGGGGTGGTATTATTTTGACCTCTTCCAAGAGTTAAAAACAATGCCGTGGCCAACTTTGGAAAGAAGACTTGAGATTCGAAGAGTGATGGACTATTAGAAGATAGAATCAAAAGATGTGAAAAAGTATTCAGGTCAGCAATATAGGCTTGAAAAGGAATTGGATCCTTACGGCTATTATTATTATACTGTAGTTTATACTTGCAGGCAATTGGATGGCTGTCTCGTCCTCTTCTTTTTTTTTTTTTTTTTTTTTTTTTTCAGGGAAAAAGTCTGGGAATCACTTTAATTAAAGATGGAAATGATCTACTTGATTTGTTTCGTGTGATTAGAGAGAGAGAGAAAGAAGTAAATAGTATTTTTATAATAAATAATTAAAATAAATATCAAGTTTTAAAAAATATTTAAAAGTAATGAAGAAGTAATTACTTAAATTATTTTTGTAAAAATGTTATTTACTGCTCCATTTTTAATTAAAGATTTTGGAATTTGAAAATTTTGAAGCGTGTGGTGTGGCCTTGTTTGGTACACTCCCTTTCCAAAAAAAAAAAAATTGAAAAAAAATGTTTTTGTAGTTTTTGCAAAGGCCAAGACAAGGAAGGATGGGCAGCATGGCCCATGTAAATGAATGAATGAGGTGAGTCACGGAATTTGCATTGCAAAATATTAGCGAAAGCAATAATGGCAGGCAATCAATGGTGGTACCAAAGCCATGATACGGATTTGGCATTGATCACACAAAGCCTGCACAATTCCTTTCCACGCAATGATAATAGGTAAAGTCTTAAATCTAAGGTGTAACATTAAGTTTCATAACATATGCAATATTTTCAATTGATACAAAGTAGTTTTTTAAAATGCAATATGTTACTAATAAAGTTAGATAACATTATATGTTTATCAATAAATTATTACATGAGTCTAGAAAAAAAGTTACATTTGTCAGATTGGTAAGGTCATTGGACTGAATACTCGTATAATAATAATAATAATAATAATAATAATAATGTTTTATGTAATCTGGAGAAACAAAAAATGATAGATAAGATAACTACATATCTATTTCCTATATATAAAAACACCAATGTATTTTCGGTCCTGCATCCAACTGCTGCCACATCAGCGCTACGTGGTTGATTATTTGACAGCCCAATCATCACCACATGGCGCCTTTTTTTTTTTTTTTTTTGGCTTTAGCTTTGCTTTGTCTATCCTGCACAGGCGAATACAACTAGTTGGTATAAAGGCAATAAAAACCATTGTCTGACCGCTAACTAAAAGTTCCCAAACTAGATGGTCAAATGCCTAATGTTCCAGCTCTTCCAAATTGATGCCTAAACAAACTATCATAATCCGAGTTCAGGAACCATGTTGGTCGAGACAACTGGAAAATAATGTCATAAATTTGGGAGCAAACTGAACAATCAGAATCAAGAGATAAAGGGAAAAGACAAACTCATCGAGTGGCAGTTTCCCGAAATTCTTAAAATCCCAAATTGTCTCCATAACTTTGAGGTCAGTTACTGATACTGATTTCTTCAGCAGAAGTGTTGATGAGGTGAAGAAGGATCTTCTCAAACTCTTCCCCATTGCTCCATTCGTGGACTTCAGCCTTGATAAGCGTTTGGTTACTGCAAATGCGCTTCCAAAGTGAATAGTTCTTCCTCGGCATGACATGGTCTCCCTTTGCAAGCTTCAGAGTTGGGCAAAAATCACCACCGCCATCTCCAAGGTAGATAAATCTTCTCCTCCCATTTTCAGAATCAGAAGCCCGTATTTGGTCAATCACCAGACCCTAAGATTAAGTTCATGATTAGTATACGGTTTCTCAATGAAGAAACTCGGTAAAAGAAAATTAGCCTCTTCTGCAGTTTACAGAATTAGCAATGGACAAAACCGCAGAAGTGACTCTAACTGAAACTGAAACAGGGCAACGAGTCTCTTCAAGTGACAAATTTTCTAATCTGTAAGCTGTCTAATTGACAGTAACAAACCAAGGACATTTACTTGTTAATTGGATCTTTTCCAAGAACGTTCTATATCACCTTTATACAATTCTCAGCAACGATTTTCTATAACAGCTCCTTGTATATTCATAGTCTAGCTACCAGCATTTACAAACGTCTGCAGAACGGAAGGTTGATAAGAGAATTCCGTGTATATCATTCTACTTTGTTTACCTTTTAATCTGGTGGTCCCAAGGCCAAGATGGGGCTTAACAATCAAGCCCGTCCTACATAAAGTCTCCCCCTTTCAAGCAAACCATACATTGGAGTTCTACATTACCGGCCTTATCCACCAAGACGGCGAAGATATTGAAACGAAAAACGAGTTACCATGCTAGGCCTAGACCATTCAATTTCATTGAACCAAAACCGATAATATCTAGACAAAAGAAAAACGCTATAGTTTATACCCCCGTATATACCTTACACATATTTGGAGGGCATCGATTGCAACCGTGAGGTGAGCTCAAATCATGATAAGGCACAATTCTAATCCTCCCATCTTCATCTACAAGGGTCGGGTTCGTGGTGATATGCGAGAAGCATCCCGACACATCATGATGCTCCAATATTTTCTCAATAAAGAACTTGTTCGCATCGCTGATGATCCTCAGGTCACATCTGCAATTATCAGGTCGAGTTTCATAATCTTTAGTCTCACTCCTTATCAACAGACATCAAAATGAAAAATAAGCCATAACTAAGTTAAAAAAATCACCCAAGAGCATGAGCTGATTTAATGGCTGCAATAATACTGGGATGAATCGGAGCTCTTTGCAGGCACTTGGCAATGTCCAAAGGTGTTTTTCCTTGGGAATGAAGCTCCATCATAATCCTATCCTATATATATATATATATCATAGTAACCAAAGTCCAAACCATAAAAATCTGTGATCAGTACAAGAAAGATCCATGTATGTAAAATTTTCATGAATCAACACCACCCCATAATTCCAAGTGCATATCATTTTCTTCTAGAATAAAACTAATTAAAGAACAATGACGAGGGTCCTAACGCGTGCCGATCTAATCAAAATGGGTAAATACACTTATTAATTTCTGTCATCACCATTTATTAAAATAAAAAAAGTACAGGACTTTACTTGTTCATAATTATTAGGAGCCAATCAAGCCAAACCAGAAAAGAAAATGGTAAAAGAAAAAGGCCAAAAAAAAAAAAAACAAAAGTAGCAACTACAATCATAACAACTCTGCAAAGTTTACGCTGAATGTTCTTTCTTTTACATTAAAAGAAGGAAAAAGAAAAAGGGTACAAAAAAATTTCTTTTTTTTTTTTAATGAAAATATTTCCCAAAAAAAAAAAAAAAAAAAAGAACACAAAGAATGAATTTGTACAGTCTACAGACCATCAAAGAGTTCCACGACATGGTAGGGAGAAGATCAGCGAACAGCTGGGTCAGACCCATCTCGGTGACCACCCAATTATCGCTGTCACCGTCGAGTATTGTCCGGTCAAAGTCAAAAACCACCACTGTTCCCGCCATGGCCACCGCCGGAGGTGGTTTTCCGGAGACTGATAACCGGTTTCTCGGCGACCCAGAAGCCGGCTTTCTGGTGGCAGATGTTAGGTGTCCCCAGAGGGGCTGATGATCGACCCTCCTCGGCTTCACTCGAGAGAGGAGGGAAATGGCTTTGTTCCCTAGGGAAATTATCTTGTGATGCTTGGATAAATTTGATCTGTGGAATGAGTGATTTTGATCCGTTCGATTTTAATTGAGATTTTTAAATTTTAATAATAAATTTTTTGAATTTTTAGAAAAACAAAAAAATTTTAAAAAATAAACAAAAATTAAAAAAAAAAAAATTTTTGAGTTAGATGATTTAAACCATCCAACCGAACTCCCACTTAAAACCAAACTCCCCTTAAATAGCTTTTCTTTTATTTGACAACTTTTTTTGGTTGATCACATTTCACAACTGGCACATACAAAATCCAACCAAACTTCCCCTTAAATAGCTTTTTTTTTTTTGGCAACTTTTTTGGTTGAACGACATTTCACAACTTGGCACATAACAAAAGAATATTTGTTGTCTAACATAGATGGTATGTGATTGTAGATATAATATAGTATATAATTTAGTGTAAATTAATACTTGATTTAATTATATGATATATAATTTTAGTATATGTTTGCTTCGTCGGTTGGTAATTAAATTTTTAAATTGAAATTGATTGATTTTTCAAAAATTAGTTATAGATTTTGTTAATTTTTTATAAAACAATAAAAACTGAGATGAAAAAATATAATTTAATTAGAGATAAACTTGAATGTCAAACATCTCCTTAATTTTTATCCCCTAATATTTCTTTTTAAACAAAACTTACCACATTAAACAAGAGAAGATCGAATCATATCTATTTTTACGTTATTACAATCTCACTTGAATTACAAGAATCTACAATTGTTCTCAAGTGAAAGCTTGTTAGCTTATTATGAACATATGTATTCCTCTTTTTTGATAGCTCTACAGAGTCTCATAATTCCGAACATTCTAATATTAACATTGATGGTAAATAAATGTAACTCATTATTTAAATAACTATTAAGAGTTCATAAAACTCCTTGTAAGGCTTTGTTGAAAAATCCATTGATGGACACTTCTCTCTATCTAGTTTTGTTTCTACAAATTTGGGGAGTCACATGCGAGAATATTTTTTTTTTTTTTGACCTCGTTAACCAATAAAAAATTATAAATGACACCAATGCATGATCTTGACCATTGATTCATATGAACCATGTTGTAAGACTATGTGACGCTAATAAGTGTGTTGTATAGACTTCCCACTCCCCCTATTGAGTAATTAACTTTTAAAAGGTGTTTGATGTTTAAGTTTGAGTTAAAATTTTTTAATTTTAATAATAATTTTTATTAATTTTAAAAAATATATATTTTTAAAAAAAATAAAAATTAAATTAAAAAATTTAAATTTGAGTTGTGGACCAAAATCACCCTTACTTATTACTACTCACATTTTCTGAGCATTTTAATGAATTTGGCCGTGGAATAGTTCGGAAGGACAACAAAGACATTCATCAAACGACAATGCACTCAAGCATGCTGCAGAGAGACAGCTTTTTATGCTTTGGTCGTGGTTGTGGGGGGTAAAAAGTAAAAAGTAAAAAGTGGAATATGCGGAAACGAGTAGAGTGATTGACGCAGACAAATATTTAAAGACTGTCATTTTGGCAGGGGAAAAAAGTTAACGCGTTATAGATTTGAAGGAATAAAAAATGACTCTTACCATTTTCTTCATGTGGATGGACAAAAAGAAAAAACTTTTGGTAACGAAAGTCTTTACAGTAGAATCTCTCGATTTTATTATTGAGAGGAATTATTATTTTAGTTATTTAATTAATTTTTTCATAGTGTGATTGATAATCAGAAGTAGTTTTGTATTGTATATTGTATGTTTCTAATTTAGATACTCATAAATCAGATTATTATTAGATATTTAATCTAACAGTTAAAAAATAATGTTTATAAATAATGAAAAGTAGGAGGTCCTAACGTAGAAAATTAGATACTAATTTTCTGTCTTGCTTCATGCACCTGAATGTTTTTTGTCCAATTTTCTTGGACAATAATATCAACCTCTCTATCATTTCTAAATTTTTCCAACCACCCTTGCAATCTTTTTTCTCATCCATGCAGGGATATACATACATATATACATACATACATATATATATATATATATATAAACATGCAATCAATTTTCTGATTTCAGTTGTTTCTAATTTGTTTTACATCATTTTTGAAACTAAAACAGGAGTGGCTAGTTGAGGCAATTTTTTTTTACCATTTCCCTCCCTTATAATTGGCTCTATCCAATGGTGGTGCCGACTTTAGACACTTCCAAATCTAGTTGACTCTCAAAGGCTAAAGCTAGACAAACAAGTCCTTCACTTCCCATTCGGCTTCATTATATATTTTCTTCAATTGGGGTCCAGCCAAATTTCTAAAATATCTGCCTAAATATCACAAACTCTATTATTTGAACATCAAACAGGGAGACAGTGCAACACCTAACAAAAACACCCCCATTTGGCTTGGCTAGTGAGCCTTTTAAATGCAAAGTTATTCAGCTACCTGCAAGGGAAAAGAGAGAGAGAGAGAGAGAAAAAAAAAAAAAAAAAAAGGTGACGGAAAGAACATATTTAGCCTAACTTGTGAGCTTTTTATTGTAAAATTATTTGAAGTTTTCACTCTATATTATTTTGCAATATACTGATCTCATCAATATGATAGTGACATTGAGTATCAAAATCAGCAACAGAAAATGATTCTTCATAAATATGTGACAAAACCAATATGGTAATAAACGTATCATTATGAACTAACCAAATTATCTCAAATTACCATAATGACTATAACAAATACAAATTCTAAAATTTCATAACACATATATATAGTGAATATCATTATAATTGATTCTATATCATTAGTAGTAGTAATGCTAAGCATGATAATAAAAAATTTAGTTAGTGTGAAATTTTTATAAAAAAAAAGGACATTTATAATGCTAAGCATGACAAGAAAAAAAATTGAGTCACTATGATATTTCTAGAACCAATAAGTCAAGATATTATAGTTCCAAACTATTAAATTGTATCTTGCTATACATAAAACTAAAACCAACAATCCAATTATCTGTTTCTCTTGGTCCTTATCACAAAGATCAATAGTTAAAATTCAAGTAAAATAACTCAAACACTAAAAGAAAAATGAAAAGAGTCGGATCAATAAGATAATTTCCATGGCTTTATCAAGACATACTAAATAATCACTGAACTAAATCCAATTGCAAATATTTTTAATAAGAAACCATTAAGTGTAATACTATAATTTGGGGTTTATAGTATGTTGTTTTGATATTGATATGTGACAAATCTCGTAGAAGCATTAATAATATGCAATTTTGATTTTTCAACATAAAAAAGAACCGAAATCACAAATGTCATCAATATGATAAAGACTGAAACCCTAAATCACTAACACCAACAGTAAATCTAATTTGTAGACAAAATAAAAGGATCCTTCAAAATAAACTCTAAATTTATATTGATCATCAAATCACAACATTGACTGTCTCAAACAGATTCTGGAAATAAAAATTTGAGGAGAAAAACCTAAAACCATAGTCGATATAATAATGACCCAATCTGTATATACCTATTGCAGTACATTAGCATATGAAGAAAATGGAATTATCAACGGATATTATTTGTTGAAGCGATGTATGTGGAGTGCCTTAGGGAAGGGCATACCGACCTAATTTCTATAGATTTGGAGGCTATTTATTTGCTAGATTTTTCTTCCCCATGGTTGGAGGCACTGGAGCATTGGATACAGTCTCGCCGGATAGGAGAACGATGAAGACGTTTCCGAGAGATGAAAAGGATGAGGAAAATTGTGAAAATGGTTTTTAAGGGAGGAGGAAAATAATGAAAATTGTGTTGTAATATCTGAATCCCTTAAATTTAGGGAAATTTTTAATTTTGAATCTTTGAAACAATGCCTAAAAATTAGGAGGTAATCGTATAATTTTTTCCACCTAAATTTGAGTAAGGGATAGTTTTTCATATAATGTAAGTAGTTTCATTTTTGTTTATTTTTGCTAATAGATTGATTGATGGACATATTTTAAAAGCAAGGTTCAAATTCAGCTATATATGTAAATAGTCCAAATTATTTACCTTATCTTTTTCTTTAATAGATGGTTATCCGAGATGACCACCGGCTGATCTTGCAAAAAAATATGCCTCATTGCATCGGTAAGTTTCCCTTCAAAAATTAGGACAAGTCGTGCTTACATTAGGGGACGTGATCCCAAAAAAATTACGGGTCCGTTTGGTGAATGGGTTTGAGTTAAAAATTTAAAGTTTCAATAGTAAATTTTGTTGACTTTTCAGAAAAGATAAAAAAATTTTCAGAAAAACAAAAAACTTTTTCAAAAAAAGACAAAAACTGAGATGAAAATTTTGGTTTGAGATTGAATACCAAACAGAGCCAACACCTAAAAGTATTCGAACCATTCACGGAAAAGGAAGCAAATCTCTAGATTTCAGGCTCTCCGACCGCTTGAGCGACCCTTGGGTTTATTTTCGTCACTTGAAAGAGAAAAGAGAAAATAAAAACAGAAAGGGAAAAATAAAAAAAAAGTGATGGAAATAGACAAATTAGGAGTATTTCACGTGTGCAATGTAGAGATATGGGAACAGAATACCTGGTGTTATTATTGCAAGATCTTCTAGCATTAAATTCTCTTAAGCAATGAGATCTTCCAAAAAAATAAAAAAAAAATCTGATAGTTAGGTCAAAATTTTTCTAAAACAATAATTGTAAAGAAAAGGGTTTGGTGCTATGCAATTAAAATAATAAGGCATGGAATCTAGTCGTTGGCAATATAATGAGAAGGCCAAAACAGGTTCAAGGATGCTTTTCTTTTTTCTGGTCAGATGAATCCAATTGGTTAAACCTTAAAAAAAAAAATTATGATTAGTTTAATGAATTGGGTATTGATTTGATTAATTACGCATACATTTAATGTGGCAGAAAGAAGTTGAGGAACATAGGTCACATTGCAAGTGATTATCATGAATGACTTTAAGGTGGCTTCAGAAAAAGCTTTTTATTATATTATATTACATTATGTATATATATATATACACATATATTTATATAATTATGTAAATGGGGTTGTGGTGGTTTGTAGGTATTATTCAATTGATTACATGTATTGTAGAATTGTAGACATGGAGACATGTTTATATTGTTGAGTTAAAAAGGACAGCGAAGCAAATAGTGAATTGATTGATCTTTCAATCAATAGACGAATAGATGTCTCAACAAAAACAACAAATATAAAAATTTGATATCGTCATTTTCATGAACTTGATTGAAATCAAAGTCATCCCTTTGCATGATCCATCTATGGTCTTTTTTTATTTTTATTTTTATTTTTTTTATTTTTTAAATATATGACAAATTCGGTAGTACATTGAATCCTATCAAAATGCTTGATTCTAAAATATTTTCTCTATTCCTTTATTGCACTATCTTCTATTATGAATGACCAACAGAAATCACGAAAAAAAAAAAAAAAAAGAAGTAAAAGTGAAAAGGGGTATTTCTATTAGAGGATCAAAATCATAGATAAATTTCGATATAACAATTGAAATAAAGCATACTGATACTGTATTTTTCCAGATCCAACCACATAAATCGTCAAAATATGAATCTTTTTTTTTTTTTTTTTACCCCAATAATTGTGTCGAAAATGGTGGTAAGTTAACAGTTAGGTGAAGATGTGGAGGGGAGGGAGTACAGCAAGGACGAACAAAATCCCAACACACACAAATACCAAATAAAAAGTGGTATGAGAGAAATATATATATATATATATATATAACAATAATAAAGAAAAGAAAACCATGATTAGTGGCGGAATATGATTAATCATTGAGTCAAATGAAAGGCAAGCAAACCACTCCAATTTTGTTACTTCTAAGGACCCTCAAAAATGGAAAATACACATGTCAATCTTTAACAAAAAAAGAAAAAAAAAATTAAAAAAAAATTAAAAAAGGGGGACCGAAGGGCCCACATGGGTAAAATGGGAACCACCAAAAAGGGAGCATCCAATGACAGATGTACACATTGCCAGAGCACCAACAAATACTTTTAGTCAAACCCAAATGATAGGAGGCCGTGCCACTCATCATTCCAGCTCCGTCAAAATTCGGATCCCCAAAATAGGAAATTAAATAAATAACCAAAAAAAAAAAAAAAAAACCCAAAGCTTAAAAAATGTTGTCGTTTTCCCACAGAAACGACGTCGTATTGGCTGATTGCAGGGTTAGACGGCGGTTAAAAGTTAGTTTGGGGGGCCTTGAGAGCGTCGGTGGTGGTTAACCGCTGGTATTTTCTCTGTTTAGAGCGAGGAGAGAGAGAGAGAGAGAGAGAGAGAGAGAGGAGAGCGTCATATATAAGCCATCGAAGCTGAAGGCCAACTTCTCGGGGGAGGAGAGAGAGGAGAGAGAGGAGACCACGGAGTTCTACAGAGACAAGAGGAAGAGAGAGAGGGAAAGGGGCTTTTGGCTTGGGGGACTTTGAGAGAGAGAGAGAGAGGCGGACACTGGAGCTACGGCCATGGCTGATTCTAACGATTTCGTTTCCGTCGATATGGAGAAGATCTATCTCGGTGGAAAGGTTTGCCCCCTTTTTTTATTTTTGTTTTTGTTATTCTTTTTCTATTAGGTTTTGTCTTCAGATTAATCATTCTGAAGCTTAATATTCTCATTATTGTGCATTGGGTCCAGATATTTGATTTTCAAAAGAAGAAATTTTTTAGTTTTGAGATTTAAGCTCTCTCTGAATTGCTTCTTCATTTTTTTTCTTTTTTTCGCTGAAAGAAATCGAATATGTTTTTATTGGATTTTTTAAATAAATTCTGTGATATAGAAGACTTGGATATTATGAAATCTAGATCTGTAAAAGCCTTTTTTGCGATTTTTTTTTTGTTTTTTGTTTTCCCGTTTAATCATTTCAGAAAAAATTGAAGCTTTCCGTTTAAAAATGAAGCCTTTTTAGTCAATGATACAAGTTGTATTATCCTTCATTATAGCTTAATTTTTTTTAAAAAAAATTAACTTATCTAGTTTCTTCAGGTCCGGAGCTCTTTTTATATAAAAATGAAGCCTTTGTGGTCAATAATACGAGCCCCTTTTCTATTTTTTTTTGGGGGGGGGGTGGTGTTTGTATGTTTTTATCGTTTCCCATTTCTTATTTTCTGATCCTTTCCTTCATGGATGATTCTCTTTGTGGAAAGAAATCGGATTCTCCGCTGGATCGAAGTTTACTGTTCACTAACAAACACTAAACTTGTTTCTTTCTTCATTGGCCATATTGTTTTGCTCTGTTTCGAGTTTTGTGCTTTTTTTTTTTTTTTTTTTATAAATATTATTGACCAGTCGAGCTGTTTCCTCTGTCTTCCCATTTGTTTTGTTTCCTTGTTTTTATTGGTCATTTTGTCAGTTTAATCTTTGAAGTCAATGTCTTTTAATGTATGTGATTTTGAGATTCCTTGCTTCTCTTTTTAACTATCACTACGTCTCTTTATCCCTTTATCCATCATCCAAAGAAAAAAAAAAAAAAAGCTGCAATAATTGAATTCTGGAATTACTTATTTGTTTCATTTATCTTTTTAAAAGTTAAATTACAAAAAAAAAAAAAAAAAAAGGATGACTAGTTTCTTTTAAGTTGCCTTAAAAGGGGTAAGTGCACATGGGAAGTTCCTGGGAAAATAAATCTCGAAGAAAGGTGTTGGATCTTAGCCCTACTTGGAGGCTAGGAATACGGTGTGACATATTTGTTAATTAATGAAGGCTATATCTCCTTTTAAAAGTACCACATTATCCAAGAACCGGAGATACGTTATCATATTACTAAGATAGATTAAAGAAGCATATATCAGATATTTCGAAGGATACCATGGTAGTCAAACCAATATTTGATATGTTCTCGAATGTGCTGCTGTGTTTACTGCTCGTGCATTTTTTTTTTCGACTCCACATGTTAGATAAATTCCTTGTCTGTCACTCATCTTTCACAATTTGTCATCATCAGGAACATATAATACAAACTGGCCGTGGCAATGTGTCTGTTATCGTCTATGGGGACCAAGAGAAGCCAGCACTTATTACTTATCCTGATTTGGCTTTAAATCGTAAGTGCTCTGGTTTTCAAATTTTATTGGCTTTGTTCTCGATGCTTATTTGGTGTTTATTTTATTTAAGTTCTTATCTATATGTTCTTTAGTTGCTAAGACTATCTGACAATCAGATCGAATTTAATCTTTTTTAAATGTCTTATATGAGCAGATATGTCTTGTTTCCAAGGATTATTTTTTTGTCCTGAAGCTTCTTCTCTGCTGCTCCACAACTTCTGTATATACCATATCAGTCCTCCTGGCCATGAGGTCAGTAAGTGTTTTTTTTTTCTTTTTGGGTTGCTCTTATCTGACTTTGCTATCCTTAATGTTGGAATGTTTTGTTTTCTCAGAAATATTTCATAACTGAACACTGTTATTAACATAGTTCCTTCTTTGGCACTTCTGTAAGAGTACTTGCAGTTGGGAGCTGCTCCAATTTGCCCAGATGATCCTGTGCCGTCTGTTGATGATTTAGCAGACCAGATCTTTGAAGTTCTAAACTTTTTTGGGTAATTCATTATGTTTCGTTTTCCGTGTAGATCATCAGGGTTTTTTTTTTTTTTTTTTTTTAAGACTTAAAAAATATGCAAGACGATATTAAACTTTTCACTTCCTTAGTGCTGGTAGTTGTAAGGAGAGGAAGTAGGAGAGCGCTTCCCCTCCCACTCCCCTCTGTTAGTATCATCCAAAAATTCTTGTGGCTGTAACTTACTTTGTGATTCTTTGGTTACGCCCTTCAGGCTTGGTGCAGTTATGTGTATGGGAGTAACTGCGGTGCCTATATCCTTACCTTATTTGCTGTAAGTTTCCTTCTGGGGATATACTTATTCGATGTTCTTTTGGATTCTTATACAAGTTCACTAATTAATGTTTCTTAATCACAGATGAAATATAGAGAACGTGTTCTTGGTTTGATACTGGTATCTCCTCTATGTAAAGCACCCTCTTGGTCAGAATGGATTTACAATAAGGTTTTTCCCCAAATCTTAGATGTTCATTTTCTTTTCTATGATAATGTGCATCAACCTTATCAACTTTTATTCTATTTTTTCTAATTAATGTTATTATTATCAGTTATTATTATTATTTGAAGAAATGACATTATCAAAATTGTAATATGTAGGTGATGTCAAATTTGCTATATTTTTATGGCATGTGTGGTTTACTAAAAGATTGTTTGCTTCAACGGTATTTCAGTAAGGTATTATTTTTCCCAGCCTTCTCCTTTATTTCCTCTTCTCTTTGTTGGTTGGCTGACAAATAAAGTACTATTTATATCTTGCAGGAGGTTCGTGGTAATGCAGAAGTTCCAGAGTCCGATATAGTTCAAGCATGCCGAAAGGTTAGTGCTTGAGCTAGCCTTCATATATAACATATATATATATGTAATAAACTGTACCACACACTTGCAACGCATTTACTTCTTCAAGTAGTAGGTTTTGAAGGATGAATCTTTTTAATTCCATGACATCTTTCCTTGTTCAGTTGCTGGAAGAGAGGCAGGGCATAAATGTATTGCGGTTTCTTCAAGCAATTAATGGGTAATAATTGCGTCAGATTTTCAATCTTTTGTCTAATTTTATTTCATATCTTGGGTATGCAATGGGTATATTGTGTTTACATTTTGCTAATTGTCTACTCTTTGTTTGATTGCAGAAGACCTGACATTACGAAGGCTTGAAGAGGCTAAGATGTCGCACGCTTATTTTTGTCGGGGATAGCTCTCCTTTTCATTCCGAGGCTCTGCACATGACAGCAAAACTAGACAGGAGATTTAGCGCCTTAGTAGAGGTATGTTTAGCTAACCAAATATCCTGATGGAGTTAACATGAATGAATGTGGGAGTGGCATTTTTTCCAACAGAGAACGTATTGATGTTTGGTGCAGGTTCAGGCTTGTGGCTCAATGGTCACAGAGGAGCAGCCACATGCAATGCTGATACCGATGGAGTATTTCTTCATGGGGTATGGATTGTACAGGCCTTGCCAGTTCAGTGACAGCCCGAGGAGCCCGCTTAGCCATCCTGCATCTCTCCGGAGCTCCTCTCTCCAGAAAGCATGGGATTGAAGCTCAAACCAATAAAGACCCGCGTTTCACTGAGGTTTAATGTGGAATATAGGTAGATTTGCAAATATGATATCCTTTTGTGATCTGGGGAAAAAAAAAAAGAGAGAAAAAAAGTTGCTTCATTTTTTTTTGGTCATCGATTTTTTGATTATTTAAGAATGGTAGAAGTCGTCGTCGTCGTCGGGCTTGTAGATAAAAGAAGAGGAGAATTAAAAGGAATATATAATCATATACAGTTAGGGAGAGAGCTAACATTCATTCATTTGTAGTCAGTCATAAAAGGAATCATTTGATTTGCGCTGTCTGTAAAGTGAACAAAGAAAAAAGACTGATAAACATGTTTATGATGACGAGAAATCAATAATAGAGAGGATATCCCCCAATTTATTTGAAGATTTTCTCTCCATATTCTTTCCATCTCTCCCTCTCTCTCCTCTGAACTGTCATTTTGCATTTTAGAGGATCACTTTTGGTGGCACATGTTGCCAACTTGCCTGCCGAACTTGGACCTTTTTAGAATGTTAGTTTGCTTATGACATCTCAAATCGTAACAACAACAATACTGCGATAATAAAAAAAAGTGTTTGTTAAAACGGTGCTTGAGTAACACGAATATCTGTTGTCCTAAAAAGAAAAAAAAAAAAAAACCAGTATCTGTTGTGTAATACCGTTATGTTTGAACTGATTTTCAAGCATGAATTGTTTCTCTTGTCAAATTGAATTTGCTTTTAAAAATCCTTTTCTTTTCCTTTTCTTTGAAGAAGTATATGTGAATATGTTCCAATCTAAAATGATCAATCTTCTTGATAGATAATGATTATTACCTGGCCAACAAATACACTAGTCAGAACTTTTTTTTCTTTTGTCATTCTATGTTCAATAGCCAAGAGAAGACCACACACAATATTGAGGAAAGAAGATATGCTTTTTGCTTTTTTTTTTTGTTTTTTTTGGGGGCGTGTGTGTGGGGAAATAGAACATTGCGAACCAAACACGATAATGTAGTAAAGCACATAAGAAACACTACAACATCTGGCGCCAAACCTGCCTAAAGGGTAACAAAGTGGAACACGAACTCCAACAACATAGTAACAAAAGCACAAAAGCAGGGCAAAGCAGACATTATGCCAAGCCTTTAGCCCCAAAGATCCAAAAGTGAAAGCAACAAATCAAGTTTACAATCCTTACAACATCACAGATTGTTTATTGAAGTAAACTCCCAATGCATGACTTGGAACCGAAAGCTCTCCACTGTATGGAGCGGAGTCTTCGCTTGAAGGGTTGATGGTGAAGATCCTAACAATGGTAGTAAATCAATAACAACAACATCAGTTCATCACCAGCTATAGTAATGCAATAACATGGAAATTGAGCATATATACTGGCAATATACAAGTGAACAGCTTTTTCGAAACTTACCACTCTAGCTTCCAATCATCCGCAGTAATTTTGCCTTGCGCACTGCCACCACTACGTAGATCCAATCTCCAATATCATTCAAGAGCCTAAAGTATCCGTATCTCCACGACTTTTTGAAGATTAATGCCCCGCAAACTCCCCAAAATCCAACTATAAATCCAAGACCTACGGCAACATAGAATCCTGGGTTTATGTATCCATCTTGATCTTCTTGGTCGTCATGAACGTCTTCAGTAGCTTCAGGAGAAGTTGGTTCTTCTTCCGTATGACATTTCTTTGGAAGTGGGTCTCCACAAAGTTCAGGATTTCCCAGATAGGCTGTCGCATCACGTGTTTGGAGTTGAGGACCTGTTGGAATTTTTCCTGACAAATTATTCACCGACAAGTCTAATATACCGAGACGATCTACTTGAGCAAGGCTTGAAGGAATTCGACCAGAGAGGTGGTTGTTGGATAAATCAAGCGCATCTAAAGATTTCAACTGACCAATCTCCAGGGGAATTTGTCCGCTTAAATTGTTTCTGGACAAGTTCAAAGAAACTAACCCAACAAGTTTAATGATTTCTTTTGGAATTTCTCCTATCAACTTATTGCTTGAAAAATCAATGCTCTGTAGGAATTCCAAATTATTGAATTCACTTACTGCTCCTTTCCACATTAGGAATATTGATTCATTGCTGAAAGGTAAGCTTGGAAACACATCTTCTTTCATTCCTTCAATTTCATCTAGACATTCTGGAATATTGCCCGAGAGCTCGTTCAAAGACAAGTCCAAAACTCGAAGATTTTCTAAATGACATAGTTGCGAGGGCATACTCCCATAGAAGTTATTGGATCGTAAGCTGAGAATAACAAGATTTGTCAGATTTTGCCCGATCCATGCTGGCACTGGCCCCGATAACTCATTTTCTCCAACGTCAAGAACCATCAACTCGGTACAATTCTTCAAAGATGAAGGCAATTCTGCTGTGAAATTGTTTTTGCTCAAATGCAATGCGCCAATAACAGTTAGGAAGCCAATGGAACTAGGAATTCTCCCCGAAAACTTATTGCCTGTCAGAATAAGAACTTCCAAGAACTCCAAGTTTGACCAACAATCGGAAGCCCCGACAATTGATTATGTAAACATCAGAAACTTAAGTTGACCAACAATCGGGAAGCCCCCCCGACAATTGATTATGTGAAACATCGAGAAACTCTAAGTTGACAAATCGGAAGCGACAATTGATTATGTGAAACATCGAGAAACTTTAAGTTGGATGAAGAGACATTAGAAATGGAATTTAGCTCTGTAAATTTGTTTCTGGAAAGACGCAGTGTAGACATTCTGAGTAAAAGAGGTGGGATCGGACCTCCTAACTGATTTGAACTCAAATCCAAAGAAGGTGAAGGTATCAATTCTGCTGATGAAACATTCATGTTTCTTCCATTGACTCCTTGCTCATCATCAAGATTGTTCCTTTAATCTCGTTATTAGACAGATTGAGGCTAAGTACCGTCATCGGAAGAATCCAAAACCAATCAGGAATAGAATCTGAAATCCCGGAATTGGAGATATCTAGCTCGTAGTAATTCTTTTGAGTTTGAAGCCAATTTGGAAAATGAGGACCCAACTTGCAAGATCCAAGATGTATATATATCAATTGAAAGGGGGGTCTCCAATCAGAAGGGATGTTGAAAACTATATGTGAGTTGGAAGATAAATCCAACGAAATAAGGTTGAAGAGCTTTGAAAGATGAGATTCAGAAATCATACTTTCCATGGAGTTTTCAGAAATGTCCAAAGTCTCTAGTTGAGATAATTGGCCAACACTTTCCGATACATTCCCATTGAACTTATTTGAGCTAAGCCATAGGCTTTTCAGAGATGGATAAAGTGTAAAATTAGGCAGTGATCCCGTGATTTGATTGTTCTCTAGCTCCAAAGACTCCAAAGAGAAATGAGGACACCCAGATGATGATCCAGCGAACCAGAGCTGTCCGCTGATATTATTTTCATGTAATCGCAAGCTTCGTAGTGTACATATTTTCCAAAGGGATTTTGGAATTTCACCTTCAAGCATGTTCTCGCTAATGTCAAGATATTCGAGACTAGTCATGTTTCCGAAAGCCTCTGGGATGGATCCTTGTAGCCGAGTGCTTGCAAGAACAAGAAATACAATGGAAGTCATATTGCCAAAAGATTCTGGAATGGAACCTTCTAAATCATTGCCATAAAGGTCAATGTACTCAAGGGAAACCATATTCTTAAAAGCTTCTAGAATAGAACCTTCTAGCGCACAAAGGGAAAGGTCGAGATAAACAAGGCTGCGATTATAGTTGAACAATAATTGGTGTATAGATGTAAAGAGACGGTGGTTTCCAGAAAGATCAAGAACAGAAAGGACTTTCGAAGAATTAACGAGGGAAAGAGACTGGGGAACAATATTTGGAAGATTGCAATAACTCAAATTCAAATTCATCAAGTTAGGAAGGTTGTTAACCACACGCACCCAATCATTAGCTAAGCTCATGTCCGAGTAACTAAGGTCAAGTAGTTGTAGAGAAGAAAGACGTGAAATCCACTCTGGATTGCTAATGGTCTTTGTCCATTTAAAACTATCACGCAGATCAAGAGTTTGCAAGCTAGAAAGATTTCCAAGTAGAGGAGGAATTTCACCGGTGATTGAGGTGTAAGAGAGGTTGAGGTACCTTAATTTGCTGAGGCTGCCAATGAAACTTGGGATGGAGTTCTGCTCATAAAAGCTGATGCAACTCAGATCCAAGTAACTCAAATACCGCAAGTCGACCAACGAGGAACTGAAATTACCTCCGACAGTCCGAGTGTCATAACCCGGATAAAGATCATCTGTACCAAAAGTTGAAGGAGACAGATCAATCCCGATGACATGGCCAGATTTGTTGCTGCATCGAATTCCGATCCAGTCACAGCACTCTCTTTTTCCTTGTTCCCCCAAGACGACAGGAAACTAACGTCGGATTCGTAAAAACCGTCTTTAAATTTTAGTAATGCCTGTCTCTCCGCTTCTTTGCACTTGGTCTTTGGCTCTCCACTCCTGTATCCGACCCCAAGGAACCTGTCAAGTAAATCATAAGAACTGAAAACAGAATAATTTGAGAGGCTGATCTGCTCATCATAGGAAGGGACATTGTTTTTGATCAGATCAAGAAAATGTGGTTCAAGAACTGGAGAAATTCAACTAATATCACACGCTTAAATATGTTGGAAATTAACTTGAAATTCTATCTAGTGATTCATTTTTGTGGCCTTATTTTCTTGCGTTCATATGACTGTGCATTGTGAACAGGTGAAGGTCATGTTGACAAATAATTGAACGCGGATTCGCTAAGCGGGTCGTTTCCTTCAAAATAGTCAAGGTAGTTGTTGGCATTAATTTTTAACTTGTGAGACGGAAGACTGGAAGCTACCATTTCACTCTCCAATTCAAATCTAAGGACTCGTTTGGGACATCTGGAGGTGGTGTTTTAGAGTCAGGTTGGAAATGTGGGTTTGGCTTTTAAAAAGTTTTGTGACGTAGAAAATAATATAAAAATATAAAATGTATTTGGAAAAAAATACAAAATAAATCTTGTCTTATTCGTCTCGTCGTTATCAGTATTTTGATATAAAAAATGTAAAATGCCATCTGGAAACATTGCCCAAATGAGTTCTAAAGTTTTCATATCAATTTTTGTTTTTGTCTGAAAAATTAACAAAAAATTATAACTAATTTTTGAAAATTAAACTAACTTCAACTTAAAATTTTATTTCAAACCCATACGCTAAATGCAAGTCTTCCAGCCAATCCCATTATACACGCACATTGACCACTACATTAACCACATACAAATTCATATACTTGCAACCAGAATTAAGGACTGGTGTTTTGTTGACGTATTTTGTTATTTTGCCTTAATAATTGCTTAATAGCAGAATCCTTACAACCAAGTTTGAATCTCTACATTTTTTTTTTGTTAATTGTGTTTGGTTTTTAGTACACATATTCAAGTTCTTATCGAGAGTTCTTTTGTTTGGTTTACTCTACATGTTTGCTTCTGATTCTATCTAAGCGTTCTCGAGTTAGTTGGTCTATGTGCGTACCGGGAATTATCCCGTGACGAAGTTTATTGCACCCTTGAAAGATAGAAGCAAACATATCTGATGTGTATGTCTAAAACATCTATAACGGAGAGGACGAAAGGATATATCAGAAATAAGTTTTGTGCTCTAATAGATTTTGATTTTTGAGATTTGAAGGATGGAAATGGATTGAGAACGGTTTTGTCGAGTCCCGAACTTTTATGGAGGTGTACGTTGGCTTTTACATAATGAACTTTTTACTTGGTGCCTAACCATGTGACTCTACTCTACGTCTCTTGAATATTTTTGTTGTTTTTTGGGAACTTGTACTCGAAAGAATGAATGTTTGTAACTGTCTTTATGGGTGGTGCGAATGTCGAGAGCCAAATAATATAATGACTTTTTTTTTTTTTTTGTTCGTTCAAGTTCGTCGCTCTACTTCACTTGTTGAAAAGATAGCACCGAGTGCCGACATTTGGTCAAGAAGCGGAGTTGTTACCAAATGGTCGACAGATATGTCGATCTTGGTAACCCGGTGGATCCCTCATTGCTTTCTTATTTCAGCTGTCAGTGTTGCTGCAAAGGTGATTGTCCTTTATCTGATGGTCAGGGACCCTATTAATGGCGAGCACAGGGTGTGGGATTGAGGAAAGGTCTATGCTTCGTTCACCTTGAGCAAATAATGAGTATCAAGTTGCTGCTGCGACCTATGGGGATAGATAGACCTTGCTGAAAAAAGTGAACCATCTGTGAAGGGTGCTTATTGGGTGAGCGGCTGATCGGGCTCGCTTTTAATCGTAAGGCGCAATAATGGACGAATCTGTGGAGTTTGAAGGTCTGTGACCGTGAGCGTTTGAAAAGTTTTTACGAAGAGTTTCTAATGGTCTTTCAGGCACGGTTTTGCAAATGCCCTCTTTTTGGATGGTGTTGTTTAAAACGGACCTTGGGGATGCAACCAATGACACCATCTTGACTTTTTCCGGTGGCTTCGGGTGGAGTTCATTCATGGGTACATTGACCACTACATTAACTAATTTTTAAAGACTTGAATAATTTATTAAAAATCTTATTTAAAAAAAGGCCATTTGGCTCTAAACCCTTTAAATTTAATGAAATTCCCGTTTCAAAAAAAAAAAAAGGTAATGACATTTTCATTGTGAATCGAGATACTTTTTCAGGATATTTCAGGAATTTTTTTCTGTTTTATGTTTTAAAAATATATTTTCATACAAAATAATATTAAAACTATATATCCTTTTAGTGCTGTATGAGGTCCTATGGCGTGCATTCAATTCATTTAAAGGAGGACCTCTTAGTTGCAGCTAAAAAAAAAAAAAAAAAAAAAAAGAAGAGAAAACCCTCTTATGTTTCGAGACTAAGATTTTAAGACCCTAAATCTCTTTTTCCCTCGGCTGAACTACCTTGGCAAAAATAATGTTAAAACTAGTTATTCGCAATACTACTAATTAAAACAATAAAAATAAAGAATTAGATATAACCTAGATCATTCATGAAGATATCTAATTTGATCAGGCAATTTCCCAAAAGAAAAAAAAAAGAAAGGCTAGGAACAGAATCAAAGGATTCATTATGTATTATAGTCTCTAATCAGGATTATTAATTACTCCCCTAAAAATATATATTTGTGTATATATATATGTATGTATATATAATATATACGCTTAACATAAAGGCATGAATGACTATGCCTGTAGGTTGTGGACCATTGCATTAACATCTTGCAGAACTGATTTATGTTGAAAGCCAATCTTCTCGTTTAAAATGTTGCTTTTAATTATACTAGTTGAAAAGTACGGGTTTATTGAGTTTGTTGGATTTTTTTTTTACAACAAAAATAGACAAGTCAAGTGCTCATATGAAAAAGGATATGTAAATATATATGTTTAGATAAATAAAGTACATTCATAAGAAGAAAAATTTGATAGGGAAAAATCAGGTACTTAATTGGTACATTTTAAAAGGAAAGAGACGTTAACTTAAGGAGTATTCATGAATGCCACGTTTGAAAATATGATATTTAAAAATTGTACGGAAAATATTTAAATGAGGATGTGTTTGAAAAAACTTATTTTAATAGGGACAAAGTGAGAAAGAAAAAAACAATGTAATTAAAGATATAAAAATATTAAGTTTAGAAGAGTAGCAAAAAGTTGAGACCAAAACGGAAAAAAAAAAATGTAAAGCTTTAGGGTGTTAAAAAAAAAAAAAATCCTAAAATGTGGGTTTAAAACTTATAAATAGCAGCGGTTCCACGCATAACTTAGCGGTAATATCACACATGACTTCACTTAAGATGTAGAGTTTGAATCCCCATTTCAAGTTAAAAAAAAATATATATATATATATATATATATAGAGTAATTTTTTTGACTTGTATAAGATGAATGTCTGCTGTATAATACAATTTCAACATGATTTTTTCTTCTTGTTATTTAGTATTTGCTGTTGAAAAATGTTGCTTAGTGAAATTTAGTCGATTTCTCAGATGAATACCTATCTGATATAAGATATCCATATCGATCTCTTGAATGAACTTGGATCAATACCGTCAATTTCACCTCCTTGCTAATGAATAAATTGAAGAATGGATATTTAGTATATCAAGTGATTTTGCTCTGTGTTCCAGAGTTTTCTTTCATTAATTTTTCAGTTTGTTCAAGAAGTTTTTTTTACCCTATAAAAATAGCCATTTGCAAAACTCATGCATGCACATCTGGCTACCGGAAAAAAAATCACCAACAAATCCAAGTGAAAATCAGATTGCAAACCAGGCACTAATAACACAATATCCAGTACAAGACGTAGACATCGATGATCGAATAGAATGTGTCGGGCGAACAAGGTCAAGGGTAATACAAACTCAAACATCAATACCAACGACAGAAAACATGAATCCTAAAGCAGGATGATATGCGTTAGGACCTAGGGGATGGATTATTAATTGCATTGTCTAGACGAAGCAAAACAGCTCCACTGTAATTTCGTCAGCAAAATAAATTGCATAAAAATAAAATAATCAACACGATGATATGGTTATTTAACGTGGCCAAAAACCCTTGAGGGAAAAAACCACGGGTGCTAAGCACACCAGCTCAAATAGAAAGATTTTATTAAACAACGAATTACAGTTACAAGATATTGGAATTTTGAGACGACTTCACCAGATTAATTGAAATTACAAGTGACTTTACTCCACCATTGAACACTTTGAATTTTAAATCTCCTGAAATTCTGGTGCACTGTGAACACGTTACAACTGCAGCTCCTGTATCCAAAATTCAAATTGCATATCTTTCTGAAAACACAACAATCGTTAGATTTGAACTTTGAAATTAAATCCAAAATTTCAAACAAAATCTAGATGTCAAACGTATCTAATTCTAGAACAATATCGACAAAGATCTTGTTCCAAAACCAACTACAAGATCGTAGGATAACTTGAATTTTAAATTCCCGAATATTTGGCAAGCTCTGTGTAGGCAATGCGTTTCCAACTGCTGTGTAGACATCGTCTCCTGCAGTCTTAACACTCAAAATTCAAATTGCAGATACGTTAGGAACAAAAGCAGATATTGGATATGAAATCTCAAGATTGCGAATTTGAATCTCAAATTCGAATCAATCTTCACTCAAATAAACAAACCTCTTGTCTTGTTAATTAGATTTTTCATTTAAAAGATCTAACAAGATATATAATTAGTTAATGTCTTAATATTTAATGTCAACAAAACCAAGGATTAAAAATATCAAAAACACACATTATTACAAGCCATTAAGATCGAAACGCGGAAACAACATATCAAGTTCAGCAGTTTCACATTGCAAAATATTGTAAAGAAACCAGCAACAAGTAAAGACAAGTCCATTACGGTATTGTACTCTGAAACACAAAGCTCTCCACTTCATAAAACATAGCCATCACTCAAATGGAAGTTCTGCTCCTAATAACAAGAATTAGTCGTTAAACATCGCCATGTTGAATAAGCAACAGAATTTGAAAATAACCAAAACAATAAAATAAACAGACAACCATTTTCTAAAACTTTTGAGGAGAGAGAGATAGAGTATTTACCGATTAGCTTTTGATGATCCTTAATAGTTTGGCCTTGCGCACTGCTACAGTCACGTAAAGCCAATCTCCTGCATTGTTCAACGCCTTGAAGTATCTGTATCTCCATGATTTGACGAAGATTAATGTCAAACAGACTCCCCAAAATCCGACTATAAATCCAGCTGCTGCGCTGATAAAGAATCCTTTGGTTATGAATGCCTCTTGATCTTCTTGGGAAGCTTTACCAATAGTTGGATTTTCTTCGCCAGGACATTTGGGAAGTGGATCTCCGCAAAGTTCAGGATTTCCTGCGTAGGCGGCAGCATCACGGGCTTGGAGTTGGGTGCCTGTTGGAATTTTACCTGACAAACTATTGTTTGACAAGTCTAATGTGTTGAGACGGTCTATCTGAGAGAGACTTGAAGGTATTCGACCAGAAAGATGGTTCTTGGATAAATCAAGAACATCTAATGACTCTAACCGACCAATCTCTTGTGGGATTTGCCCACTCAAATTGTTTCTTGACAAGTTCAAAGAGACCAATGCAACAAGTTCAGTGATTTCTCTTGGAATTTCGCCCATCAACTTATTACTCGACAAATCCATGTTCTTAAGTAAGAACAAATTTTTTAATTCATTTACTTGTCCTTTCCATACTTCAGATAGCTCATCAAAGTAGTAATCGTAAAGTATAAGCACAGCATGAATTGTGCTCCCACTATCTTTCATTGCACTAAGATTACCAAGACAGGTTGGAATACCGCTTGAGAGATTGTTTGAAGATAAGTCCAGCACTTGAAGATTTTCTAAACCACAGAAGTGCAAAGGTATACTCCCATTGAAGTAATTGGATCGTAGACAGAGAATTGCAATCTGCTTCATACTTTTCCCAATCCATGATGGCATTGGCCCCACTAAATTATTTTCCGCCACATCCAAAACAATCACTTTTCTCAACTTTTTCAAGGATGAAGGCAGTTCCCCAATCAAACTGTTGTTGCCCAAATGCAATGACTCGATCTTAGTTAAGGAGCCAATGGAGACAGGAATTCTGCCAGATAGCTTATTATTTGCCAAAACAAGAATTTTCAACTCCTTCATATATGACCAACAGTCAGGAAGTTCCCCTGACAATTGGTTATATGAAATATCAAGAAAGATTAATGGCAGGAACTTTGTAACATTACATATGGAATGTAGCTCTGATAATCGATTATTTGAAAGATTTAGTACACCCACTTCAAATAAAACAAGTGGGATCGAGCCTTCTAACTGATTTGAGCTCAAATCTACGCTGGGGTTGTCAAATATCGACTTTGAAACATTGCGGCCTCCACTTTGCTTATCGTCACAAATTGCTCTGCTAATTTCATTATTGGATAGATCGATTTTATCAATTTAGCAGCAAAATTCCAAAATGTATTGGGAATACAACCTGAAATTTTTGAATTGGGTATTTTAATGACGGAAAGATCCTTTTGAGTTTGTATCCATTTTGGGAAATGACCAAACGTGCAAGATTCAATGTTAATAGAACACAGTTGAAAGGGGGGATTCCAATCAGGACTCATGCTTAGAACCAATCCGGGGTTATAAGATAAGTTCAAGAAAAGTAGATTGGAGTGCTTTGAGAAATGAGCTTCCGACATCACACCTTCGAAAAAGTTTGCAGAAATATCTAATTCCGACAACTGGGATAATTGACCAATGCTTTTGGATACATTTCCACGTAGTTGAGTTGAGGAAAGCCGTAGCACTTGCAAAGATGGCATAAGCGTAAAATTTGGCATTGGTCCGCTGATTGGACTCGAATCTAAATCCAAATACTTCATAGAGATCCAGCTGAATTTTGAGATTTCAACGTCAAGATCATAAATATGGCTTAGATCGAGGTGTTCAAGGGTAGTCATATTTCCAAAAGTTTCCGGAATGGATCCTTCTAGTGGGTTTCCACCAAGATTAATAAATGTGATGGCAGTCATATTTCCAAAAGATGTTGGAATAAGCCCTTCTAAATGATTGCCGCCAAGATCAAGATGCGTAAGAGAAGTCATATTTCCGAAAATTTCTGGAATGAAACCATCTAAATGGTTGGAGTAAAGATCAAGATACATAAGGGCAGCCATATTCCTTAAAGATTTTGGAATGCAACCTTCTAAATTAGTCTCGTCAAGATCAAGATGCACCAGGGCAGACAAATTTCCAAAAGATTCGGAAATAGAACCTGTTAGGTTTTTTGTATGTTAGCATTTATGGCAACTTTGTTTGAAAGACCAAAAACAATATTTTGTTAGCTAGCTTTAGGAAGTTGGGTAATTTACTTGTTTTGAATATATGGCTAGTTGTTTATTTTGAAAGTTGAGTAAGTTACTTGTTATGGAAACTGATGTGACGGGGTGTATTTAACTTGGCCTACATAATCTACAAATTGGTAGTTTCTATTTTGGCAAAAATCAAGTATGATTGCATGCATTGAATTGGAGATTATTTTGGGATTTCATTTAAAAAGAGATTTCTAATTTGAGGAGGTTTCATTTTCCTATTTAAATTATAAATTCAAACTTTCCCAAAAAGAGAAGAATCTTGCATTTGAAATTTGGAGGTTGGAAGATTTTATTTATGGAGTTTCTTGAAAGTTTTTTTGTGATTCATCAGTAGCTATTATGAAGGAAAGCAAATTCGGATTATGAAAGAAATTTTCATATTTGAATTTCAGAGTATTTCTAGAAGTGTTGCAACAGATTAGGAAACAGTTTGAAATTTAAATTATTTTTTAAATATGAGTTTTTGTGAAGGTTGTATGATTGCTTATTTATAGTCTCAAAAATAGATTGTGGAGTACGAGCACTGAGATAGTTTTATAGCATATTTTGAGACTTAGTCTTTTAATGTGATTTTCGTTGTTCGAGAGAAGAATTTGGAGTTTCGGGAGGCTACATTATCGTTCTTCAGGAGAGAAACTTGAAGTTTTTGGGAGAAGACATTTTCAGTTGAAGAGAGTTCAACTTCAAGACGAGTGGTGCTCGCCGAACACATCTGACTAATAGGTTCAAGACGACCGGTGACAATAGGAAGAAGGATTTTTTAAGTTGTTTAAGTCTGAGTGCACTTATAATTATTTTGAGATTAGTGGAATGTGTGATAGCTGGACATGGTCCCGAGGAATAGGTACAACCAAACCTCGTAAAAATTGTTTGTGTTCTTTATTTTATTACGCTTTCAATAATTTAATTTAATTACACTCGGTAATTGATAAAAATGGATCTATTAATTGGTATCAGAGTAGGTTATTGATGTTTTTTTGTTTCAGGTTAGATCTTGGAGACTAATCCATTTTGCAGGCATGGATTTTATACGTGAGGGAGGGTTGGTTTCACTCCCACCATTGCTGCATGGAATGAACTTTCACTATTGGAAGGCTAAGATGAGGGTGTTTATCAAGGCTCTTGAAGAGAAGGCTTGGCGTGCAATTCCAACTAGTTGGGCACGTCCACCAAAACCGATGATGATGGGAACTCAATTCCTAAACTTGAAGAAAGTTAATCAACAGATGGAGATCGCCTTGCAAAGTACAACTCGAAGGAGTTGAATGTTTGGAAACAACATATGAAGGTACAACTGCTGTAAAGATATCAAAATTTCAAATTTTGGCAACGTGGTTTGAAAATCTCAGAATGCACAAGAGTGAAACAATTAATGATTTCAATGCCAAGTTATGCGACATAGCCAATAAAGCTTTTGCTCTTGGAGAAAAATATTCTGAGATTAAGCTTGAGAGAAAAGGTCATAAGGTCTTTTCCACAAAAGGTTTGCATACAAAGTCATTGCTATTGAAGAAGCTCGAGATGTGAGCTCTATGAGGTTAGATGAATTAATGGACTCTTTGCAAACTTTTGAGATGAATTTGAAGCATAACAAAAAGGAGAAAAGCATCGCCTTAGAAGCCGAGGTCCAAAATTCCATTGATGAAGATGATGTTGATGACAAGGAAGATTTGATCGAGACACTTACCTCATTGACCAAAAATTTCAACAAGATTCTAAAAAAGATGAATAAAAGAAGAATTTCAACAAATCCAACAATTTCAAAAAGGGTAAACCTGTTGCAAACTTGTTTGAATCTAAGAAGAAAAGCAGAGGAATTCAATGCTGTGAATGTGAAGCCCTTAGGCACATTCGATCCGAGTATGCAAATACCCTCAAGAAAAAAGATAAATCACTCAATAGCACTTAGAGTGATGAGGAATCTGAAGGGAGCCAAAAGGATGATGAAGATCGAGTGAGAAACTAAGTTGCTTCAACATTGTGATTGATTCTACTATTATTATTACAAAGACTATTGCAACACCTGTTGTAACATCGGGTACTATTGCAACACCTCCTGAACATTGTCTGCAACAATAACTGAATTTGATGATTCCAGATCTGACTATTGCAGTGATGATGATCTTACCAATGAAGACATCCAGAAAGCATACAAGGAGATGTATAGCAAGTGGATCCAAGTATGCAATATCAATAAGACTCTTGAGATTCGTGTTGAGGAACTTCGTAAAGAGAAAGATGTCTTGAAGAGAGTCATGATTAATTACGAATTTCTTGCTACTTAGAAGGAAAGGAAGCTTCAAGAGACTAGACTTGAGTTGGAGAACATGCAAAATCCTTGAAGATGCTCAATTTCGGTACATCCAAACTCGACCATATTCTGTTCTTTGGAAAATCTAGTGCGGAACATCATGACCTTGGTTACATGGGTGAATCTTCTTCATCAAAGACCGTGTTTGTCAGAGGTACATCTATTCATTCCTCTGTTAGGTACGATTTCTGAACCTAAACTGGCTAGGCATAAACCAAAGAGGTTTGTTCCTACTTTTCATTATTGCAGCTTATTGGGACATATTAGGCCTAAATATTTTAAGTTTTTAAATGCTTTAAAGAGAGGAATGATTTTTAATCCACCAAATTCCGTGAAATCAAGATTTGCACCTAAGTTAAAAATTGATTTGAAAATTAATTTTCTCGAAAAATTTGGGTTGGAAAATTTAATCTTAGGTGCTCTGTAGTTCATCCCTTTGTAAAGGCAAGCACTTCTGAAAGCAAGTTCACTGTGCTACAAAATGTTACAACATAAAAGCAACTTGCAAATATTTTCCCTAAGGCTCTTGATTTATCTAGATTTGTGTTATTGAGAAATTCCCTATGAATTTACGTGGTGTGATTTGCATTTTATCTCTGCATTGCATATTAAGGTTTGCATTTAGGTATCAAGCATTTGATGTTTGATTTGATTTGTTTCTAATTCATAATTTTTTAAAATTTTAATTCTGAAATGCATTGTTTTTACAGGATATTGATTATGAATTGGAACCAACCCTTTTGTGCACTATGTGAGATTGATGGTATTTTGAGTTAAGAGGATTTTTGTTTGATCTTACTGTGGTTCCAAACAAAAAAGAAAGAAATTTAAAAAAAAAATTGAAATTTGGGGGATTCAAAAGAAAAAAAAGGAGGCCTTTGACCAAAAAAGCTACCTACCCTAATGTGTAAAATTATCCATGGGTAATCTGGGCTTATGTATCACCAATATATGAAGATGATTTATCGTGAGAAAAGAGCTGCCTTATAGATAGAGTGAAAGCTACTGACTGGTCATCCACAAATATTTAAAAAGCAGAAGTCATTCTGAAATAAAAGTATCAGATATTGAACTTTTCACATACACGCTTGGTTCTAGTTCTTAGTTAATTGATTATGATTGCATGTGATTCCAGTTTGAATTTTAAATTTTGCATCTTGTGAAGGTGAAATGTTTTGAATTAGGGTCAATTGCTCACATTTACTATTATATTCCATGCATTTTCTATTTTTTTCATTGAAAAATAAAATACACTAAAAAAAAAAAAACGTGTGCCTGTGTATCTCCAGCTTGGGTATATGTTTGTGGTGTTGCACCTGATGCTGTAACATATTATGCAACAGTTTGCTTCTTGCGTGTTTTGGCTGAGTTTTTTTTTGTTTTTGTTTTTTTTGTTTTAAACAAAAACATGTTTTTAGTGTAAATTTGGTTGAGCTTTATGTGAGTTTTCAAAAACATTTTTTGGTTTAAGTGTTTGATTTTTCCCATATTTCATGTTCACTCACTTTCTCTCTGATTTTCATTTCCCTGAAGGAAAGTCTAACCCCTAAAAATCACAGAGATTCTTCAAATTGGTGGTTTGTTTTCTATTTGCATTCTCTTGCAGGTTTGCAGGAAATAAGAAATCATGATGAGAATCCAATATGAATCTGTTTTAATTCCAACGAAGTTTCCTTAAAGGATTTTTTTTTTTTTTTTTTGGTCTTTGTCTTTGGCATTTGTAGTACCCAAAAGGGGGAGAACAAGGACTTAGGGGGAGCTCATTTGTGAGGGAGAGTTTTAGGTGGAGTTTCTTATTTCTTTTTGGTTTTGTTCATTTTGATTATTTTGAACAATTTTTGGGTTTATGTTTGTAACTTGGGTTTTGGGCCAAAAATGCCAAGGGGGGAGCTTGTTAGGTTTTTTGTATGTTGGCATTTATGGCAACTTTGTTAGAAAAACTAAAAATAATATTTTGTTAGCTAGCTTTATGAAGTTGGATAACTTACTTGTTTTTGAAGATATGGCTACCTGCTTGTTTTGGAAGTTGGGTAAATTACTTGTTTTGGAAGCTGACATAACATAGTGTATTTGACTTGATCTACATAATCTACAAATTAGTAGTTTCTATTTTGGAAAAAATAAAGTATGATTGCTTGCATTGAATTGAAGATTATTTTGGGATTTCATTTAAAAAGAGATTTCTAATTTGAGTATGTTTCATTTTTCTGTTTAAATTATAAATTCAAACTTTCCCAAAATGAGAAGAATTTGGCATTTGAAACTTGGAAGGTTGGAAGATTTTATTTATAGAGTTTCTTGAAGGTTTTTTTGTGACTTATCAGCAGCTATTATGAAGGAAAGTAAATTTGGATTATAAAGGAAATTTCCATACTTGAATTTCAGAGTATTTCTGGAAGTGTTGCAACAGATTAGGAAACATTTTAAAATTTCGATTATTTTTTTAATCCAAGATTTTGTGAAGGCTGTGTGTCTACTTATTTATAGTCTAAAAAATAGATTGTGGAGTACAAGCACAGAGAGAGTTTTACAGCATATTTTGAGGCTTAGTGAGGAGAATTTGGAGTCTTTGTGAGGAGACAATATCATTCTTCAGGAGAGGAACTTGAAGCTTTCAGGAGAAGGCATTTTCAGATGAAAGGCGTTCAATGTCAAGACGAGTAATGCTCACCAAACACATCTGACTAATAGGTTAAAGACGACCAGTGACAACAGGAAGAGGGATACTTTAAGTTGTTTAAGTACAAGTGTACTTGTAATCATTTTGAGATTAGTGGAGTGTTTGATAGCTGGATGTGGCTTCGAGGAGTAGGTGTGACCGAACCTTATAAAAATTACTTGTGCTCTTTATTTTATTAGGCTTTCAGTAATTTAATTTAATTAGCAATTTAATTACACTCGGTAATTGAGAAAAACGGATCTAACAGAACCTTCTAGATTATTCTCGCCAAGATCAAGATGTGCAAGGGCAGACAGATTTCCAAAATATATATTCTGGAACAGAACTTTCTAGATGATTGAAGTGAAGACCAAGGTGTGCAAGGGCAATCATATTCACAAAAGATTCTGGAGTGGAACCTTCTAGTTGATTGTCACCAAGATCTAGGTGTTCAAGGGCAATCATAGTCCCAAAATAATCAGGAATGGAACCTTCTAGATTATTGTAGGCAAGATCAAGATGTGTAAGGGCAGACATATTCCTAAAAGCTTTTGGAATGGAACCTTTCAAATTGCAACGGTGGAGATCAAGATAAACAAGGCTATAGTTGTAGTTGAGCAACCATCGGAATATAGAATCCGAGACTCTGACATTATCAGAAAGATCAAGAATGGCAAGAACTTTTGAAGAGTTAAGGAGGAGTGGTGGAAGAACAACATCCGAAGACCGCAAGCATGCAACTTTAGATTTGTCAAATGAGGAAGGTTGTTAACTACATGCACCCAGTCATCAGCCATTGTCACGTCTACGTAACTCAGGTTAAGTAGTTGTAAAGAAGGAAGATGAGAAACCCATTTCAGGTTTCTAATTATGCTTGCATAATTGTAACTAGGATTGAGATACTGCAGCTGGAAAGGTTTCCGAGTTGCGGAGGAACTTCTCCACTTAGTGGAGTTTGAGAAAGATTGAGGTAATTTAATGTGGTGATGGAGTTTCCATAAAAATTAATGGTACTAAAGTCCAAAAATTTCAAATACTGCAAATCAGCCAGCGAAGAACTGAAATTACCTCTTATAGGAGAGTCATTATGTCCGCCAAAAGTTGATGGAGAAAGATCAAGCCCGATGACGTGACCTGATAGGTTGTCGCACCGGATTCCAATCCATTCGCAGCACTCTCTTCTTTCTTCTTCTTTTCCCCAAGACGAAAGAACACCGCCCTCGAGCTCGTAGAAATCCTCTTTTATTCTTAGTAGCGCCTGTCTCTCTTCTTCTTTGCACCTTATTCTTGGCTCTCCACCTCCTGAAGTCGCTCCCAAGGCACCTGGTGAGAAGTAAATTAAAAACACAACAAGAACGATAAGAATGTGAAGGGATGATCTGCTCATCGTGGCGATAATGGACACCGATGATCAGAACAGAAGAGAAGATACGTGGTTTAAGGTGTTATTCCTTTAAACTCGAAGAATATATATATATATATATATATATATATATAGTACTATATCCAAGGATTCGTTATTTTTTGTTTGTTTTTTCTCTTGTTCACATTGACAGAATGCACAAGTGGGGACATGCTCAGACCGACGAGTCTTTAAGTCAGTCATCTTGACACGAAGTTTTCTTAGCCAGCCCCAATATGCACTCATATATAGAGAGCTATATAGATATTAATTTGGTAAGTAGAGTGCTCATTTTTTCAGTCTTGTGGACAAAGAGAGCTGCGTATCTTTAACGCTAGTATAGCTAATAAAATCAGGTACTTCGTCAGAGTTTCTAAAGTTGAGGCCACATTATTCAAAGTACAGTAAGATTATTATTTACTTTTAGGTGAGAAAATTTTCTATTATCACCTACTCTACTGCATCTTGAGTATGATTTGAAAAAACGTAGAAAATAGGCGGGGAAATGACCTTAAACATTGATTGACTTGGTGGTTGTAATATAGAATACCGGTAGTTTCATATTTGACTCTAGTATAAGGTGTAGAGTTCAAATTTTCCACTTTTAAGTTAAAAAAAAAACATTTATTTGACTAATTGGTATAAATAACTAAGGTAAAAGCATATGAGTGATACGAATTTAAAAACCACTACACTATTATGATATAAAATTTTGATATTATATTAATATAACACAAAATAAAACTAAAATTTATGTCATGTTAGTCAAAATTGTGTCAGATTAGTTAATGAATTGAAAAAAAAAAAGTGGCTATCTTATTATCCATATCAATCAATGTCCAAATGTAATAGATTAGCGTATCAATTATTTTGATGGCCACTAGTCTTTTTTTTTTTTTTAATTTAAAAAAAATCTGATTTAGTAAAGGTGAAGGAAAAGAGAAGAAAACCACAGGCAGGAGTTGAAAATTTGGGTAGGTTGAATAGAGCAACATATTCCACAATTTGAGGTATCAAACAATCTTGCATCAATTTCCAACTTAAAGAAGACTTTCGAGATTAAGCTTGTGTTTAGAAAATATGTTTAAAATGAAACTTTGAGGTTGTAATTAGTTAACATTTTAAAAATTAGTTATAATTTTTATTGACTTTTCAAAAAAAAAAAATTTGATATGAAAAATTGAAGTTTAAACCTAAATTCCAAACAAACCCTAAGGTATAGGGTCACGAACATGTAATTACAAAAATAGAAAATAGATGTAGACTCCTTCGAAAGAGTCTTATTTCATTCGAAAAAATTAATCTAAGGCTCTCAATAGCAGAAATATGTCAAAATAATTCATCCACACCTCAAGTTTTCATGATAGGTTCTTAATTAGGAAATTTTACAAACCAATCCCTCCAAGTATAAGGACACACTCATCGGCTAACCACAAAAGAAACCTGACACATACTATAACCATTACCCTTAAGCCCACAAAATGAGATTTGTAGACTTGAATGGAGTAACCAAAACATGAAAGAAAATGATTTGGAAAATGATTTGTTATATCATGAAACAAAAGTTTCATGATGTATTATGAAACTAAAAAATAACATGTTAGGGGTAAAAAAATAGAGATAAAGTAGTCATTTTATTCTGCAGAATCTACAGAATTTGGACACTTGACAATTTATGATATTCATAATAAAACTTTTCATTATGTGTATTATTGCTCAATCTCATCAAGGTATGCTAGCATTTTATTATTTAAAGCACTTTTTTTTAGAACTTTTTTTTTTAAAGGAAAACCAGGATCCATGGACAAATGCCAACTTAACTTAAGATCAGGAGGCTATGAGTAGGAATAGATTATATTGGATATTATTTTCTAAATACACACAACTATCCTAATACCCTGAAAGCTCTATAATTATATTCTAAGTAATTGTTATTGGCTATGAACTCTATCAATAATGTTTTTTATTGAAAAAAAAAAATGTTTAATCTCTTTAAGAAAAGAAAAACAGAAATCTAATAGGAAAATGAGTCCTTGTCGAAATGAACGATAATATATAGTTACCGTCCCATTTAATATCATTTTGATTATTACTTTTTTTTTACATTTTTCAATAAAATTATTTTTAAAAACGATTCCGAAATGATGTTTGTTTTGGACTAAATCAGAAAAAAGAAATGAAAACAAAAAATCATTTTCATATTTTGTTAAGGAATGTGAAAATGAAATAAATTTGTTTTTCCATTTCCGTTTTCAATTTTTAAGACTTACATACTTAATAAATATTTTTAGTAATATACCCAAACTTAATTTTTCTTTTTTCTTATATTTAAATCAATCTCTATAAAAACACAGCAAAAAAAAAAAAAAAAAAATCTTAAGACACCGTTCAAAGCCATTCTCATTTTATTTCATATCAAAAACAAAATATTCCCAAAATGCTCCTATACATCCTACTTACGAATATTAGAAACATATTTAACACTAGGTAATATGAAAGCATTTTGGGAATTCCAATCCACTCGCAACACTCTCTTTTCTCTTCCTCTTCTCCCCAAGATGAAAGAAGACGGTCTTCGAGTTCTTGAAGATCATCCTTAATCTTTTGGAGTGCTTGTATATATATAAAAATTAATAAGAAAAAAAAAGTAATAAGAGAAAAAGGAGAACACAATGATATTTAACATGAATATGCTCATGTCTACAGACTAAAAATAAGAAATTGATTAGTGAGGAGTATTATGAATAGATTCCTATACAAATATAAGTTATAATATATAAAATTGGATAAGTTGTCTAATACTTACAAATCACCTAAAATCAATAAATATCTTAAATTACAATAAATACAAAGAAATCAAAAGTTCTTAAAAAGATAATTACAAACGAAAATAATAACTTTCCTTAACTTTAATACTAACTTTCCCAATAGCTTGTCTATCAGCTTTATTGTATCTGATTTTTGGCTCTTCAACTTATTAGACCCATGGAACATATCAAGTAAGCTAGCCAATGGCTCTTCAACTTATTAGTCTTGCGAACAAAGAGAGCTGCGTGTCTTCAACGCTACTATAGCCAAGAAAATCAGGTACTTCAGAGTTTCTACAGTTGAGGCCACATTATTCAAAGTTCAATAATATTATAAGTTTCTTTTATATGTGAGAAAAATCTAATATCACCAATCTACTGCATCTTGAGTCTTGTTTGAAAAAAAAAGTAGGAGTACGTACGGGAAATGACTATTGATTGACTTGGTGGTTTGCCTAGTAATCCCACCTCTGACTGCTCCAGTATAAGGTGTAGAAAAGAAAAAATATAATAAACTAACGGATTATATCTATCAATGTCCAAACCTTATTGATTAGCTTATCAACTAATTTAATGGCCATTACCTTTTTTTGGTTTCAAGATCTGATTGACTGAAGATGAAGGGAAAAAAAAAACCCAGATAGGAGACGAAAATTTTGCTACGTCGAATGGAGCAATATATTTCACAATTTAAGGTATCAGACAATCATGCACAATTTGGAACTCAAAGTAGACTTGTTTTACAATGATTATGGTATTAAGAATTACAAAATATAGATGTAGCCTTGTTTGAGAGAGCCTTACTTTATTCGAAAAAATTAATCTAAGCCTCTCAATAGTAGAAATATATATGTCAAAATAATTCATCCACACCTCATGTTTTCATGATAGGTTGTTAATTAGGAAATTTTAGAAACTAGTCCCTCCAAATAAGGACACACTCATCGGCTCACCACAAAAGAAACCTGACACATACTGCACCCATTACCCTTAATTAATCCCACAAACTGAGATATATGTAGACGTGAATGGAGTAGCCAAAACATGATCTAAACCGACCACTTTGACTAAGTCAAACCTAATAATAATAATAATAGTAATAATCTAAAATGGATATTACAAAATCCTAAACTATTCAACCAATTGATTCAATGGCGGGTACGCTAAAAAATAAAATTTTAAAAAGACTTATTTATTTAATTTTTAATAAAGGTATCATAAGAAAAGTATATAGTTTTTAAACGTTAAATTGAGAGGAAAAAAAAAAGTTTAGTGGGACATAAATCCCCATTCAGACAAAAGTGGCTCCATCCCTGCTGGTAGCGATTAGCAACCAATTTACCATGAGTTAGATAGAGTCAATTCTCTTGATCCAATTTGGTTGTGCGATTAATTCAAGAATTTATAATGCATATTAATGAACAGATTGAGATCAATGTGGATTTCAAAAAATAGTCCACTACTATTTTTGCGCTCTCTTAAACCCCTTTATCAATTTTTATTATCCTTATGATATCTCCATCCAACTATACACAATTTTTCTGTCTTTTATTTTCACAATAAAACTTATAATTTGTTGGAATGAATTGTTCTGTCTATTAAAGGTTCTCTAGTTCTAAGGGCCATGAAAGTGACTTTGAACTACATTTTCTTCTTTCGTGAATTTTCTTAGAGATCTTCATACCGATCCCATCACTAGATCACATCAAAGTGACTGCATTATTTTTCACCCATTATTTTTTATCCATTTTGACTCAGAAATTATAAGTTTCCAACCAAATGGTTAGAAAATTGCTTAAGACAGTTTTGGGTCCAGTACTTGGACCCTCAGTGGGGTGGTGGAACCAATCGTGAAGTTAGAAACATTTTTCATCGGGAACAGTACTATGGAGAAATTTCAATTATTATTAAGTGAGGTACGAGAAGAATTTTTCTTATAACATAAAAGCATAACTGATTTTTTTTTTCCCTCCAAAGAAAATTGAGCTATATATAAATATGAAATTTCATAGTTTAAGTAGAATTTTTCTACAAAAAAACAAAGGGCTTCATCAATATTGGATGCGTTTCTATGGGAGGTTGCTAGTTCGACCCCATTTTGCTCCATCCAGTGATTCAACTTGTTAATTTATTTAATCACAATTATAATGCCGTGATTGACGCTTCTTAATTAATTACTACCATGGTTTCGTTGTGTGGTGTGGGGGTGGGATTAATTTCTTTGTTACATGACAAGTGCTTTGTTCCTACACGCTGACAGCATAATTATTTAATTGTATTTGTTTTTGGTCTTTTGTCTTGCTATAGAGATATTGCTATATTGGTATCTCTCATCCTTTATTTATATACAACAAAATGTAAATGCAGGCATTTCTCGTCGTGTATGCGTGTATTCTATGGCCTATATTCCATTTTCTTGTAGCTTATGAGTGATGAGGTGCTAAGAAGATGTCTATCTAATAGGATGCCTCGATGTATTTATTAATTTTTGTCTCTAATATATGAAGTAGGTTTTGAGTAAGAATTGATTATATCTAATTTTGTTTTGTAAATACACACAGCTATCCGAAATACCCTACAAAAGCTCTAAAGTAAATTTATCTAATTGTTATTGACTATGAACTGTATCGTTAATGTTTTCTATTAAAAAAATGTTAACTTCTTTAAAGATAAAGAAAACAGAAAACTAATAGGAAAATTTGTTGAATTAATGAACATTAATTATAGAGTTGAATTTACACTCTTCGATGAAGTTATTTTCAAAAACGATTCCAAAATAACTTTTGTTTTGTATGAAGTCAAAAAAAGAAACAAAATATCATAAAATCATTTTCATATTTTATTAAAGAATGAGAAAATGAAATAAAATTGTTTTTTCATTTCTGTTTTCATTATATAAGATTTATATTCGATAAATATTTTTAGAAACATACCAAAACTCAATTTAGTTTTTCTTATATTCAAACTAGTCTCTCTATAAACATAATCAAATATAATTTCAAAAAAAAAAATTTATAACCTTATGTAACTTTGGTCCATGAACTTTTTTTCGTAACTGGATGCTCCTAAATTATTAAAATATTATTACAATAGTCATTTTCGTTAATTTTTGTTTAAACTTCAGAGATAAAAACTATACAAAATTAAAAATTCAGGGACCAATATAGCTATTTACCCTTTTAAAAAACTGTCTCATTTCTATTTTATCACCAAAACAAAATCAATTTCAAAATGCTTCAATACATTTTATACTTACAAATATTTTATACGTTTTGCACTCGATTGCCTCATTAAAATTGAAGTAATTTTATTACGATCTTACTTGCAGGGATTGACGAAAAGAGATTCTCTCATCTTGCCTCGTACATCCTCTTTAAGTTTTGTTGTCGTTCCATGTCGTCGGTACTGTTGTCGTTTATGTTCAAGGTGTTTTCTGATTTTGACTTGTCCTTCTCCAATTCTTGTCGTTTCCATGTCTGTGTTGTTTTTCGATTTTGTTGTCGTTTTTCCAGTTCTTGTTGTTTTCGCTCCCACCATCGTTTTAACCATGTCAACGTTTCTGTCTTTTTTCAGGTGCCCTTTACTTGTTTTCATTCATTTTCTAGTTCCTGTCGTTTTGTTTTCATTGTCGTCTTCGGGTTGATGTAGTTTCTATCAGTTTTGTCCTTCCTGTTCTTTGATTTTGACGTCGTTATTACTATTATTTATTATTTTTATGCTCTTGTCGCTTTCCAGCGGGTGTTGTCGCTTCATATATATATATATATATATATATTCCCCCCCCCCGCGTTTAGATTTGTTGTCATTCTATATTTCAAGTTGCTTTTTTTAATGGTTTGAACGTTGTGTCGTTTTTATTGTTTTGTTTCCTTCTAAGTTCTAAGTCGTTTCCTTTTCATCTCATTTTCTTGTTCTTGTCGTTTCTTAATAGATGTTATTTTACAAATTATTTGTTCTTTTCTAGTCTTCTTGTTAAAAATTTCACTAGTTTCAAATTTGTCAGTCCTTTTTTTTTTTTTCCCTGTTTTTGTTGCTTTTCAATACTTGTCAATCTTAAGCTCTTCTTGATTCTCTTTTGTTGCCTTGTTTAAATTTTTATTTCTTCAAGATGTCGGCAGTATGTTTTTGTTTTTCTTCTTGCTGTCGTTTCGATTCTTTTTTGAAGCCTGTTTTTATTGTTATTATCACTTCCTATCATTTTGATCATGTTCGTTTTTTAGCTCTTTCAATTTAGTATTGCTGTCGTTTTTTGGTTTTGTTGTCGTTTTCATTTATTTCCTTTTATACGGTTGTACTTCATGAGCTACTTTGTTCCCGTAACGAGACACAAAGTGGCAATTACCACTCTCAACAACAACCAACAAATTTGCGTTATCTTGAATGAGCAGTCCTTCAGCAGCAATATATATATATATATATATATATATATATATATAAAGACACACACACACATGTATAATCTTTGGAAAAGACATCAGCTACAGCCGCTACGAACTCTTTTGTTATGCATTGTTGTGTTTCTTCATACCAGAGAAGAGAAGCCCCGAATCGATGCAGAACCATATATTGGTTATTTTTAAATGAGTCATGACGGGCATTAAGGACATAGCTGGGTACCTAGAGACAAGGAAGGGCATAATAGGTGACGAAATATCAGTCAATTAAAAAAAAAAAAAAAAAGGAAGAAAAGTGAGGCAATATTTTATATTTTTATTCAAGTAATGCTTTTTTTGGGACAATTTTAGCTTGAACAGAAAACTCTGTTGTATCAATACTGCTACTTTATCATTTGAACTGATTTTAACTGCATGCTCATCTTGCTGCTAAAAATAATAAACCAAAAATCCATGTAAATATTGGGCGGCACACGACAAAGTCAAGCAACAACAACAACAGAGGAACATAATTGCTAAAACGGGTAACAAACCTACATTATTCGAATCCGTTGGCCCTCACAACGAAAGATGGAAGAAACATAAAAAGTTCAACTACTTTACATTTCAAAGTATTGTAAAGAATCCATGATCGACAGCTAGGACGAGACCATTGCAGTATAGTGCTAAGGAAATACAAATTATTGCTTGATGAAAATTGCCGATGCATCACTCTGAAGTAGAAAGCTCTCCACAGCGTAAGACGTAGACTTCACTTGAATGGAAGCTATGATTCTCGATGATACGTCAGGCTCCTAACGATAACAGTAATCAGGAATAGGTTGCATAAGAATCTAAATACGAAATTAAGCAAAATAATAACAGCACATATGTACAAGCTTTTCTATGACTTTTGAGAGAGTATGCATTTGATCATCCTCAGTAGTTTGGCCTTGTTCACGGCTACAGTTACATAAATCCAATCTCTGGCATTGTTCAACAACCTGAAATATCCGTATCTCCAGTACTTGTTTGACAAGTTTAGACTAAATTTGAAGGAATAGAACCTTCAAATTTAGTCTTGCTTCAAGAAGACTAAATTCTTCCTCGTAAACCAACATTTCTTTTGTGTTAAATACCATTTACGATTAAATTTTTGCCTCTCTCCCTTCAACAACTGACCTTATCAAAAAACTAAAATACCCTAAAATAACAACATTTCTTCTTCTTCTTCTTCTTCTTCTTCTTTTTCCTATGTAAAAGGATATTTTAGTAATTATATCAATAAGATTAACATAATTAAAGTTAGCAAACACTACAAAAAAAATAAAATAAAATTGTTTCTTTTTATACCATCCAATATGCAAGTGAATATTAAAAAGGAAATCAATGATCATTCGTTCTATTTCATTACTTAACATTACAAATCTCATTATTTTTCTCATTAAATTCATTTATGATTTAGTAAACGCACTCTAAATGAGAGAAATGAGAAAGGAGAGAGAGACACTTTCTTTCAAATTAAGATAAAGAACTCATCTCACTTGTTGTGTGTGTGTGTGCATATATATAATATTTATATATGCAAGTGGGCAAAAAGAAAATAAATTATTTATATAATGATTATTTTATCAAATTAAAAGATGAAATCACTTTAATAATCTTTCCAACGAAAGAGATTAAAATTAGTATGTTTAAGTACACAACATTAATTATCCCAGAATCCTTGGTCATTACAATGCCTTCAGTAGAAGTTCAGATCTTTCGTAAACAACAGTATGAAATTATTTAATATGTCTTCTTTCGAGCCAACATTATTGAGCAGTTCGCATCCTGGTAGACTTGAGTAGTTAATCGCATTGTCTTAGTTTGTCTTTTCTTTTAATTTATTTGCTTAAAACTGTATAGTTAAGATTATCTTCTCATGGTGCTTAACAATTTATGCCACATACAAAGTTCGTATAATTTCTGTATCATAAATTAGGCCTTGGACTAGATGAAAGTGTCTCAAACCTATTAGTGGCATAAAGTCTTCCAGCAAGTGCTTTAATTTATTATTATTATTTTTTTAACTTGCACCAAAGTGATGCTTATATGTCCAAACCAGCTCATCATCAGAAGCCGGAGTGGCTGCACCTGTCAAAAACCAAATATTCTTTCTTTTTTTTTTTTTTTAAGAAAAAAATGATCAGGATATGTTTTTTATACAAGGATTTACAGCTAAATAACTTTTTTTTTAAAGAAGTTTTTTATTTAGTGATCGAAATTTTTAAAAATTAATTAAAAGATAATTATTTAAATGGTTAATCCATGGTGTTAAATAGTCAATCAATGATTGATTGACCGTATAAGAGTCAATCATCGATTGACTTACGATCAATCAGTGATTAATCATAATATAAATCATCAAATTTCAAAATCAATCACTGATTAACTAAATCTGAAAAATGTCAAACGGTCATTTCCTAAATTAAAAAAAAGTTAGATTATCTATTAGATTAAGTAACTAAAAAGATCATCCAACCTAATTTTCCTCTTATATATATATATATATATATAACTTGATTTGATATGGTCTATGTTTTAGCTATAAATGTACTATTATTTACCAAAAAAGAAAAAGCTACATATGTACTATTGTGACTAAAAAGGATATATTTCCTTACAAACATGTTTTTGTGACTAAATAATGATAAATATCCACCAAATAAATCCAGAAGCAAAGGAGTGTCACTTATTGTAATAGTTACTAATCTAGTTAAAAATTTAAAGTTTTTAATTAATTGAATGACAAAATTTTAATTTATTGATAGATATTTCGTTTTAATTTTAAAATAATTTGTGTGGAAATATATATATATATATACTAAGCTAGAATTAATTGTTAAAATAGCTAGAGCTATTTTGTCATTAAGTGTATAGTAACATTTCAGCCTAAAAAAAACTAGTTATTGTCTTTTCTTGCATGGACGTATCGTAAGTTAGAGTTCTCTTTTTAATTTATTTGCTTTTTTTTATATATATATTTAATCTGAATCGTTAATCTGATCAGTTATGATTAAATAATAAGAATAAAATATTTTCATATATAATCTGAATTGTGGATCCGTGCTGAAGCCTCATTAATTTGCCCTCATTCAATTTTTGAGACTCTAATTTTTACCCCTATTTTTTTTAACAGTTCTAGTTATTCCCTATTTTATAAGAATATTTTTAACCGTCCCCCACTCATAAATTTATAGTACGTCATTCTGCTCCCATTTTACAAGAATAATTATATATGTATCCCAACTCAATAATTAAATATTTAATTCCATCTCAGTTGCTTGGAAGAAGCTCTATTCTGGCAATTATAAAGTGTATTTGTGTGTCTTTTACGCCAACGCAATCATCGCTCTCGTCGGCCAAAGAAACGAAAAACAGGCCACGCATTTTCTAGTCATCAGTCAATGGTTGTTAAAGAGGTCAATTCATGTGGAGACTCAAAGTCTTCTTGCATGAAAACATCTCAGATATTACGTGTTAATTAGTTTCCACCATTAATGCTCCAGTCTTCTATTGACCTTAATTTTGAAAAGTCTTCATTCATAAAAAAACAAAAAAAAAAAAAAAAAAAATTAAAGTCTTCCACGGTTTTTACTTCTTTGTCAAAGAAGAAAAAGGAAAAAGTAAAAGAAAAAAGTATTTTGATACGATTATGTTAAAGTTTCTACAAAAGCATTTTTCATGCCATTTATTCTAATTTGAATTGTAGAAAGTTTTGTGAGGCAACCTCTATTCTTCATGTTACATTAATAATTTTTTATTTTAGAAAAATTATTAGGTTGGTATCAAAATTTATATATTTGTACAATTTTTATCCTTGTTTTTTTTTTTTTCATAATTAAAATGATCCTAAATGTTTTCTTGACATGAAAACGTATAAGATTTTACGGGTTAATTAGTTTCCACCATTAATGCGCAAGTCTTCTATTGACCTGAGGAAAAAAAAAAAAAGTCTTCCACTGTTTTTAGTCAAAGAAGAAAAAGGAAAAAATAAAAAAAGTTTTTGATATGATTAGAGGGAAAGGTTACGGTAGAAACCCTCTGAGGGACTCTACCGGTAAAGCCTCTTTTTTGACCGTTAAGATTTAATTGAACGGTTCAAACATTGATGGCGTATGATATTTATCATACACCTAACCTTACACAATCATTCCTACCTAAACTCTTCTCCATCACCGACGATCTTTCCGCCGCCGGCGAATCATCCCTGAAGTCGGCGACCCAACTCCGGCCACCTCCGGCCCCCAGTTCCGTACGCCGGCCGTCGCCTCCGGCGACCCATTTTCTCTCTCTTCCCTTTTCTTTCTCTTCTCTCTCTATTCCCCTCCCTCCCGCCGGCCCCCACCCCCGACCTCCCCCCACCCCGGCCGCCTCCCTCCCCCGACCGCCCCCGACGACCCCCTCTCTCTTCCCCTTTCTCTATCTTCTCTTTTCTCTCTCTCTTCCCCTCTCTCTCTTCCCCTCCCTCCCGCCGGCCCTCAGTCCCGGCCCCCAGCCAGGCCCCCGGCTCCGCCCCCTGCCCCGGCCTCCCCCCACCCCCGACGACCCCCTCCCCCGGCCGCCACCCTCCCCGGCCCTCCTCTCTCGTGCGATTTCGAGAAATCGCAAAAGAGGCTTTACCGGTAGAGCCCCTCAGAGGGTCTCTATCGTAACCTTTCCCATGATTAGAAGTTAAAGTTTCCACAAAAGTATTTTTCATGCCATTTATTCTACTTTGAATTGTAGAAAGTATTGTGAGGCAACCTCTATTCTTCATGTTACATTATTAATAATTTTTTTTAAGAAAAATTATTAGGTTGGTTACAAAATTAAAATTTTTGCATTTGTACAATTGTGATCCTTTCTTTTTTTTTTTTTTCATAATTGAAATGACTTTATATTATTAAAAATATTGCTACTATAGATCAATGGATGTGGAGATTCAAAGTCTTCTTGACATGAAAACATATAAGATTTTACGTGTTAATTAGTCTACACCATTAATGCTCAAGTCTTCTATTGACCTAAAAAATAAAAAAATAAAAAAAGAAGAAGAAAGAGAGAAAAATTTTCCACTGTTTTTAGTCAAAGAAGAAAAAGGAAAAAATAAAAAAGTTTTTGATACGATTATACGTTAAAGTTTCTGCAAAAGTATTTTTCATGCCATTTATTCTATTTTGAGTCGTAGAAAGTATTGTGAGGCAACCTCGATTGTTACATTAATATTTATTTTTTTTAAGAAAAATTATTAGGTTGAAACCTAAATTTTTAAGTTTGTATATTTTTTATTCATGTTTTTTTTATAACTAAAATGATCATAAATTATTAAAATATTATTATAGTAGTCATTTTGTTAATTTATAAATGAAATCCATATTTTAGTATCATTTTTAATCAAATGACTAACGGATTCTATCAACGATTTAATGGAAAGGATTAGTGCAGCAATACTTTAATAGTTTAGGAGCACTTTAATTACGAAAAAAATATAAGGGAAACTGTTAGATGTGAAACTATTTCACAATATTATTGGGCTGTGGTGATGTTAATATATGCATTAGACATATTGTCTATTTGAACTAGTTTTTAGGATGAGTTATATCTAAATCCATCTAATATGATGTTAGAGTCATATTTTATGGATGATGATAGGCTTAGATCTTATCCCATTTGCCTAACGTGCTAGGTGTGAGAAATGATGTTAAATATAAATTTATCTCATATTAATAAATTTGTGATTATTGTGATATTAATATGTAGACTTAATACCGTATATCTTCGAGCTAACTTTTGGGATCATGCGTTGGACAATCTAATTTACGTCCATTTCTTTCTGTTGGAAATAATTTACGGCCAGTTTGAGTTTTGTGTAAATTTTAACAATACTAAAAGAGCAGGTTCACCTCTGCACCCTTCACCAGAGGTCGTCTAATTAAAACGGTGGGCTTGGGTTGTCGTTTTTTATACTCTATTTTCTCTTTGTTTTCGTACATAATTTTCATTGATAATGGAGACTTCAATTTTAAATTCCTTTTTTTCCCCCCCTTCTATATTTTAGCTATTATTTGTTGACAAATAAGATTAAAGTAATGTGGTTCAGTGGACGACTTTTGGCTTTCATTGCACTATATTTATCCCTGATTATTTGATATACATATCTGTTTTAAAAGGAGATGTTCAATATTTTTCTTAGCTGTGCAAACAATTATTGTTTCTCTAAATAATTTCAATTAACTTCAAATTGCTATGTCATTAATTAAATAAAATATCTTGATGTTACTTATGCATATATATATAAATATATATTATGAATCGTGAACCAGTTAACTTAATAGATGAAAAGAGAGGTTAGAGTCCAGATATCGACCGGTCATTAAGCCCCATATTGTAAATCTATATACACAAATTGTAATAAATAACATTTTTATAAAATTAAAAAATATGTGTAGCAAGACTGTATAGCATTTCAAATAAATAAAAATAAATAACAAATGTACTAGATAAATTACTAATTTACTTTTAGGAAATAAATTATTTACCTAGTAAATTTCCTGTTTAAAATTATTTAATTCAAATATTTTAAAAACTTATTATTTATTTCAATAAGTTACTGTAGAGCTGCTATTTATTTCTTCTCCTATATCATATAATAACATACAGAGGACAATTAAAGCAGCGCCTGCCTTTATGTGAGAAGCCAATACGGAAGGGAATGAAGATTTTTGCATTTCCTTGATAATTTGAAAGAAATAAGATCCAAAAAGTTTATCAGATAAACTACAGAGAGAAGATAAAAGCACAGAAAAACAGAGTATGAACTAAAAACAGAGAGAGGAAAAGAGGGCATGCATTTTGGACCAAAGGAAGCAAAATTAATAGACATGAAGCATCTTTAAGTACACAACATTATCACAGAATCCATGGCAATTACAATGCCTTCAGCAAAAGTTCAGATCTTTCGCAAACAACAACATGAAACTATTTGATATGTCTACACTACAGACAGCTCTCAGTTCATTGCTCTCTGTACCGGAAGGAAAGCATGGCCATAAGATAAGTTGGAAACCGGAGTATATGACCCCCATTGTGCAAGAGCTTCCTATATCAAAATGATAGAAAAGTTAATTATCCATAGCATTAAGACAAACAAATTGTTAGAATTTTTTTTCATGTTTTAATTATTCAGATCAATTACTCCCCTGAACATACAACACACTACCGAAAATGGCGACTCAAAGCTTTTAAGAGATGGTACTTACCGATTAGCCTTTGATCATCCTCAACAGTTTCGCCTTATGCACTGCAACCATTACGAAAATCCAGTCTCCTGCGTGATTCAAGAACTTGAAATACGCATGTCTCCAGGATTTGATGAAGAGTACTGGGCCCCAGAGTCCCCAAAATCCGACCACAAATCCAAGTGCCATGCTGATATAAAATCCTCGGCTCATGAAACTGTCTTCATCTTCTTGGCTCTGAGCATCTTTAGTTTCTGTGGGAGTCGTTGATTCGTCTCCTGGGCACTTGTTTGGGAGTGGGGGACCACAGAGTTCAGGATTCCCACCGTACGTAGCAGGATCGAAGCTTTGGAGTTGAGTGCTTGTTGGAATTTTGCCCGACAGATTGTTGCTTGACAAGTCCAATGTATTCAGACGATCAACTTTAGAGAGGCTTGAAGGAATTTTACCAGAAAGGTGGTTCCTTGACAAATCGAGAGCATCAAGAGAATTTAGTTGACCAATCCCATCTGGAATTTGTCCACTCAAATTGTTTCTTGATAAGTTCAGAGATATCAATCCATTGAGTTCGATGATTTCACTTGGGATGTCCCCGATCAGCTTGTTGCCCGACAAATCGATGCTCTTAACAAGTCCCAAAGTGTTTTGGTATTGAGACAATTTTCCTTTCCACATCAACGTCGCTTGGGCCTTGTAGCCACCGACAGAGGATCCATTGTACGGAAGAATGATAGATGTACCGTTAATACCCGAGTCAATAGTTCCATTTTGTCCAGAAATAGCATTTCTTTTCATTGCTGTAAAATTACCAATACAATTTGGTATACTTCCAGAGATGTCATTTGAAGAGAGGTCCAGAAGTTGAATATATTCCAAACGACAGAGACTTGAGGGGATGCTTCCATTGAACTGATTAGAACGCAAGCTAAGAATGGTAAGAATTTGTGAACTTTTTCCTAACCAGGTGGGTATTGACCCCATCAATTCATTTCCTCCCACATCAACAACCATCAAATGCGTACAGTTTTTCAAGGATAAAGGTAAACTCCCAGTGAAATTGTTGTTTCCCAAATATAACGCTTGAAACCAATAGGAGGAGCCAATAGAACTCGGGATTTTCCCTGATAACTTGTTGTTGGTTAGAACAAGAATCATTAGGTCTCTGAAGTGCGACCAACAATCAGGGAGCTCTCCTGCCAATTGATTGTAGGAGATATCAAGGAAGCTCAAGGGCGAACCATAATCGGCATCACATAAGGAGTTCAAAGTTGAAAATTTGTTGCTGGAAAGATCTGATTGGGTTGCTTTGAGTATAAAAAGTGGTACTGGACCTTCAAATTGGTTTGAGCTCAAATCAATCGAATCAGGAGTTCTGCTCGGTGGAGGAAAAGTTTCATGAATTGTTCCAGTCATTTGGTTGTTGGAAAGATTTAAACTATTTAAGCGAGTGGTTAAATTCAAAAACCAGTTTGGGAGAGAAACTGATATCCCAGAATTTGAAATATCAAGCTCTGAAAAAGATTTTTGAGTTCGGAGCCATTTTGGGAACGGGGAACCCAACTTGCAAGACCCAAGTCTTATAATATCTAATTGAAAAGAAGGAATCCAGTCAGAAGGTAGACTCATAACTAAATTCAGATTATGAGACAAATCCAAATAGAACAATTGGGAGAGATTTGACAAATGAGCTTCAGATATCACACCTTCTAGAGAGTTCACGGAAACATCCAAAGTCATCAATTGCGTTAATTGTCCAATACTATCCGGCACAACTCCATGCAATTGATTTGATGAAAGACGTAGCTCTTTCAAAGAAGAAACGAGTGAGTGATCCAACAAAGATCCCGCCATACGATTCTTACTTAAATCCAGATACTCGAGGGAGTAATGTGCACACCGAGATGACAGTTGACGGAGATTAGGAAGCCGTCCGCTGAGTTTGTTTCCCCCTGCGTAGAAAGCTTGTAGACTGCATATACTCCACAGAGAATTTGGAATTTTTCCTTCGAGCAAATTGAATTCAAGATGAAGAAAGGAAAGGGAAGTCATGTTCCCAAAAGCTTCGGGAATGGAACCTTCTATGAAATTGTAACCAAGATTAAGGTAAGAAAGACCAAAAATATTTCCCAACGCATTTGGAATTGAACCTTCCAATTCATTCCACCCAAGAGAGAGGTGTGCAAGAGCAGTCATGTTTCCGAAGGATTTTGGAATGGAGCCTCTGAACGAGTTAGAGCTGAGATCAAGGTATGTAAGGACAGTCATCTTGCTGAAAGATTCTGGAATGGAACCATCTAAGTAGTTACCATGGAGATCTAGGTATTTCAAGGCAGTCATGTTTCCAAAAGCTTCTGGAATAGAACCTTCTAACTGGTTATGTATGAGCTGAAGATGAACAAGGCTATTTCTAAAGTTAAACAGCCATGGGTATATAGAAGCTGAAACATGGATTCCTGAAAGATCGAGGACAGAAAGTGATGAGGAAGAATTGACAAAGGAAAGAGATGGAGTCTTAACGGTTTTTGAAAAATTATAAAAGGCTAAATGCATGTTTGTTAGGCCAGGGAGCTTGTTAACTATTTGACTCCAGTCATAAGCATTGCCCAAATCACTGCCACTTAGGTCAAGGACTCTCAAAGAAGAAAGATTAAAAACCCAGTCTAGGCTTTTTATAGTTTCCCAAACAGCAAAATTAAGATCAAGAACCTGCAAGCTCGAAAGATTTGCAAGTTGAGGAGGAATTTCTCCACTGAAGTATGTTCCGGAGAGATTGAGATACCTTAATTTGATTAGGGTACCTATGGAACTAGGGATGTGGCTTCCGGTGAAGTCGATGAAACTGAGGTCCAAATAAGTCAAATATCGCAACTCAAACAATGAAGGATCGATCTTACCGGTGAAAGGGCGGCTCCACCAGATATCATCGCTACTTATGCCGAGAGTTGATGGAGAAAGATCAAGCATGATCACATGACCAGATGATCCACTGGCACATCGAATCCCAAGCCATTTGCAGCACTCTCTTTTCTCTGTTTCATTTCCCCACGAAGAAAGAAAATCGGTGTCCCAGTTATTCTGAAGATTCTCTTTAACCTTTAGGAGTGCTTGTCTCTCGGCTTCTATGCATCTGGTTTTTGGTTCCTCAACTTCTGGTGCTACCGCAAGGCTTTGTGCTAAGCGAAGCAAAAGCAGCGAAAGCACAACAACTTGAAGGGGTAATCTACTGATCGTCATTGCAAAGGGCAAAATGCTTTCTACAAATGAAAGATGTACATTAACAACGGGCTTCAAAATAAGTAGAAACCTCTACAGATGTTTGTAAGTAACCTAAGGTTGTGTTTGGTAGGAAAAACAGAAAATGAAAGAAAGGAGTGATGGATTACTTAAGGGAAATAAGGAAAAAGGGGGAATTCTATTTCTCACGAACTTTAGTATGAAAGGAAGAAAAAGAAAAGAAAACTTTATTTTAATTATTCGGTATAGCAGATGATGTTGGCACTTATTCTTAACTCTACATACCTCCTCTTAAATGCATATCTTTTTTAATTTTAAAACGAATAATTAAATTTACTTAGGGTTGTCTATTGATAGTACTATGTCTACTTTCCCAATCATTTTCTTGAATTATCCACTAATTAAAATTTAGCTGTTTATGATTACTTATTACACCTATCTTATTATAACAAAAAAATCCCTACAATTTAATTCTATTCTTTATCTTTTTTATACTCATCAATCAATAAATACCCTTTCTTCTATTAATACCATTCTGTCTAATTTCCTCACCCTTTTTCTATTTATTATTGTAATAACTATATCTATGATTACGTTTATCGTTTATTACTTATTTTCATTTATCAATGAACAAATAGAGTTTGTATGCTAGAAGAGTTCTGAATTAAGTATAAGCATTGTCAGTTGTAAGGATTTTGTCCCATAAAGCATCATAGATTTTTAAGAATTCGTTGCTTACCCTCTTCTTTTTGTTCCCCAAACTTTTAGTTTTAAATTTTTAAGTTGGTAAATGTAATAGTAGATATACTTATTTCAAAAAAAATATATCACATTTTTATTTATAATTTATTTATCTATGAAAAATGCTCCCATGTCTGAAGCTTCAAATAGAAATAATTAAACAAAAAAACAATGAGAGAGACAAAGATATAAAAAAGTTGAAGATCAAAGAAAAAAAAAAATAAGGTGTAAAAATATATTTGAAATAGTGGACCAATATTTATTTTATAGGATAGTTTTGGAATGTACAGGAGTGTATAGTAAGTTTAATTGTTTTAAAATTAAAAAAGTAATTGTAATTAAAAGAAAGTTATGGAGAGTCAAGAGGGGTGCAACAGACCCATCACTTGGTATATAGATGCAAGGAAAAAAAATAAAATATTTTCTTTATAAAAGGATATTTTATTAAGAAGAAATCCCTCAAAATCTCTCCAACGGATATATTAAAATTAAAGGATTTGTGATCTCCCTTCATCATTTCCTTTCTATTTTCTCATATACTAAAAAAAGGGGAGGGCTGCGGTAGAGACCCTCTGAGGGGCTCTACCAGTAAAGCCTATTTTTCGATCGTTAAGATTTAATCGAACGATTCAAACGTTGATGGTGTACGATATTTATCATACACATAACCTCACATAATCATTCCCACATAAAATCTTCTCCGCCGCCGGCGACTGACGCCGGCGGCTCATCCCCGACGCCGGCGACCCAACTCCGGCCAGCTCCGGCCCCCAGCCCCAGACGTCGGCCGTCGCCGCCGGCACCCCATTTTCTCTCTTCCCCTTTCTCTCTCTTATCTTCTCTCTCTTCCCCTTTCTCTCTCTTCCCCTCCCTCCCGCCGGCCCCCACCCCCGGCCTCCCCCCACCCCCGGCCACCACCCTCCCCTGGCACCCCCCCCCCCGACGACCCCGCCTCTCTCTTACCCTTTCTCTTTCTTCTCTTCTCTCTCTCTCTTCCCCTCTCTCTTCCCCTTTCTCTCTCTTTCCCTCCCTCCCGCCGGCCCCCACCCCCGGCCTCCCCCCACCCCCGACGAACCCCCTCCCCCAGCCGCCACCCTCCCCGGCCGCCCCCAACCCCGGCGCCCCCATCCCCCGATGATTTCGCAAGAATCGCGATTCCAGAATCACGATTTCGTGATTCTCGCGAAATCGCCGGGGGATGGGGGCGCCGGGGATAGGGGCGGCCAGGGGGAGGGGGGTCTTCGAGGGTGGGGGGAGGCCGGGGGTGGGGGCCGGCGGGAGGGAGGGGAAGAGAGAGAAAGGGGAACAGAGATGGGGGGTCGTCGGGGAGGGTGGCGGCCGGGGGAGGGTGACGGCCGGGGGTGGGGGGAGGCCGGGGGTGGGGGCCGGCGGGAGGGAGGGGAAGAGAGAGAAAGAGGAAGAGAGAGAGAAGAGAAGAGAGAGAAAGGGGAAGAGAGAGAAAATGGGGTGCCGGCGGCGACGGCCGGCTTCCGGGGCTGGGGGCCGGAGGTGGCCGGAGTTGTGTCGTCGACGTCGGGGATGAGCCGCCGGCGTCAGTCGCCGGCGGCTGAAAGATCGCCGGCGGCGGAGAAGATTTTAGGTGGGAATGATTATGTGAGGTTAGGTGTATGATAAATATCGTACACCATCAACGTTTGAACCGTTCGATTAAATCTTAACGGTCGAAAAAGAGACTTTACTGGTAGATCCTCTCATAGAGTCTCTACCGCAGCCCTCCCCCTCAAAAAATCATCAATATCAAAATATTTTTTTTAATCATCAATATCAAAATATCATCCATCCTTATTCTTCTTTTTTTCTGTCCTTTTCTTCTTGAGAAAATGCAAGGGAAATACACAAGTTGAGATAAGACACGCTCAATCAAATCAAAGATTTTCAAAGTCTTCCGCAAAGCTGTCAATATCTCTAGTCTTCATTCCAGCTAACATTATTGAGCAGATCTTATCGTGGTAGCTAGACTTGTGTAGTCAACCACATTGTCTCTTGTATATAAATACTGTTTTCCCCCCTAATATTCGTAGTACATAGTTTGATATATACTTTATATATTTAAAGATTAAGATTATCTGTATAGTTGAGATTAATACAAAGTTCGTACAAACCTAAAGAATAAAAGCATGATAGAGTAGGGGTTTGAGTAAGAGTTATATTAAAAAAAAATATCAAAATTTAAAAAGAGAGGAAGAAAAAGAATAGAACCCTATCAAATTGGAACAAAATAATATATTGTTATGATAATACTAAATCCAACAAGACAAAGGCGGTAAGGAAATAATCATTAGTTTTTTGTTTTGTTTTGTTTTTTGTTTTTGTTTTTGTTTTTTGTTTTTTCGTCTCCTCCATAGAATATCAAGCTCCATAATATAACCTAATAAGAACGAAGAGATACAAATCTCTATTTCACAAAACTTCTACAGATATTGTTGCGTGGTAACGTAAGGGTGTGTTAAGTAGGAAAAAGAGAAGATAAAAAAGGAGTGATGAATTATCTAAGTTTGTATTTGATTCACTGGTTTGAAATTAATTTTTTTTTAATTTTATTTTTTGAGGAAGGAATTAAATTTTTTGAGTGGGAGTTATTTGACTTTTAAAAATGAATTGAAAAATTTTAATTTAAAATGGTATTCAAAGCAAAAGCTAAGTAAGGAAAAAACGGAGAATTTTATCTCTCACGATCTTTGGAATGAAAGGAAGAAAAAAAAAAAAGAAACAAAAATCATCTTTATTGTTTGGTATATAGTGATTTTGTTAGCACTTCATCTCAACTCTATACACCCCCTCTTAAATGCAATTAATTTTTAATTTTAAAATGAATAATTTTATTTATTACACACCCTTACAAATTTCAAAACTATCCTTCTATAAAATAAATATTGTTCTACCATTTCAAACATTTTTTTACACCCAATTTTTTTTTCTTTGATATATCACCTTTCTATATCTTTATCTCTCTCACGTTTTTTATTATTTTAATTTGAAACTTTAGGCATGAAACATTTTTTCATAGGTAAGCAAACTATAAATAAAGATAAGCAAAACTAATATTTATTTCTTGCAATAAGTATATATATTATTACACTTATCATTTGTTCCCTTTTATCAACAAAAAAGTAGATTTTGCATGTTAGAAGAGTTCTGAATTAAGCATAATTAAGCATGTTGTAAGTTTTCTGTCCCATAAAGCATCGTAAATTATTAAGAATTAATTGATTTCCCTCTTCTTATGATTTATGTTACAGTTGAATATACGACCTTAAAATACATAAACAGGGCTTAAATTTAATACTTTTATTTAATTGTGTTGAGAAATGTAATAAGTTATGAAAGCTATTTTGAGAGCTTAGGGGTACTGTAAACATTATTCTAAGACTCTAGGATAAATTTTTAAAAATCATCCAATAAGTCTAGATTAAAAAGAATATGTCTAGTGACAAAATTGTAATTTTGTCAAACTAAGGGGTAAAATGATAATTTGATAGGGAGAACGTTTTGGGCTGTTAGTAGAGGTTTTGTGGACCTATAAAATTGCAAGAGAGATTACTAAAAGCTAAGGTCAAAAAATTTAACAAGTTTAAGCTTAAAAATGCTTTAATCACTGAAATATGGGTAAATTGGTAAATTAGTACTCGAGGGTTCGGTGATAATAAATGAACCCGCCACTAGGCTTACTAAGATTCCATGTAATTGTTGACCAAAACTTGATAAAGACAATAAAGTGTAATGGGTCTTAACGGATCCAAACTAATAATAAGGTCAAAATACTATTTGAAAGTTGTTTAAGCCAATTACAAGTAAATAGGTCACAATAGACCAAATAAGCCCACAACCCACAAAGATAATTTAATATGATGTTGGAAGACCATGGTTATTCATGGTCATCTAATAGACCCAAATATAAATAAAGTGGAATTAAGTGAAATAATATATAAAGAATTAAGTATTAAATAATTAACTCACTAATAGGTTGATAATTAATTAATTTAAAATTTAAAATTCATTAATTATTAATTAAAAAATTTATTTATGATAATTATCTAATTATATATATATAACTTGATTTGATATGGTCTATGTTTTAGCTACAAATGTAATATTATTTACCGAGAAAAGAAAAAGTTACAAATGTACTATTGTGACTAAAAAGGATATATTTCCTGACAAAAATGTTTTTGTGATTAAATAATGAGAAATATCCACCAAATAAATTCAGAAGCAAAAGTTTGTCACTTATTGTAATAGTTACTAATCTAGTTAAAAATATAAAGTTTTTAATTAATTGAATGACAAAATTTTAATTTATTGATAGATATTTCGTTTTAATTGTAAATATAAATTGTGTGGAAATATATATATGCTAAGCTAGAATTAATTGTTAAAATAGCCAGAGCTATTTTGTCATTAAGTGTATTGTAACATTTCAGCCTAAAAATAACTAGTTATCGTCTTTTCTTGAGTTGACGCATTGTAAGTTAAAGAGTTCTATTTTTAATTTATTTGCTTCTTTTATAGATTCAATGTTGATCCGATCAGTTATGATCAAATAATAAAAATAAAATATTTTTCATATATAATCTGTGTTGGGGTTAGACTTCATCTTCCCTTTACAGCATTAGTTTTAACGGTTTATCTGACGAACGACGAACTCTCGATTGCAATTCCGACATTTTTATATTTGGGCCAGACCCAACTCATTGCTCCGTTCAATCATGAACATTGACTGCTCGTATAATTGGGCCGGACCCATTTTACGATTCTAATTCATTTCATTATGATTTGTAAATATTTATGTTCGAACCTACAGATCGAGCATGATCTATTATATACTAAATTTCAAGTAAGCCACGAACGATAGATCACAAGGAGAAAGTCTTATTTTCTAGTTACCGTTCGTCGCTCATTCATAACGCAGATCATAGGGAATATTTCCCACTACCATCGAACCTACAGTCGACGATGATGTGTCATGCCTATTATGAAAATTGACAAGTTCATAACTAACAATGGCGTCACATTAATAACTGCTAAGCCAACTATATGTGGTATGATTTACTTCAATAACCGCTATGTCTGAAGAGTAACTGATACTCTAACACGTGTCTCAAAGGAAACGAAAACCACTCTTTCAAATTCACGGGTCCAAACCCATAGGTCTACGTCTATAAATAGAGGAAGACCCCCCTTAGATAGGGGGACTTTTGGGCATAATATCGGCTTTTTGTCTGATTTCACTTACTCTTACTCTGCAAAAATTCTCATAAATAATTTATTTTGTATTCAAGAGCATTCTAATACAAAGACCACTCTCTTAGAGGACGTAGCATTCGTTTGACAAACCTCTTTAAATCTTGGTATTGTTGATTCTGTTCTTATTTTTCTTATTTCATTATTTTCATACCATATTACTTTATGAATTTCATTAATGATTGTCAAGGGCCCAATCTATTATCTGTTTTATTTATTTTGACTAACTCCGATTAAAATTTGACGGTAGATAAATAGCATCTACAATCTGAATTGTCAAATCACTGCCGAAGCCTCATTAATGTGCCCTCATTCAATTTTTGAGATTCTAATTTTTACCCCTATTTTTTTAACAGTTCTAGTTATTCCCTATTTTATAAGAATATTTTTAACTGTCCCCCGCACATAAATTTACAGTATGTCGTTCTGCTCCCATTTTACAAGAATAATTATAAATGTATCCCAACTCAATAATTAAATATTTAATTCCATCTCAGTTGCGTGGAAGAAGCTCTATTCTGGCACTAATAAAGTATCTTTGCGTGTCTTTTACGCCAACGCAATCATCTCTCTCGTCGGCCAAAGAAACGAAAAACAGGCCACGCATTTTCTAGTCATCAGTCAATGTTTGTTAAAGAGGTCAATTCATGTGGAGACTCAAAGTCTTCTTGCATGAAAACATCTAAGATATTACGTGTTAATCAGTTTCCACCATTAATGCTCCAGTCTTCTATTGACCTTAATTTTGAAAAATCTCCATTCATAAAAAGTAAAAAAAAAATTAAATGTCTTCCACGGTTTTTACTTCTTTGTCAAAGAAGAAAAAGGAAAAAAGAAAAGAAAAAAGTATTTTGATACGATTATGTTAAAGTTTCTACAAAAGTATTTTTCATGCGATTTATTCTAATTTGAATTATAAAAAGTTTGTTGAGGCAATCTCTATTCTTCATGTTACATTAATAATTTTTTATTTTAGAAAAATTATTAGATTGGTATCAAAATTTATATGTTTGTACAATTTTGATCTTTTTTTTTTTTTTCACAATTAAAATGACCTTAAATTATTAAAAATATTACTATATAATAGTTCTACCCTAATAAATCAATGGCTGTGGAGATGCAAACTCTTCTTGACATGAAAACATATAAGATTTTACGTGTTAATTAGTTTCCACCATTAATGCTCAAGTCTTCTATTGACCCGAGGGAAAAAAAAAAAAGTCTTCCACTGTTTTTAGTCAAAGAAGAAAAGGAAAAAATAAAAAAGTTTTTGATACGATTAGAAGTTAAAGTTTCTACAAAAGTATTTTTCATGCCATTTGTTCTACTTTGAATTGGAGAAAGTATTGTGAGGCAACCTCTATTCTTCATGTTACATTATTAATAATTTTTTTTAAGAAAAATTGTTAGGTTGTTATCAAAATTAAAATTTTTGCATTTGTACAATTGTGATCCTTTCTTTTTTTTTTTTTTTTCTTAATTGAAATGACCTTATATTATTAAAAATATTGCTGCTATAGATCAATGGATGTGGAGATTCAAAGTCTTCTTGACATGAAAACATATAAGATTTTACGTGTTAATTAGTCTGCTCCATTAATGCTCAAGTCTTGTATTGACCTAAAAAAATAAATAAAAAAAAAAAGAAGAAGAAAGAAAGAAAAGTCTTCCACTGTTTTTAGTCAAAGAAGAAAAAGGAAAAAATAAAAAAGTTTTTGATACGATTATAAGTTAAAGTTTCTGCAAAAGTATTTTTCATGCGATTTATTCTATTTTGAGTCGTAGAAAGTATTGTGAGGCAACCTCGATTGTTACATTAATATTTATTTTTTTTAAGAAAAATTATTAGGTTGAAACCTAAATTTTTAAGTTTATATATTTTTTATTCTTTTTTTATAACTAAAATAATCTTAAATTATTAAAAACGTTGTTATAGTAATCATTTTCGTTAATTTATAAATGAAATCTATTTTTTAGTATCATATTTTAATCAAATGACTAACGGATTCTATCAATGATTTAATAGAAAGGAATAGTGCAACAATACTTTAATAGTTTAGGAGCACTCTAACTACGAAAAAAATATCAGGAAACTGTTAGATGTGAAACTATCTCACAATATTATTGGGCTGTGGTGATGTTAATTTATGCATTAGACATATTGTCTATTTGAACTAGTTTTTAGGATGAGTTATATCCAAATCCATCTAATATGGAGTTAGAGTCATATTTTACGGATGATGATAGGTTTAGATCTTATCCCATTTGCCTGACATGCTAGGTGTGAGAAATGATGTTAAATTATAAATTTATCTCATATAATAAATTTGTGATTATTGTGATATTAATATGTGGACTTAATACCGTATATCTTCGAGCTAACTTTTGGGATCATGCGTTGGACAATCTAATTTACGTCCATTTCTTTCTGTTGGAAATAATTGACGTCCAGTTTGAGTTTTGTGTAAATTTTAACTATACTAAAAGAGCAGGTTCACCTCTCCACTCTTCACCAGAGGTCGTCTCATTAAAACGGTGGGCTAGGGTTGTCGTTTTTTATACTCTATTTTCTCTTTGTTTTCGTACATAATTTTCATTGATAATGGAGACTTCAATTTTCAATTCCATTTTTTCCCCCCCTTCTATATTTTAGCTATTATTTGTTGACAAATAAGATTAAAGTAATGTGGTTCAGTGGACGACTTTTGGCTTTCATTGCACTATATTTATCCCAGATTATTTGATATACATATCTGTTTTAAAAGGAGATGTTCAATATTTTTCTTAGCCGTGCAAACAATTATTGTTTCTCTAAATAATTTCAATTAACTTCAAATTGCTATGTCATTAATTAAATAAAATATCTTGATATTACTTATGCATATATATATATATATATATTATGATTCGTGAACGAGTTAACTTAATAGATGAAAAGAGAGGTTAGAGTCCAGATATTGACAGGTCATTAAGCCCCATATTGTAAATCTATATACACAAATTGTAATAAATAGAATTTTTATAAAATTAAAAAATATGTGTAGCAAGACTGTATAGCATTTCAAATAAATAAAAATAAATAACAAATGGACTAGGTAAATTACTAATTTAATTTTAGGAAATAAATTATTTACCTAGCAAATTTCCTGTTTAAAATTATTTAATTCAAATATTTTAAAAACTTATTATTTATTTCAATAAGTTACTGTAGAGCTGGCATTTATTTCTTCTCCTATATCATATAATAACATACAGTGGACAATTAAATCAGCGCCTGCCTTTATGTGAGAAGCCAATACGGAAGCAAGTTTCCTTGATAATTTGAAAGAAATAAGATCCAAAAAGTTTATCAGATAAACTACAGAGAGAAGATAAAAGCACAGAAAAACAGAGTATGAACTAAAAACAGAGAGAGGAAAAGAGGCAAGCATTTTCGACCTAAGGAAGCCAAATTAAGAGATATGAAGCATCTTAAGTACACAACATTATCGCAGAATCCATGGCAATTACAATGCCTTCAGCAAAAGTTCAGATCTTTCGCAAACAACAACATGAAACTATTTGATACGTCTACACTACAGAAAGCTCTCAGTTCATTGCTCTCGGTACAGGAAGGAAAGCACTGGCCATAAGATAAGTCGGAAACCTGAGTGTATGATCCCCATTGTGCAAGAGCTTCCTAGATCAAAATGGTGGAAAAGTCAATTATCCATAGCATTAACACAAACAAATTGTTAGAATTTTTTTTCATGTTTTAATTATTCAGATCAATTACTCCCCTGAACATACAACGCACTAACGAAAATGGCGACTCAAAGCTTTTAAGAGATGGTACTTACCGATTAGCCTTTGATCATCCTCAACATTTTCGCCTTATGCACTGCAACCATTACGAAAATCCAGTCTCCTGCGTGATTCATGAACTTGAAATACGCATGTCTCCAGGATTTGATGAAGAGTACTGGGCCCCAGAGTCCATAAAATCCGACCACAAATCCAAGTGCCATGCTGATATAAAATCCTCGGCTCATGAAACTGTCTTCATCTTCTTGGATCTGAGCATCTTTTGTTTCTGTGGGAGTCGTTGGTTCGTCTCCTGGACACTTGTTTGGGAGTGGGGGACCACAGAGTTCAGGATTCCCACTGTAGGTAGCAGGATCGAAGCTTTGGAGTTGAGTGCTTGTTGGAATTTTGCCCGACAGATTGTTACTTGACAAGTCCAATGTATTCAGACGATCAACTTTAGAGAGGCTTGAAGGAATTTTACCAGAAAGGTGGTTCCTTGACAAATCGAGAGCATCAAGAGAATTTAGTTGACCAATCCCATCTGGAATTTGTCCACTCAAATTGTTTCTTGATAAGTTCAGAGATATCAATCCATTGAGTTCGATGATTTCACTTGGAATTTCCCCGGTCAGCTTGTTGCTCGACAAATCGATGCTCTTAACAAGTCCCAAAGTGTTTTGGTATTGAGACAATGTTCCTTTCCACATCAACGTTGCTTGGGCCTTGTAGGGATGATCGGAGGATGCATTGAATGGATCAATAATAGAAGTACTGCTAGTGCTGGTATTGACATTTCTTTTCATTGCTGTAAAATTACCCATACAATTCGGTATACTTCCAGAGATATCATTTAAAGAGAGGTCCAGAAGTTGAAGATCTACCAAACGACAGAGACTTGAGGGGATGCTTCCATTGAACTGATTAGAACGCAAGCTCAGAATGGTAAGAACTGGTGAACTTTTTCCTAACCATGTGGGTATTGACCCCATCAGTTTATTTCTTCCCACATCAAGAACCATCAATTCCGTACTGTTTTTCAAGGATAAAGGTAAACTTCCAATGAAATTGTTATATCCCAAATACAACATTGCAAGCTGAAGGGAGGAGCCAATAGAACTCGGGATTTTCCCGGATAACTTATTGTTTGTTAGAACAAGAATCGTTAGTGCTGTGAAGCGTGACCAACAATCAGGGAGATCTCCTGCCAATTGATTGTAGGAGATATCAAGGAAGCTCAAGGGCGAACCATAATCGGCATCACATAAGGAGTTCAGAGTTGAAAATTTGTTATTGGAAAGATGTGATTCGGTTGCTTGGAATATAAAAAGTGGTACTGGACCTTCAAATTGGTTTGAGCTCAAATCAATCGAATAAGGAGTTCTGCTCTGTGGAGGAAAAGTTCCACGAATTGTTCCAGTCATTTGGTTGTTGGAAAGATTCATCACAGATGAGTAAGTAGCTGAATTCCAAAACCAGTTTGGGACAGAATCTGAAATCCCAGAATTTGAAATATCAAGCTCTGAAAAAGATTTTTGAGTTTGGAGCCATTTTGGGAACTGGTGGCCCAACTTGCAAGACCCAAGTCTCAAAAAATCTAACTGAAAAGGAGGAATCCAGTCAGATGGGATACTCAGAACTAAATTCAAATTGTGAGACAAATCCAAATAGTATAGGTGGGAGAGCTTTGAAAAAAGAGCTTCAGATATCACACCTTCAAGAGAGTTCACGGAAATGTCCAAAGTCTCCAACTGCGTTAATTCTCCAATACCATCAGGCACAGGTCCATGTAACTGATTTGAGGAAAGGCGCAGCTCTTTCAAAGAGGAAACGAGCGAGTGATCTAACATAGATCCCGCCATACGATTCTCACTTAAATCCAAATACTCGAGAGAGTAATGTGCACACCGAGATGACCATTGACTGAGATTAGGAAGCTGTCCGCTGAGTTTGTTTCCCTTTGCGGAGAAAGCCTGTAGACTGCATATACTCCACAGAGATTCTGGGGTTTCACCTTCGAGAAAATTGAGTTCAAGATTAAGAATGGAAAGGGAAGTCATATTCCCAAAAGCTTCAGGAATGGAACCTTCAATGTTATTTCTACTAAGATCAAGGTAGGAAAGACCAAAATTATTTCCTAAAGCATTTGGAATTGAACCTTCCAATTTATTAAACCCAAGAGAGAGGTGTGCAAGTGTAGTCATGTTTCCAAAACATTCTGGAATGGAGCCATTTAATACGTTGAGGAAGAGATCAAGATATGTAAGAGCAGTCATCTTGCAGAAAATTTCTGGAATGGAACCTTCTAACCTGTTCTGTGAGAGCTGAAGATCAACAAGGCTATTATTAAAGTTGAACAGCCATGAGTATATAGAAGTAGAAAGATAGTTGCTTGAAAGATCAAGGACGGCAAGGGATGTGGAAGAATTGACAAAGGTGAGAGTTGGTTGATCAACGATTTCAGGAAGATCACAAGAGGCTAAATGCAAGTTTGTTAGGCCAGGGAGCTGATAAACTATTTGCATCCAGTCACTCACGCTGCTCAAATCTGTACCACTTAGGTCAAGGACTCTCAAAGAAGAAAGATAAGAAACCCAGTCTAGGCTTTTTGTTGTCTGCCAAACATAGTAAGAGCTAAGATCAAGAACCTGCAAGCTCGAAAGATTTGCAAGTTGAGAAGGAATTTCTCCACTCAAGTATGTTTGGGAGAGATTGAGATACCTTAATTGGCTTAGGGTACCAATGGAACTTGGGATGTGGCTTCCGGTGAAGTTGATGAAACTGAGGTCCAAATAAGTCAAATATCGCAACTCAAACAATGAAGGATGGATCTTACCGGTGATAGGGGGGCTCCACCAGACATCATCGAAACTAATGTTGAAAGTTGATGGAGAAAGATCAAGCCTGATCACATGACCAAATGATTTACTGGCACATCGAATCCCAAGCCATTTGCAGCACTCTCTTTTCTCTGCTTCGTCTCCCCATGAAGAAAGAAAATCGTTGTCTCCGGTGTTATGAAGATTCTCTTTAATCTTGAGAAGTGCTTGTCTCTCGGCTTCTATGCATGTGGTGTTTGGTTCCTCAACTTCTGGTGCCACCGCAAGGCTTTGCGCTAAGCGAAGCAAAAGCAGCGAAAGCACGACAATTTGAAGGGGTAATCTACTGATCGTCATTGCAACGGGCAAAATGCTTTCCACAAATGAAAGATGTACATTAACAACGTCCTTCAGAATAAATAGAATTATCCAAAACCTCTACAGATGTTGTCTCAAAGTAACTTAAGGGTGTGGTCGGTAGGAAAAAGAGAAGATAAAAAAGGAGAGATGGATTATCTAAGCTTGCGTTTGATTTACTAACTTGATCTTAAATTTTTTAAGTTGGAGTTATTTAATTTTAAAAAAAAATATTTAATATTTTTGTTGAATTTATAAAAAAAAGACAAAAATGAGTTGGCAAATTTTAATTTAAAAACAAAGGCTAGTAAGGTGAATATGGAAAAATGGGAGAATTCTATCTCTCAAGATATGGTATGAAAGGACAAAACAAAAAAAACAAAAAACCAAAAATCATCTCTATTATTTGATATATGATGATTCTATTGGCACTCCCACTCAACTCTACACAGTACACACTCCCTCTTAAATGCACATTATTTTTAATTTTAAAATGAATAAATTTACTTATTACACATCCCTATAAATTTAAAAACTATCATGTTTTACCATTTCATATATTTTTTTACACCCAATTTTATTTTTTCTTTGATATTCACCTTTCTATATCTTTATCTCTCTCACCTTTTTTTATTATTTTAATTCGAAACTTTAGACATAAAACATTTTTTTCATAGGTAAGCAAATTATAAATAAAAACTAAGCAAAATTAATATTTATTTCTTGCAATAAGTATACATATTATAACACTTAATATTTTTTTCCATTATCAACAAAAAAGTAGATTTTGCATGTTAGAAGAGTTCTAAATTAAGCAAAAATTATGCATTGCCAGTTGCAAGTTTTCTGTCCCATAAAGCATCGTAAATTATTAAGAATTCGTTGGTTGCCATCGTAAATTATTAAGAATTCGTTGGTTGCCCTTTTTTTTTTCTTTTTTTTTTTCAAACTTTTAGTTTTAAATTTTTAAGTTCGTAGATGTAATAGCAGATATATTTTTTCAAAAAAAAATAAATAGAAAATTTTATTTATAATTTATTTATCTATGAAAAAATGCTCCCTGGGTCTGAAGCGTCAAATAGAAATAATTAGAGAGAGAGTGAGAGATAGACAAAGACATAAAAAGTTAAGGATCAAGGAAAAAAATAAAATTAAGTGCAAAGATATGATTGAAATAATGGAATAATATTTATTTTATTGAAGGGTAGTTTTCGAATTTATTGGATTGTGTAGTAAGTAAATTTAATCATTTGAAAATTAAAAAGTAAATGTATTTAAAAGAAAGTTGCGGCCAACAAAGCCATCGTTTGGTATATAGATGCAAGGAAAAAAAATAAAATATTTTGTTTATAAAAGGATTATTTTATTAAGAGGATGAAATCCCTCAAAATCTCTCCAACGGATGTATTAAAATTAAAGGATTTGTTATCTCCCTTCGTCATTTTCTTTTTATTTTCTTTTATATTAAAAAAATTATGAATAACAAAATCTTTTTATTAATCTATCTATTCCTCTATTTCTTTTTATTTACTTTAGACTTTTGGCTTAGAAAAAGTCAAAAGTAAATAGAAAAAGTCAAAAGTAAATAAATGTCCATTCAAATTCGTCTTTTCTCTATCCTTTTCTTGTCGAGAAAATGCAATGGAAACACACAAATTGAGATAAGACAGACTCAATCAAATCAAAGACTTTAGAGTCTACCGCAAAGCTGTCAATATCGATGCTCTTCTTTCGAGCTAACATTTTTGAGCAGTTCCTGTACCACCCAAAAAAAAAACAGTAAAAAAAAAGGGGCTTGCTGTGCATATATATGCAGCATCTCAAGTTTTCAATTTGATTATCTTCACTAATAATGCAACATTAAGTTAACTCATGTGTGCAGTGAGGAGTTGATCTCTCAAGTTGAGGTATAAATGATGTGCTGAATGGACTATGATTAAATATTCTAGTTATACTTTGATAGACTACCATCCTTTAAAATTACAGCAGAATTGAAATTATTATAACCAAATAACCTAATTAAGTCAAAAATTTAAAGTAAAAATACGAAAATGCTCTTCAACCAGAATCCCTTCTAAGACCCAAATCTTCATCACTTCAAACCTTTAAAACTATAATAATTACCAAAAGTAAAAAAGTAAATCAACAAGTTTACAAACATAAAATTTACTATAATTTAACAGTAACAAACAAATATGATACAGATTTAAACAATACCTTTCTAATATGCTATATAGTATATATTATGTTGCCACCGCTCTCAACTCTACACATCCCCACTCTTAGATGTAGATTCTTTTAGTTTTAAAGTGAATAAATTTACTTATTATACACCGTATAATTTCAAATTGAATTGTACTTCTTTTATAAAATAAATATTGTTCTACCATTTCAAATATTTCTTTACACCCAATTTAATTTTATTGATATTCACGTTTCTATATCTTTATCTCTCTCTCTCCTTTTTTATTATTTATATACCTTTTTCTCTCTCACTTTTGATGTAATATATAAATAGGACAATTAGAGAGTATTTTAATTTTAAAAATTTATATTTATTTAAATTATTAGTAGATTATCTTTATTTAAATTATTTAGGAATTATCTTATGAAGTTTAAATTCTATGAGTTATCTTTTGCTATTTCAAAATTGAAATATAGGATTAGAATTAGAATTACTATTTAAAGGCTTTCTTTGTTATTTTGTAGAGTATTTTTTTTATGACTATTAATAAAATCTTTTGAGAGTTTCCTCAATAGAGTTGCATGATTTTCGATATTCTAGTTAGAATCAACGAATCTAAAACAACTAATCTTGCATATTTTTAGATATTCTTTAATAATCAACGAATTTATGTGTTTTTATACGGTTCTGCTACATCACCTTTTTATCTCTCTCAAAGTTATGATGGGAAGCCAACGGTAACATCATTTAGCATACAGATTCAAGGAAACGAAAATCATTTTTTTTTCTTTATAAAAGAATTGTTTTATTACGAAGATGAAATCTCTCAAAATCTCTCCAAGGGTTAAATTTAAATTACCACCCCTCAATATTTTATTAAGGATCGAAGGAAGGATTGATTACCAAATGACGGAGATTTGAGGGGATGGCTCCATTGATACTCAATATTTTTTTTAAGGAGTGATTGATTACACCAAGGCAGTTCATTAACTTAATAATATGAGACAATACACAATCAGTGATGTGAGATAAATGTACAATCTAACACTTTCCGTCATGTCTTACGTGGATCAAGGTCGAAACCCACAATCGCTTGTAGAATCTAGTTCTGATATCATATTAAATAGACTGGGGTAGAACTCATCCGCAAAAGTTAATTCAAGAAGAGAGGGAGCTCAATCCATATATATACATACACGACAACAACTCACTAATTTAAGATGTGAAACAAATACAACCTAGCATGAATGATGGGCATGCTACTTTGGTATTGTTTCGACAAAAGGGATAGGATCAGAAAGTTTAAGTTGATGCAATTCAGATTTGAAGGAAAAAGAGAGAGAGAGAGAGAGAGAGAATATTATTAGATAATTTTTATTCAAACTGAATTACATAACTACGAATTATTTATCAGAAACACATATTTAATTGAATTTTGTAGCCATAAACGATTTTAATGATGATGAGTAACTGTATGTTTTCAAATATGCTAGATGGAGATATATAGTGCGCATTTGCTGAGCGTGTCTAAATGTCTTTAACTTCAAATCGTAGTCAAAGGTCGTTAGCTAGATGGCCATAATCGTAACATAGTGGAAGACTACAAGTCTTTGTGGAAGACTCGAGGTCTCCTAGCCAATTAAGTAGCCAATCCAACAAATTTTAAGTTGATTTTTTTTTTTTTTTTTTTTGTGTGTGTTGGAAGATTGGCTTAATCGATAATCTAAAGTTTTCTAAGTTAATTATAATTTATTGTTAAGTTATGAAGTCTAATTATTATCTTAATTTGGAGACAATACACATCTTACAATTTCGGTTATAATTTCAGACTTATCATTTTAGGGTTGTTTGGAGTAACAGTTTCAACCTAAAAAACTCAACTCATTTTTTTCTTTTTTTAAAAAGTAAATAAAAAAATTAACTAGTTTTTGAAAATTCAAACAACCATGACCTAAAACACTCAACTCCAAAAATCTCCAACCTAAACAATTCAACTCCAAAAAATTTAACTAGTTTTGTTGTTGTCGCCGTTTTTTATGAACCCTATGGCAATCTAGTCCCAACTTGGAAAATTATAGTAAATAATATTTCTATGAAAATAATAAATATAATTAATAAGGTTTTACATTCTTTGAAATAAATAGTAAATTTACTAGGCAAATAGTAAATTTATTAGATAAATAGTATGTATTTACAAGATATTAATTAATAATTTACTTGATAAATATTATGTTTTCTTCAAATGCTTTAAAAATATACTATTTATTTTAATTGTTATCTGAAAACTGTTATTGACTTCTTTGTCTCTTTAAACTCTTAGGATATATGAAGTTGAGACTTTCTATTCAAACATTTCCAAATCATTAGTTATCTTAGCTTACGTTTGATTCGCCAGTTAGAGATAAAATTTTTATATTGAAATTTACTAATTTTTTAAAAATTAATTATAAATTTTATTAATTAAAAAAATATAAAAAATATAAAAAAAAATATATAATTTAGTTAGGATTCAACTTACCAACCAAACATAAGCCTTTTTCTTTATAATAAGGGTATGTGGATAGAGTTTGTTGTTAGAAAGGTTTCAGAAAAAGCACAGAAATTGAGAGGTGTGGGATTTATTCTTACTTGAAAAAAGTGGTAGTGTCACGTCAAGGAAAACTTTTGAAAATTTTATATGCTCGTGTTTATTTATTTTCTAATACGATTTTTATTGCTTTCAATAATAAAAAACTAAAGCCTTTAATTCTAAATATTTTATGTGAATATATTAAAGTCATCCTCTCTTTAGCATACTGGAAACGAGATTGCATTAGAGGCTCATGTACATATTATTGCCAACGTTACTGTTTGCTGGCAATTTCTATTGTGTTTGTATACCTTATGTTGGTGGAAATGACTAGTAGCGACCGTCGATATATTAATAGTAATAATCTGTTTTTTTTCCTTTCAAAAAAAAAATCTGTTTTTTTTTTATTTAAATAATTTTCTCTAATGTTCTTTTCTTTTTTCTATGTTGTCGTTTCTTGTTTTGATGTTGTGTGTAACAATTGCGGCTTTCCGAGTTTTTCTTTGTTTTTTTAAAAATGTCGTTTTATGTTTTGTTTGGTTGAAAAAATGTCGTTTTATGTTGACATGGTTGCTTTTTGCTGGTCTACATTATCGTTGTTTCCTTGTCGTTTTACTTCAGTTGATACTGTCGTGTGTTGTCGTCTCTTTGTTTTTGTTTTTGTTTTTTTTTTTTGGGGGTCATTCCCTCTTTTTCTTGTTGGTGTCGTTCTCTCACTGATGTCCTTTCCGAAGAATTTGGGTAAAGTTGTTAATTGATCCTTAAACTTTTTTTTTTTTTTTGGTGTTGTTTGATTATTATTTTTGTTTTTTCCAAATAAAATGATCATGAGATCTTAAAAATGGATGTAATTTGCTTCTTTTTCATTAATTTTTGTTAGTTAATTATGGTTCAATTTTGGCCAGTCTCCCTTCAATAAGTGATCGTCTTGCTTCTAGAAGACTAAAATATTCCCATAATAAACCAACATTCTTTTTTTTTTTTGTTCTTGCGATGGTAATTACTTGCATGTCTCTCTTCAACAAGTGACCTTATCTTGGTTCAAACAGACTACAATACCCTAACAAACCAACGTTCTCTAACAAAAAAAAAAACAAAAAACAAAAAACACACACACACACACAGACAACAAAAACGCATACATTCGCGCCGTCACAGGCACGAATTGCCAGGCTTAATCACAGGCACTTAGGAATGGATGGTGCTCGATCTTGGAGACATTCCTAAGTGCCTGTGATTCTTAAAAAAGAGTGTGCGAGAAATAGGGTTTTTTTTTTTTTTTTTTTTTTTTTTTTTTAAAGGCTAGATGGGAGATAGTTGTTTAAATATTTTTTGCCTTTGTGTTCTTTTTCAGTTGGGATTTTAATGTTTTTTTAATCTTAATTGCAATATTTGTTGTAGTAATAAATTGATATTTTGTGATTATAGATATAGTCTTATGATGTGTGTGGAGTTGTAGCGGCAATGGTGGGCTCTATGTAGTTGGGTTCAAAACAACGGAGAGAAGAGGGAGGGGGTAACACCGGTGCATCCTAGATTAACGGGTTTTGAAGAGGGATTTACAGTGAAATGACCTTTTTTTTTAATAAGTTTTTTAATAAATGACCTAAGTTTTAAAAAATGAGTTAAAATGACTGAGTTTTTAAAAATTAGTTAAAAAGCCTCGTTTTTTTAAATGGTCAATCAATTTTATAAATGATTAATCATTGACTAACTATATTATATAGTTAATTATTGAATGACCATCAGTAAATCACTAATCAACCACGATTAATCATTGGTTAATCACAGTCAATCACTGATTAAATATAATTAAAATCAATAAATTCCTGTCAATTAGTGATTAACTATACTAAATATTATATAGTCTTTTTTTTTCTAAAATGATTAATCAATTAAAAAAAAAAAAGGTACCTCCCAATTTGAACTTGAGAATTCTAATCTAAAATTCCTCCTCTTGTACTTGAAAAAAGAAAAAAAAAAAGAAAAAAGCTCCCTTATATCCACCGAGCTAGCTGGCCCAAGCGAAGTCAATCTCGTTTGATTTCCTCACCTTTAGGTGGGTGTCTCGTTTAATTTCTAAACATAAAAGCAAACACTAAAATCTAAAATCAAGGATTTAATTCACTTTCCTAAAATTTAATTCACGGATAATAAATGGTAAGCAGGGTTAATTGTTAACTGACAAGATATAAACAAAAAGAAGAAGAAAAGAAAAACAAAAAGTGCACTAAAAACAGAGAGAAGAAAGCAGGGCATGCATGCTGGACCTTAGGAAACAACTTAATACATATGAAGCATTTTAACTACACAGCAATCACAGAATCCTTGGCAATTGCAACGCCTTCAGTAAAAAGTTTAGATCTTTCGCAAACAACAATACGAAATTATTTAAAATGTCTACACTACAGAAAGCTCTCAGTTCATTGCTTTCTGTACCGGAAGGAAAGCACGGCCATAAGATAAGTCGGAAACCGGAGCATATGATCCCCATTGTGCAAGAACTTCCTAAATGAAAATGGTATCAGTCAATTATCCCTAACATTAAACATAAGTCATTAACAGAAACAAATTGTTGGCTATTTTAAAGGTTTTTATTAATTAGACGAATTACTCTCCGGAACAAAAAAATAGGCTGTTGAGAAAAGTGACAAAAAGCTTTTAAGGGAGACGGTACTTACCGATTAGCACTTGATCACCCTTGATAGTTTTGCCTTGTACACTGCAACCATTACGAAAATCCAGTCTCCTGCACGATTCAAGAACTTGAAATACGCGTATCTCCAGGATTTGATGAAGAGTACAGGGCCCCACAGTCCCCAAAATCCGACCACAAATCCAAGTGCCATGCTGATATAAAATCCTCGGCTAATGAAACTGTCTTCATCTTCTTGGCTCTGAGCATCTTTAGCTTCTGTGGGAGTCGTTGGTTCGTCTCGTGGACACTTGTTTGGGAGTGGGGGACCACAGAGTTCAGGATTCCCACTGTACGTAGCAGGATCGAAACTTTGGAGTTGAGTGCTTGTTGGAATTTTGCCCGACAGATTGTTACTTGACAAGTCCAATGTATTCAAACGATCAACTTCAGAGAGGCTTGAAGGAATTTTACCAGAAAAGTGGTTCCTTGACAAATCAAGAGCATCTAGCGATTGTAGTTGACCAATCCCTGCTGGAATTTGTCCACTCAAATTGTTTATTGACAAGTTCAGAGATATCAATCCATGAAGTTCGATGATTTCACCTGGAATTTCCCCGGTCAGCTTGTTGCTCGACAAATCGATGCTCTTTACAAGTCTCAAAGTGCTTTGGTACTGAGACAATGTTCCTTTCCACATCAACGTTGCTTGGGCCTTGTAGCCAACAACATTGGATCCATTGTACGGAAGATTGATAGATGTACTGCCATTTTGTCCCGAAATATCCTTTCTTTTCATAGCTGTAAAATTACCAATACAATTTGGTATAATTCCAGAGATGTCATTTGAAGAGAGGTCTAGAAGTTGAAGCTCTACCAAACGACAGAGACTTGAGGGGATGCTTCCATTGAACTGATTAGAACGCAAGCTAAGAATGGTAAGAACTGGTGAACTTTTTCCTAACCATGTGGGTATTGACCCCATCAATTCATTTCCTCCCACATCAAGAACCATCAATTCCGTACAGTTCTTCAAGGATAAAGGTAAACTCCCAATGAAATTGTTGTATCCCAAATATAACGTTTGAAGCTGAGGGGAGGAGCCAATAGAACTAGGGATTTTCCCTGACAACTTGTTGTTGGTTAGAACAAGAACCGTTAGTCTTGTGAAGCGTGACCAACAATCAGGGAGCTCTCCTGCCAATTGATTGTAGGAGATATCAAGGAAGCTCAAGGGCGAACCATAATCGGCATCACATAATGAGTTCAAAGTTGAAAATTTGTTGTTGGAAATATATGAATCGAGTGCTTTGAATATAAAAAGTGGTACTGGACCTTCTAATTGGTTTGAGCTCAAATCAATCGAAACAGGAGCTCTGCTCTGTGGAGAAAAAGTTCCATGAATTGTTCCAGTCATTTGGTTGTTGGAAAGATTCATCCCATATGAGTGAGTAGATGAATTCCAAAACCAGTTTGGGATAGAATCTGAAATCCCAGAATTTGAAATATCAAGCTCGGAAAAAGATTTTTGAGTTCGGAGCCATTTTGGGAACGGGGAACCCAATTGGCAAGACCCAAGTCGTATAACATCTAATTGAAAAGGAGGAATCCAGTCAGATGGGATACTCAGAACTAAATTCAAATTATGAGACAAATCCAAATGCTGTAGGTGGGAGAGCTTTGAAAAATGAGCTTCAGATATCACACCTTCAAGAGAGTTCATAGAAATGTCCAGAGTCTCCAACTGCGTTAATTCTCCAATACTATCTGGCACAGGTCCATGTAACTGATTTGAGGAAAGGCGCAGCTCTTTCAAAGAAGAAACGAGCGAGTGATCCAACATAGATCCCGCCATACGATTCTCACTTAAATCCAAATACTCGAGAGAGTAATGTGCACACCGAGATGACCATTGACTGAGATTAGGAAGCTGTCCGCTGAGTTTGTTTCCCCTTGCGTAGAAAGCCTGTAGACTGCATATACTCCACAGAGATTCTGGGATTTCACCTTCGAGCAAATTGAGTTCAAGATTAAGAATGGAAAGGGAAGTCATATTCCCAAAAGCTTCCGGAATGGAACCTTCAATGTTATTTCCACTAAGATCAAGGTAGGAAAGAACAAAATTATTTCCTAAAGCATTTGGAATTGAACCTTCCAATTTATTAAACCCAAGAGAGAGGTGTGCAAGTGTAGTCATGTTTCCAAAACATTTTGGAATGGAACCTCTTAACGAGTTATAGCTGAGATCAAGGTATGAAAGGGTAGTCATGTTGAGAAAGAACTGGAATGGACCTCTTAAAAAAACTGAGATCAAGGTATTAAGGCAGTCATGCTGAAAGATTCGGGAATGGAACCATTTAACACGTTAATTGAGAGCTGAAGATGAACAAGGCTATTACTATAGTTAAACAGCCATGGGTATATAGAAGCTGAAAGAAAGTTTCCTGAAAGATCGAGGACAGAAAGTGATGCGGAAGAATTGACAATGGAAAGGGATGGAGTGTTAACGATTTTTGGAAGATTACAAGAGGCTAAATGCAAGTTTGTTAGGCCAGGGAGCTTATTAACTATTTGACTCCAGTCATACACATTACTCAAATCATTGCCACTTAGGTCAAGGACTCTCAAAGAAGAAAGATTAAAAACCCAGTCTAGGCTCGAAAAGATCAAGAGCCTCCAAGCAAAACTAAGATCAAGAGCCTGCAAGCTCGAAAGATTTGCAAGTTGAGGAGGAATTTCTCCACTCAAGTATGTTCGGGAGAGATTGAGATACCTTAATTTGATTAGGGTATCTATGGAACTAGGGATGTGGCTTCCCGTGAAGTTGATGAAACTGAGGTCCAAATAAGTCAAATATCGCAACTCAAACAATGAAGGATCGATCTTACCGGTGAAAGGGGGGCTCCACCAGATATCATCGCTACTTATGCCGAGAGTTGATGGAGAAAGATCAAGCATGATCACATGACCAGATGATCCACTGGCACATCGAATCCCAAGCCATTTGCAGCACTCTCTTTTCTCTGTTTCATTTCCCCACGAAGAAAGAAAATCGGTGTCCCAGTTATTCTGAAGATTCTCTTTAACCTTGAGGAGTGCTTGTCTCTCGGCTTCTATGCATCTGGTTTTTGGTTCCTCTACCGCAAGGCTTTGTGCTAAGCGAAGCAAAAGCAGCGAAAGCACAACAACTTGAAGGGGTAACCTACTGATCGTCATTGGAAAGGGCACAATGCTTTCTTCAAAATAAGTAGAAACCTCTACAGATGGTTGTAAGTAACCTAAGGTTGTGTTTGGTAGGAAAAACAGAAAATGAAAGAAAGGAGTGATGGATTACTTAAGGGAAATAAGGAAAAGGGGGAATTCTATTTCTCACGGACTTTAGTATAAAAGGAAGAAAAAGAAAAGAAAACTTTATTTTAATTATTCGGTATAGCAGATGATGTTGGCACTTATTCTTAACTCTAGATACCTCCTCTTAAATGCATATCTTTTTTAATTTTAAAACGAATAATTAAATTTACTTAGGGATGTCTATTGATAGTACTATGTCTACTTTCCTAATCATTTTCTTGAATTATCCACTAATTAAAATTTAGCTGTTTATGATTACTTATTATACCTATCTTATTATAACAAAAAAATCCCTACAATTTAATTCTATTTTTTATCTTTTTTATACTCATCAATCAATAAATACCCTTTCTTCTATTAATACTATTCTGTCTAATTTCCTCACCCTTTTTCTATTTATTATTGTAATAACTATATCTATGATTACGTTTATTACTTATTTTCATTTATCAATGAACAAATAGAGTTTGTATGCTAGAAGAGTTCTGAATTAAGTATATGCACTGTCAGTTGTAAGGATTTTGTCTCATAAAGCATCGATCATAGATTTTTAAGAATTCGTTGCTTACCCTCTTCTTTTTTTCCCCCAAACTTTTAGTTTTAAATTTTTAAGTTGGTAAATTTAATAGTAGATATACTTATTTCAAAAAACAAATATCACATTTTTATTTATAATTTATTTATCTATGAAAAATGCTCCCATGTCTGAAGCTTCAAATAGAAATAATAAAACAAAAAAACAATGAGAGAGACAAAGATATAAAAAAGTTGAAGATCAAAGAAAAAATAAAATAAGGTGTAAAAGTATTGAAATAGTGGAACAATATTTATTGTATAGAAGGATAGTTTTGGAATGTACAGGAGTGTGTAGTAAGTTTAATTGTTTTAAAAGTAAAAAAGTAATTGTAATTAAAAGAAAGTTATGGAGAGTTAAGAGAGGTGCCAACAGATCCATCATTTGATATATAGATGCAAGGGAAAAAAATAAAATATTTTGTTTATAAAAGGATTATTTTATTAAGAAGATGAAATCCCTCAAAATCTCTCCAAAGGATATTAAAATTAAAGGATTTGTGATATCCCTTCATCATTTCCTTTCCATTTTCTCATATACTAAAAAAAATCATGAATATCAAAATATTTTTTTAATCCATCTATTCCTTTTTTTCTTTCCATTTTTCCCACCAAACACATCCTGTGGGCACTTTTAGCTTAGAAAAAGTCAAAATAAATAAATGTTGAGCCATCCATCCTTATCTTATTTTTTCTGTCCTTCTCTTCTTGAGAAAATGCAAGGGAAACACACAAGTTGAGATGAGACACGCTCAATCAAATCAAAGATTTTCAAAGTCTTCCGCAAAGCTGTCAATATCTCTATAGTCTTCTTTCCATCTAACATTATTGAGCAGTTCTTATCGTGGTAGCTAGACACGTGCAGTCAACCACATTGTCTCTTGTATATGAATCCTGTTTTCCACCCTAATATTCGTAGTACATAGTTTGATATTTACTTTTATAAAAATAAATAACAAATGTACTAGATAAATAGTTAATTTTCTTTTAAGAAATAAATTATTTACCTTTAATACAAATATTTTAAAAACTTATTATTTTTAGTTACTTTAGAGCTGCTATTTATTTATTCTCCTATATCATATAATAACATACATGGACAATTAAATCAGCAACTGCCTTTAAATGAGAACCCAATACATTAGGGTATTTCGATTTTTACATTTCCTTGATAATTTGAAAGAAATAAGATCCAAAAAGTTTATCAGATAAACTACAGAGAGAAGATAAAAGTACAGAAAAACAGAGTACGAACTAAAAACAGAGAGAGGAAAAGAGGCATGCATTTTGGACCAAAGGAAGCAAAATTAATAGATATGAAGCATCTTAAGTACACAACTTTATCACAGAATCCATGGTAATTACAATGCCCTCAGCAAAAGTTCAGATCTTTCGCAAACAACAACATGAAACTATTTGATATGTCTACACTACAGAAAGCTCTCAGTTCATTGCTCTCTGTACGGAAGGAAAGCACGGCCATAAGATAAGTCGGAAACCTGAGTATATATCCCCATTGTGCAAGATCTTCCTATATCAAAATGGTGTAAAAGTCAATTATCCATAGCATTAACACAAACAAATTGTTAGAATTTTTTTTCATGTTTTAATTGTTCAGATCAATTACTCCCCTGAACATACGATACACTACCGAAAATAGCGATCAAAGCTTTTAGGAGAGATGGTATTACGATTAGCCTTTGATCACCCTCAACAGTTTCGCCTTATGCACTGCAACCATTACGAAAATCCAGTCTCCTGCGTGATTCAAGAACTTGAAATACGCATGTCTCCAGGATTTGATGAAGAGTACTGGGCCCCAGTGTCCCCAAAATCCGACCACAAATCCAAGTGCCATGCTGATATAAAATCCTCGGCTAATGAAACTGTCTTCATCCTCTTGGCTCTGAGCATCTTTAGTTTCTGTGGGAGTCGTTGGTTCGTCTCTGGACATTGTGTGGGAGTGGGGGACCACAGAGTTCAGGATTCCCACTGTACGAGCAGGATCGAAGCTTTGGAGTTGAGTGCTTGTTGGAATTTTGCCCGACAGATTGTTACTTGACAAGTCCAATGTATTCAAACGATCAACTTCAGAGAGGCTTGAAGGAATTTTACCCGAAAAGTGGTTCCTTGACATATCGAGAGCATCTAGCGATTGTAGTTGACCAATCCCTGCTGGAATTTGTCCACTCAAATTGTTTCTTGACAAGTTCAGAGATATCAATCCATTAAGTTAGATGATTTCACCGGAAATTTCCCCGGTCAGCTTGTTGCTCGACAAATCGATGCTCTTTACAAGTCTCAAAGTGTTTTGGTACTGAGACAATGTTCCTTTCCACATCAACGTTGCTTGGGCCTTGTAGCCAACAACATTGGATCCATTGTACGGAAGATTGATAGATGTACTGCCATTTTGTCCCGAAATAGCTTTTCTTTTCATAGCTGTAAAATTACCAATACAATTTGGTATACTTCCAGAGATGTCATTTGAAGAGAGGTCCAAAAGTTGGATATATTCCAAACGACAGAGACTTGAGGGGATGCTTCCATTGAACTGATTAGAACGCAAGCTAAGAATGGTAAGAATTGTGAATTTTTCCTAACCATGTGGGTATTGACCCCATCAATTCATTTCCTCCCACATCAAGAACCATCAATTCCGTACAGTTCTTCAAGGATAAAGGTAAACTCCCAATGAAATTGTTGTATCCCAAATATAACGTTTGAAGCCAAGGGCAGGAGCCAATAGAACTCGGGATTTTCCCTGATAACTTGTTGTTGGTTAGAACAAGAATCATGAGCTTTGTGAAGCGTGACCAACAATCAGGGAGCTCTCCTGCCAATTGATTGTAGGAGATATCAAGGAAGCTCAAGGGCGAACCATATCGGCATCACATAATGAGTTCAAAGTTGAAAATTTGTTATTGGAAAGATGTGATTCGGTTGCTTTGAATATAAAATGTGGTACTGGACCTTCAAATTGGTTTGAGCTCAAATCAATCGAAACAGGAGTTCTGCTCTGTGGAGGAAAAGTTCCATGAATTGTTCCAGTCATTGGTTGTTGGAAAGATTCATACTATTTAAGTGAGTGGTTAAATTCAAAAACCAGTTTGGGACAGAATCTGAAATCCCAGAATTTGAAATATCAAGCTTTGAAAAAGATTTTTGAGTTCGGAGCCATTTTGGGAATTGGGAGCCCAAGTGGCAAGACCCAAGTCTTAAAACATCTAATTGAAAAGGAGGAATCCAGTCAGATGGGATACTCAGAACTAAATTCAAATTGTGAGACAAATCCAAATAGTACAGGTGGGAGAGCTTTGAAAAAAGAGCTTCAGATATCACACCTTCAAGAGAGTTCACGGAAATGTCCAAAGTCTCCAACTGCGTTAATTCTCCAATACCATCTGGCACAGGTCCATGTAACTGATTTGAGGAAAGGCGCAGCTCTTTCAAAGAAGAAACGAGCGAGTGATCCAACATAGATCCCGCAATACGATTCTCACTTAAATCCAAATACTCGAGGGCATAATGTGCACACCTAGATGACAATTGACTGAGATTAGGAAGCCGTCCGCTGAGTTTGTTTCCCCTTGTGTAGAAAGCCTGTAGGCTGCATATACTCCATAGAGATTCTGGGATTTCACCTTCGAGCAAATTGTGTTCAAGATTAAGAAAGGAAAGGGAAGTCATGTTCCCAAAAGCTTCAGGAATGGAACCTTCAATGTTATTTCCTCTAAGATCAAGGTAGGAAAGACCAAAATTATTTCCTAAAGCATTTGGAATTGAACCTTCCAATTCATTAAACGCAAGAGAGAGGTGTCCTAGTGTAGTCATGTTTCCAAAACATTCTGGAATGGAGCCTCTGAACGAGTTAAAGCTGACATCAAGGTATGTAAGGACAGTCATCTTGCTGAAAGATTCGGGAATGGAATCATTTAACAGGTTAGATGAGAGCTGAAGATGAACAAGGCTATTACTAAAGTTAAACAGCCATGGGTATATAGAAGCTGAAACATAGTTTCCTGAAAGATCGAGGACAGAAAGAGATGCGGAAGAATTGACAAATGTGAGAGATGGATGATTAACGATTTCTGGAAGATGACAAAAGGCTAAATGCAAGTTTGTTAGGCCAGAGAGCTTATTAACTATTTGACTCCAGTCATACACATTGCTCAAATCACTGCCGCTTAGGTCTAGGACTCTCAAAGAAGAAAGATTAAAAACCCAGTCTAGGCTTTTTATAGTTTCCCAAACAGCAAAACTAAGATCAAGAACGTGCAAGCTCGAAAGATTTGCAAGTTGAGGAGGAATTTCTCCACTCAAGTATGTTCCGGAGAGATTGAGATACCTTAATTTGATTAGGGTACCTATGGAACTATGGATGTGGCTTCCAGTGAAGTTGATGAAACTGAGGTCCAAATAAGTCAAATATCGCAACTCAAACAATGAAGGATCGATCTTACCGGTGAAAGGGGGGCTCCACCAGATATCATCGGAACTTATGCCGAGAGTTGATGGAGAAAGATCAAGCATGATCACATGACCAGATGATCCGCTGGCACATCTAATCCCAAGCCATTTGCAGCACTCTCTTTTCTCTGTTTCATTTCCCCACGAAGAAAGAAAATCGGTGTCCCCGGTATTGTGAAGATTCTCTTTAATCTTTAGCAGCGCTTGTTTCTCGGCTTCTATGCATCTGATTTTCTGTTCGTCAACTTCCAGTTCTACCGCAAGGCTCTGCGCTAAGCGAAGCCAAAACAGCGAAAACACAACAAGTTTAAGGGAAAATCTAGTGATCATGATTGCAATGGGTAAATTAATGCTTTCGACAAACTAAAGTTGTACAATGCCCTTCACAATAAATAGACTTTCCAAAACCTCTACATATGATTGTCTCTTTGTCTTGCGTTCACATTTATGAAATCAAGAGTTACCTAAACGCGTGTTTGGTAGGAAGAGTGTAAAAAATAAAATAAAACAAAATAAAATAATGGAAGATGATGATGATGGATAACCTAGGTGAAGGAAATAAGAAATGAGGGAGAGATTTCTTCACTGATGATATCTTGGTATGAAAAAAATGAAGGAAAACAAAATTATCTTCCTCCTTTGATACATAAATACAAAGGAAAGAAAAGAAAATATTTTATTTGTATGATGATTACTTCACCAAGAAGACAAAATCTCCCGAATAATCTCTGTAATAAGAGATATAAGATTCTATTATCACAGTCTTATCTTATAAAATATTTTCAATTAAAATCATGAAAATACCTAATTATAGCTTAAATTATTTAATAAATTTTATGAACGCAAGTGTATACTTATCAGGCACATATGTGACAAAGGAGATATGTCGCGATGTGGACAGGTGTTAAAATATGGTTAATGTTGGCGTCTGGAAAATTCGGAATGATAGGAAAAGTAAATTGCTCTTCAATGCACAAAGAGCCACTCATATTTGATCCAACACTATGTTTAAATGTTTGGAGAAATCTGACACTTTTTGAGGTGTACGTCGAACCCATCCTATATATGTATTTAGAATTTATTTAATATTTAAATTTAACTCTAATTAAACTGTATTTTTTCATCTTAATTTAATTTAATATTTAAATTTAATTCTAATTAAACTGTATTTTTTCATCTTAATTTTTATTTTTTACTAAAAAAGTTAAAAAATTTATAACTAATTTTTTAAAAATTAACTAACTTCAACTTAAAAATTTAATCTCTAACTAACTTACTAAATGGATGTTAGTTTTTTTTTTCCTATTGTTTTTACTAAATTATTAATTTGTTTTCCCAATGTTCGTAGTGTATAATTTGGTGCTTCGGAGGTTTCATTCTATTTCATTTTAAATAATATAATTTTGCGTTGAAAAGCTATTTTTGTTAGATTTTGAAATATTATTTGGATGTGTAATTAAATTAACATTGTGAAATCTTGAGGAAAAATATAAAACTATCATTTTGAAAAGAAAACAATTTCTTAAAAGATTTTTGGATAGATGTTATAACTTCAAAAAAAAAAAAAAGATTTCTAACAAATCTCTGATAAAGTGTTCATAATATATTTTAATAAGATGTATGGACAACAATTTATTTATCTCTTCAAGGAAAAACGAATAGTTTAAATAGAGATATGAAAAAATTATGATATTATAAAATTCGGAGTAGAAGAGACAAAGACTTTTGAATTTCAAAAATACTTCGTTATGCAAATCAGATTTGAAATGGGAATAAAATGATGGGAATAAGGGGTTACATTTTCATTTTCATTTTTTTGGGGTAAATTTTTTCATTTTTATTTTGTTGTAAGCGACAATGTCACTTGTCAATAATTTTATGATACATGTTTCTTTTCACACAAACGGGTGTCGTTTCATCTGAATGATTTGATAGTGGGCTCCACAAGAAATGCTGACGTGTCAACTCATTGCGAGCTCAGCACAGACATCGTGGCTCGAGAAGCTTAAACCCTTCGGACCATTTGCCACCCCCAAAAAGAGCAGAGTAACTAGGGTTTTGCAAAATTGAAGGTTTTACCAAGTGAAGAAAAAATTTTTTTTTTTTCTTTTTTCAAATCAAAGTCTGCTCAAATCCTTTCGTTCATCCATGGCGTTGGATCTAATCCACCCACCAGATTCCCCAAACCCGAAAATTCCCCTCATCGGCGAATGCTACGATCTCAAAATTTCCCAATCTATAAAGCTCCTCCTTTTAACCGAAAATGGAAACGAAAACACCAAATTAGCTCAATTTCTTCAGGAATTCTACGAATTAATGCAATCCAGACTTGACCCACCTCTCGAATCCATCTGGGTCTACGCCGCCCTGACGTTTAGAACCTGTCACGACCCAAAAGACGAGCCTTTGGACAGAATCTCAGCCGTCAAACACTTGTTCCAATTGATTTCGTCGTGTTCTTCTCCATGTGATTCTTCGAAAAGCATCGCATTGCTCGCACCTGTGGTGTACGAGGTTTACAGAGTGGCGGTTGAGTTGTTTGGGAAGGAGTTGAGTTCCAAGAGAGAGAAGAAAGCGATGAGAGAGGTCAAGTCTTTGGTGGAAGCGGTTCTTGGGTACTTAAGTGTGTGTTCTAGCAAGGGAGGTGAATCGGACGGCTCGAATTTGGTTGCGCATTTTTCGGAGTTGGTCCGCATTTGGGCCGGTTCGGATGTGGGGTTGGAGTCGTTCTTGCCGCTGGTGAGTTGTGAGGTTTGTGGAAGAGTTGGTGAAGAAGGATGTGATGTGGGTTATTTGGCTGCCGTTGTTGTTGTGGAGGTGTTTTTGTTGAAGATGTGTTTGAATATCGGAAGCGGGAATTCCAGGGAGGATTTGGAGAATGAGTTGAAGGGTTGGGCTGTTGGTTCCATTACTGGATTTGACGACTTTTACTTTTTCGGTTAGTATTATTTTCTACTGTTTTTGTACCTTGATTTGTAGGTGCTAAGGTATTTTAAGTTCATTAAATCTTAATAAAATCAAGATTACGGAAATGTCGAATGGGTGGGAATTCTTTGCACCGAAAATGGTTGGAAAAGAATAAACACTGACGAGTGTAGTCGCTTAAAGATGTATCTTTGCTGGAAATTTACATGTATGTTTATGTTTACTTTCAATTCTTTGTTTTTGTTGCATAATTTTCACAAAGCAGAGGTTAAACTTATATGCTAGGTGCTTGTGCATGTTTAGTTTGCTGGTCTTGTGCAAAATGAAAAGGAAATTTCATTTTTTTTTTTTTTCATATAGCAGAATTACATGTCTTCTCTGATTACATTTTTTTCGTCCTAGTTCATAATTGGTTTGTTAATGTTCTACCTTGACGTTCCAGAGGTTCTTGTGAGAATGCTGTTGGAGAAGAATTTGCCACTCTCGCTTCTGTCTGTGAGTATTCCTCTCTTAAAACGTTGTCATATGGTATCATGAAAAAAGAATCATAATTTACAAGGATTGGTGTTTCGATATTTTGTTTTGGAAGTCATTAGAAAGTTATAGTAGATTTTCTTATTTCTGATGTATGTTTCGTTCATCTTGAATGGTCTACTTCTTAGAAAGTTTCCATATAGGATGCAATTTTTCTCAAGAGTGATTATCACAGCAAGAGCATCTTTATTTGATTATGATCTTATGACTAAATGACTTTGTTACGGAAATTTTTTATGCAGAGTTCTGGAGATGAAGTTTTGTTGAGGAAAGTTCTGTATGATGCCGTCATATTGGTTGATTACTCTTTCCTTAACCCCGAGAGAACAACTCATCTACCTGCTGACGAAGTGAGAAATCTTGCCATAGCAAGATTAATTGTTACACACGAAGCTATAGAGTATTTTCGGTACGTTGACATATTTGTTTACACTTAAAAAAAAGAAGTTGGGTGGAAACAAATGTAGTTGTAGTGAACTTTTTTCGAACCTTTTGCACTAATCAGATCAGTTGAATTGCTGCAGGGGACATGGGGATCAGAGGAGATCTATCTCCTACATAAATGCATTCTCCAATTCGTCCTTAGCTGCCCAGTTAATTAAATGGATCAGAAAACAGATTCATGTAGAGGAAAGTGATAGTAAATCCTATGGATCCTCACCTAAATCTCTTATTAGTAAGTACCTCACCTTAGTTCCTTCAGTAGATCTAGAATTTCCAATTACTAACTGTTCCTCTATATTGTTCTTTTCTCTAGAGTGGCTTCTGAACCTCGAGGATCAAGGGTTAAGAGTATTTGATGATAGCGTCTTGAAAAGTCATGCCAAACTGGTTCGCGACACTCCCAAATCAGATTTTGAGCAACCGGCTTCAAAGTTGCAGAGCATGAAAGTGGATGACGATCTTCTATTTTACATAGATAATAAGGGAGAAGAGTTAGACAGAGATGAGGAGAACGAAAAGATGAATGAAGCTATGACTGCTGCATTCGTAGCGGCTGCCCACTCAATGAAATCAGCAGATAACGGAGGGAAAAAACGGAAAGAAGGGAGAAGCACAGGAAAGAAGAGGAAAGGAAAGTTTCTCAAGTACGAGCCCTTACAGAATTCAGAATCAGCAAGCGGGAGAACCCCAGTTGTCAGCTATGAGAATGAGAGCAGTGGGAGCGAGGTCGATAATCCACCTTCTGACGAAGATTCAGAACAAGACGAGCAATAATTTTTTTCCTCAGTGACAGACAAAGACGAAGTTGAAAGTTTCATTTTTTCCATTCTCGGCTTTATCATGCCGATTTTCCACAGCAGGTTTATGGAACGTCTAAGCAAATCCAATGTGAGGTTTCCTTATACGCGAGCAAGAAAGTCGATAAGCGACTATACTTGCGTCAGTTTTGCCATTGTTCTTGTAATAGCTGTCTGCTAGTGACTTGTCGGCTTACGCTAATTTATTATGAGACTCTGCTTCTAGTTCAGAGGAAAGGTTTTGTGACATGTTTGTTTGTTTGTTTGTTTGTTTGTTTTTTTTTTTTTTTGTTTTTTTTTTTTTTTTTGGGGTTTCCCTTTTCAATCTGTAAACAATTAATTACACGGTGAGGCTACAAGTTAGAAGATGACTATTTTAATGTACTTTTTTGGAATAGCTCATATCTTTTACTTCACCAGCACCAAACTTGGATTAGTGCTAAATCATTTTTACTCTCCGAAACGAACCGAGATTAGTAAGCTTCTTTCTTTTTTTAATCGGCAAGATTAATCAGCATTTGCATGATTTATGAGGACAACTTCAAGACCTAAATCACCGAAGGTCCGGGCAGGGAAATGCTTGACATGATCAGTTTTCTTTTCTTTTCTTTTCTTTTCTTTTTTTTTTCTTTTTTTTGTGAGAAACATTATATTGGTGGAAAACCATTAAGCAAACCAACCATACGGTAAGCGTTAAGATGTGAAGCTCTATTTTCTTTTCTTTTAAGCTCTATTTGCTTATAGTTGATTTAGAAATAACATTTTTCTTATAAAAAAAAAAAGAAAAAAAGAAAGAACCTTTTAGCCACAAAGAACTCTTGTGACTTTTTTTTTTTTTTTTTAAGAACAAAAAAGCTTTTTTATTTATTATTTTCTCCCAAAAAACTTTTAATCACAGAAAAGTGCTATTACAAAAATCTTTTCAGTCATAACAAATTTAAGACTACCCCAAACTAAATGATACTTGTGCATACATCATAAATAACATTCAATGATTAAGTCGCAAGTAATTGTTTTGCTCTGACTAACAGTACTTTTTGTCACGAATTTTTTAGTGATGGCAAAGTCCCAAAAAAAGAAAAGGTCGTTTTTACATCTTTAATCACAACATTAACTGTGATTAACAGCTCTGGTTTGTTTTTATTTTTTTATTTTTATTTAAGAGGTGGTCAACTTTTTCGGTCATTAATGTGAAAATATTTCCATCTAAGAAAGTTCCGTGATATTTAGAAAGTTAAACTATCAATATATGGCTTTCAAAAACTATTCAATAGACTAATTAGATAAATATATGTAGAAGAGAAAATATCAACAAAGAACACGTCGAACTACAGTACATTAATTAAATGGTGCCTCACAGAAAATTTGTATGTATTTAATAGATTTCAAAGTCTTTCATGACGATAATCTGACTACTAAATAAAAGTATTGCGATAATGGAGAAGACTTCAATTTTCAATTCCTTTTTTCCTCGAAATTTTAGCTTTTTTTTTTTTTTTTTTTTGACAAATGAAATTAAATTTGGAAGACTTTTGGCCTTCATTGCGCACTTTGATACTTCCAGATTGTTTGATATTACGTTTAAAAGGACATCTTTAACAGTTTTCTCAACTTAGCAAACAATTGGCTGACTTTGCATCAAATTTAAACGTTATATTGTTTATTTTAATTTGAATTAAATAGTTTCAATCAAATTCAGATTGATGTATCATTATTGAAATAAAATATCTTGATGCACTAGTAGCATGCATATATATGGTTTTTGAACTCGGTACTAGCTAAACGGATGAAAAAGAAGGTTCAGCGTGATCTTAGAGTCCATAAACTGGATGTTTGTAGAGTCCATATAAATGAGAAGCGAATATTCTGCCATCTAAAACAGAAAACAAAGAGAACAAGATAGCTTTTGGGAGAACCATTTTACAACAGGACTATTCAGTATTAATAGGATTTTTTAAAAAAAATATATATACAAATATAACGGTTTAAAGCAGAATTAGCGATAGGAATTTTTTTGTATCCTATCATGAAATTCTCTTTAAAAAGTTATATTTATCCTTAATGAAAATTTTAATGAATCTTCGACATATAAGAAATATCTATGATCCACACTCAGTGAAATTGTAGTGATTATGATCAAACATTAAATGAGTCGATATTTAATTAACCACACTGATGATCAGATGCTATCCCAAACACGTATTGATCGCACTAAGAAAATCAAGCTTTGCTGTCACTTGATTACGCTTTGATAATTTTCAACTGAATTTCCACGAAATTAATGACAATTGACTCAGCTTTCGTTGAATTTTGTTTCAAGTTTGACTACTTGACTTTTTGAAACCAGATCAGCACCTACACTACTTTGAACAGTGATCAAGTAAAATTTTTTTTAATGAATATATGTGGCAAATAATCAACAGATTATAAATAATTTAGATTTTATTTATTTATTTTTAAATTTGGGCTACGGAAATTCAAACACTACACCGGTTTTCATTTTTATTTATTTTTTTTTTTGTGCTAATTGGTAGTTAGACTCGGAATTATTTGTACTTTGATTCCTAACTTTAGAATTGACAACTGATTTTTGAGACTTAAAATGAAAGTAAACAGTTGCTCATCGCGTGTAACTTGGAATCATGTAAAAACAATCATATTAGTGACAAATATTCTCTTCTACATATGCCTTGAAAAACACTTGAAAAATATAGTATTTATTGTAACAATCCCTCATAGACCGTTACAGTTTACTTATCTATTTAACATTAATCTCTTGTAAAATGTCCGGAAAATGACTTGATTTAAAATAATATTCTTGACTTATTGGAAAATTTGCTTATTTTTGACTTATTAGAAAATTTACTTAACCATGAGAGGTTGTTTTGAAGTAAGATAGCACCTGATTACCTACATTATAAATTTCAAAAGGATGGAGACCACTAAAATCCCTAATTTATTTCATTAAAAATCTAATCAAATATATTAATAAAGTAACAATAACAATCTATCCTTACATACAAACATTACGCCAATTTGTTTGCTCATTAGTTATTTGAAAAAAAAAAAAAAAAAAAGAGGACAGATTACAATCAGCATTTAGTCAATATTATCTTTTTGATTAATATTTGTTAAAAAAAGAAAAAAAGAAAAAAAAATACAGCCTGATTATAAAATGGCATGCATGAGTATGAAAGTATGATCCATGTCATTTCTTATAGCCCAAGTCCCAAACCTTCTCATTTCTGCAACATTGATCATGAGTAGATTATCCGGTTCTCGAACAATAATCGTTATGTTTTTAGTGTTTTTTCTTTGCTCTTGTAATCCGACTTCTTCCGGTTCTTCCCGAATCGGAGAAGTACTAAAAACCCGGTGCAAAGAAGCTGAGAGAAATGCACTTCTCAAAATAAAAAAAGACCTTCAAGAATTGATGGGGGGTGAGAGTCTTCTTTTCTCTTGGGGGAGTGAAGAAGCAAAAACCGAGTGCTGCGAGTGGGTCGGGATTCGGTGTGCCAACAAATCCGGTCGTGTCATCAGGCTTGATCTTTCTCCATCAGCCCTTGGCATCAGTGATTACTTGTGGGCTTTGAGAGGTAAGATCAGTCCTTCATTGCCTGACTTGAAATACTTGAAGTATTTAGACCTCAGTTTCATCAACTTTACCGGTAGCCAAATCCCGAGCTCAATAGGTACTCTCAGAAAATTAAGATACCTAAATCTCTCTTACAGTTATGTGAGCGGAGAAATTCCTTCTCAGCTCGCAAATCTTTCGAATTTGCAGTCTCTTGATCTCGGTTATAACTTTCGCCTATGGGCTAAAAACTTGGAGTGGCTTTCTCATCTTTCTTCCTTGAAGGACCTTGTGTTGAGCCATTCGAATTTGAGCAAAGCCGATGATTGGATGCAGATTGTCAGCAACTTCCCTCACCTGATGAATTTGCAGCTTGCTGTTTGTAAACTTCCCGATGTCGTTGTTCCCCCATCTCTTTCGCTCGCTAATTCTTCGAAATCTCTTGCTTTTCTTGATCTCTGCTGCAACAGCTTCTCTGTTTCTTTATACCAATGGCTGTTCAACTTCCGTTTCAGCCTTGTTTATCTTGAACTCTCTCGTAACCGGTTAGGTAACTCAATTCCCGAGCTTTCGGCGATATGAGTTCCCTCGCTTATCTTGATCTTAATCAAAATCAGTTGGAGGGTTCCATTCCCGAGGCTTTCGGAAACTTGACTTCTCTGGAATTCCTTGATCTTTCAAACAATTCCCTTCAAGGTGAAATTCCGACAAGTATTTGGAATCTACCTGTGTTGTCATATTTTTCTGTGGAATTAAACAATCTTACTGGGGAGCTACCCGAGAGTATCGGAAAGTTATCTCAGTTGGAAGTATTGTGTGTCTCTGGGAATTCTTTACGAGGGGTGATTTCTGAAGCTCATTTCGCAAATCTTTCCAACTTGAGTGATTTGGGTTTATCCTCAAACTCATTGATCTTAAACCTCTCGTCGGATTGGATTCCTCCTTTTCGATTGGATGTGATACTGCTCCGATCGTGCAAGATGGGTCCTCGGTTCCCAAATTGGCTCCAAACTCAGAAGAATTACTCGAAACTCGATATCTCGAGGGCTGGGATTTCGGATTCAATACCAAATTGGTTTTGGGGTCTGCCGACTGAGTTACTCTATTTGAACATTTCCTATAATAACATTAGTGGAAACGTTCCAAGCTTCTCATTGGAATTTACAAATGCCAATGAGATAGATTTGAGTTCTAATCAGTTTGAAGGCCCTATACCGGTTTTTCTATTCAAAGTGTCTGCACTGGATCTCTCTGGAAATCGATTTTCTGAGCTAAATTCCATGTGTGATTTTACCAATGATGTGATTTTGACCTTCCTCGACATGTCGTATAATCAGTTTTCTGGGGAGCTTCCTGATTGTTGGTCACATTTTAAACAACTCCGAGTTCTCACTTTGGGCAATAATAAGCTATCCGGAAGAATTCCCGTCTCTATTGGCTCCTTGACTTTGATTGACACGCTAAATTTAGCCAATAACAGTTTCGTTGGGGAATTACCTGCATCCTTGAAGAATTGCACAGAGTTGGTGGTCTTTGATGCAAGTGAGAATAAATTATCGGGACAAGTACCAGAATGGATCGGCAAAAGTTTACCGTATCTTGTTATTCTTAGCCTGCGATCAAATCACTTCAACGGGAATTTACCGTCGAATGTGTGTGATCTTCCATCTCTTCAAGTGTTGGACTTGTCCATGAATAATTTCTCTGGAAGTTTACCAAATTGCCTCAATCTTTTGGCAGCAATGAAAAGAAGCTGGAGTCCAGACACGACCGTATCCCACACTTACGTTAGCTATTCCCTTAGTCCGCGGACGTTTTATTTCAGAATCTATGATGACAGAGTGCAGTTGTATTGGAAAGGAAAGTTGTCGGAATTCATCAATAATCTAGGACTCTTGAAGAGTATCGACCTATCAAGCAACAAGTTCACCGGAGAAATTCCGAGGAAATCACTGAACTTGTTGGATTGGTTTCTCTGAACTTGTCAAGAAACGGCTTCAGTGGACAAATTCCTTCGGAGATTGGTCGATTGAATTTGTTGGACTATCTTGATTTGTCGAACAATAGGCTTTCCGGTCGAATTCCTTCAAGTCTCACCGAAGTCTCTCGTCTTACAACGTTGGACTTGTCAAACAACAATTTGTCTGGAAAAATTCCAACCAGCACTCAACTTCAAAGCTTTGACGCCGCGGCATACATGGGAAATCTTGATCTTTGTGGGGATCCGCTCCCGAAGAAGTGCCCAGGAGAAGAACCAACCGTTCCCGGAACTATTGAAGAAGCTAGCGATCAAGGAGATCATGAGGAGGGCTTTGTAAGCGAAGGATTTTATGTTAGTTTGGGGCTCGGATTTGTGATTGGATTTTGGGGAGTTTTCGGGACGTTGCTCTTCAAGAAGTCTTGGAGATTCGCGTACTTCAACTTCTTGGATGATGTTAAGGACTGGATTTACGTCATGGCGGCAGTGCATAAGGCAAAACTATTGGCATTGATCCAAGGCTAATTAGTAAAGTATGTTTTCCTCTCTTTTTTTTTTTTTTTTTTTTTTTTTTTTGTGAGTAAGGTATTGTGTATGTGATAGTTTGTTTTTGTAAATCTAACCTTGGTTTCTCAATTGAAAACTAAAATTGTTAACTAAATTTTTTTTCCCCCTAATTAGCTCTTGACCCGTCATCAAGAAGTCTCTTCTAAGATGTTTTCAGGGAAAAACAAAAGTTCTTTTTGTTTAAGTTCTCATTTTGTTCTCTAAAACTAGATAATAAAGTTTATTAACTATATGTTTTATGAAACTATCAATTATCCAGGTATCTAAGCCTCCGTTTGATCAGAGATTTAAACCTATGTCATCCTTTTTTTTTTTTTTTTTTTATAGTAGTTTCTTTCATGAAAATTGAACAAATTTATTTTTTCAAACCTATGATCCAAATAGACTATCAGTCTTTTCCTTTTCATTGTAGGTTTGTGGTGAAGACAGAAAATTGGGAAGAGACTGATCATCCGTAGTGTATCAAAGTTGGAGAACTCTCTATGACTGCTAAATGTGCTTTCCTTGAAGAGAAAGGGTATTACAACAACATTAATGCAAGCTCTGTTCTTTTTTTTTTTTTTTTTTTGTTTTTTTCTTTTCTGCCAATGCAATGGTGTTTTGTTACATGAAAATTCAGGACTTGGGATTGCTCTAGTGTACTATTCGTACTGTATTAATTTTCAAACTCAAATATCATGTCCCAAAGAATCAGCCACCATTGACTTGAATGCCTTGAGAATTATCACATGATTACTAATTTAGCGACATGCCGTTTTGTCTGGGGAAATGGAAAAGGGGTTTTACCAAGAATAAAACGACAAACCATCGTTAGTACGAAGAAACGACAGGAACGACATGTCGAAAACAAAACGACATACTATTGTTCTACCAAGAAAAGACTGTCTGACCGTTTGAGTGAAACCATATCTATCCAGAGATCATTTTGATTCCATTAGCAATGAGGATTCAGAATATCATACATTGATTTCAAAACTTCCACGATCCCTTCCCGATCCACTTTTTCAATCGAAAATAATACTAATAATAATTATAATCCTACAAATAATTTTAAATATTTAATTTTGGAAAAATTGGAACATATAACATATTTTATTAGGCACTTTTGAGGTTTATAGTAGGTTTTTTAAAAGATATATTTTTATCAGAAAATCTTTAGATTTTCTAGTAAATTTTGATTTTTTTTTTAGTAATTAACATATTTACGGGTCAATAATAATTGGACTCTTTTCTCAAGAGACAACGAACTTCACGGACAAGTTCGCAAAGCCGACCTTCACCTTCACGAACAAAACCCAAGTGCGAGGTTTGGCAATGGGATGCATGCTCAGTCAACCAACTGGACGGCGTGCTCGGTCCGATGATGGGACGGCGTGCAAAATCTAACAAATGAGACGACTTTTCCATATAAGAGAGAGAAAGAGAGGAGACAGAATGAAAAAAGATGGATTTTTTTTTATATATAAATCTGATTATACTATTTATTATTATATTTAAAATTTTATGTTATAATTTACTATTATTCTTTTAAAAAATATTTTGTATTATAATTTACTATTATTGTTTTCAAAAATATTATTTGATTCTTTCTCCCTTATTATTATTAGAACAACAACGCGACATGATGTTTTTGTGGGAGGTAAAATTGAACCGACTCGTTGTTCTTCACTTAAGTTACTGCGGTGATGATTCAGACAATCACGTGTCGTTTTGCAACACTAAAAACGACATCAAATGATATGTCGTTATAGAAATTTTAACGACAAGTCGTTTATATGACTTTGTTCGTTTGCTATTTGAAGAGTCGGAATTTTATATTAGGCATTTGTTGACACCAATTAATCTTCGTCTCTTTACACAAATGTAGAAGAATACAAGTAAATAGTCTTTTTATAAAAACAATTTAAGTAAATAATAAGGTTTTAAAATGTTTGAAGTAAATATCTATCTTTTAGAGAGAGGAATACGAAAGAGAGGTTCTCGGAGATATTGAGGTTTTTGAGATCTAGAGTCGGTGATACGGCCTTTCTGTAACAACTTCAAAATTTATAATATTAATTCTCTTCCTAAGTAGAGAATTAAATTGTAAATTTCACCATTAATAACATTTTTAAATTGATGATGAGAAAATATAAATATAATGTTAGTATCATTTTCTATTTTAATTGGGATTTTATGAAAATATTATATGAAAAAAATCATTATATATAATGAATGAATAATCATAATTTTATGAATTAAAAAAGTGAATTTTATGTCATGTCAAAATTTATCTACTAAACTAAATTTAGCAATCCTACCACAATCTCAAAAAAAAAAAAAAAAAAAAAAAAAAAAAAAAAAAAAAAAAAGTTCAGGGAATACTCGTGCCCCCCAATGGGTAATTACCCACTGGGCAAGGTAGAGGGCTTTAAGCCCACTACCAAAAAAAAAAAATTAAAGGGGAGGGGTGCATCCCCTTACTCATTGGGCCAGCGGCCCACTGAGCAAAGCAGACAGGCAGTGAGCTGCCTGCCTGCTGCCAGTAAACTGGCATTGATCCAAATTTTTTTTTTTTAGAAAATAGGCTAAACAAGAGGGGGTTTTTTGAAAATTCAAAATCCAACCCCTAAACAAGCAAAACAAAAATGAAAAAAAACAAGAAAGAAAGAATGATTATAATATTAGATGATGAACTACTTGAATAACTACTTACTAAAACTACTTAGAAATACATGAACAACCACCAAAACAATCTCCAAACTAATCCTCTTCAGCTGAGCACATTTTTTGAGACATTAAAATCCAAAATTATCAATTTTTAACCCACAATAAAGTTTTGGTTATAAAATGATTTTAAGGTAAATCAAAAACTACTATTTTCTCTCTTTAAAAAAAAAAAAAAGAACACCACACAAGCAAAGAAAAGTTTCCTCTCTTCCTCCCTTCATTATGGACAAAATCTGTAGCTAAGGAAGCCAAAAAAATATTCTTCATCTCCTTCCATCCACTCCCAAGATAATTTTTTAAAAAGGAGGAAGAGCCATTCTAAGGTAAAAACCTATATTTTTCTACTTGTTTCATAGAAAGAAAAATGATGTTTTAAAAATATTTTTAAAGTGATGTTTTATCTCCATTCTAGCCCCTTACCTCAAGAATCTACGAGTGGTTCAAAGCCTTCAAGAGGAGTTAAGAACCCACTACTTTTCTAAGAGGTAAATGACTTGTAAACTAGTGGTTTACCAAGTTCTTGATAACGTTTAAATGTGTTCTTACTAGTATGAAAATCTTAACATGGTAAATAGTTAAAATGTTATTTTGCTACCTAGTGAGATAATATATGTGCTTGCCATGATTTAAAATGGCTAGAAAACATGATTTATGTATGGAATATGATAAAAAGTATGTTTATGTGATTTTTATAGTTATACGACATGAAATGAGTATTAATGTATGAGAATAGGAGATTATGACATATTGATATGTTATGTCCTATGTTTAATGGAAGCATGAATGATGAGGAAAATATTTTGACATCACAAATAGACTATAATAATAATTAATGACCATAAAGTACCAAAAATAATATTTTGGTATAAATGTTAACAAATTGAAAATTAGTATTTTGAGTGGAATTTTTATACTCATGTAGAAGGACAGAATATTACTCTTGACATAGGAAATAAGAAGAGCTCAAGTTTGGTTAGAAATGAAAATTTCAAAAATAACGATTTTGCCATCAAGGGGTAAAATCATAATTTCACCAGCCTAGAGACATTATTTGAATCCGAAACTTTTCAGTCTTGATTAGAGACTTAAAATGGACCTTGTGAAAATTTCGGTGATAAGTGGATAAGAAATCACGAAAACGCCATTTTGCGGTCAAATGTAATATAGAAAAATTTATGGTAAAAAATGTAAATAATAAAAACTTATTAAAAACGAGTCATGTTTCTGTGAGAACACTTTATAAGGACATTAAGTATAAAAAACGTGAACCAAAGGGTATTGGGAGCAATTGGGGCTAAATAAGGACTAAAATACAAAAATAATTAAATAACGGATCAAATTATAAATTTGCTTAGACTATAATTAGATACCATATTTTTCACCCTTAAAAAAAATTATATTAAGGTAAATAAATGCAAAAAATAATATGGTTTATTTTATAGTCAAATGTACGACCTTAAAAGACATAAAGGGATTTAAATGAAATACTTTTATTTGATTATGTTAAGAAATGTAATAAGTTATGAAAGCCATTTTGAGAGCTTAGGGGCACTGTAAATATTATTCTAAGGCTCTAGAATAGATTTCTAGAGCCTTCCAATAAGTCTATATTAAAAAGGGTATGTCTAGTGGTAAAATTGTAATTTTATCAAACTAAGGAGTAAAATGGTAATTTGATGGGGAGAACGTTTTGGGTTGTAGGTAAAGGTTTTGTGACCTATAAAACTACAAGAGATATACTAAAAGCTATGGTCAAAAGATTTAACAAGTTTAAGCTTAAAAATGTGTGAATCACCGAAACATGGGTAAATTGGTAAATTAGTATCGAGGGCTTGGTGATGAGAAATGAACCCGTCACTAGTCTTACTGAGATGCGATGTAATTTTGACCAAAACTTGATAAAGATAACAGAGTTTCATGGGTCTTAACGAGTCCAAAATAATAATAAAGTCAAAACACTATTTGAAAATGATTTAAGCTAAGTAAATGGGTCGAAATAGACCCAACAAACTCACAACCCACAAAGATGACCTAATATGATGTTGGAAGACCATGTTTATCTATGGTCACCTAATGGACCTAAATATGAATAAAATGGAATTAAGTAAAACAATGGATAATGAATTAAGTATTAAATAATTAACTCATTAATGGGTTAATAATTAATTAATTTAAAATTTAAATTACTATTTACTAAATATTTTTATTCTAAATATTTTTTAAAACTTACTATTTAGTTCGATTGTTTTGTAAAAATACTATTTGCCTTTCTCCGTGTAGCATCAATGTGTTGGAGAATATCAATCAGTCAACCTATTAACAATAAGCTACAAGTGGCAAAATTTGACATATGTCATGACAAATATGGCATTATAGCATTAATGTGTTGGAGAATTATTACTGATTTTTTCTTTTAATGTTGGAAAATGATCTTGTTATACAAATGTCAAATTTTGTTATTGACATAAAAAAAAAAAGTATAGAATAGGGTACTAAAATACCGAATTGAGCTCAAAATATTCCAAACTTTATCGTTGACTTTAAAAATTAAGTATTCATTCAGTTTTTGATAAACAAGTGGAAGGTCGATTTACAAGACTTAACTTTGAGTCAATAAATCTCATAGTGTAGTTTTATTTTCTTAATTTTCTTCCTTCTCTTTTATTTTTATTTTTATTTTTATTTTTTTTGATAAAGCAGGAGCCAGGAAACTTTCCACGATGTCAACTACTCCTTAAAAGGTTGACTGACTTTCATGATATTAATTACTCGTCTGATCAAATTGACTGACTTTCGCAATGACTCTAAAACGTAGAGAGTGGGTTGGATCTAGAGACTTTAATGTCATCTTACGATATCAGTTATTCTCTTCTTTAGTTGTGTGTGTGAGAGAGAGAGAGAGAGAGATATGTGAGAGTACAAACTAGATGCAAGATCACAAGTAACATGGCTGAATCTTAGGATTCTTAGAGGCCGTTTTTGTTCGTCTGCTTGAAATGGAGAATTGCAATTATTTTGATGAAATTAGGTTGAGTTTTGAAATTATTTATTTGGTTGAAAATAAATTATTTAGAACTAAAAAGTATAAAAACTTAAATCGTGTTCGGGAAAAAAAAATCATATGAATAATATTTTTTTTTCCTTTTAAATTTTATATAATTCAAAAAAATCTCATTTCGACTTGAAATAAAAAGTTATGAACTTTTAAAATTTGAGATGTGAATAGTAAAAATGAGTTTATTTTTCATGAAAAAGGCCAAAAAAAAAATTTAAATTATTTGATTAGATTGTAGTGATGTAGTGATGCATTCAAACGTCCTCTTACATTATTGGAAACTTTTGGTAATAAAAGGTAACTTTGAGAAATAAAAAAAACAAACTAACATATAATAGAGTCTTAGACCACCAAATAAAAATAAAAATAAAAATTACACAATATAATCATTATCAACTTACGCGCAATAAATAAATAAATATATAAGATTAACTTCAAATTTAGCTCCCGAAAATTTACGTTATCTGGTTTTACCCCCTACAATTTAAAATGTTACGCTATTGACATCCGAGCTTATCAAATGTTTACTAATTGTCACTTTGTGACAAAATCATTAAAAAAAATGATGGATTGAAACATAAAAGAAGCATAATTTGGTAAAATAAATATTGGGTGATTTATTGAAAGGGTGAATTGAACTGGCTTGATGTTACCCATCTTATCTAACATTTGAAAACAATAATTTTGGATCAGTTGGTAGCATAGATCCAGTTTAATATTTTAACCGTTTAATCAACCATCCAACATTTATTTTACCAAGTTACCCTCTACTCATCATGTGGCCTTATGTGTTTCATTTCGTCATTTTTAATGTTTCTGTCACAGAAAGTTCAATATTAAAACATTTATAAGTTTGGGTATCAATAATTGTACCGTTTTAAGTGCTTGAAAGGAGAATGAGATAGCGCATATTTTTCTGGGGCTAAAATTAAAATTAATCCTAAATAAAAAGTAGAAAAAACCATCTATATACTATATTTGCTTCCACATTAGTTTTTCCACGAGGATCCCTCCATCACAAGATTGATTATCATTTTATTGGTTAACCCTTGATTATCATTTTATTGGTAAACCCAATTGACTAGACTTGGACGAATGAGCAGATGCCAAAATATAAAATAAATAAATAAATAAATATATATATATAATCATTATTATAGATATACACACACATGGTCAGTGCAACAAAACATTGCCTACTGACCAAGTTTTCTTGACTATTTGTTACTTCTGTCGTTTTTGCACAGCGCTATTTCAAAGAAATTAGTACCAGTGAAAAGGCTAAAGTCAATACTCTCTCCTGATATCTGCTCTTCTGGACTCTAGCGAGACAGACACGCAGAAAAATTGAAACCTGACCATTTTTAAAGATACAAAAGATTTCCGAGCCCTAAAGTCCGATTCCACATTCCTTGCAGTACTGACCAAAAAACACAATCATATTCTCACTTAGACACGATGAAGATGAGTTATAGATTAACCCTCATGTTTCTGGTGCTTTCTCTGTGCTTGTGATGTTCCATTGCTTCGAATAATTCAAGAATTGGAGAGTCAAAAACCAAGTGCATAGAAGCCGAGAGACGAGCACTCCTCAAGATCAAAGAAGCTCTTCATGAAATCGAGGAAGGTGGTGGCGATCTTCTTTCTACTTGGGGAAGCGAAGAAGGACAGAAGGAATGCTGCGAATGGGTTGGGATTCGGTGTGCCAGCAGATCTGGTCATGTCATCGGGCTTGATCTTTCACCACCAACTTTTGGCATAAGTAGTGATGATTACGTGTGGCTTCTGAGAGGTATGATCAGTCCTTCACTGTTTGAGTTGCGATATTTGAACCATCTGGACCTAAGTTTCATTAACTTTACTGGAAGTGAAATCCCGAGTTCCATAGGTACTCTCAACAAATTAAGATACCTCAATCTCTCCTACACTTACGTGAGCGGAGAAATTCCTTCTCAGCTAGCTAACCTTTCGAACTTGCAGTATCTTGGTCTCGGTTATAATTATCATCTGAGAGCGAAAAGCCTGCAGTGGCTTTCTCATCTTTCTTCTTTAAAGGAACTCTCTATGAGTCATTCAAATTTGAGCAAAGCTCATGATTGGCTGCAAGTGGTTAGCAACTTCCCTCACCTAACACACTTGCAGTTGGCTGTTTGTCTTCTGCCAGACGTTGGCTTTCATCGTATTTCGCTTGTTAATTCCTCAAAATCTCTCTACTATCTTGATCTTTGTTGCAACGATATCTCTACATCTGTGTACCGATGGCTGTTCAACTCGAGTGGCAGCCTTACTTACCTCGACCTCTCTGAAAACCAGTTAAACAAGTCCATTCCAGAAGCTTTTGGAAAAATGGCTTCCCTTGGTTACCTTGATCTTGGCAATAACCAGTTGGAAGGCTCCATTCCAGAAGTTTTTGGAAACATGGCTTCCCTTGAATACCTTGGTCTTCATGAAAACATTCTCAACGGTGAAATCCCGAAATCCGTTTGGAATCTGTCGATGTTACATGGATTGTACGCGGGGTCAAACAATCTTAGTGGAGAGCTACCCGAAGGTATTGGACAATTGCAGCATTTGGAAATTTTGGGTGTGTCTTATAACTCTTTGGAAGGCGTGATTTCAGAGGCTCATTTTTCAAAACTCTCGAGCTTGGAGTATTTGAGTCTATCCTCAAACTCGTTTTCTTTAAACCTCTCTTCGGATTGGATTCCTCCGTTTCAATTGGATGTCATTCTTCTTCGATCGTGCAAGATGGGTCCTCTGTTCCCAAGGTGGCTTCAAACTCAAAAGACCTACTCCAAACTTGACATTTCCGACTCTGGAATCTCGGATTCTCTTCCGAATTGGTTTTGGGATCTGTCAGCCGATGAATTACTTTACTTGAACATTTCTTGCAACAACATTAGTGCAACCGTTGTAAACTCTTCGTTGGAATTCTCAAGTTCCCCTGAAATAGATTTGAGTCGGAATCAACTCGAAGGCCCGATATCACTTTTTCTATTCAAAGCGTCTGCATTAAATCTCAACGGAAACAGATTTTCAGAACTACATTCCATATGTGCTGTCACTGAGGATGCATCCTTGAACTTCCTCGACATTTCCTCTAATCAGTTGTCTGGCGAATTACCCGATTGCTGGTCACATTTTAAAGAGTTGAAAGTTCTTACTCTGGGCAATAATGAGTTGAAAGGTAATATTCCCATCTCTATTGGCTCCTTAACTTTGGTTAGTACATTGAATTTAGCTAGCAATAGCTTCGTCGGGGAATTACCTACTTCCTTGAAGAATTGCACGGAGTTGATAGTCTTCGATGTAAGTGAGAATAAATTATCTGGATCGGTTCCAACGTGGATAGGTGGTGGTTTACCTTATCTCACAGTTCTCACTTTGCGGTCTAATCGCTTCAATGGAAGGATCCCATCAAATTTATGTGATCTAAAATCTCTTCAACTTTTGGACTTTTCCTCAAATAACTTCTCAGGAAGCCTACCAAGATGCCTCAATCTATTGGCTGCAATGAGAAGAAGTTGGAGTCTAGATACAGCCATATCCCACACATACGATGCCTATCCGGTTAGTCCACGGACATTCTCTTACAATGTATATACCGATAAAGTACTCTTACAATGGAAAGGGAAATTGTCTGAGTTCATCAATACTCTGAGACTTGTAAAGAGTATTGACCTGTCAAGTAACAAGTTGAGTGGAGAGATTCCGAGAGAAATCACCGAGCTTGTTGGATTGATTTTTTTGAACCTGTCGAGAAACAGTTTTAGCGGACAAATTCCTTCCACCATTGGTCACCTGGAATGGTTAGATTCTCTTGATTTCTCAAGCAATCATCTCTCTGGGAGAATTCCCGCAAGCCTCTCTCAAGTGTCTCGTCTTAACACATTGGATTTGTCTAACAACAACTTGTCGGGAAAAATTCCTATTAGCACTCAACTCCAAAGCTTTGACGCCGCAGCATACGCAGGAAATCTTGACCTTTGTGGTGATCCACTGCCAAATAAATGTCCCGGAGAAGAACAAACCGTCCCTGAGACTAATGAAGAAGCAAGCGACGAAGGAGATCAGGAGGAGGGGTTTGTAAGCAGAGGATTTTACATCAGTTTGGGGCTTGGCTTCATAATCGGATTTTGGGGAGTTTTTGGGTCGTTGCTCTTCAACAAGTCTTGGAGATACAAATATTTCAACTACTTGGATTATGTAGGAGACTGGATTTACGTTATTGCAGCAATTCATAAGGCAAAACTACTGAGGCTGATCAAAGGATAAATGGTATGTATTTCTCTTTAATCTCAAAAAGCCAACGTGAAATTTCCTATCAATATGGTTAACTGTTTCTTGGCGATCTTGCTTTAATTGTAAAAAGAAAAAGAAAAGAAAAACCCTCAATAAATTTTTTTTTGGTGGGGGGGGGGGGGGGTGGAACTTAAAAGTTGAAGTTAACTAGTCATTTAACCTTTTCTATTTTTAATATTTTTTCAGAGATTTGCTGAGGTGATCATCAAGATGGCAAATTCTGGAGGGAATGATCTGTATCATATTGTAGTTGGAGAGGAGAGCCCTTCAAGAGAGAGGATACCATAATGGTAGTAGCTTTTTTTTTTTTTTTTTTTGAACCGTAGATGGGGATGTTGCAATTTATATATGTAGGAAAGTTAGATATGACTTTATCATTAAACTGTATCTCCAACCACGAAATCTCTTTCTTTTCCAAAAAAAGTAGGTGCTAAGTCACAAATTATTATTAATTTTTTATTTTAAGATTGAGATTATGTCTCCTTCTCCCTTGATTGTCCAATAAAATTACTTTTTTCAATATATTTTTTTCACTATTTCATATTATATTATAAAAAATCTAGTTGCTTTCTCTTCACTATTTCAATATTTTCTCTCTTCATACCATATACTTAGGTTTTGTTATTATTAGTCCCACGTATGTATCATATGTTCAGATTTCTGGGTAAACTTAAAAAAATCATAACAATTCACTTACAAATCCAAATAAGGTAAAACATATGTCATTGGAAAGCTTATGGTATCAAGTTTATACAATAAGAACAGTTTTATAAAAAATTATAGTTTACTAACCCAAATAATACAAAACCCATGACTAGACTATAAAATTCATTAAAAATTACATATTTATCCATTTGAGGCGTAAGATACCTTGTTGGAAAGTTTAAAGAATCTAGTTTATTAATCTATAACTTATGATCCAAAATTTTGAGTTAAAAAGGTTCGGATTTCACAAAATCCGTAGCTAGACTGTACCCCAGATATTTCTTTTCTCTCTAGTTTTGTGTCACAACTTCAAATGCACATAACTTTAAACATACAGAGTAAACTAAGTGATTCTAAAGTCTAAAATGAAGCTTATTCTCTGTATAAATTTACCATATACTTTATTTTTCATGTCAAAGTTTCTAACTTATGCCATATCATCACAATAACCACAAGCACTAAAAAAGTTCGTAGATCTTACTGAAATGCTCCGTGGATCCTCTAAGACCTCGGACCTCCAAGTTCTTCTTAAAATCTTTTCCTAGGTAAAAAGAGGTCTAACATTAAGATTCTAACTAAACAACATGATTTAGTTCTCCAAAAAGGACTAAAACACAAGTCAAACCACTTGGTTACTTCTAATAACACGTCCTCTAACTCCACTTCACATTTCTTTGAACTTGGTAATGTGGTTGCTTGGAGCTTGAAAATGGAGGGAGGAAGGTGCTATAGATCAAAGGTTGTCATCTTTGATCTCATAATTGGATCTTTTATCACACTAATCCTTACCTTAAACTATCATTGGTCATTTATCATCTAAAGCTTGGCCATTGATTTGCCTAGGGTCTTTTAATATAAAATCTATACCATTGATTTTAAATCTAAGCACAATTCTTGATCAATCTTCCACCATTGGATTTACAAAGAGTAAATCCTGATCATTTATCTCCTATCTATGTGACACATGAATTTTCCTAATCATACTCTTAAAACTTAAATATTGATATGACCAAAATAAATATTAAGGTCATTAAATTGACTCACTAACAATAATCGGAGTTCCTTATCAAAAATTAACATTTATTTCTCTAATTCGACAAAATAAATTTTTCGCATAAATTTATTTGTCGTTCTACTCATTTTCTATGTATCTATAATTTCTTATTTAAATAGAGAAATCCAACCTTATTAGATCATTGACATCATCATACTGATGATACATATATAATCATTCATGATTTTGAAATTTGATATTCATCAAAATAATTCATTAGAAATATATTAATGAAGGAAATCCATGATAGTAATTCATAAAATCAAGTTTATGAATTTTTAGGGCATAAAAAAAATGCCGAGTTGAGCTCAAAATATTCCAAATTTTATTATTGACTTTAAAAAATTAGCATTCATTCAGCTTTTGATAAAGAAGTGGAAGGTCGATTTACAAGACTTGACTTTGAGTCTATAAATTAATCTCATAGTGTAGTTTTATTTTCTTAATTTTCTTCCCTCTCTTTTATTTTTATTTTTATTTTTTGATAAAGCCGGAGCCAGGAAACTTTCCACGATGTTAGCTAGATTCCTTAAAAGGTTGACAGACTTTCATGATATTAATTACTCGTCTTAGCAAATTGACTGACTTTCGCAATCACTCTAAAACGTAGATAGTTGGTTGGATCTACAGATTTTAATGTCATCTTCCGATATCAGTTATTCTCTCCTTTAGTTGAGAGAAAAAAAAAAAAAAAAGAAAAAAAGAAAAGAGAGAGAGAGAGAGAGAGAAAGAGAGAGGGAGATATGTGGAAGTACTAGATGCAAGATCAAAAGTAACATGGCTGGAATCTTAGAATACTTATTGGCTGTTTTATTGATCTGTTTGAAATGGAGTTAAATTGAAGTTAAATTGAATTTGAAATTATTTATTTGGTTGAAATCAAACTGTTTAGAGTTAAAAAGTATAAAAATTTGAATAGTGTTTGGGAAAAAAAACCATGTGAATAATATTTTGTTTTATCTCGAAATTCTATATAATTTAAAAAATATCTCAATTCGACTTAAAATAATAAAGTCATGAACTTTTAAAGTTTGAGTTTTTAAGTTAGAGTTGGGGATATAAATAGTAAAAGTAAGTTGATTTTTCATGAAAAAGATAAACTAAATACATCCATTAGTAAATTTTCAAAGTCATTAAAGAAGACTGTTCGGTTTTGAATCGTTTGGATTACTGTCAACGTATCCAACTCTACTTGTGAAGATTTAAACCCACATCCTTTGCTCACAACAAGCTCTCACACAAAGTTTTAGCTTCAGCTAACTTTGGAGATGAAGGATCATAGAAGTTCTTAGCCATAGCAGCCATGACAAATCCCGTTGAATGCCCCAACTTCAATCTTTTGAGATTCTTAACAAATGGCTGCATTGAAAACTTTATAAAATAGAGTTATTTTAGCATTTTTAAGCTTTAATTTTTGTTATAATCTTAGAATTTATTTTAATTTTTTTCCCAAAAATAATTATATTATCTCAAATGTGTATGTTAATTATATTAAGAGGGTTATAAGTATCAATTTAGAGCTAAAGTGTGATTAAAAGATTTGAAAATTGCAAAGGGAAATTCGCAGCAAACTTCCACCACTCGTGCAAGTATTTCACATGCTCCTGTCGCAGTTTCAGCCGTTGGATCAACTCCAACAGGGCCTTAGATCGCGAGTGCAGCCCACTCTTCTTGCCAGGCACGTCCAAAGCCGCATGTCAATCCTAATCAGAGGTGCTAGAGCTGGTGTAGCTTGTCCTACAAACTCCTTGTGGCCTGCGAGCTCCTGCCAATGCCAGCTCACCACACGGCTGCAGATTTCCTCCCTGCCAACCATAGCTCGCCACCTGTCCACATTGGTCGATTTATTCAATTTGAGTCCGAGAGGGAGTCATTGAGTTTTCATGATTAGAATGCGATGAGTAATGATAAAATAGAGAGATATATCTGTAGGGTTTGTGCAATATTATGAATTTCTTGTACTTAGTGAATTCTGATGGGTTGAAATCATCATAAAGATATAGAGAATTTACTCGTTAGAATGAATTGTTAAGTTTTGAGCAAGATTAATATTATTTTATAGTGATTCGCGGACAACACAGGGATCAAACATTGATTGATTGGATTAGAGGATTTAAATATCATTAATCCGGTGAAATTAGAAATCACAGATTTTTAGTATTTTGAGTTTTCGTCTTTTACAATTTTATTCAGTTTATTCAAATAAAATTATAGTTGATATAATTTAGGTAATTAATAACGACAGTTCTCGTAAGAACGATACTCTACTTATCACTTTATTTCTTGTTGACAATAACGCGCACTTGCGTCAAAAAATACACAACATGCATCTGCATTTAGTTTGTAGCAGTTTCCTTCTGGAGGATTCCATCTCACATCAATTCGACTACAAGGAGATAATACAACTCCAATGCTTTTCGTAGCTTGAGCAGAGTAGAATTCCTTGAGGTAACTTGTAGCCCATTCATAGACCATAATGGGAGTTCTTGTCTTTGAACCATGAATTCTCTTATATCTTTCACTCCAAATACACCATGCTAAGCAAAGAAAAAGTTCAAACTGCTGTTGAGAAAGTTGTCCTGCTAACAGATGAAGAACTTCTTTGAATGGCGAATGAAATAAATTCTTGAAACGAATCTTCAAATCAGAAAGCCTCCAAATTGCCTTGGCAAATTTACATAATAAAAGCACATGTCCTACTGACTTCCATGCTGACTGACATAAAGAGTAACATGCTGAAATTATGATCTTTTTTCAGAAGAGCCCAACTACTGTAGGTAAGGCCTCATGATAAAATAGAAGGTTTCATACTGGAATCTCTTGGGAACATGACATCCCTTTTGCACCTTGATCTCAATTTGAATGGGTTCGAAGGTTCCATCCCAGAAGCTTTGGGGAACTTAATCTCGGCAGTAATATTCACTTAGAAGGTGGAATTTATGCATGTTGCGTGAATTGTATGCACGAGAAAATAATCTCAGTAAACTGAATCTTCCTGAGAACATTGAATCATTCTCCACATGCACACGTTACTCTCTAGAGGTTTGGGACTTCACTTTGAATCAAATTATGGGGCCTTTCCCAAATCTGAGTCTTTTTTCATCTTTGAAAGAGCTATCACTTTTTTTCGAATCAATTCAATGGAACTGTTCCTGAATCAATTGGACAATTATCACAATTAGAAGATCTGGACATTTCGTGTAACTCTTTTAAAGGTTTAATTTCTGAAGCTCATTTTTCAAACCTGTCCAAACTATCTCTTTTGAGCTTTTCTGGTAACTCGTTGATTTTCAACATCAGTTCCGATTGGATTCCTCCTTTTCAGTTGGATTCAATAAACCTTGCCTCTTGCAAGCTGGGCCGTCAGTTCCCAAAATGGCTTCAAACACAGAAGAATTATTCACAACTTTATATTTTCAACTCTGGAATGGTTTTGGGATGATCTGTCTCCTAAAATCTTTTCTTTGGACCTTTCCAACAATCAAATCTATGGAAGTATCCCAAATTCTCCTATTGAAATTGCAGGTTACCCTGCAATAGATCTGAGTTCAAACGAGTTAGAAGGTCCAATAATACCTCCTTTCCTATTGAAAGTTGGCACACTAAATCTTTCGACGAATGTATTTTCGAAACTAGATTCCTTGTGCGATATAACTCACGATGTGCAACGAGCTTTTTGGATATCTCATTCAATCAGCTGTCCGGGGAACTACCTGATTGTTGGACTCATTTCAGAAGTTTGGAAGTTCTTGTTTTGGCAACTAATAAGTTATCCGGACAAATTCCGATCTCCATCGGCTCCTTAACCGAGATTGAAGCATTGCATTTGGGAAACATCTTTTTCACCAACGAAATACCTGATTCCTTGAAGAGCTGCACTAAGTTGACAACTTTTGATGTGGGAGAAAATAGATTATCGGGACCAAAACCGACATGGATGGGGGAAACTTTGTCGAATCTTATCGTTCTTAGTCTACGATCCAATCGACTCTCTGGGAGCATTCCCTCACATCTATGTCCTCTACGGCATCTTCAACTGTTGGACCTGTCTTTGAACAACTTTTCAGGAAGGATACCGAAATGCTTCGGTCATTTTTCTGCAATGAAGAAAAGCGTGGAGAGTCTAGATACATGGGATACTTCCATTTCGCATACGTATTCATATAACTCCGGTGGAACTTATGAGTACACATATGAACTAAAGTTCATATGGAAAAGAACCTTATCCAGATTCAGCATTACTTTGGGACTTGTAAAGGGCGTTGACTTGTCAAGCAATAAGCTGATGGGCGAAATTCCGACCAAATTTACTGAACTTATTCAGTTGGTTTTTCTGAACTTATCGAGAAACAACTTAAGTGGACAAATCCCTTCCGAGATTGGAAAGCTGACTTTGCTAGACGCTCTTGATTTATCAAACAATCAACTTTCTGGTGGAATTCCTTCAAGCCTCACTGAAGTGGATTGTCTCAAGGTCTTGGACTTGTCGAACAACAATTTATCTGGAAAAATTCCAACAGGCACTCAACTCCAAAGCTTCGAAGCTAGTTCATACACAGGGAATCCTTAGCTCTGTGGAGCCCCTCTTCTAAAGAGGTGTCCAGACGATGAACCAACTGTTTCGGGATCAGATTTTATTGCTCGGAATGAAGAAGATCAGGACGGGTTTGTAAGCCAAGGATTTTATGTCAGCATAGGGCTGGGATTTGTTGTCGGATTCTGGGGAGTTTGTGGCACCTTAATCATCAACAAGACATGGAGATATTCATACTTCAGCTTCTTGGATGATTTGAAAGATTGGCTTTATGTTGCAGCAGCAGTGCGTAAAGCGAAACTATCAAGGAGGATCTAAAGCTAAAAGGTCAGTACTCTAATTCGAAAACTGCACAATATTTAAATCCTCTCTTAAGTCTGTCCAAATCCTGAATTGTCTAAAAAAAAAACTGTTGGCTTAATGTTTATATTCTTTGCATTGTTAAAGAACCTAAGTTTCCGAATTAACAAGTATCAATATATTTTATTTGTTGGAGCAGGTTTTGCACATCTAATGGGGAACATACTCTGTACCTTGGAATGAAGAGTGTGTCTTTACATAGTTCTGCATAGCTATATGGAGCAAGTAGTGTTGGAGCCATGGTTTGTGTCGTTGCTTAGCCTTCAAGAAACAAAATAAAACAGAGGATTCTGTTTCGTTGACAAATGGTTTGTTGTGTTATTTGTAAAGGACCTTCTGTCATTGGATATCAAGTAACTATATAAATGTATGTATATACATATTAAATTGGATATAATGTAAAAAATATATATACGTATGTATATACACTTTGAATAGTAATCAGTTAGAAGTTCTAATAAAGTTAAATAAGGAAAATAATAATAGTAATAAGAGAGAAGAGAATATAAATATATTTAATGTAGATATGCTTATGTCATCGGAATTAAAACAAAACTCATTAGTGGAAGTATTATGAATGAGTTCTTATATAAATAAAGTTAAAATATACAAAATTGGATAAGTTGGGTAATACTTTCAAATCACCTAAAATTAAAAATATCTTAAATTACAATAAAGTTCATAAGTACTTTACTTTAATAAGAAATAAATTAGAAAACTGGTTTCTCTTATAAATGGTTAGTAGTATTGTGTGCAAAGGACCTGAAGTTTGTTTGTGTTACTAGTTATCTGTAGGCTACAGGACTCTTGCTGTCGTAGATTCGATGAAAAGACGGATAATGTTCCTTGATGTAAAATACTAAATCGTTTTGATTGTATTATTGTAATGAGTTGGAGGAGTAGATGTCTTTGCTATAATTATTGTGAAGGTAACTTCAACAATCCTGCGTCTGCTTTGTTTGTTTATGTCATTCCTATATTGTTCTCTGTTTTTCCATTTTTATCATACTTATGCTAATTTGTACAATTCTTGTTGTTTTTCAAGTTTTTGTCTTTTGTCGTTTTTTTTTTTTTTGGTCCCTCTAAAAAGGACCGTTAAAGTATTAACTTCCATTGTGGATTTTTTTTTCCTATCTTTTACTACTTCGGTGCTGTTCATTTCTTTTTTGTCGTTCCTATTTTTTGGGTTTTTTTTTTTTTTTTTTTGCCAGTGTTGATGTCGTTGCTTAGCCTTCAAGAAACAATTTTAGTGGTCGGATCCCTCAGAGATTGGTAAGCTTACTTTGCTAGATGCTCGTCTCACTGAAGTTTGATCTGTCAGACAATCAACTTTCTGGTGGAATTCCTTAAGCCTCACTGAAGTTGCTCGTCTCAAAGTACTGGACTTGTCGAACAACATTTCCAGGTTATTTTCCCCCTTTTGTGGTTATGGACTTAATTTTGCGGTCTTCTGCAACCACCTCAAAGTTTTAAGTTAGTTTCTATTTTCATGGTCCATCTTCATTTTGATATCATCATTTTTCCCTCCATTTTCTTAGTTGTCGCTTGTAAATTTTTTTAATTTTTATTAATTTTATTGTCGTTTATATTTTTGTTGTCGTTTTTAACTTTTTAAATATGCCTCTCGTCTTTTTAAGGACAAATTAACGTTTTCTCCCTGAATTTTAGACCATGTAGGAAACACGCCCTCTGAATTTTAATTTATAACATTTTTCCCCCTAAACTTTGAAACATTTATAGATTTTTCCCCTCAATTCAAAATTTTTTTTTTACAGACTAACGCACTTGATAGCAATATTAAATATCAAATTATGAAGTAATAGTCATTGACAGCACATATAGCAATCGTTATTCTTATTAAACGTGAAATTATGAAGTTAAACATAATAGAGTATATGAAAAAAAAATGACAATCGGTCCTAAATATTTACTATCTTGACCTAATAACAAGGTTAACTTTGTAATTTCATACTTAACGCCCTCCAACTCATACTGCAATAAGTATTACTATATTTTTCTGTTAAAAATTCAACTAAATCTATAAATATTTCAAAGTTTAAAGGAAAAAAATAATATAAATTTAAGGTTGAAGGTATTTTGTGACAAGGTCTAAAGTTCAGCCTTCAGGTTAAAAGTGAAATTTTTTTTTTTTTTTTTTTTCTCTTTTCTTTTTTTTATAATAGATTTAGTTTCACAACGTCGTTAACTTCCATTTCTTTACCTTCAAAATAAATCTTTCCTTTATCCCTAAACAAACTAATAATCATTATTTCGTAAAATTGTAAATATCATTGCTTGAATTCCTCACGGATCATTTTAATCTTCCATACTAATGGTCCTCTTGCATATTAATTGTTATTGAAAGGAAGTCAAATTCGCTTTCATTACTAACAGAAACGTTTATATTAACCACTGTCAAACAACTGAATAATACTCTAAACAATTATATATTGGAAGACTATTGTTACTCGTTTTTAACTTTTAATTTCCTTATTATTTTTCCTCGCTAATAAATTACTTGGAAATATGGATTAGTTGAAACTAACGCTGAGGTCGAAGGAAGACTTCGACTTGTGACTTTCATCGCACTAATACCCCACCATGAAATATGGACCAATCACGTTAGGCCACATTGCAAACATCAAGCTTATTTTAGAGCAATTTTTTTATTTAACATTAAATTTATTTTGCTAACATTTAATATTAATTTATTTGTTCATCGGTTAGAATGTCTTAAAGCTACTGGAAGCTTTCAGGGCATTAGTCAACAGTCATTGCTACATTTTTGTTATTTAAATTGAAAGATAACATTAAAATTTGTTTCCTTTAATGTTTTCTATTCTTTTCTTGTCTTTACTTTTCTTTTTCAAACCGCTGTTTCCACTACGTAACAAAGAGAAGATTGATCTCCGACCAGAATCACATTTCAAAACCCAACGTCATAGTTTCATTCTCTTGTTGGCACGATGGAAAAATCAGGTCTTGCACTAGTCAATGTAATTCATTATTCAATTATTTTCATGATCAATTATACATTTTCGTGTTCATATACATATATATATATATATATTTCTAATTTCCTTCCCACTTTTTCATGTTCATTTTGCTCCGAGCTTGTAGCCATATTGCCCTGTTTCTTAACCATCTCTGTTGTGATCCTATTGCTCTGTTTCCACAATGAGTATATCATTGCCTCTTCAGATGATTTTGATGCTCTTGCTTTTGCTTCACTTCCAAGGTACAATGGATCCATATTCTAAAACTAGTTTCTCTAAATATTTCTGTTGTGATACTATTGCTCTGTTTTAATAATTAGTTTAGTATTGCCTCTTCATATTGGTTTTAATGGTGATGCTCTTGTTTTACTTCCACATAGGTGCCAATGGATCATCCAATGCAGCAGGAGAGCCAAAGATCAGATCATGCTTAGAAGTGGAGAGACAAGCACTCCTCAATATCAAAGAAGCTCTTCATGAAATCCAGGAAGGCTTTCTTTCATCATGGGGATACGACGAAGAAAAGAGAGACTGCTGCGAATGGTACGGAGTTCAGTGTGCCAACAACTCCGGTCATGTCACTGTTCTTGATCTTGCACCTTCAAATTCACCAAAATACGACGAAGATGGGAACTTGCACAGATTTTTGCAAGGTAATATCAGTCTTTCGCTGAGCGAATTGAAACATCTGACTTATTTGGACCTCAGTCTCATCGACTTCAACGGACATGGCATCCCGAGTTTCATTGGCACTCTCACCAAATTAAGGTATGTCAATCTCTCCTACACTGAAATGAGTGGAGAAGTTCCTTCTCAGCTTGGAAATCTTTCTAGCTTGGAGGTTCTTGATCTTGGCAATAACCATGATCTCAGCATGGAAAGTATGGGGTGGGTTTCTCATCTTTCTTATCTGAGACTACTCGACCTTACTTACATAAACATGGGACAAGCTACTGATTGGATGCAAGTAGTCAATAAGCTCCCTCATCTAATGAACTTGCGCCTATTTATGTGCACTCTTCCAAATATCACACCTTCATCTCTTTCTCTTGTTAACTCTTCGACATCACTTGCTATCCTTGATCTTTCCTTCAACCAGCTCTCTGTTTCTATATACCAATGGCTATTCTCCTTCGTCGTAGCCTTGTTCATCTTGATCTCTCTAACAACATGCTAGAAGGATCCATTTCCGAAGCTTTTGGGAACATGAGTGCACTTACGTTCCTTGATCTTGGCTATAATAACTTAGGAGGTCCCATTCCAGAAGCTTTAGGGAACTTGACCACGCTTATGTACCTTGATCTTAGCAATAATTACTTGGAAGGAGAATTTCCAAAATCCCTTTGGAGCTTATGCTTGTCACCTGAATTATCTTCGCAAAACACCAATCTCAGCGGATTGCTGCCTTTCGAGCACACTCAGTCATTCTCTAGGTGCACTCCTTACTCTCTCCAACATTTGGACTTGGGTGGAAACCAATTAATAGGGCCATTGCCTGAAGTAATTGGACAATTAGCTGAATTGGAGTATTTGAATCTTTTCGGGAACACTTTAGATGGTGTGATTTCGGAAGCTCATTTTTCAAAGCTGACCAAGCTGTCTTTCTTGCACTTGGATGGTAACTCATTTATTTTGAAGTTCAGCTATCATTGGCTTCCTCCTTTTCAGTTGGATTTTATTTCAGTTAGTTCTTGCAAGTTGGGCCCTCAGTTTCCAAGGTGGCTTCAAACTCAAAAAAAAATCTCGGCCCTTGATATTTCTAACTCTGGAATTTCAGATTCTATTCCAGATTGGTTCTGGGACATCTCTGTTAAGTGTTGGATGGTGGATCTTTCAAACAATCAAATCTATGGAAAAATCAACACCTATTCATTTGAATTCCAAGGTCACCCAAATATAGATCTGAGTTCAAATAAGCTAGAAGGTTCGATACCACCGTTCATGTTCAAAGTCGGGGCACTAAATCTTTCCACAAATGGATTTTCAAGTTTAAGTTCCATATGTGATGTCACAAATGATTTGCCAATGAGCTTTCTTGATATTTCATTTAATCAATTGTCCGGAGAAATTCCCGACTGTTGGCCACCTTTTAAAAGATTAGAAGTTCTCATTCTGGCAAATAACAAGTTGTCAGGAGAAATTCCAATTTCGATTGGCTTCTATCTGAGATTAAGACAATGCATATGGGTAACAATTCTTTGACTAAAGAATTACCTTCGTCATTGAAGAACTGCACAAATTTGATGGCTCTTGGCGTGGAAGAAAATAGATTAGAGGGACCGATACCTACATGGATTGGAGAAAGTCTATCGGAACTCCTTGTTCTTAGCTTGCGATCCAATCACTTCTCTGGAAGCATTCCCTCGGAGCTATGTCATCTGTCGCATCTTCAACTGTTGGACTTGTCCTTAAATAACATTTCAGGAAGTGTACCAAGTTGTCTAAAAAATCTTACTGCAATGACAAAAAGTCGGGAGAGTGGAGATACAGCTATTGACCATTTTTACTATATCAGTTACGGTTATGTATTTTCTTATAAAGATGATGTAGAATTGATATGGAAAGGAACACTGTCGAAATTCAGTAAGACTTTGGGACTCGTAAAGGGCATTGATCTGTCAACGAATAAGCTGATGGGGGAAATTCCTACAGAAATCACTGAGCTTATTCAATTAGTCTTTCTCAACTTATCGCGGAACAATTTTAGTGGACAGATCCCCTCAAAGATTGGTAAGCTTGCTTTGCTAGATGCTCTGGATCTATCAAACAATCAACTTTCTGGCAGAATTCCTTCAAGCCTCACTGAAGTTGCTCGTCTCGGTGTATTGGACTTGTCGAACAACAATTTATCCGGAAAAATTCCAACAGGCACTCAACTCCAAAGCTTTGAAGCCAGTTCATACACAGGAAATCCAGAGCTCTGTGGAGCCCCACTTCTAAAGATATGTCCAGGTGATGAACCAACTGCTTCTACAGCTCCGGCAGCCCCCAATGAAGAGAAGATCAGGACAAGTTTATAACCACAGGATTCTATATCACGTTAGGACTTGGATTTGTGGTCGGATTTTGGGGAGTTTGTGGCAGCTTAATCTTCAGCAAGACTTGGAGATATTCATACTTCAACTTCCTCAATGATGTGAATGATTGGATTTACGTCATGGTGGCAGTGCATAAGGCGAAACTTTTAAGGATGATCAAACACTAAAGGTTAGTACTCTGTTTCTCATCAAACAACGAGATATATATATATATATATGTAACTTTGTAATTATTTTCTGAGAATAAGTAATTTGATCTTTTGGCTTGGTTTCCATCAAATAATGTTAGAGAAGTCAAAATTTCCAAATTAACGAGTTTTAATTTCTTGTGTTTTGTTGAAGGGGCGGTTTTGCAAATCGTTCGGAGAACTCAATTCCCGTTGAATAAAGAGTATGCTGCTATGCAGTGCATAGCTTTCTGGAGCATGCTGTGTGGGAGTCGTGGTTTGTAGTGTTGTGTGTAAAAGAACCTGAGGTTTGTTTGTATTGTGTTGGTTTAGTTATTTCACTTGGAATTAAATGGACTCTTGCGGTCATAGAAGGTGTCTTGACATGAAAAATACTGCGTCGTTTCAATTGTAATAAATTGTATGTTCCAGTTGTACTATTCTCAGTTCCCAATGAAATGTGATTGCCAGTACATTTGTAGTAACTTTCAAGAACCGCAATTTTGTTTTGTACTGTCGTTTCTTTCCTCTGTTTTTTGTTTGATATTTTTGTTGAAGTTTTTCTTTTCTTTTTCTTTCATGGGTCTTTTGTCTTTTCATATTTATCTTTTTGGACACTGCCAACTGTTTGTTTCTTACAAATAGTAGATATTATTGCATCATAACATCAATGGAAAAAAGTAAGTGGTTTACAATAGAAACGTGTGATGTGTAATGCTATTACTGCCTTCACATATGCGAGTGGCTTCAAAGTTCCGTGTTCGTTTTCTATGAGTCGTTAATATTGCATTTTTTTTATATTTTTTATTTGTCCATTTCTTATTTATTGTCGTTTGTTTCTTCACTGTCGTTTTCCCTTGGTTGTCGTTTTTTCAATCTTAAAGGCCCTTTCCCAGTGTTGATGGTTTTTACAGTTGACGTCGTTTGAGCACGCGTGCGCATGTGTTTTTTTCCCCCCATAATTAATTATGGTTATGAACTTGTCATTATTATTGTTATTATGATTATTATAATTATTTTATGTTTTCTCTGATTCTCTTTGTTTATTTCTTTTCTTCTTATTTTCCATTTTCTGTTGTTTATTTATCTTATTGTAGGTTAAACGTGCATGTCATTTTCTTTTCTTTTTTCTTTCTTTCTTTGTCGTTCTTTTCTGTCTATACATTCATTTTCTGCTAAGTTTTTGATTAAAAGATTTTTTTTCCCCTCTAGTTTTGCATGAGAGAAGATGCTTTCGTTTTTTTTTTTTTTTGTTGTATTTTCTATTTTAATTGTCCTTTTTTGTCCAATATTTCTTTTCTTGTCGTCTTCCGGTTATATTAATCCATATTTATTTTCCTAATTTTTTTATGAGAAATGTCTTCTGATTTACCCATTTCTGTATAAAGAGCTCCTCCTCAGCCTCTAGCTGCTCCTTGTCCTCCTTCATTGATGGGGGTAGCGATCCGCTGTCCTCCCGGGTCTTCTCTTATTTTCATATTTTTTAATTTTTATTTTTAAGAAATATTGCCTTTTTTCTTTTTTTGGAAAAATCTGGTGTCTTTGGGTTTGCTAATGTGATGTTGAGCATTTGAGCTTGTTTATCCTTTATGATTTAATGTCATCCAAGTGGTTGTCATTCATTCCCCATTTAACAGATAAAGGAAACCATATTTTCCATTCGGGATAGCAATGGGGAGCGACAGAGAAGTGGATATGCTTCTTCACTTTCATATCCTAAATCATTGTATGTGGGCTCACGGAGGACCTTGACTTGTGACTTTTCATCATACAACGATACTAATTTTTTTAGAAAATAAATAAAACAAAAATAAATTATGGATTCATCGCTAAAATAGAATATACTATTGTTAAAAGACCCGATATGAATTGCAATTTTTGAAAAATTTGTTGTTATTGGGTTCACTAATCTGAAAATGGTTAATGTGGGCCCGTGATTTATGACTTTTCATCATAAAATAAAACTACTCTACTAGATAGGAAACAAACGAACAATAAATATTGGAATTTATTGATCAGATGACTTTGAAACGTGACCATAACATGAATTGCGTTTATGTTGAAGGCAATTTCTACGTATGCGAAAACAAGTTAAAAAATATACTTTGCTCGCTAGGGCTAGCTCAAGTAAGAGGGAAGTGATTTGAATAGGTCTCGGATTTGAAATCTAAAAATATTTTTGTATCTTAATAACAAGTGAGAGTCATAGATACCACAACTTAAAAAAGAAAAAGTGAAAATATATTCTACTAATAGAGCTTTATTTTTTAGCCATAGGATATTTATTTAAAAACTATCAAGTTTGGACTTTTTTTATGTGATTTTCATCAAAATTAATGTATAAAAATGTTTAATTAATTAAGGTACATCCCGCATTAAAAAAAAATCAATTCTCTTAAATTATGTCACTAAAAAACTTTGTTTTAGATCATGAGATTCTTTTCTTTTCTTTTTTTTTTTAATAAGAAAAGACCATTTTGTATTTTTTTTATTTTGATATCATTTTCATTAGATCTAATGTTATTTAGAACCACATACTATTAACAAAGGCTACGTCCATCGAAAAAAAAAATGAAACAATTTCATGACTTCCCCCAATAAATTATATACCTAGTGTCAACTTGCACCAAATATTAGAACGTACCCATTTTGTCCCTTGAATTATAATATCTCTTTAAATTCATCCTTAAAATTTGAAACATGCTATTTTTTGTATAGAATTATTAAGCTATTACTTGGTTTATGGTGAGGTAAAATGTTTATACTAAATATCCTCGTTCCAAAATAAATTAGTTGGCAACCAAATCTTAGGTACATTGACTCCTTGCAGTAGTTGCTTAGAAGCAAGACAAGAGGGCACAAAAAACAGAGAATTAATGTGTTTAATATTAAACTTCTCATGTGCATCACGTGTTATTCCGTCCAAACTAGCATGTTTCAAAGTTTGGGGGTGAAATTAAAGATGTATTATAGTTCAAGAGGTATAAACAGATACATGGGACAAGTTGATACTAGTGACATAATTCAAGAGAATTCATAATTTTTTTTTTCAAAAAATAAGTTATATTTTTTTCTGATTGGTGCCCCATATAGATTTTGTTCTTTATGTAGATTTTGTTCTTTATGTAATTCTTTTTGTTTTCTATTTCTTTTACTCTTGATCTCTTTCATTCCTCCTTGCCAGTTTCTCTTAAGTCATCATCCACATTCTCGTCTTTCTTTTCTTTTAATTTTTCAGAGTCAGAACAACGATACACGATAATCCTCCCTTGATCGAATTTATGTTTTAAATGTTTATTTAATATATATATATATATTAATATATATTTGTTTCTTACATCAATTTTGATATTTTAACCAAATTCGACTGCTAAAAACTTTCCTACTAGTTTTTTTTTTTTGGTACGAGGGAATTCTCGAACTTTTTTTTTTTTTTTTCCAAGTTATATGCTTTTTTTTTTTCCACAGGCCACAGCAATTATAGATGACAAATGACTGCTTTTGAGCGGGTAGGTTTTTTTTTTTTTTTTTTTTCCTACTTTATTTTGAAGGACTTGACGCCTAGACGTAGTGTGAGTGCCTAAGACCTTGACTTTTAAAAATTGACTTCTCACTCTCACTACCCTCCGGTCCAGGCGCAAGGAATTGATTGATTTCTTATTTTAAATTTGATTTTAAATTGGACTATTTTTTTTGCGGAACATATTAATACAATAACTGGATTTCAACTCTTGATTTCTTTTTTTAAAAATTTTTCTTGAATTATTAATTTAGTGACAAATCTTGTCTAGCTAATTGAAAATGACGATCTAATTTTTGAGAGAAAAATACACGTATATTGTACATATCCAATCATCTATCATTGTACACGTATACGTATATCGGAACTTTGTGTTCTTAGCTTACGATCCAATCACTTCTCTGGAAGCAATATTCCCCCACAGTTATGTCCTCTGTCGCATCTTCAATTGTTGGACTTATCCTTAAACAACTTTTCAGGAAGTGTACCAACATGATGTCTAAAAAATTTTACTGCATGAAAACAAGTGGAGTGTACGTCCTGGCAAATAGATACTATTTAGGTATTCTTGCTTTGTTGCATGTCTATCCAGACGAACTACAGTTGGTATGGAAAGGAAAAGTGCCCAAATCTGATAAGACTTTGGAACTCGTAAAGAGCATTGATCTGTCAAGCAATAAGCTAACTGGGGAAATTTCTACAGAAATCACTCAACTTATACAGTATATGCACAAAATCACAGGTCAATCACACAACCAATCCACCAACAATAAAACTGATCGGTGGAAGATACAGGGGCTCTGCCTATTCTCTTCTTAGAGTTTTCGACTTCCACTCCTAAAACTTCGTTCTCTCTCTCTCTCTCTCTCTCTCTCTGTTTTTTTAGGCCAAACTCATTAACGATGACAACTGGATCTCACTCTATATCTTTGACAGATTGCCAAAGCCTATATGTAGTGTGTGTTCATGGAAGACCTTGACTTATGATTTTTTCATCCCACTAAAACAGTAATTTCCTAAGAAAATTAATGGAACAATGACCACTATAATGCCCTGACTTGGCCACTGCCCACCAAATGCAACCCAATGTTTATTAACTTGGTAGAAACCGTCTCACATATCGAACTTGGAATCTAAGATTATGAATCTCTCTTCCCATCCACATAGCAATCCCTAGAGGGCTGCAACGAAACATATTAACATTGAATAGCAAAATCACGATTTGTTGAGACCTAACATTAAATCGATGCAACTACATACATAACAAACTTTTATTGATCTCCAACTTACCAAAGGCCCAATACGTGATGACAATATTAGAAGGGATAACGAGTGTAATTACAGGAGTTTGAATTCAGTAACTTAGTTAGCCAATCAATTCCAAATGCTTAAGTTGTTAGGAGCGGGGCAAACAGTAGTTTTATTATCTAACACCTTCAGTTTCATGCTCACATGTGAAAAATCAGGACTTGAACTGGTCAAGAATGTATTTTTGCTATTCAATTATTTTCACGTTCCACTGTATCTTTTTATGCTTATTTCTATCTTTTTATTTCCTTCTCCACTACATATATTCATTTTACTCAGACCTAGTAGCCTCATTGCCTTGTTTCTCAACTATCTCTACTGTGATACAATTGCCCTGTTTCAACAATGAGTAGATCATTGCCCCCTCCGACTGTTTTGTTGCTGTTGCTTTTGCTTTTGCTTTTCTTCAAAGGTGCCAATGGATCCTTATTCCAAAGCTACTCTCTCTTAATTCTCTCTGTTTTGATTCTAATGCCGTATTTCAATAATGAGTAGATCATTGCCTCTTCAAATTGGGTTTAATGGTGATGCTTTGTTTTACTTGTACATAGGTGCCAATGGATCATCCAATGCAGCAGGAGAGCCAAAGATCAGATGCTTAGAAGTGGAGAGACAAGCACTCCTCAATATCAAAGAAGCTCTTCTTGAAATCCAGGAAGGCTTTCTTTCATCCTGGGGAAATGAAGAAGAAAAGAGAGACTGCTGCGTTTGGTACGGAGTTCAGTGTGCCAACAATTCTGATCATGTCACCGTTCTTGATCTCGCACCTTCAACTTCACCAATTTATGACGAAAATTACAACTTGCGCCGATTTCTGCATGGTACCATCAGTCCTTCACTGCGTGAGTTGAAACATCTGACTTATTTAGACCTCAGTCTCATCAACTTCACTGGGCATGGCATCCCAAGTTTCATTGGCACTCTCACCAAATTAAGGTATCTCAATCTCTCTTATGCTGAAATGAGTGGAGAAATTCCTCCTCAGCTTGGAAATCTTTCCAGCTTGGAGGTTCTTGATCTTGGCAATAATTATTTTCTAAAAATTAAAAGTATGGGGTGGGTTTCTCATCTTTCTTCTCTGAGACTACTTGACCTTTCTTGGATAAACATGACACGAGCTATTGATTGGATGCAAGTAGTTACCAGGCTCCCTCACCTAAAAAACTTGCAGTTAGGTGAGTGCAATCTTCCAAATGTCACATCTTCATCTCTTTCTTTTGTGAACTCTTCGAGATCACTTGCCATCCTTGTTCTTTCAAACAACCAACTCTCTGTTTCTATATACCCATTGGTATTCTCCTTCAGTCGTAGCCTTCTTCATCTTGATCTCTTTCATAATGTTCTAGAAGGGTCATTTCCAGAAGCTTTTGGGAACATGAGTGCACTAAAGTTCCTTGATCTTAGTTGGAATGAGATACAAGATAGCATACCAATAGTTCTTGGGAACTTGACTTCTCTTGTTTATCTTAGTCTCTCTTCAAACAAGTTTGAAGGTCCCATTCCAGAAGCTTTAGGGAAGTTGACTGCGCTTACAGATCTTACTCTTGAGGATAATCACTTAGAAGGGTTCATTCCAGAAGCTTTAGGGAACTTGACTGAGCTTACATTCCTTAATCTTGCCACTAATTACCTAGAAGGAGAACTTCCAAAATCCCTAGGGAACTTATGTATGTTGCGTGCATTAAATGCAGGGGGCAACAATCTCAGTGGATTGTTGCCTTTTGAGCCCACTCAATCATTCCCTAGGTGTACTCATAACTCTCTGGAATACTTGGATTTAAGTTATAACCAATTCAGGGGATCATTGCGTAATCTCACAATATTTCCATTCCTGAAAGGAGTATTCCTGTCGGGCAATCAATACAATGGAACTGTACCTGAAACAATTGGGCAACTGGCGCAGTTAGAAGATTTACATCTTGATGGGAACTCCTTCAAAGGTGTCATTTCGGAAGCTCATTTTTCAAGGCTGACCAGACTGTCTTCCTTGAGATTGTCTGATAACGCACTTGCGTTGAAGTTCAACGATAATTGGGTTCCTCCTTTTCAGTTGGACATTATTTCACTTGGATCTTGTAAGTTGGGCCCCCAATTTCCAAGATGGCTTCAAACTCAAACAAATTTTAATGAGCTTAATATTTCTAAATCTAGAATTTCAGATTCTATTCCAGATTGGTTTTGGGGCGTCTCTTCTAAATGTTGGACAATGGATCTTTCTAACAATCAAATCAATGGAACAATCAAAAGTCTTTCATTTGAATTCCAAGCTCTCCCTATCATAGATCTGAGTTCAAATAAGTTGGAAGGTTCAATACCACCATTCCTTTTCAAAGCTGGTTCACTAGATCTTGTCGCAAACAGAATTTCAGGAGTTAGTTCCATATGCAACGTCACAAATGACTCACCATTAAGCTTTCTTGATATTGCATACAATCAATTATCCGGAGACATTCCTGATTGCTGGTCACCTTTTACATATTTAAAAGTTCTCATTTTGGCAAATAACAAGTTCTCAGGAGAAATTCCAATTTCGATTGGCTCCTTAACTGAGATGAAGACATTGCATTTGGGCAACAATTCTTTGACTAAGGAATTACCTTCATCCTTGAAGAACTGCACAAACTTGATTGCTCTTGATGTGGGGGAAAACAGATTAGAGGGACCGGTACCTTCTTGGATAGGAGAAAGTCTACCGGAACTTCTTGTTCTTAGCTTACGATCCAATCACTTCTCTGGAAGCATTCCCTCACAGCTATGTCATCTGCCAAATCTTCAGCTGTTGGACTTATCGTTGAACAACATTTCTGGAAGTGTACCAAGATGTCTAAAAAATTTTACTGCAATGAGAACAACTCGGAATGATGGAAATATATCCATTATCTATTCTTACAATATTGGTGGTTCTAAGGGCAGTACAACACAAGATTTTCGAGACGCTGTACACTTAATATGGAAAGGAAAAAGGTCCAGGTTTGATAAGACTTTGGGACTCGTAAAGAGCATTGATCTGTCAAGCAATAAGCTAATGGGGGAAATTCCAACAGAAATCACTCAACTTATTCAGTTGGTATCTCTGAACTTATCAAGAAACAATTTTAGTGGACGGATCCCCTCAGAGATTGGTAAGTTGACTTTGCTAGATGCTCTTGATCTATCAAACAATCAACTTTCTGGTGGAATTCCTTCAAGCCTCACTGAAGTCGATCGTCTCAATGTATTGAACTTGTCAAACAACCATTTATCCGGAAAAATTCCAACAGGCACTCAACTCCAAAGCTTCGAAGCTAGTTCATACGCAGGGAATCCTGAGCTCTGCGGAGCCCCACTTCTAAAGAGGTGTCCAGGTGATGAACCAACTGTTCCTACAGCTCCTGCAACTCACGATGAAGAAGAAGATCAGGACAAGTTTATAACCAGAGGATTCTATGTCACGTTAGGACTTGGATTTGTGGTCGGATTTTGGGGAGTTTGTGGCTCCTTAATCTTCAACAAGACTTGGAGATATTCATACTTCAACTTCCTCAATGATGTGAATGATTGGATTTATGTCATGGTGGCAGTGCATAAGGCAAAACTCCTAAGGATGATCAAAAACTGAAGGTTAGTACTCTGTTTCCATTTTCTTCATCGATCTGTTGTCAAAAACCAGTGTTCTATTAATCCTTGTTTTTTTTTTTTTTTTTTTTTTTTTTTTGCCTTTTTTGCCTCTACTCTGAAGAAAATGGTCCTTGATCTGCTATCATTGATCTTAAAATGTATGGTAGAACTCTGAACGTGTTGAATTAAATTTGGCTTCCATCCAGTATTGTTAGCGATGTCAAATTTTCCAAATTAACAAGTTATATAATTTTCTTGTGTTTGTTGAAGGAGCGGTTTTGCAAATCGTACGGAGAACACAATTCCCGTTGAATAAAGAGTGTGCTGCTATGCAGTGCACAGCTTTCTGGAGCATGCTGTGTGGGAGTCATGGTTGTGTCACTGCTTTGCTTTAAGATAACAAATAAAGGGGAGAATTATATGTGTTCTCTAATATATGGTTTGTAGCGTTTGTGTGCAAAGGACCTGAGGTTTGTTAGTATTGTGTTGATATTATTATTTCGCTCTGATTCTCTTTTGTTTACTTGTCTTCCATTTGTCCTTCTTTTTTCCTTTCATTGTCTTTTTAACTTGCTTGTCTTTTTTTTTTTTTTTTTTTTTTTTTTTTTTTAACTTGGCTTTTCTCTTTCTTGTTTTTTATGACAAAGATGAGTGCTTCAAAATAAGTCAAACATTTCGTAAATGTTTGTTTTTTCTATTATCTAGATCTGATTATGGAATTTATTTATATTTCATATATTATCTTTTAGGACACTGTTTAAAGTTTGTTTCTCACAAATTGCAAGTATGTGGTTTAAAATAGGAACGTGTGATATGTAATGCTATTACTGCCTTCGCACATGCGAGTGGTTTCAAAATTACGTGTTCGTTTGAGTCTTTTTTATTCTTTTTTTTATATGATCATTTCTTATTTATTGTCTTCCCACTTTTCTTCACTGTCGTTTTCCCTTGGTTGTCGTTTTTTCCATTTTGTCTGTCGTTTTTCCGTTGGTCATGTTTTACGCGCGTGATTTTTCTTCCCTTTTTTTTTTTTTGGCATAATTAATTATGGTTGAACTTGGCTCTTTTTTCTTTCTTAAAAAAAAAAAAAACATTAGGGGTGAGGAATTCATACTCTGCACTATTAGATGAAATCAAGTATAGTATTACCGCTAAACTATACTTATAATCATGTTGAACTTGACATTAAGATACATTTTTTGTATTTAAAAGAACACACGGTTCCCTAAAAAAAAATAAATAAAAGAACACAAGGAAGAAACTCATTATGTTTAAAACATGTGGTAATATTAACATTTCCATTAAACACGAGGAAGGTTGTTAAGATTGAAAAAAGCCCTCGCTATATTTTTTATAGAATCGATATTTTAAATATTTCTTTTGTAATGATGAATTATTTCTTAAAATGTTCCTAACACTTCTTTAAGATCTCTAATTTCGATGTCTATTTAGTTAAATAAAACACCGCCTTTATTTTAAAAAATAAATAAATGAATAAATTCCTTCGTCTTCCATGCTAAATAATTATGTTTCGTTAGAAAAACCATGTGCAGACAATTCTTCCATTGCTAAATTTCCTTGAGGATTATGAGATAAGAGATGCAAAATAACGTACCGATAAGATATATATTTTACGGTTAATTTAAAGCATATAATTATAACGCCGTTAGAATTAATCAAACTTACTCAAACTAAGAAGGATTAATTAGTGTGCTAAATTGTTTTTAAAAATAATAAATCAGCGTTTGAAATTGCACAATTTAAAGTTCTAAATATATTTTTAGAAAATTGTATTTTTACCCTTCGACTTTTGCCCAAATTTTTTGAAAATTTCAAACCAGTCCCTACTATAAGTCGGCCATTTTTCCTGCTGCAGCCGAGATTTCCTAGGGAAGTGAAATTTAAAACTCCAAAACCTGATGTCAAGTTCACTTTCCTATCTTAAGACACCTAAACACACACACACACACCCAGTTAATAAATATATATATATATATATATACATACACGTACTAGGCTAGTAGCTTACGTTTTATTGTTTAACCCTCAGGAGGTGCTAGGAATAGTGCGAGTAGACGATGTGACATCAAGGCCACTGTAGTTGAATGGTATTCTATCGTACTTTGTTTTCAGTCTTTATTTTTCCATAGCATGCACGCTTAAATACTCTCTCTGGATTGGGTTTGGATGTCTGTGTTTCATTTCCTACTTTTGTTTGTTTGTGTGATGATATCAGAGGTTGGATTTTCAGACTTATTTATATATGAAAAACTTAATATTTCAGGATACCCATTATTTTATTTAAAGGTAGTTGGCGTTTTTCTTAATATGAAAATGGGTATACTTTTAGGATAATTCATTATCTGGCTCAACTCTAATATGTTTTTCAAAGAAATGCTAAAATGGGAATTTCATTAAGATTGTGGGCGAATTTTAGAATATTATTTGTTTTATTTATCTGGTGATTTTAATTATGAATTTATTTTTAATTAAACCCCTCCACATCACTATCCCCGTTTTTAGGTCGTGACAATAATTGAAATGTAAGGAAAATAATAATTTAATAGAATTTGATGAGAAAAAATTTTCTCATATCAATGGTCTAATCTATGAGTATACAAGCTAAAAGTTCACAACATAAGTCACAAAAATTACTTCAATCATAAAACAAACCATTGAAAAGTTTAATTTAACAATAAAAATAACAGTACATAATAATTAGACAGATATAATTCCTACAGTAAATGTTACCTTTCCCCCCTCTTTTTTTTTTTTTTTTTTTTTTGGGATAAAATTTGAAGGGTTTGACGCTCAGACGTAAGACCTAACGCACATGGTCTTATGAGACTAGTCACTCTCACTGCCCATCAAATGCAACGAAGCGCGTTAACATTGAGAGCTGAAATTTAATTGATTTTACATAAGTATACCATCTATTTTTCACTTATTCAGAATCTTACCTATCAAATAGATATCGAAACATTTTAAATAGAATGGTTATATTTGCGCATTTCTCTTCTACATATACACCTCTTATAATAATAAAATAATTGAATGTATTATAGACATTTTGTAATCCAAAATTACTTTTATAGAAGATATTCAAAAACAAAAATGTTAGAATAGTTTTTGTTGACAAAATGGAAGATTTTTGTACTTCTCGAGGAGAACAGGAAACGGATGTTTACCTCCCAAGTCATTTGACATACATTTGGCTCCTTTTTTATTTTTATTTTTTGAAATGGCGCGATGGAAAATTATTGGTTAGGCAGAGAGTTTGATAGACAAATCAGTCGATTCATCTTTGAAATGTAATGTGTTGAATTTTCCACTAGTAATACCAAGTTATATATGCAAGTAAATTTTAAGAAGAGTCATTCTCATGATTCTGTTTTTTATTAGAAAATTATAGCAAATAGCATATTTTATAAGTATTTTTGAAGTTTATAACATGTTTTATATGATAAATTATAGTATATGTTTATGATAAATCCTTATATTTTCTTAGCTTTTCTAAAAAATCTTGGATTTACTGTTAATTTTCAATAAAAAATTTATGTGCATAGTTTCATTAGATGGAGAAGAGGACGGAGGAGTGATTTTTTTTTATAATATGTAATCATATATTTGATTATGTTATTTATTCTTATGTTTAAAATTTTTCTCTATTCAAAAATGCAATTATCTCTTTTGCGCTTTTTTATTTGTGAGAATTAAACATATGCCATAATATTATTATTGAAATATAAAACATTAAAAATAATTTACAATTTGCAAAAAAAAAAAAATACAAAGTTATTATGTAATTGTGAAGTATAAAACGTGACAAAATATTCTTATAATTACTAGATAATTATGTTATTCTTAAAACATTTTAAAAGACTTTATATGTTCCAATTTAACTTCTATGTACATGAAAATTTCTCTTTTTATTTAGTTGAAGTATATAAGTTACTGATTCATATTGTTTAACTCCTATATACATAATACATGTCATGTGTTGTAATTTCTCTTTTTATTTATTTATTTTTTTTTTTGGTAGACACAGAAGCACAAGCACACATAAACCCACAAATAGATCGACCACAAGACTCTTCGGAAGGAGAAATCAAGTGGACCCATAAGTAGACCCCATCAGAAATATATATATTGTTGGGATTTTGTATGTTGGCAACTATGGTAATTTTTATTAGAAAACCAAAAACAATAGTTTGTTAGCTATTCTTAGGTGTTGTTTTGGGTACGAAGATATGGCTAGTTTCTAAATGGGAAAGTTGCTCTTTTTTAAGTTGACTTGGCAGATTTGACTTGGAGTATGAAGTTTCTGTTTTGGTTCAAGTCAAGGAAATTGCGTGCATCATAGTGAAGGTAATCTTGGAATTTCTTTGAAGTAGTAATTTCTCATTTGGATAGGTTTTCATATCATATTTAAATTAGAAATTTAAACATTTTCAAAAGACAAGATTCTTGCTGGTGGAATCAAGTAAGTTGGAAGATTTTATTCTTTGGGGGAAAGGTTTCTGTGTTTCATCAGCTTCTAGTGTGAAGGAATGTCAATTCAGATTATTGAAGCAAGTTTTCATATTTGAATTTCAAAGTATTAACAGATCAGGACACTTTTTGAAATTTTAATTATTTTTTAATCCGAGATTCATTGAAGATTGTAGTGTGGCTACTTATTTATTTGTCTCAAAAACAGATTGTTGGTGACGAGCTTTGAGATATATCTTAGTGCTTTGAGACCTTTTGAAGTGGAATTGCATTCTTATGTCTTTCGGGAGAAAGATTTGAAGTCTTCGGGAGAAGGAATTAGCTGTTGAAGAGAGTGGGAGTTCAACGTAATTGATGAGGGGAACTCGTAGAATGGATTAATTGACTTGGTTCAAGAAGACTAGCGTAACAAGGAGAGGGAGTCTTTAGTTTGTATAAGTCCATTAGTGCTTGTAACCGTTTGATAGTTAATGAATTATTCACCGTCTGTGCATGGCCTCAAAGAGTATGGTAACCGAATCTCGTAAAAATTTACTTGTGTTGTTTATATTTACTTTGCTTACAGTAATTAAAATAATTTAAAAAATTAATTAATTTGGTAAATAGTTAAAAACAGGTCTTACATATATTACTGCTTCTTATTGTTTTTCATTCTTCCTTACTGGATCTTTTTTGCTCTCTCTCTCTCTCTCTCTCTCTCTTTTTGTTGTTGATGTTTTCTCTGATTCTCTTTGTTTATTTCTTTTCATTTTCCATTTTCCATTTTCAGTTGTTTGTCTGTCTTATTGTAGTTTAAACGTGCATGTCATTTTCTTCTTTTATATTTTCTTTGTCGTCTTTTTCTGTCTATTCATTTTCTGATCAATTCTCGACTTCAAAGATTTTTTTTCCCCTCTAGTTTTTCATGAATGAAAATGGTTTTGTTTTTAATTTTGTTGAAATTTTTCTACTTTAATTGTCGTTCTTTGTCCAATATTTCTTCTCTTGCCGTCTTCCGGTTTTGTTGATGTGTCTTTATTTTCCCTTCTTTTTTTTTTTTTTTTTTTTTTTCCATTTTCATGAGAAATTTCTTCTCACCTTTTCTGTATAAATGTCCCTCGAGCTCCTCCTCAACCTCTACCTGCTCCTTGTCCTCCTCCTTCGACTGTCCTCCCGGGTCTTCACTAACTATTATTATATATCTTTTTAATTTTCATTTTTTTTTAAAGAAAAATTGCATTTTTTAAAAAATCTGGTGTCTTTGGGTTCACTAGTTTGATGTTGACCACTTGAGCTTTTTGATCCTTTATGGTAAGATGACAGGTTATTATTCATTCCCCATTTAATCGGCAAATGAAAGCATTTTCATTGGCCATAAGGAATGGGACGAGACGAGCAGTGGATATGCTTCTTCATATTCATATAAATCACAGAGGACCGTGACTTATGACTATTCATCATACGACAACACTAACTCTTCTCGAAAATAAACAAGATAAAAATATTAGACCCTTCTATTAGATGACTTTGAGACTTGACCACGACCCATCAATCAGAGCGCGTTAATGTTAAAGGCAATTTCTACAATATTATATGCAAAAATAAGGTATGAAGATATATTCTAAGTCAATTTCTACAATATTATATGCAAAAATAAGGTATGAAGATATATTCTATTGTAATTAAATGTCATTGTTGTAGTCTTGTTCTTGTCGTTTTTGTTTTTATACTTTTTCCACATGATGCGGCCCACGATTTGACTTTGGACTTTTGACTTTCCTCATGCTTGACTGGAATTTAGCCTATTGACACGTGAATCAATCATAAACCTTGTTCAATAGTTTTAGCTTGATATTGAAAAGTTCGAAATTTTTTATTTTTCTTTTACAAGTGCAATACCGTAAATAATAATAAAAATTATAATAGTAATGTATATATATATATATATATATATATATATATATTGGAATTATAGTTCTCATTAAGCCTAATTTCAAAGCCTTCCCACGCCTTTGATGTGAGATAATCCTTGGTGCTAATTTGCAAAAATGAGTAGATTGTTACCTCAAGTTTCTATGCTTTTCTTGCTGTTGGCTCTCTTTGGAATTGCTGCTGGCGAACTGAAAACCCGGTGCATAGAAGCAGAGAGACAATCACTCCTCGAGTTCAGACGCAATCTTCATCACGACAATGGCGATGACCGGACTCTTCTTTCTTCCTGGGCGACTGAAGACGGCAAAAGGGAGTGCTGCGAATGGATTGGAATTCGATGCGCCAACAAATCTGGTCATGTCATCGCGCTTGATCTTTCTCCGTTGACTGATACCGACCTCGTTAATTCATGGTTTCTGAGAGGTAACATCAGTACTTTGCTTGAATTGCGGTATCTGAATTATTTGGACCTTGGTTTTGTGAACTTAAGCCAAGCTCATGACTGGACACAAATAGTTTACCAGCTCCCTTTTCTAACAAGTTTGTTGTTGCATGACTGTAATCTTCCAAATATCATTTCCGCGCCGTCTCCTTCGCTTCTCAATTCCTCGAAATCTCTTTCCATTCTCGATCTTTCTGGAAACAATCTCTCTGCTGCTTCTGTTTATCCATGGCTGTTCAACTTTAGTCGTACCCTTACCAATCTAAACCTATCTTCGAATAATTTCGAAGGTTCCAATCTAGAAGATTTTAAGTCCATGAGTGCTCTTACGTCCCTTCGTCTTAGGAATAATCGGTTACGAGGTTCTATTCCTGAAGCCTTCGGGAATTTGTCCCTTACGTACCTCGATCTCGCCTACAATATGATTGACGGTGAAATTCCTAACTCCTTATGGGACATATGCACATTGAACACATTCGATTTGTCTTCGAACAACATTAGTGGACGATTTCCTGATTTTACTCGATCACGGTCCAAATGTTCACTTCATTCTCTAGAATATTTAGATTTAAGTTCAAACAGAGTCCTCGGATCGATTCCTGACCTTACTTCATTTCCATCTTTGAGACGTTTATTGCTTCCGTCGAATAATTTAGACGGATCTGTGTCCGAAAGTGTTGGCCAATTGTCAAAGTTGGAGATTTTGGACATTTCTAGGAACTCTTTGAAAGGAGTGGTTTCTGAGGTTCATTTCTTAAAGCTTTCCAAGTTGTTTATTTTAGATCTGTCTTTTAACCCATATTTGACTGTCAACATCAGTTCAGATTGGGTTGCTCCTTTTAAATTGGATGAAATTAGACTTGGTTCTTGCAAATTGGGTCATCAATTCCCAAAATGGCTTAAAAATCTTCCGAAGAATCAGTTCCATCTCGACATATCCAATTCTGGAATTTCAGATTCTATTCCAGATTGGTTTTGGGATCTCTGTACTTCATGTATTAAAATGAATCTTTCTAGCAACCAAATTAGTGGAACAATAAAAAATTCCTCCATAATGTTCGTAGATTACCCCGAGATAGATCTGAGTTCCAATAAGTTAGAAGGCTCCATACCGCCATTTTTGTTCAAAGTAGCTGCACTTCATGTTTCTAAAAACAGATTTTCAAGCCTTGATTCCATGTGTCATGTCGAAAACGGTGCCCATTTGAGCTTTCTTGATGTTTCATATAATCATTTGTTCGGAGAGCTTCCCGATTGTTGGTCACGTTTCCAAAATTTGGAAATTCTTCTTTTGGGAAACAATAACCTATCGGGGAAAATTCCTACATCCATCGGCTCCTTAACCAAGATTACAACATTGCATTTAGGCAACAACAACTTGACTGCCACATTGCCTGAATCCTTGAAGAATTGCAAAGATTTGATAGTTTTTGATGTGGGAGGAAATAATTTATTTGGACCGACACCAACATGGATTGGGAAAAGTCTATCAAATCTTGCCATTCTTAGCCTCAGATCCAATCGCTTTTACGGGAGCATACCCTCGTATATCTGTGATCTGTTGTATCTTCAACTCCTAGACTTGTCTTCAAACAACCTTGTTGGCAATATTCCGAGATGTCTTGGTAACTTCATTGCCATGAGAGAAAGCGGGAGTATTGAAACGAGCATCGAGCACCTTTATGATAGCTACGAATCTAGCTCGGCAGGGGGGAGTATTGAAACGACCATTGATAACTACGAATCTAGCTCGGCAGGGGGGCTTTCGGAGCCACTAGGATCCTTCAATGACAGATTACAGTTGGTGTGGAAAGGGATATTGTCCGAGTTTAATGACACTCTTGGGCTTGTAAAGAGCATTGATTTGTCAAGCAACAATTTGGTGGGTGAAATTCCAAGAGAAATCACCGAACTTGTTGGATTGGTCTCGTTAAATCTCTCGAGAAATGAGTTAAGCGGACAAATCCCACCAGAGATCGGCAATTTGAAATCTTTAGATGCTCTTGATTTGTCGAACAATCACTTTTCGGGTGGCATTCCTTCAAGTCTCTCTCAAGTGGATCGTCTCGATGTGTTGGACTTGTCGAACAACAATTTATCCGGAAAAATTCCAACAGGCACTCAACTCCAAAGCTTCGAAGCAAGTTCATACACAGGGAATCCTGAGCTCTGTGGAGCCCCTCTTCTAAAGAGGTGTCCAGGTGATGAACCAGCTGTTTCTACTGCTCCACCAGCCGGTGATGAAGAAGAAGATCAGGACAAGTTTGTAACCAGAGGATTTTATGTCACGTTAGGACTTGGCTTTGTGGTCGGATTTTGGGGAGCTTGTGGCAGCTTAATCTTCAGCAAGACTTGGAGATATTCTTACTTCAACTTCCTCAGTGACGCGAATGATTGGATTTACGTTACTGTGGCAGTACACAAGGCAAAACTACTAAGGATGATCAAAAACTGAAGGTTAGTACCCTGTTTCCATTTTCTTCATCAATCTTGAATCGTATGGTAGAACTTTGGAGTTGCTGAATTTAATTAATGCTATTTCGTTCCAGAGTTGTTAGAGATGCTTCAATTTTCCAAATTAACAAGTTAAACTTTCTTGTGTTTGTCGAAGGAGCACTTTTGCAAATGGTGTGGAGATTATAAAATCCTCATGAGAATAAAGAGTGTACTTTCGTCTGGAGCTTGTGGTGTTGGAGTCATGGTTGGGTCAGAGTGTACTTTACTTTGAGAAGAAAGTAAATTAGAAAACTGTTTTCTCTTATAAATGGTTTGTAGTATTGTGTGTAAAGGACCTGAAATTTGTTCGTGTTACTAGTTAATTGTATACTCCACGACTCTTGCTGTCGTAGATTCAATAACAAAACAGATAAGGTGTCTCTACAGTTTGAATTATAATATTGTGATGAGTCCGAGGTTCCGCTTGTATTCAGTTTGAATTGTTTTCTCTTTTGGTCTATTTTCTATTCTAATCATCGTTTGTTGTTCATTTGCTTTTTTCTTGCCGTCAACCAGTTTATTTACTTGTTTGTTTTTTTTTTTTTTTTTTTTTCATTTTTATCATATTTCTCGACTTCATTTTTATCATATTTCTGCTAAAAATGGTAAAGGTTTTCTCACACATCCCTTCAAACGAAAGACCTTTACCTCAACTTTGAGGTGGGTGCAAAGGACTGCAAAGTCAAGTCCACGATCACAAAATGGGGGAATAAAATGAAAATCCTAGAGGTTATTTTCCCCCATTTGTGGTTATGGACTTAATTTTGCGGTCTTCTACACCCACCTCAAAGTTTTAATTACCGTAGTTTCTATTTTCATGGTCTATCTTCATTTGGTGTCATCATTTTTCCTTCCAGTTTCTTAGCTGTCGCTTGTATTTTTTTTTTTTTTTTTAATTTTTATTCATTTTATTGTCGTTTTTAACTTTTTAAATATGCCTCTCGTTTTTTTTAGGACAACTTCACGTTTTCTCCCTGAATTTGAAACACTCACTTGGAAGTTTAATTTATAACATTCTTTCATCCTAAATTTTGAAACATTTATAGATTTTTCCCTCAATTTATTTATTTATTTATTTTATACAAAATAATACACTTGATAATAATATTAAATATCAAATTATGAAGTGACGGTCATTTGCAGCACATATAGCACTCCCTACTCTTATTAAACGTGAAATTATGAAGTTAAACATAATAGAATAGTATAAAAAAAATGACAATCAGTCTTAAATATTTACTATTTTGACTTAATAATAAGGTCAACTTTGTAATTTTATACTTGACACCCTCCAACTCATACTAGCAATAAGTGTCACAAGTGTTTTTCTACTAAAAATTCAACTTATGGAGGAAATCCGTAAATATTTCAAATTTTGAAGGGAAAAAATATTACAAACTTAAGTTCCGAGGTATTTTGTGATAAGGTCTAATAAAGTTAAGCCTTCACGGTTAATAGCGCAATTCGTTTTATTATTATTATTTTTAATAATAGATTTTGTTTCACAATGTTGTTAACTTCCATTTCTTTACCTTCAAAATAAGTCTTTCCTTTATCCCTAAACAAACTAATAATCATTATTTCGAAAAATTGTAAATAGCATTGCTTGAATTCCTTACGGATCATTTTAATCTTTCATACTAATGGATCTCATGCATATTAATTGTTATTGAAAGGAAGACAAATTCGTTTTCATTACTAACAGAAACGTTTGTATTAACCACTGTCAAACAACTGAATAATACTCTAAACAATTATATATTGGAAGACTAGTGTCACTCATTTTTAACTTTTTATTTCCTTATTATTTTTCCTCGCTAATAAATTACTTGGAAATATGGATTAGTTGAAACCAACGATGAGGTCGAAGGAAGACTTTGACTTGTGACTTTCATCGCACTATATACCCCACCATGAAATATTGGGCCAATCATGTTAGGCCACATAGCAAGCACCATGCTCTATTATGGAGCAACATTTTTTTAATTGAATATTAAGTTTTTTATGCTGAACATTTAATATTAATTTATTTGTTCATCTGGTAGAATGACTTAATTAGCATATACATCCAGACGCCTACTTTGAATGCTGAAATCATTCAGGGCATTAGTCAACAGTCATTACTAAATTATTGTTTTTTTAATTGGGAAGATAGCATTAAAATTTGTTTCCTTTAATGTTTTGTTTTTTTTTTGTTTTCTTGTCTTTTTCAAACTGCTGTTTCCGCTACGTAACAAAGATGACTGTTCGCCGGCCAGAGTCCCACTTCAATAGCCACCGTCATAGTTTCATTTCCATGTTCACACTGCAAATACCAAGTCTTGCCCTAGTCATTGTAATTCCTTACTCAATTAACTTCAAGATCAACTATATTTTTTCATTTATATTTATATAGACATATTTTTAATTTCCTTCTCCACTTCTTTTCTGATTCATTTTTGCTTGGAGCTAGTAGTCCTATTGCTCTGTTGCAACAATGAGTAGGTCATTGTCTCTTCAGATGATTTTTGGTACTTGTTGTGGAAAATTACAAATGCACAATATCGTAAACAAGTAATAAAGTGATAAGTAAAATATCGTTCCTACGAGTACTGTCGTTGCTAATTGAGAGAAATGATTAGGAATTTATGCAAATTCTGAATTGTGAGCTTTTTCTAATTATCTAATAAAATTAGTAACCAAATTCATAACATTTTCAACCATGCTTGTGGAATACTCAGCTTCATCAGTATATTATTTTCAAGTTTTTATCGTCTCAAGAAGAAGTTTACTAAAGAATAAGTTTATAGATTTTTATCTCAACATATACACTGATGAAGAATTTTTACTGAATATGTAAAAGGTGAAAAAAAAAAAGAAAAAAGAAATCTCATGAGAAAAAAATTTAAAAATAAAAATAAAACAAAACATATTTTAAAAAATATGTAGTGCTTTAGATTTAGTATGTAGAGAAAAACAAAAAAAAAAAAAACAAAAACAAAAACTTTAGTTATATGGGCCTTTAAGCCAAAAAAAAAAGTTTAAGGGCTTTTAAGAAAACTAAGGGGTGGAATAAGTAATTTTTTAATTTTAAAATTAATACAGTAAGTGTTTTTAAAAAGTGAATGAAAGAAGCAAAATATGAGGTATGAATAGACTTACTCTTATAAAAGTTAGTTAAAAAGCCCTTTGTTTTAAAATGGCCAACTAATTTTCCTAAATGGTGAATCATTGATTGACTAGACTACATAATATTGTCAACTTGATAAATCAATGATTGACCATAATCAATCATTTAATGACAATAGCATACATTATCAATTTCTATATTAATCACTATTAATCAAATCTTAAGAAAAACATGACAAACAACCATTTTACTAAAAAAAAAAAAAAAATTCGGTCATCATATATTAGATTACATGACTAAATTAAGTCACTCAACTTAATATTCTTTCTTAATTTAGCAAAACTAAGAATATTTATTTTAAGAAAGCTATTTTTCTTGCATGTCCCTTGGAACGGAAGACCTCTACCTCAACTCTGAGGTGGGTGGGGAGTACCGCAAGGTCAAGTCCACAACCACAAAAAGAGGAAAATAAAATGAAAATCCTAAAGGTAATTTTCCCCTTTCGTGGTTACATACATGACTTTGCGGTCTTCTGCAACCACTCAAAGCTTTAATTTATTGTGGTTCCTATTTTCATGGTCTACCTTCTTCTTTAATTTACTTTGCTGTCGCTTGTCGTTGTTGTTGTATGTTCATTTTATTGTTGTTATATTTTTTCTGTCGTTTTTACATATGCCTGTCGTTTTCTCCTTTTTTTTTTTTTTTAAATCGTAGATTTAGTTTCAGGATGCAATTAATTCCATTTTTTTACCTTATTCAAAACAAATATTTCCTTTATCCATAAAAAAATAATTATCATCGTATCGTTATTGTAAATATCATTGCTTGAATTCCTTACGGATCCTTGTAATTTTCCATATTAATGGACCTCTTGCACATTAATTGTTATTGAAAAGGAAGACAAATTCGCTTTCATTACTAACAGAAACGTTTATATTAACCACTAGCAAACAACTGAATAATACTCTAAAACAATTATTAGGGAAAAGATAAAAAACTATTGCCATTCGTTTTTAACTTTTTATTTCCTTATTATTTTTCCTCGCTAATAAATTACTTGAAACTAACGCTGAGGTCGAAGCTGGAAGACTTTGACTTGTGACTCTCGTCGCACTATATACCCCACCATGAAATATTGGACCAATCACGTTAGGCCACATTGCAAATATCTAGCTCTATTTTAGAGCAACTTTTTCTATTTAACATTAAATTTCTTTTGCCCAACATTTAATATTAATTTATTTGTTCATCGGTTAGAATGTCTTAATGCTACTGGAAGCATTCAGGGCATTAGTTAACAGTCATTACTGCATTATTGTTTATTCAATTGAGAAGATAACATTAAAATTTGTTTCCTTTAATGTTTTCTTTTCTTTTCTTGTCTTTTCTTTTTCTTTTTCAAACCGCTGTTTCCACTACGTAACAAAGAGAAGATTGATCTCCGACCTGAATCACACTTCAAAACCCAACGTCATAGTTTTATTCTCATGTTCACACGACGGAAAAATCAGATCATGCACTAGTCCATGTAATTCATTATTCAATTATTTTAATGATCAATCATACATTTTCTTGTTTTATATATATATATATATATATATATTTCTAATTTCATTCTCCGCTACTTTTATATTCATTTTTGCTCCGACCTTGTTGCCATACTGCCCTGTTTCTTAATCATCTCTGTTGTGATCCTATTGCTCTGTTTCCACAATGAGTAGATCATTGCTTTTGCTTTTGATGCTATCACATTTTTACTCTAAATTACTATTTTTAGCCATCTTAACGTAATTAACTTACACACTTGAAATAATATAATAAATTTGAAAAAAATAAAGATAAATTATTAAGATTATAACATAAATATAAATTTAAAAGTGCTAAAATACTTTATTTAATAGAGTTATCAATGCTCATGCTTTTACTTTACTTCAAAGTTGTCAATGGATCCATATTCTAAAACTAGTTTCTCCTAACCAACTCTGTTGTGATACTATTGCTCTGTTTTAATAACTAGTATATCATTGGCTCTGTTTTACTTGTACATAGGTGCCAATGGATCATCCAATGCAGCAGGAGAATCAAAGATCAGATGCTTAGAAGTGGAGAGACAAGCACACCTCAATATCAAAGAAGCTCTTCATGAAATCCAGGAAGGCTTTCTTTCATTGTCATTCAGGCATTTTCCTCTTAAAAGAACACAAGAAATAACCACAATATGTTTGAAGCACATGCTAAATATTGACATTTCAATTAAATACAGGGGAGGGTTGTCAATATTGAAAAAAGCCTTCCCTATTATTTTTTTGGTCAAATCGACATTCGAAATACTTCTTTTGTTATAAAGAATTATTTTTTACAACGATCCTAATATTTCTTCAACATCTCTAATTTTGATGTCTATTTAGTTAAATAAAGACCCTCTTTATTTTTGAAAAAATGCATTTGTTCGTCTTCCACGCCATATAATTGTTTTTCGTTTGAAAAATCATGTGCAGACGTTTCTTATCTTACTATACTTCCTTGAAGGATTATGAGAGAAGAGATGAAAAATAACATAAGATATGTTTTAACAGTTAATTTAAAGCATATAACCAAAATATAAAGAAAATAATTTTCCAGCATAATTTGAGGATTAAAAACATTAGCGTAAAACTTACAACACCCAACAAACTGCCCAAATTATCATATAAAAAAACCGCCAAAACGCCCTAAACTTTGGCCAATTATGATTTGTAATTTTCACAAACTGCCATAAAACAAATTCACCTAAACCGCCCGCCATATACCTCTATCAAAAACAAAAAAAATGGATAGAATAATTTCTGTTGAGAAAATGGAAAATAATAGTACTTCTCAAGGAGAACAGGAAACGGATGTTTTCCTCCCAAATCGTTTAACCTACATTTACCTCTCTTTTTTTTTTCTTTTTTTTTTTCAAATGACGTGCTAGAAAATAATTGGTTAGGCAGAGAGCCTCGTACACAATTTGGACAGACGATTCATCTTTGAATTGTAAAGAGTTGAATTTTCCACTTGGATTACCAAGTTATATATGCAAGTAACTTTTAAGAATAGCCATTCTCATGATTCGGTTTTTTTATTTGGGAGAGTTAAACATATAGCATAATTGTACTATTTAAAACATTTTACAAATTTCAAAAAGTTACATGACTATTATGTAATTTTGTAGTATAAAACGTGAAAAATATTCTTATAATTACTAGATAATTATGTTATCCTTAAGATATTTTTAAAAACTTACTATGTTTCAATTTAATTCCAATATTACTACTTCATATTGTTTTGCTTCCTTCCTTCCTGAGACTTTTTCGCCCTCTTTTTTATTATTTTTATCATCATCATCATAATCATCAGGATTATTGTTATTATTATTCTTTTATGTTTTCTCTGATTCTCTCTGTTTATTTCTTTATTCTTCTTTTCCATTTTCTGTGGTTTATTTATCTTATTGTAGTTTAAACGTGCATGTCATTTTCTTTTCTTTTTTTCTTTCTTTGTCGTCCTTTTCTGTCTACATATTCATTTTCTGATCAGTTTTCGACTTTAAAAGTCCCCCCCGCCCCTAATAGGCCACAAAAAGCATTTTATATCCTATGTCATTGTATGTGTGCTCATGGAGGACCTGCACTTATGACTTTTCATTATATATAACGACCCAAAATTCTACTACACCAAAAATAAATAAATAAATAATAACAAAATAAAACTCTAAACAAATTCCATTAAAGTCTTCATAAAATTCAACAGGTATTTGTCGAAAAATTTGTAAGTCTTGTTTGGTTCGACAATGTATTGGACTTGTCGAACAACAATTTATCTGGAAAAATTACAACAGGTACTCAACTCCAAAGCTTTGAAGCCAGTTCATACACGGGAAATCCAGAGCTCTGTGGAGCCCCACTTCTAAAGATGTGTCCAGGTGATGAACCAACTGCTTCTACAGCTCCGGCAGCCCGCAATGAAGAAGAAGATCAGGACAAGTTTATAACCGGACGATTCTATGTCACGTTAGGTCTTGGATTTGTGGTAGAATTTTGGGGAGTTTGTGGCAGCTTAATCTTCAGCAAGACTTGTAGATATTCTTACTTCAACTTCATCGATATTTGCCACCTCTTCTTCTTCTTCTTCTTTTTTAATGGTTTCATATCTGCTACTGAGAAATTCAGAGGATTAGTCCACACTCAATAGTCGGTATAACATTAATTTATTACCTTTCCACGATTGTATTTTTCTTTTGTTTTTTTTTTTAATTGGGTCTCCACTTGTAATATAATCTTTATTTAGCTCTGGCCTCTTGCTAGTAATGAAATTCCAAATAAATAAATAAATAAATTTCTTTAATCATCTTTGTTGTGATCATATTTTTTTCAAAAGTGAGTAGATTGCTTCCTCTAACTCTTTCCTTTGTCATTATTTTATTGATTTTTCGGTCTTTTCCACGTTCGTTATGCATCGATTATTTTGATTGTGCCCAAGTTTTTAAAAATTTTTCTCCTTTTTATAGCTCATTCCCCTGTTGTCGTTTAATTATTTGATGTCGTTTATACATTTATTGTCATTTTTTACTCTGTTGCCGTTTTTTTAAAGTTTATTAGGTTATTATCTTGTTTGGTTACAGTTTCTTTTGCCGAACATTTAATATTAATTTATTTGTTCATCGGTTAGAATGTCTTAATGCTATTGGAAGCATTCAGGGCATTAGTCAACAGTCATTACTGCATTATTGTTTATTCAATTGAGAAGATAACATTAAAATTTGTTTCCTTTAATGTTTTCTTTTCTTTTCTTGTCTTTTCTTTTTCTTTTTCAAACCGCTGTTTCCACCACGTAACAAAGAGAAGATTGATCTCCGACCAGAATCACACTTCAAAACCCAACGTCATAGTTTTATTCTCATGTTCACACGACGAAAAAAATCAGATCATGCACTAGTCCATGTAATTCATTATTCAATTATTTTAATGATCAACCATACATTTTCTTGTTTATATATATATATATATATATATTTCTAATTTCATTCTCCGCTACTTTTATATTCATTTTTGCTCCGACCTTGTTGCCATACTTTTAAATTTGTTTTTAATTATTTTTGACAAGTATGATGTTGATCTCGTTATATATGTAAATAGTAATAGAAAAATCAGGTCTTATACTAGTCAATCTAATTCGCTATTCAATTAATTTCATGAGCCATTATATTTCTTTCGTCTATTTATATTTTTCTATTTCCTTCTCCACTTCTTTTATATCCAGTTTCGCTCCGCGCTTGTAGCCATATTGCCCTGTTTCTTAACTGTGTCTGTTGCGATCCTATTGCTCTATTTCAACAATGAGTACATCATTGCCTCTTCAGATGATTTTGATGCTCTTACTTTTGTTTTGCTTTAAAGGTGCCAATAGATCCACCCTCCATAACTACTTTCTTTTGTTTTGATGTTGTGCTCTGTTTCAATAATGAGTAGATCAAATTACCGCCTCAGATTGGGTTTAATTGTGATGCTTTTGTTTTACTTGTACATAGGTGCCAGTGGATCATCCAACGCAGCAGGAGACTCAAAGATCAGATGCTTAGAAGTGGAGAGACAAGCACTCCTCAATATCAAAGAAGCTCTTCATGAAATCCAGCAAGGCTTTCTCTCATCTTGGGGAAATGAAGAAGAAAAGAGAGACTGCTGCGAATGGTACGGAATTCGTTGTGCCAACAATTCTGCTCATATCACCGTTCTTGATCTCGCACCTTCAAATTCCCCAAATTACGATGAAGATGTACCCAGGCGCATGTTTCTGCAAGGTAACATCAGTCCTTCACTGCGTGAGTTGAAACATCTGACTTATTTAGACCTCAGTCTCATCAACTTCACTGGGCATGGCATCCCAAGTTTCATTGGCACTCTCACCAAATTAAGGTATCTCAATCTCTCCTTTACGAAAATGAGTGGAGAAATTCCACCTCAGCTTGGAAATCTTTCCAGATTAGAGTTTCTTGATCTTGGAAATAATTATTTTCTAAAAATGAAGAGTATGGGGTGGGGTTCTCATCTTTCTTCTTTGAGACTACTTGACCTTTCTTGGACAAACATGAGCCAAGCTACTGACTTGTTGCAAGTAGTTAATAAGCTCCCTCACCTAATGAACTTACAGCTAGTTTACTGCAATCTTCCAAATGTCACATCTTCATCTCTTTCTCTTGTAAACTCTTCGACCTCACTTGCCATCCTTGATGTTTCTGCCAATTGGCTCTCTGTTTCTATATACCAATGGGTATTCTCCTTCAGTCGTAGCCTTGTTCATCTTGATCTCTCTTCTAACGATCTAGAAGGATCAATTCCAGAAGCTTTTGGGAACATGACTTCTCTTACATATCTTGATCTTCGCGACAATTATTTTCTAAAAATGAAAAGTATGGGGTGGGTTTCTCATCTTTCTTCTTTGAGACTACTTGACCTTTCTTGGGCAAACATGAGCCAAGCTACTGACTGGTTGCAAGTAGTTAATAAGCTCCCTCACCTAACGAACTTACGCCTAAGTTGGTGCAATCTTCCAAATGTCACATCTTCATCTCTTTCTCTTGTTAACTCTACGACCTCACTTGCCATACTTGATCTTGCTGCCAATAGGCTCTCTGTTTCTGTTTTCCAATGGGTATTCTCCCTCAGTCGTAGCCTTGTTCATCTTGATCTGTCTTATAACGCTCTAGAAGGATCAATTCCCGAAGCTTTTGGGAACATGACTTCTCTTGTGTACCTTACCCTCTCTTCAAACAAGTTTGAAGGTCCCATTCCAGAAGCTTTAGGGAACTTGACCAAGCTTACATACCTTGATCTTGGCTATAACCGATTCAGGGATCATTGCCTAATCTCACAAAATTTTCATCCCTTGAAGAAGTAATCCTTTCGGGTAATCAACACAATGGAACAGTACCTGAAACAATTGGACAATTAGCAGGGTTAGAACTTTTACGACTTGATGGGAACTCCTTAGAAGGTGTTATTACGGAAGCTCATTTTTCAAAGCTAACCAAACTATCTTCCTTGGACTTGTCTGATAACTCGCTTACTTTGAAGTTCAACGATCATTGGGTTCCGCCTTTTCAGTTGGATTCAATTGTGCTTCGGTCTTGCAAGTTGGGCCCTCAATTTCCAAGATGGCTTCAAACTCAAAACAAGTTTTTTTGGCTTGATATTTCTCACTCTGGAATTTCAGATTCTATTCCAGATTGGTTGTGGGACATCTCTTCTAAGTGTTGGATGGTGGATCTTTCTAACAATCAAATCAATGGAAAAATCAAAAGTTCTTCCCCGGAATTCCAAGGTCTCCTTGAGATAGATCTGAGTTCAAATAAGTTAGAAGGTTCAATTCCACCATTCCTATTCAAAGTCGGTGCACTAAATCTCTCCACGAATAGATTTTCAAGATTAAGTTCCATTTGCAATGTCATAAATGGCTCACCATTGACCTTTCTTGATATTTCATTAAATCAATTATCTGGAGAAATTCCTGATTGTTGGTCACCTTTTAAAAGATTGAAAATTCTTATTTTGGCAAATAACGAGTTCTCAGGAGAAATTCCAACTTCAATTGGCTCCTTAACTGAGATTACGACATTGCATTTAGGGAATAATTCTTTGACCAAGGAATTACCTTCGTCCTTGAAGAACTGCACAAACTTGATGTCTCTTGGTGTGGAAGAGAATAGATTAGAGGGACCAATACCTACTTGGATTGGAGAAAGTCTAATGGAACTTATTGTTCTTAGCTTGCGATCCAATCACTTCTCTGGAAGCATTCCCTCACAGCTGTGCCATCTGCCAAATCTTCAGTTGTTGGACTTATCCTTAAACAACATTTCCGGAAGTGTGCCAAGATGCCTGAAAAATCTTACTGCAATGAAAAAAAGTGGGAATAATGAATATACGGCCATTACCCTTGATTATACTCTTAGTGGTTCGAATGGGCTCCGTGGCTTACCATACCAAGACGAAGTAGACTTGGTATGGAAAGGAACATTGTCTAAATTCAGCAACACTTTGGGACTAGTAAAGAGCATTGATCTGTCAAGCAATAAGCTGATGGGGGAAATTCCAACAGAAATCACTCAACTTATTCAGTTGGTATCTCTGAACTTATCAAGAAACAATTTTAGTGGACGGATCCCCTCAAAGATTGGAAACCTGGCTCTGCTAGATGCTCTTGATCTATCAAACAATCAACTTTCAGGTGGAATTCCTACAAGCCTTTCTCAAGTGTATCGTCTCAGTACATTGGACTTGTCAAACAACAATTTATCTGGCAAGATTCCGATAAGCACTCAAATGCAAAGCTTTGAAGAGAGTTCATATACAGGGAATTCTGAACTTTGTGGAGCCCCACTTCCAAAGAGGTGTCCAGGAGATGAACCAACCGCTTCTACAGTCCCGACAGCCTGTGATGAAGAAGATCAGGACAAGTTTGTAACCCTCGGATTTTATGTCATGTTAGGACTTGGGTTTGTGGTCGGATTTTGGGGAGTTTGTGGCAGCTTAATCTTCAGCAAGACTTGGAGATATTCATACTTCAACTTCCTCAATGGTGTGAATGATTGGATTTACGTAATGGTAGCAGTGCATAAGGGAAAACTTCTAAGGATGATCAAACACTAAAGGTTAGTACTCTCTTTCCATTTTCTTCATGGATCTTAAATCGTAAGGTAGAACTTTGGAGCTTTAGAGTTTAATATATCATGTCCTTCTAACGTTGCTAGAGATGTTTGAATTTTCGGAATTAACTAGTTAAAATTTCTTGTCTTTGTTGAAGGAGCGCGCTTTTTGAAATGGTGTGGAGATTATGAATTCCCATGAGAATGAAAGAGCGTGCTTTCATCTGGAGCTTCTGCCTTGTGGTGTTGAAGTCATGGTTTAGTCCGAGTGTTTTCCTTTAAATTATAAATGTTTTGCAGAATTGTGTGCAAAGACCTGAAGTTTGTTTGTGTTACAATGTAGACTACAGTTCTCTTGCTGTCGTAGATTCAATAAAACGACAGATAAGTTATTATTACGGTTTGAATTGTATTTTTGTAAGGAGTTGGAGATTCCACTTGTATATATTTACGGTTCAGGAGTCGTGTGTGTTTATTTACTTTTTAGTCCTCTTCTCATTTTATAAAGCTCTGGAGTCAGGACTTCTATGTATGTATTGTTGGTTTCCGTCGTTTTCTCGTTAGGTCTATTTTCCATTCTGATTATCGTTTGTTGTCAATTAGCTTTTTTTTTTTTTTTTTTTTTTTCGCCTTTTGTCAACCAATTTATTTATTTCTTTCTCTTTCTATGTTTTTCCATTTTATCATTTTTATTTTAAGTTAAGGGTGTCTGATTTAAACTCTATACCTTTTAATAATTACTGCTAGATTATGTTTGCAATCACCGTTTTTATCATATTATATTTATCCTAATTATACATTTATTGTTGGTTTTCAAGCTTTTCCCTTTTGCCATTCAAGCTCTTTTTTCCCCTTATAGGAATCGTTAAAGTATGATTGAATTACAAAAATTCCTTTTGATTTATTGTATTTATAATATTTTGTTGTTTGAATTTCAAAAAGTAACATCTATTTTTCTTGAAAAGCAAATTCTTAACAAAAAAAAGTCCTTATCTTAGTTTTTTTTTTTTTTTTTTTTTATAGAAATGATACATGTCGTCCAAATGGCAATTGCTGTTAAATACTTCAACAAGCAAGATATTACAACAGTCATAATAGAGATTATTATAATACCCTTTCATGATACATTAGAATTCTTATACGTGTGTTTTTTCATCAAAACAGATAATTTTTGTTAAAAGAGCATAGATTGGGGGACTCAATATTACGTTTTGAAATTCAAAGGAAAAGTAATACAAAATTCATAATTCAAGAGGAATTTTTATGAATAATTCTTATAATATTAACAATCATTAAGGATTTTTTTTTTTTCATTTATCACTTCCTGTCGTTCATTTATTTTTTTAGTATTGTTAGAGACACTAATCAACAGATTCAAGACATGGTCTTACAAATAAAGGGAGTTCGAATAGAGATGGATTGTATTTGAAAGGTTAATGAATCGATTGACAAATCCAATACTAATATCTTGATTTTGAACGACAATATATTGTGATCTTATCTATGTATCATATGCTAATACACGGTCAATCACTACTTGGATAAATCCTTTACTTATCATCACATTTCAAGGACTTACAAAAATCACTTACGTGGTGTGACAGTTTGTTATATTAATTCGGATCCCAACTTTTTTAGTAGTAATTCATGTGCTATGTTTTTATTAGTAGATGTAATCAATTGATATGACAATATTTTAAATATTTATCAATTGAAGAAAAAAACAACAACAACTCACATTTCACATAGGTTAGTACTCAAGAGTTGAGATTATAGTTTGTGCTCCTTACATTTTTCTTTATTTTTTGAAGTTCTAATACTTTATTTTTATTTTTATTTTTATTTTTGGGTTTGCATTTTCTTGGCTTTTGATGGGTGTTTTTTTTGTTCCTGTCATTAAGTTTGTTAAATATTATGCTTTCGTCGCCATTTTTATTTACGACAGGAGATTCAAACTCAATTTTATGATGCAATCAAATACGAAATTACAACTAAAATATACTTACAACCACATGTTAATTGTGTGTGTGCGCTTTTTTTTTTTCAATGCAAACGTAAACGACATGTCTTTCGAGGGAAGCTCATTATACTTTTCGTTTTTCTTAAACTATTTTACGTCATGTCGTTTTTATTTGTTTATTTATGATTTTGCTGAACATGCCATTTTTAATATCTAAAGTCTTACTCTTTTTTCATTTTTTATTTTTTATTTTTGATAAGTGAATATCTACAGTCTTTACTTTGCCTAAAAACAAACGACACATAGTTTTAAGTCTCGTTTTCTTTTTAAGATCGTCGTTTACAAGTCTTACACCGGGGATAAAAGTCGAGAAAATCAACGGCTAAAATGACTTCCAGGATTTCATTACCATGGTCTTCGCCACACCCAATCTTGAGTTTTCAAAAACACAACATATGTAATACGTGTTTTCTCAAATCTCATTGGTTGAAAACGCCGGACCCACAACACCAAAATCCTCTCCAACCAATCAGATTCAACGAAACACGTCTCCAAATATTCAAAACCAAAAGTCCTCAAACCAAAGAAAACTCAATCCATGTATAATAACTGTTAAAATTTTCCAAACATACATATCAAATTTGGCACCAAAAGTTCCGCCATTAAAATCTTACCACAATGAGAAAAAGTTGGAATGACGAACGTACATCCATTATCTATGCTTACAATGTAAGTGGTTCTCATAACCGTACAACATAGAGTTTTTTAGATGAAGTAGACTTGTATGGAAACGAACACTGTCAAAATTTAGTAATATTTTGAGACTCGTAAAGATCATTGATCTGTCAAGCAATAAGCTAATTGGGGAAATGCCTACAAAAATCACTAACTTATTCAGTTAGTATCTCTGAACCTATCAAGAAACAATTTTAGTGGACAGATCCCCTCAAAGATTGGTAAGCTGGCTTTGCTTGATGATCTTGATCTCTCAAACAATCAACTTTCTGGAGCAATTCCTTCAAGCCTCACTGAAGTCGCTTGTCTCAATGTATTGGACTTGTCGAACAACAATTTATCTGGAAAAATTACAACAGGTACTCAACTCCAAAGCTTTGAAGCCAGTTCATACAGAGGGAATCCAGAGCTCTGTGGAGCCCCACTTCTAAAGATGTGTCCAGGTGATGAACCAACTGCTTCTACAGCTCCGGCAGCCCGCAATGAAGAAGAAGATCAGGACAAGTTTATAACCGGAGGATTCTATGTCACATTAGGTCTTGGATTTGTGGTAGGATTTTGGGGAGTTTGTGGCAGCTTAATCTTCAGCAAGACTTGTAGATATTCTTACTTAAACTTCATCGATATTTGCCACCTCTTCTTCTTCTTCTTCTTCTTCTTTTTTTTTTTTAATGGTTTCATATCTGCTACTGAGAAATTCAGAGGATTAGTCCACACTCGGTATAACATTAATTTATTACCTTTCCACGATTTTATTTTTCTTTTGTTTTTTTTTTAATTGGGTCTCCACTTGTAATATAATCTTTATTTAGCTCTGGCCTCTTGCTAGTAATGAAATGCCAAATAAATAAATAAATAAATTTCTTTAATCATCTTTGTTGTGATCATATTTTTTTCAAAAGTGAGTAGATTGCTTCCTCTAACTCTTTCCTTTGTCATTATTTTATCGATTTTTCGGTCTTTTCCACGTTCGTTATGCATCGATTATTTTGATTGTGCCCAAGTTTTTAAAAAATTTTCTCCTTTTTATAGTTCATTCCCGTGTTGTCGTTTAATTATTTGATGTCGTTTATACATTTATTGTCATTTTTTACTCTGTTGCCGTTTTTTTTAAGTTTATTAGGATATTATCTTGTTTGGTTACAGTTTCTTTTGCCGAACATTTAATATTAATTTATTTGTTCATCGGTTAGAATGTCTTAATGCTATTGGAAGCATTCAGGGCATTAGTCAACAGTCATTACTGCATTATTGTTTATTCAATTGAGAAGATAACATTAAAATTTGTTTCCTTTAATGTTTTATTTTCTTTTCTTGTCTTTTCTTTTTCTTTTTCAAACCGCTGTTTCCATTACGTAACAAGGAGAAGATTGATCTCCGACCTGAATCACACTTCAAAACCCAACGTCATAGTTTTATTCTCATGTTCACACGACGGAAAAATCAGATCATGCACTAGTCCATGTAATTCATTATTCAATTATTTTAATGATCAACCATACATTTTCTTGTTTATTTATATATATATATATATATATTTCTAATTTCATTCTCCGCTACTTTTATATTCATTTTTGCTCCGACCTTGTTGCCATACTGCCCTGTTTCTTATTCATCTCTGTTGTGATCATATTGCTCTGTTTCCACAATGAGTAGATCATTGCTTTTGCTTTTGATGCTCTGCTTCCCGACCGTCAGATGATTTTGATGTTCTTGCTTTTGCTTTACTTCGAAGGTGCCAGTGGATCCATATTCTAAAACTAGTTTCTCTTAATCATACTTCGAAGGTGCTATACTATGGGATGAAGAAATTACTAAGTGGTAATCATACTTTGACTTAGTAAAATCATAAATTAACCTTTCCTACAGCTGTTGGAATATGTGAATAACACATACCATTCATGCCATGACTTGTATTAATTGGTCACACTACTCTAGCACATAAAGAAAATGTGACAAATGACATGGGCCTATACCAATAAAACTTTTGTGAATTAAATTGGAAAAGTCACTACTATTGTTTAATGCACAAAATTTGCATCCCAGAGAAAAACAAAGTTATTGATCATTACATATGGTCAGTTCTCATGAAATACTTTAGGCTGGTGGTCATTTTCCGTCGTTATCTCCCGTCTCACTCTCCTCTTCTCTCATTTCTACACCAATTTATTCTCTCTCAACAATTGATCCGTCACTTGTTCACCCTACCAACATCTTCGTCCATCCCACTAGCTCTGCCACCCGCATTTCTTCCAGAACAGAGTTGACTCGACAATATCCTCCAACGTGAGATCCCACATAGGGGAGGGGAGATCCGAGGAGAGCTTCCACACACATGATGGTGGGACGATCGGAGATCTCCTCCAGCATGAGATCCGCGCTGGGGAAGGGATCTCCCCTGCATAGAAAGAGTCTACGGTGGGATCGATTTTATTGGGATTTAGAGGTAAATAATCTCTTTTTTTAGGTAGTTTTTTTAACAAACAATAGCCGTTTTAAAAAATGATGGGTCTATTGACAGCTCTCATTTTACTTTTCTCACCCATTTTTTAAAATCACTAACCATATTTATTTTATAATTAAATAACTACTCGTTCCACCTCTTAATTTTTCCAAAAAACCCTTGTAAATAAACTTTTTACTTTTTTCTTTCTTCTCCCATTACAAAAACTTTAGTTATAAGGGCCTTTAAGGGAAGAAAAAAAAAAAAAAAAGGTTATAAGGGCCCTTTGGGAAAACTAAAGGGTGGAACAAGTAATTTTTTCATTTTAAAATTAATATGGTAAGTGATTTTAAAAAGTGGGTGAAAGAAATAAAATATGGAGTATTAATAGACTCACTCTTTTAAAACTTAGTTAAAAAGCCCTTTGTTTAAAATGGTCAACCAATTTTCTTAAATGCTGAATCATTGATTGATCATATAATATTGTCAACTTGATAAATCAGTGATTGACCGTAGTCAATCACTTAATGACCATAACGTACATCATCAATTTTCAAGTCAATCATTGTTAATCAAATCTTAAGAAAAAAATGATAGACAACCATTTTACTAAAAAATATATATATATATACAGTCATCATCTATTAGATTACGTGACTAAATTAAGCTACTCGACTTAGTTTTCTTTCTTAATTTAGCAAAACTAAGAATATTTATTTTAAGAAAGCTACTTTTCTTGCATGTCCCTTGGAACGGAAGACCTCTACCTCAACTCTGAGGTGGGTGCGGATTACCAAAGGGTCAAATTCACAACCACAAAAAAGAGGAAAATAAAATGAAAATCCTAAAGGCCATTTTCTCCTTTCGTGGTTACAGACATGACTTTGCGGTCCTCTGCACCCACCTCAAAGCTTTAATTTATTGTGGTTCCTATTTTCATGGTCTACCTTCTTTTTTTACTTTGTTGTCGCTTCTTGTTGTTTTCCCGTTTTTCTTTTTTTGTTTTTTTTTTGGGTTATATTTTTTCTGTCGTTTTTACATATGCCTGTCGTTTTTCTTCCTTTTCTTTTTAATAGCAGATTTAGTTTCAGGATGCAATTAATTTCCATTTCTTTACCTTTAAAACAAATCTTTCCTTAATCCCTAAAAAATAATTATCATCATATCGTTACTGTAAATATCATTGCTTTAATTCCTTACGAATCCTTGTAATTTTCCATACTAGTGGACCTCTTGCACATTAATTGTTATTGGAAGGAAGAAAAATTCGCTTTCATATTAACAGAAACGTTTATATTAACTTCTGTCAGACAATCTTATATTAGAAGACTATTCTTTCTGTTGTGAATTTCCCCGGAAAACCTACTGAAATTGGAACTCACAAAATCTGCTAGATTCGATTAAACCACACATTTTTTCTATATCAAATTTTTTTATTTTGTTCAGGCTCAGATTATTATACATATTAATTTAGCTAAGCTAGCTGTAACTATATTCCAAAACTACTTTTTCTTTAATTTTTTGCCGCACTACGACAGTAACTCAACTTACAAGATACAAAAGAATCAAATAATAGTTATTAATTTGACCCACTCAGCAAACGTATGAGATTTTGCCACTAGAGATAATGAAATGACTTAAGATCAATGATCTGATTATTTTGTTTCTAAACCGTTAATTTCAATTGCTACTACAAAAATTTTAGCATGTGTTTAGTTGATTCATTTGAGTTGAAAATTTTAAATTAGAGTTGAGCTGTATATTTAATGTGCATTTGATTAATTGAAGTTAAAAAATATAAAAACTTAAAAAATTTTAAAAGAATATTAATATGGATTTTTTTAACTTTTTATATATTTATTCTTTTCCCTGCTAATAAAATTAGTTGAAATTACGAAGGATTAGTTTAAAGTAACAAAGAGGTCGAAGGAAGACTTTTAACTTGTGATTTTCATCGCACTATATACACCACCATGAAATATTGGGCCAATCATGTTAGGCCACATAGCACACATCATGCTCTATTATGGAGCAACATTTTTTTTAAATTGAATATTAAGTTTTTTATGCTGAACATTTAATATTAATTTATTTGTTCATCTGGTAGAATTTTGTCATAATTAGAATATCATGAGTAATCATAAAATAGAGAGATATATCTGTAGGGTTTGTGCAGTACTATGAATTTCTTGCACTTAGTGAATTTTGATGGGTTGAAATTATCACAGAGATATAAGAAATTTGCTCGTTAAAATGAATTGTTAAGTCTTGAGAAAAATTAATAACTATTTTAGAGTGATTCGCTAGCAACATAGGAATCAAACATTGATTGATTGGATTAGAGGATTTAAATATCATTAATTTGGTGAAATTGTAAAACACTAGATTTTAGTATTTTGAGTTTTCGTCTTTTATAATTTTGTTCAGTTTATTCAAATAAAATAAAAGTTGATATAATTTCAGTAATTAATAATGATAATTCTTGTGAGAATGATACTTTATTTATCACTTTATTACTTATTAACGATAACGTGCACTTGCGTCAACAAATCCATAACATGCATCTACATTTAGTTTGTAGCAGTGTCTTTCTGGAGGATTCCATCTCACATCAATTCGACTACAAGGTGATAATACAACTCCAATGCTTTTCTTAGCTTGAGCAGAGTAGAATTCCTTGAGGTAACTTGTAGCCCATTCATAGACCATAATGGGAGTTCTTGTCTTTGAACCATGAATTCTCTTATTGCTTTCGCCTCCAAATACACCATGCTAAGCAAAGAAAAAGTTCAAACTGCTGTTGAGAAAGTTGTCCTGCTAACAGATGAAGAACTTCTTTGAATGGCAAATGAAATAAATTCTTGAAACGAATCTTCAAATCAGAAAGCCTACAAATTGCCTTGGCAAATTCACATAATAAAAGCACATGATGTCCCACTAACTCTCATGCTGACTGACATAAAGAATAACATGCTGAAATTACGATCTTTCTTCAGAAGAGCCCAACTACTGTAGGTAAGGCCTCATGATAAGCACGCCAAAAAAGGATTTGACTTTATTAATCACATTTAAACCCCAAAATTTCTTCCACCATTTAGTCATAACACTATCATTAGAAGAGGAAGCCTTGTCATGATTAGAATAAGCACACCCAGTAACCTCACTTGACCTGATAAATTCCATTTGCTGAATGATGCCATAAAAGCTTATCAGATCGAGGAAAGATAGGGACCGGTATGGAGACAATTCCGCTAGCTTCTAAACGAGAGAAAATCTGGTGTTGAAGTTTTTCTTTTTCTTTCCTCTGTTATTTGTTTGTTATTTTTGTTGAAGTTTTCTTTTTCTTTTTCTTTTTATTTCATGGGTCTTTTTGTCCTGTGATTTTTTTTTTTTTTTTTTTACTTTTTGCTCTGATTTTCTTTTGTTTATTTATTTTCATTTGCCCTCTTTTTTTTTTTTTTTTTTGCTTTTGCTTTTATTATCGTTTTAACTTGCTTGTCGTTTTTTTTTTTTTTTAAGTTGGCTTTAATTTAGCTTGTGGCACGTTTTTCTCTTTCTTGTTGCTTATGACTAGGATGAGTGCTTCAAAATAAATCGAACATTTTGTAAAATTATTTATTTTTATTATCTAGATCAGATTATGGGATTTTTTTACAATTTTCATATTTATATTTTAGGATACCGTTAAAAGTTTTGTTTCTCAAACAATATGTAGATATCATAGCATCACAACATCCTGGCACGGAGGAACATAGGGCCTAGTGGGCCCTTGTATTACCAATTTGTTCCCCCATTAAAGCCCTAAAGCACTGAAGCATTGTGAGGTGTGAACCAATACTCTCTTTGGGCTTTCTTGATCTGAGCTACTCTTTGGGTCTGTTTGGGTCTCATTAATTTGTCTCCATACACTAGATTTGATTATCCTATTTTTTTAGTAGTAATACTCCTAAATCTCTGTTCTTTTCCTTTTTTTTTTTAAGTGTAATTATTTTTTTTTTCTTTTGTCTTAACTGGACGCAACATGATCCCCTCTTCTTTTTTACTCTTTTGTTTCTCTCTCTCTTAGTATTCTTTTCAATATGTATAAATATATATACTGCACCATTCTAATGCTGTCTCTCTAATATCTTAAAACAGTGCTTGCATTTTACTATTCTTTAAAAAAAAATTATATTCTCTTTTGCTATGTAATTGTAGTGATTTTGTGACGTAAATTACAACAGGTCTACTAGCTGTACTAATTTTATTAAAGCTAGATTTTTCCAAAAAAAAAAAAAAAACATTTGTGGCCACTGAATTTAAATTCTGGCTCCGTCGTAATATCAATGGAAAAAAGTAGGTGGTTTATAATAGAAACATGTGAAACATGAATGGAAAAAAGTAAGTGGTTTATAATAGAAACGTGTGATATGTAATGCTGTTATTGCCTTCATATATGCGAGTGGCTTCAAAACTCCTTGTCCGTTTGCATGAGTCGTTGTTATTGCATATCTCTTTTTATTTGTCCATTTCATTTATTGTCGTTTGTTTCCTCGCTGTCGTTTTCCCTTGGTTGTCGTTTTTTCCATTTTTGATGTCGTTTCCCAGTGTTGATAGTTTTTAGCATTAAATGTCCTTCGAATCCTCCCCGCGAGCACGCGCGCGTTTTTTTTTTTTTTTTTGCATAAATTTTTTAGGGGAATTTTGTTTTCGCATAATTAATTGTGGTTGAACTTGATATTAGCATACATTTTTTGTGATCAAAAGAAAGAAGAGAAAACTATCTAAATAACCACATTTTTTTTTTCATCTATTAATCAATATAACACAAATTTTTCATTTTCAACCGATATGACATAAAATTTAGTTAATTTTACTTTAATTTTATATTATATTAACCTAATTTTAATTTTTTGTTCATATTAGTACAATAATCTTTAAATTTGTATCATTTACATATTTTCCTTGATAAGAACATAAGGAATAACCACAATATGTTCAAAGCACATGGTAAACATTAATAATTCCATTAAATACAGGGGAGGGTTGTCAATATTGGAAAAATCCCTCCCTATTGTTTTTGTTTTTGGTCGAATCGATATTTTAAATGCTTCTTTTGTTATAATGAATAATTTCTTACAACGATCTTAATATTTCTTCAAGATCTCTAATTTTGATGTTTATTTAGTTTAATAAAAGACCTACCTCTTTATTTTTAAAAAATGCATATGTTCGTCTTCCATGCCATATAATTGTTTTTCGTTTGAAAAACCATGTGCAGACATTTCTTCCATTACTATAAACTTCCTTGAAGGATTATGAGAGAAGAGATGAAAAATAACGTAATGATAAGATATATTTTGAACAATTAATTTATAGCATATTGTCAAAATATAAAGAAAATGATAGTCTAACAGAATTTGAGGATTAAAACATTAACGTAAAACTCACGCTGCCCAACAAACCGCCTAAACAATCCTCTAAAAAAACCACCCAAACCTCCTGAATTTTGGGAAGTTATAATTTGTAATTTTCATAAATCATCGTAAAATAAATCCGCCTAAACCGCCCGCTCTTATCAAAAACAAAAAATGGTTAGTTGAGAAAATGGAAAATAATAGTACTTCTCAAGGAGAACAGGAAACAGATGTTTCCTTCCCAAATCGTTTAACCTTTTTTTTTTTTTTTTTTAATGAAATGATGCGTTAGAAAATAATTAGTTAGGCAGAGAGCCTCATACACAAATTGGACAAACAATTCATCTTTGAATTGTAAAGAGTTGAATTTTCCACTTGGATTGCCAAGTCATACACGCAAGTAGCTTTTAAGAGTAGTCATTCTCATGATTCTGTTTTTTACTTGGGAGAGTTAAACATATAGCATAATTTTACTATTTCAAACATTTTCCAAATTTCAAAAAATTACACAACTATTATGTAATTTTGTAGTATAAAACGTGAAAAACATTCTTATAATTACTAGATAATTATGTTATCCTTGAGATATTTTCAAAAACTTACTATGTTTCAATTTAATTCCTATATACATGTCATGTAATCTCTCTTTTTATTTAGGTGAAGTTTCTATATTACTACTTCATATTGTTTTGCTTCCTTCCTTCCTTGGTCTTTTTTGCCCTCTTTTTTATTATATTTATTATCATCATCATCATCATCATCATTGTTATTATTATTATTATTTAATTTATGTTTTCTCTTATTCTCTCTGTTTATTTCTTTTATTCTTCTTTTCCCTTTTCTGTTGTTTATTTATCTAATTGTAGTTCAAACGTGCATGTCATTTTCTTTTCTTTTTTTTTTTTCTTTCTTTGCCGTCCTTCTATATATATATATATATATATATATATATATATATATATATATTCATTTTCGGATCAGTTTTCGACTTTAAAAGATTTTTTCCCCTCAAGTTTTGCATGAGTGAGGATGCTTTCGTTTTTTATTTTGTTGTATTTTCTACTGTCATCGTCCTTTTTTTTGTCCAATATTTCTTTTCTTGCCGTCTTCCGGTTTTATTGATGTGTATTTATTTTCCTAATTTTTCCATTTTTTTATGAGAAATTTCTTCTCATTTACCCATTTCTGTATAAAATGTCCCAACTCCTCCTAAGCCTCAAACTGCTCCTTGTCCTCCTCCATTGATGGGGTCGCAATCCACTGTCCTCCTGGGTCTTCTTTTATCGTCATTTTTTTTAATTTTAATTTTTAAGAAAAATTGCTCCGTTTTTTTTTTTTTTGGAAAAATCTGGGGTCTTTGGGTTTACTAATGTGATGTTGAGTACTTGAGCTTGTTTATCCTTTATGATTTGAGGTCATCCAAGTGGTTGTTATTCATTCCCCATTTAATGGGCAAAGGAAACCATTTTCCACTGGGGATAGCAATGGGCGAGACGAATGATGGATATGCTTCTTCACTTTTATGTCCTCTATCGTTGTATGTAGGCTCACGGAGGATCGTGACTTATGACTTTTCATCATACAATAACATTAACTCTTTTATAATTAAAACAAAAAAATAGAACCTCATAGATTAGATGACTTTGAGATTTGACCCATCAGACAAAACGCGTAAATGTTGAAGGCAATTTCTATGATAATCCTTGCAAAAAGAAGGTATCAAAAAATATTCTATTGATAGGACTTTGTTTTCGGATCATAAGATTTTTATTAGCAAAAAAACAACTATCAATTTTGTAATTTTCTTAATTAGATCTACTCTGAATTTTGATTAGTGCCCCCTATCGTTTTTGTTCTTTATCTAATTCTTTTTCATTTTTACTTCTTTTTATCTCTTTCTTAATTTTTTAATTTCCTTTTGTCTACGATCTATTTCATTCGTCACGGCCAGTTCCTCGTAATAGTCATCATCCACACTCTCTTCTTTCTTTTATTTTCTTTTGTTTTTTTTTTTGTTTTGTTTTTTGTTTTGTTTTTTTGTTTGAATCGGAATACTAACGATTTGGTACATTCTCACTCTCCCTATATATTTTTGGGTTGATATATAATAATATTTATAATATGTTACAGTTACTCAACTCTAAAATTAACAATTAGTAAAAATATTCAAAATTTTACGTGTGTTTGTTTGTAAATCTATCTTAATTATGGGTCTATTATGAACCTAAATTCTGAATTCGTCAGTAAAATAGAATACTATATCGTTAAACCCAACATGATTGCATTTGTGAAAAATCTTGGGTTGTTGATTCACTAACTTGATGCTGTTGTTGTTTAGCCTTTATGATTGGATGTCATCTAAGTGACTATTAATCATTTTCCATTAGGAATGGCAGTGGAATTCGCCCACTCCCAAACCCACTTTCCTTTTATCCCCATACATGCTCATATCTGGTAATTTAACACGGGTGTGGGGGATCTCCATTTAAAGTGTTATACTCATACATTATTTATTTACTCATTATTAAGAGTTAAAAAAAAAACTAATTCTATTTAAGTCTTCATAAAATTCAACAACATGATTATAAATGTAATTGAAAATACAACTGAAATCATAAAAATATTCCGAACTACATGAATTATAAACTAAATTCATGAAGCAAACTAAAACATTAAAATACTAAAAATTTACACACACACACATTTAAATATATAAATTTTATAAGGTAAATACAAGCGTGGTGGGTACAAGTATGGGGGAGTTACCCCAATCTCCAGTTCTTTCCCACACCCGTATGGGTGCTTAATCTTAACCTTCATACCTACCCCCATACCCATATACAATCCAGCCCCCTATACCCGCTCTATTGCATGTACTCACATCTATAGGTAAAATTGTCATCCTTACTGTTCATTTAAAAGAGTAAAAGCATTTTCTATTAGGATAGCAATTGGATAGGATGAGTGGCTGATATGCTTCTCCACATACATATCCTATCAGTTGAATGTGGGCTTACAGGGAATGTGACTTTTGGCTTTTGATCACACAATGGCACTACTCTTCTAGCTAGGAAATAAAAGAATAAAAAAATATTTGACTCTACCGATCAGATAACTTTGAGACTTGACCAGCAGACAAAACACGTTAACGTTGAAGGCAATTATTTCTATGTAGGATATGCAAAAGTAAGGTATGAAAATATACTTTACCCCGCTAGAATTAGCTCAGCAGGTGAGAGAAGTGATTTATGTAGGTGGTTCATATCCAAAATCTGAAAGAATTTTTTTTTAAATAAGTTAAAGTCGTAAGCACCACAACGTAAAAAGAGATGGAAAAAAAAAGATTATATGAAAATATATTCATATACTTTACTAACAGAACTTTGTTTTTAGACCATAAGATTTTTATTTTTAAAAAAATACCAATTTTGTTTTTTGTTTTTTGTTTTTGTTTTTTTTTTTTGTCATTTCGATGTGATTTTCATCGGATTTATTGTCTAAAATGTTTTCATTAATAAATGTTACATAAAAGGAAAAAAAAAACTCAAATTATATCACTAGCGTCAACATGTCCCCAAATTTTAGAGCGTACATATTATGCCCCTTAAACTATAATACATATCTAGAGTCGTCCCTGGATTTTGAAGTATTCTATCTTTTGGATGGTATTGTAAAGTAATTGCTTGGTTTATGGTTAGATATATTATTTAGGGGTTAATAAATGTCTTCACTAATAATAAATTAGTTGGCTACCAAATCTTAGATGCAGTCACACCAGGGAGTAGTAGTTTGGAAGCAAGAAAAGAGGGTAAAAAAAAGAGAGTAGAGAATGAATGTTAATTTAATTTAATTAGCTAAGGGTTTAAAAAAATTGATGAATTAATTTATGCTTGTCATGTGCATCACATGTTATTCCGTCCAAAAATAATATGTTTCAATATTCGAGAGGTGAATCTAAAAATGTATTATAGTTTAAGAGACCCCACAGCATGTATGTTTCACAGTTCATGAAGAAGTTAACACTAGTAACTTAGTTTAATGGGGCTTCGTAAAATTTTTTTAAACACAAAATTATAACTATACTAATTGGTGCCCCAATATGGTCATTGTTCTTTATCTATTTCTTTGTTTTTTATCTTTACATCTGTTTTTTTTTTTTTTTTTTAATTTCTTTTTCTCTTTGATCTCTTTCATTCCTCATTGCCATTTTCTCTCAAGTCATCATCTACATTCTTGTCTTACTTTTCTTTTAATATTCTTGGATCTCTTTCATTCCTCATTGCCAGTTTCTCTCAAGTCATCATCCACATTCTTGTCTTACTTTTCTTTTAATTTTTTTAGAATTACAATAATAATTCTCCCTAATTACCATAGAAAAATGATAGATGATAATCCTCCGTGTCAAATTACAGTTTCTTACATTATCTTGATATTTAACCAGATTTGATTACTAAAATCTTTCCTACTAAATAGTTTTTTTTTTTTTGGTACGAGGGAATTCTAGAACTCTTTTTTTCCCAGTTATGCTTTTTTGCCACAGCAATTAATTAAAGATGAAAAATGGCTTTGACTGTTTTTGAAGGTTTTTTTTTTTTTAATTTTTGCCTGAATTTATTTTGAAGGATTTGAGACGTATTTTGTAGGCAAAGACCTTGACTTTTTGACTTTTTATTTGAGTATTATACACGGAAACGGATGACTTTGGGACTTGTCTAATTTGACTTTTCTAAATCGGACTAATTTTTCCGGAACATATTAATGTAGTAACTGACAATTCAACTCTCATTTCTTTTTCTTTTCGTCAATTTTGTTCTTCAATTATTAATTTAATGACAAATCTTGTATAATTGAATATGACGATCCAGCTTTTAGAGAGAGAACAAATCCAATTTTTTGAGAAAGGAGGAGTGCTCGAAACTCATAAACGGGAAGGGACCAGGAGAAAGGTTGGGCTAGCTCATGATGCAACAGGGATGACAAGGTGTGATTTAAAAGTAACTCTCCTACATATGCAATAGATCGAGACGAGTTCTTCAATAGGGGCCGGGTACATAAGAAAAATTGTTTCAAAAGACATATTTAAAAATATAAAATCTGAATAGCAAAAGAAAATGTAACAAAATGCATGTTTTAATTTATATGAATGTTTTGATTAAATATTGTGTATTTAAAGATAAGCAGAGCATATGTAACCAAAGAAAATGATTGTGGCTGGAACAAATTACATAGAAGACTAACAAAAGGAAGCATTTGAGAAATAACAAGATGTTAAATAAAGGTGCATTTGAGAAAAATAATTTTAGTTGGACAATTAGCGCAAAAAAGAAAAAAGTACTTATAAAGATCATATTTGACCAAATAAAATTTCAGAGATTTTGAGGAAAAAAATTATTTTGATGGGGACTCATTTGAGATAGATTAATTAAATTAGGTTAGATTACTAGGGGCATATGGCAAATTTTTTTTAAGATAAAATAATTAACATCAAAGTATAAAAACTAAAAAGTAAAATTTTAGTGGGGTTATTAAGAATTTTTAATTTTAAGTAGGGTAAAGCTGAAAAATCATTAAATCTTTGGGGTAGAATTAATTTTAGGTGGGGTTATGTTAAATATTTTTAAGTTTTAATGGGCAAAAATTTTAAAACTATAAACTTTTGATAAAAAAATAAAAGAAAAGAATTTCAGTGGGGCCCCATTAGACACCACCTACGTCTGCCAGTAAACTCGGTCACTTCAATGACTATGTCTCATCATTTGATATTCATACCAAAAGGATCTTATCATTAACATACTTTGGATCAATAATAATATAGTCATGGTCTACATAATAAGGACCGTATTACTTCAGATAAGATGTTCAATTAGCATATTCCAAGTTTCGTCACTTTTTCGGATCACTTCCATATTGTCATTGAGCCAAAATATATATATATATATATTTTTTTTTTTTAAATATAGTTTCATGATATATTGACCTCATCAATATGATATAAACAACAAATACAAAAATCAACAACAAACAATAAAATATATTCATAAAAAATATTATTAAATTAAACAAATTTGGGTTCATGTATGCTAATATGAAGGGGAATGTTTTTACGGATTAAATTTCTATTTTAGCTATTTTTATGAAGAAATCTACTTTTTTTTTGTTTCTTAAATTAAATTTAAGAGTATTTTTATCAGTACAATAAGGTCAAATTTTTTTTTTTGGTTCAATTTTGTAAATAAATTTGTTTTTAAATATTTTTGACAAGTGTGATGTTGATCTCATTAAATATGTAAATAGTATTAGAAAAATCAGGTCTTGTACTAGTCAATCTAATTCGCTGTTCAATTAATTTCATGAGCCATTAGATTTCTTTCGTCTATTTATATTTTTCTATTTCCTTCTCTACTTCTTTTATATCCAGTTTCGCTCCGCGTTTGTAGCCATATTGCCCTGTTTCTTAACTGTCTGTTGTGATCCTATTGCTCTGTTTCAACCATGAGTACATCATCGCCTCTTCAGATGATTTTGATGCTCTTGCTTTTGTTTTTCTTTAAAGGTGCCAACAGATCCATCCTCCATAACTACTTTCTTTTGTTTTGATGTTATTCTCAGTTTCAATAATGAGTATGTCAAATTACCCCCTAAGATTCGGTTTAATGGTGATGCTTTTGTTTTACTTGTACATAGGTGCCAGTGGATCATCCAACGCAGCAGGAGAATCCAAGATCAGATGCTTAGAAGTGGAGAGACAAGCACTCCTCAATATCAAAGAAGCTCTTCATGAAATCCAGGAAGGCTTTCTCTCATCTTGGGGAGATGAAGAAGTAAAGAGAGACTGCTGCGAATGGTACGGAGTTCAGTGTGCCAACAATTCTGGTCATGTCACCGTTCTTGATCTTGCACCTTCGACTTCACCAATTTACGACGAAGATGTACCCTTTCGCATGTTTCTGCAAGGTAACATCAGTCCTTCACTGCGTGAGTTGAAACATCTGACTTATTTAGACCTCAGTCTCATCAACTTCACTGGGCATGGCATCCCAAGTTTCATTGGTACTCTCACCAAATTAAGGTATCTCAATCTCTCTCTTGCTGAAATGAGTGGAGAAATTCCTCCTCAGCTTGGTAATCTTTCCAGCTTGGAGGTTCTTGATCTTGGCTATAATAATGATCTGAGAATGAAAAGTATGGGGTGGGTTTCTCATCTTTCTTCTTTGAGACTACTTGACCTTTCTTCCACAAACATGAGCCAAGCTACTGATTGGACGCAAGTAGTTAATAACCTCCCTCACCTGACGAACTTGCAGCTAAGTTGGTGCAATCTTTCAAATGTCATATCTTCATCTCTTTCTCTTGTTAACTCTTCGACCTCACTTGCCATCCTTGATCTTTCCTTAAACCAGCTCTCTGTTTCTATATGCCAATGGGTATTCTCCTTCAGTCGTAGCCTTGTTCATCTTGATCTCTCTTCTAACGCTCTAGAAGGACCAATTCCAGAAGCTTTTGGGAACATGACTTCTCTTGTGTACCTTGGACTCTTTTTTAACAAGTTTGAAGGTCCCATTCCAGAAGCCTTAGGGAACTTGACTGGGCTTACAGAACTAATTCTTGAGTTTAATCACTTACAAGGTCCCATTCCAGAAGCTTTAGGGAACTTGATTGGGCTTACAGATCTTATTCTTAAGAATAATCACTTAGAAGGGTCCATTCCAGAAGCTTTAGGTAACTTGACCAAGCTTACATACCTTCATCTTGACTATAACCGATTCAGGGGTTCATTGCCTAATCTCACAATATTTCCATCCCTGAAAGGAGTAGACCTGTCTGGTAATCAATACAATGGAACTGTACCTGAAACAATTGGACAATTAGCACAGTTAGAATATTTATATCTTGATGGGAACTCCTTAGAAGGTGTTATTACGGAAGCTCATTTTTCAAAGCTGACCAAACTATCCTCCTTGGACTTGTCTGATAACTCGCTTACTTTAAAGTTCGACGGTCATTGGGTTCTTCCTTTTCAGTTGGATTCAATTTCACTTCGGTCTTGCAAGTTGGGCCGTCAATTTCCAAGATGGCTTCAAACTAAAAACAAGTTTTCTGAGCTTGATATTTCTAACTCTGGAATTTCAGATTCTATTCCAGATTGGATCTGGGACATCTCTGCTAACTGTTGGAAGTTGGATCTTTCTAACAATCAAATCCATGGAAAAATCAACACTTATTCATTTGAATTCCAAGGTCACCCATGGATAGATCTGAGTTCAAATAAGTTAGAAGGTTCAATTCCACCATTCCTATTCAATGCCGGTATGCTAAATCTCTCCACGAATAGATTTTCAAGATTAAGTTCCATTTGCAATGTCAAAAATGGCTTACCAATGATCACTCTTGATATTTCATCCAATCAATTTTCCGGAGACATTCCTGATTGTTGGTCACCTTTTAAAAGATTGAAAATTCTTATTTTGGAAGATAACAAGTTCTCAGGAGAAATTCCAACTTCAATTGGCTCCTTAACTGAGATTACGGCATTGCATTTCGGGAAGAATTCTTTGACCAAGGAATTACCTTCATCCATGAAGAACTGCACAAACTTGATGGCTCTTGGTGTGGAAGAGAATAGATTAGAGGGACCAATACCTACCTGGATCGGAGAAAGTCTAACAGAACTTGTTGTCCTTAGCTTGCGATCCAATCACTTCTCTGGAAGCATTCCATCACAGCTATGTCAGCTGCCAAATCTTCAGCTGCTGGACTTATCCGTAAATAACATGTCGGGAAGTGTGCCAAGATGCCTAAAATTCCTTACTGCAATGAAAAAAAGTTGGAATAATGAATATACGGCCATTACCCATGATTATATTGTCAGTGGTTCTCAGGGGAGTTACAAGACATCCTATCAAGACGAAGTAGAGTTGGTATGGAAAGGAACACTGTCAAAATTCAGTAAGACTTTAGGACTAGTGAAGAGCATTGATCTGTCAAGCAATAAGCTGATGGGGGAAATTCCAACAGAAATCACTCAACTTATTCAGTTGGTATCTCTGAACTTATCACGAAACAATTTTAGTGGAGGAATCCCCTCAGGGATTGGTAAGCTGACTTTGCTAGATACTCTTGATCTATCAAACAACCAACTTGCTGGTGGAATTCCTTCAAGCCTCACTGAAGTCGATCGTCTCAATGTATTGAACTTGTCGAACAACAATTTATCCGGAAAAATTCCAACAGGCACTCAACTCCAAAGCTTCGAAGCTAGTTCATACGCAGGGAATCCTGAGCTCTGTGGAGCCCCACTTCTAAAGAGGTGTCCAGGTGATGAACCAACTGTTTCTACAGATCCAGCAGCTCACGACGAGGGAGAAGATCAGGACAAGTTTGTAACCAGAGGATTTTATGTCACGTTAGGACTTGGATTTGTGGTTGGATTTTGGGGAGTTTGTGGCAGCTTAATCTCGAACAAGACTTGGAGATATTCATACTTCAACTTCCTCAATGATGTGAATGATTGGATTTACGTAATGGTGGCAGTGCATAAGGCAAAACTTCTAAGGATGATAAAAAACTAAAGGTTAGTACTCTGTTTCCATTTTCTTCATCGATCTTAAATCGTAAGGTAGAACTTTGGAGTTGTAGAATTTAATATATCATATCCTTCCAGCGTTGTTAGAGATGTTTGAATTTTTCGAATTAACTAGTTAAAATTTCTTGTGTTTATAGAAGGAGCGCGCTTTTGCAAATGTTGTGGAGAACATAAAAACCTCGTGAGAATAAAAGAGTGTGATTTCATCTGGAGCTTCTGCCTTGTGGTGTTGAAGTCATGGTTGAGTCAGAGAGTGCTTCCTTTAAATTAAAAAACTGTTTTCTCGTATAATGGTTTTTAGAATTGTGTGCAAAGACCTGAAGTTTGTTTGTGTTACAATGTGGACTACAGTTCTCTTGCTGTCGTAGATTCAATAAAACGGCAAATAAGTTATCATTACGGTTTGAATTGTATTATTGCATGGAGTTGGAGATTCCACTTGTATAATATTTACGGTTCAAGAGTCGTGTGTGTTTATTTACTTTGTTAAAAGAACATAGATCGGGGGCTCAATATTATGTTTTGAAATTCAAAGGAAAAGTATTACAAAATTCATAATTCAAGAGGAAAAGTATTACAAAATTCATAATATTAACTTTTTATTTTTTCTGTATCAAAATTTTTTATTTTGTTCAGGCTCAGGTTATTATACATATTAAATAAGCTAAGCTAGCTGTAACCATGATCCAAAACTACTTTTTCTTTAATTTTTTGCCGCACTACGACAGTAACTCAACTTACAAGATACAAAAGAATCAAATAATAGTTATTAATTTGACCCACTCAGCAAACGTATGAGATTTTGCCACTAGAGATAATGAAACGACTTAAGATCAATGATCTGATTATTTTGTTTCTAAACCGTTAACTTCAATTGCTATGACAAAAATTTTAACATGTGTTTAGTTGATTCGGTTGAGTTGAAATTTTTAAATTAGAATTGAGTTGTATATTTAATGTGCATTTGATTAATTGAAGTTAAAAAGTATAAAAATTTAAAAAAAAATTTTAAAAAATATTAATATGGATCTTTTTTAACTTTTTATAAATTTATTATTTTTCCCCGCTAATAAAATTAGTTGAAATTATGAAGGATTAGTTTAAAGTAACGCACAGGTCGAAGGAAGACTTTGACTTGTGATTTTCATCGCACTATATACCCCACCATGAAATATTGGGCCAATCATGTTAGGCCACATAGCACACATCATGCTCCATTATGGAGCAACATTTTTTTTAATTGAATATTAAGTTTTTTATGCTGAACATTTAATATTGATTTATTTGTTCATCTGGTAGAATGATTTAATTAGCATATACATCCAGACGCCTACTTAGAATGCTGAAAGCATTCAGGGCATTAGTCAACAGTCATTACTAAATTATTGTTTTTTTAATTGAGAAGATAGCATTAAAATTTGTTTCCTTTAATGTTTTGTTTTGTTTTATTTTCTTTTCTTTTTCAAACCGCTGTTTCCGCTACGTAACAAAGATGACTGTTCCCGGCCAGAGTCCCACTTCAATAGCCACCGTCATAGTTTCATTTCCATGTTCACACTGCAATAACCAAGTCTTGCCCTAGTCATTGTACTTCCTTACTCAATTAACTTCAAGATCAACTATATTTTTTTATTTATATTTATATAGACATATTTTTAATTTCCTTCTCCACTTCTGTTCTTATTCATTTTTGTTCGGAGCTAGTAGTCCTATTGCTCTGTTGCAACAATGAGTAGATCATTGCCTTTTCGGATGATTTTTTATGCTTGTTACGGAAAATTATAAGTGCACAATATCGTAAACAAGTAATAAAGTGAAAAGTAAAATATCATTTTTACGAGAACTGTCGTTACTAATTGAGAGAAATGATTAGGAATTCATGCAGACTCTGAATTGTGAGCTTTTTGTAATTATCTAATAAAATTATTAACCAAATTCATAACATTTTCAATAATGGTTGTGGAATACTCAGCTTTATCAGTATATTATCTTCAAGTTTTTATCGTCTTAAGAAGAAGAATATCAAATAATAAGTTTATAGATTTTTATCTCAACATATAAACTAATGAAGAATTTTTATTGAATATCTAAAAAGAAAAAAAGAAAAAAGAAATCTCGTGAGAAAAAAATTTAAAAATAAAAATAAAACAAAACATGATTAAAAAAAAATGTACAGTGATTTAGAATTAGTATGTAGAGAAAAAAGAAAGAGAAAAACTTTAGTTATAAGGGCCTTTAAGCCAAAAAAAAAAGTATAAGGGCTTTTAGGGAAAACTAAGGGATGAAACAAGTAATTTTTTAATTCTAAAATTAATATGATAAGTGTTTTTAAAAAGTGGGTGAAAAAACAAAATAGGAGGTATTAATAGACTCATTTTTTTAAAAATTAGTTAAAAAGCCATTTGTTTTAAAATGGTCTGGTCAATCAATTTTCTTAAATGATGAATCATTAATTGACCACATAATATTGTCAGCTTGATAAATCAGTAATTGACCACATTTAATCATTTAATGACCATAACGTACATAATTAATTGTCAAGTCAATTACTGTTAACCAAATCTTTAAAAAAATAACAAACAATCAGTTTACTATTAAAAAAAAAAATCAGTCATCATCTATCCAATTACATGACTAAATTAAACCACTCAACGTAATTTTCTTTCTTATTTTAGCAAAACTAAGGGGGGTGTTTGGTGTGTAAGTTTGAGTTAAAATTTTTAATTTTAAATAGTAAATTATGTTGACTTTTCATAAAAGATAAAAAATTGTTTGGAAAAAAGACAAAAACTTTTAAGGAAAAAAATAAAAAAAAGTTTAAAAATGTTAGTTTGAGCTTGTGAACCAAACAAGCCTTTAGAATATTTATTTTAAGAGAGCTATTTTTCTTGCATATCCCTTGGAACGGAAGACCTTTACCTCAACTCTGAGGTGGGTGCGGAGTACCGCAAGGTCAAGTCCACAACCACAAAAGGGGGAAAATAAATTGAAAATCCTAAAGGTCATTTTCCCCATGTGGTTACAGACATGACTTTGCGGTCTTCTGCACCCACCTCAAAGCTTTAATTTATTGTGGTTCCTATTTTCATGGTCTACCTTCTTCTTTTACTTTACTGTCGCTTGTCGTCATCGTCGTTTTTTCTTTTTTTAATTGTATCTTCATTTTATTATGGTTTATTTTTTCTGTGGTTTTTACATATGCCTGTCGTTTTTCCCCCCTTTTTTTTTTTTAATAGTAGATTTAGTTTCAGGATGTAATTAATTTCCATTTCTTTACCTTCAAAACAAATCTTTCCTTTACCCCTAAAAAAATAATTATCATCTTACCGTTATTGTATATATCATTGCTTGAATTCCTTACGGATCCTTGTAATTTTCCATACAAATGGACCTCTTGCACATTAATTGTTATTGAAAGGAAGACAAATTCGCTTTCATTATTAATATAAACGTTTATATTAACTACTCTCAAACAGCTGAACAATACTCTAAAACAATCTTATATTAGAAGACTATTCTTTCTGTAGTGAATTTCCCCCAAAAACCTACTGAAATTGGAACTCACAAAATCTGCTAGATTCGATTACATGAACACAGAACAATCAAATTTGCCGTGGTCTCTTCGAGCCTGAGAACCACTATGAACGACAGCAATCTTTATTCATCAATCTCGGTAATACAATTGACAGATCAGGACCTCCATAGCCAAGCCAAGAACCCAAGAATCTGAATCCCCAGAATCACAGTTCCCTCTATTCTCTCTCTGGTCTGTTCTGAATTCTAACACTACAAAACTATTTACAAGCCTTTATATTACAGGCTAATTACAAAGCTGTAATTCCCTACAGACCAGTACACTCTAACTGACTAGATCCATTAGGCTATGGCCCAATTATCAGCTGCCACGTCAGAGACTAATAACTGTCTCAATTTCCTCACACTTTCTCTTTTCTTAAATACATTTTCAATTTTTTTTTTCCCTGCTAACAAAATTACATGAAATTCTGAAGCATTAATTGAAAGCAACGTTGAGGTTGACGGAAGACTTTGACTTGTGACTTTCATCACACTTTTTACCCCGCTTATGGAGTATTTGAAAAATCACATTAGGTCACATATCAAGTTCTATTTTAGAGCTATATTTTTATTTTTTGTTCAATATCAATAAATTTTGCTAAAATTATGATTTATTTGACATTTAAACTCAACTCTAACTAAACTGTATTTGTTTATTTTAATTTTTTCTTTTTTAAAAAATAAACAAAAATTATAATTAATTTTTCAAAAATCAACAACTCTAACTTAAAAATTTATCCTCAACCGGTGAACCAAGCTGAATATTAATTTTATTTGTTCTATCTGTTGGAATGTCTTAAGCATGTACATCCAGACGCCTATTTTAAATGTGTGTGTACAAACATATACTACTGAAATAGTCATTACTACATTTTGGTTTTTTAATTGAGAAGATAACATTAAATTTAGTTCCTTAAATAATGCTTTCTTTATTTTATATTTTTTATCCAGGAATTTTGTTCCTTTATTTAATTTTTATTTACAGCCAGCTTTCTAAAGATGCTGTCATTTTTCCCCCCTTGTAGGCTTTTTTCCCTATTTGTGCTTTATTCTTTTTGTTGTCGTTTTCTAATGCATATTTTCGCTTTCGTTTTTGCTGCTTTTCTGGTTAACAGTCTACAATTAAAACTTGCATGTCATTTCTTTCAATACACACGTACACAATGTGTCTTTCGAGGAAAACGACTGTGAACATTTCGCCTTTTAAAACTGATTTAGCCATGTCGTCTTTAGTTTCTATGGTTTTACTTTGTATTAAAACAAACGATGCAATCTCTAAAAAAACAAACAAACGGCATAGTTTGTATCTGAGCCAAAAAAAACAAAAAACAAAAAACAAAAAAATAAAATAAAATAAAATAAAATAAAATAAAACGAAACAAAATTAAAAAAAAACAAAACAAAACAAAACAAAGCAAACAAACACGGCTAGCATAAAACTTCTACAAATTTGTTAAAGTGACAAACAAAAAATTAAAATTAGTATAATATAACCTCTCATTTTTACACTGAAACTACCTACTAGAAAACCAATTGCTCTAGGCCGTTCTCAATCATTTTAAAATCATTTTGTGAATAAATTTTTTTGAAAGATTGTTTAACAAATTAAAGAAAATGATTGAATCATTTTATCAATTGACTCCGTATAACTTTGAAGATTTCAGAAATACAACTAAAAAATGTTTTTCTCTCTTCTTCTCATCCGTTTCTCCCTCTTCTCCTCTGTCATCTTCTCGGAGCTTCGGCAAGATTAAGAGAAGCAAAGAAGCCACACACAAAAAAAAAAAAAAGGAGCAAAACAAAACAAACAAACAAAAAAAGGGAAAGAAATAAAGAAAAAAAAGTGATAAATATGAGCATAAATTATATGAATATAATCCAAAAAAAGATGCATTTCAATCATACATATTTAGAATACGATTTCAAGGGGGGAAAACAAAAGGCAAAAGTAAGAAAAAGAAAAGAGAAGGAAAAAAAAAAAAAGAATATGAGAAGTTTAGGGGATGGATAATACAATATAACAGATATGCACTATTAAAAAATTCAATGAATTAGTTTTTGTTTGGATTGCCAATATTTAAAATTAAAATTTTTATATTAGAATAATTAACTTTTTAAAAACTAGTTATAATTTTAATTGATTTTTTAGAAAAAGACAAAAATACAACAAAAAAATATAATTTAGTTGGAATTGAGTGAAAATACTAAACAAATCATTAGTCAGCAATCAATACTGTATTATTTCATTTTGTGCGTGTTTGGCAATTTGCACATTGATTCCCAATAGGAACAATCTAATTCGATTTGGATATTTTACTTTCTCGAAAACTAAACCAAACCATTTTTCTATATCAAAATTTTTTATTTTGTTCAGGCTCAGATTATTATACATATTAATTTAGCTAAGCTAGCTGTAACCATGTTCCAAAACTACTTTTTCTTTAATTTTTTGCCGCACTACGACAGTAACTCAACTTACAAGATTCAAAAGAATCAAATAATAGTTATTAATTTGACCCACTCAGCAAACGTACGAGACTTTGCCACTAGAGATAATGAAACGAATTAGAATCAATAATCTGATTATTTTGTTTCTAAACCGTTGATTTCAATTGCCATAACAAAAATTTAGCATCTATTTAGTTTATTCGCTTGAGTTGAAAATTTTAAATTAGAGTTGAGTTATATATTTAATGTACATTTGACTGATTAGAGTTAAAAAGTATAAAATTTTTTTTTTTTTTTTTGAGAATATTAGAATGGATCTTTTTAACTTTTTATATATTTATTCTTTTTCCTTGCTAATAAAATTACTTGAAATTATGAAGGATTAGTTAGTTGATACTAACGATGAGGTCGAAGGAAGACTTTGACTTGTGACTTTCATCGCCCTATATACCCCACCATGAAATATTGGGCCAATCATGTTAGGCCACATAGCACACATCGTGCTCTATTGTGGAGCAACATTTTTTTTTAATTGAATATTAATTTTTTTATGCTGAACATTTAATATTAATTTATTTGTTCATCTGGTAGAATGTCTTGATTAGCATATACATCCAGACACCTACTTTGAATGCTGAAAGCATTCAGGGCATTACTCAACAGTCATTACTAAACAACCCAAATTTTTTTTTCTTCTTCCACAAACATGCAGCCACCATCTTTTTTTTTTTTTTTTTTCAATGAAATCAATCAATACAAAGACTATTGATTCAAAGAATGTCGCAAATAGCAAAGCATAAATCTTTTTCTGAACGTAAACGTAAAAGGATTTGAGCGTATTTTGGAGGCAGAAAATCTTGACTTTTTGACTTTTCATCCGAGTATTGTATGACTTTGATACTTGTTTAATTTGGCTTTTCTAAATCTGACTAATTTTTCCGGAACATATTAATGTTTATAACTGACAATTTAACTCTCATTTCTTTTTCTTTTCGTCAATCTTGTTCTTCAATTATTAATTTAATGACAATTCTTGTCTAATTGAATATGACGATCCAGTTTTTTGAGAGAAAAAAGATCCAATTTTTGAGGAAAAAAAAAATACACATCTATGGGGGCATCGCATCGGCAAGACGGCGGTGGAAATGAGGAGTGCTCGAAACTCATCAACGGGAAGGGACCAGGAGAAAGGTTGGGCTAGCTCATGATGCAATCGGGATGACAAGGTGTGATTTAAAAGTAACTCACCTATATGTTCAATAGAACGAGACGAGTTCTTCAACAGGGGCTGGGTACAAAAGAAAATTTGTTTTAAAAAGAAGTATTTAAAAATATAAAATCTGAAAAGCAAACGAAAATGTAACAAAATGCATGTTTTAATTTATATGAATGTTTTGATTAAATATTGTGTATTTAAAGATAAGCAGAGCATATGTAACCAAAGAAAATGATTGTGGCTGGAACAAATCACATAGAAGACTAACAAAAGGAAGCGTTTGAGAAATAAAAAGATGTTAAATAAAGGTGCATTTGAGAAAAATAATTTTAGTTGGACAATTAGCGCAAAAAAGAAAAAAAAGTACCTATAAAGATCATATTTGACCAATTAAATTTCAGAGATTTTGAGGGGGAAAAAAAATATTTTGATGGGGACTCATTTGAGATAGATTAATTAAATTAGGTTAAATTAGTAGGGGTATATATTGCAAATTTTTTTAAGATAAAATAATTAACATCAAAGTATAAAAACTAAAAAGTGAAATTTTTTAGTGGGGTTATTAAGAATTTTTAATTTTAAGTGGGGTAAAGCTGAAAAACCAATAAATTTTTGGGGTAGAATTAACTTTAGGTGGGGTTATGTTAAAAATTTTAAGTTTTAGTGGGCAAAAATTTTAAAACTATAAACTTTTGGTAAAAAATAAAAGAAAAGAATTTCAGTGGGGCCCCCATTGGACACCACCTACGTCTGCCAATAGACTCGGTAACTTCAATTATTATGTCTCATCATTTGATATTCATACCAAAATGATCTTATAATTAACACATTTTGGATCAGTAATAATATAGCCATGGGCTACATGGACCGTATTACTTTAGATAATAAGTTCAATTAGCATATTCCAGGTTTTGTCACTTTTTCGGATCACTTCCATATTGTCATTGAGCCAAAAATATATATATATATTTATAAAATATAGTTTTATAATATATTGATCTCATCAATATGATATATAGACAACAAATACAAAAATAAAAAACAAACAATAAAATATATTCATAAAAAATAATTTTAAATTAACAAATTTGGGTTCATGTATGCTAATATGAAGGGGAATGTTTTTAGGGATTTACAAATTTCTATTTTGGCAATTTTTATGAAGAAATCTACTTTTTTTTTTTGTTTCTTAAATTAAATTTAAGAGTATTTTTATCAGTACAATAAGGTCAGTTTTTTTTTTTTTTGGTTCAATTTTATAAATAAATTTGTTTTTAAATATTTTTTACAAGTGTGATGTTGATCTCGTTAAATATGCATTTAGTATTAGAAAAATCAGGTCTTGTACTAGTCAATCTAATTCGCTATTCAATTAATTTCATGAGCCATTATATTTCTTTCGTCGATTTATATTTTTCTATTTCCTTCTCTACTTCGTTTATATCCAGTTTTGCCATACTGCCCTGTTTCTTAACTGTGTCTGTTGTGATCCTATTGCTCTGTTTCAACAATGAGTACATCATTGCCTCTTCATATGATTTTGATGCTCTTGCTTTTGTTTTACTTTAAAGGTGCCAACAGATCCATCCACCATAACTACTTTCTTTTGTTTTGATGTTGTGCTCTGTTTCAATAATGAGTATCAAATTACCCCCTCAGATTGGGTTTAATGGTGATGCTTTTGTTTTACTTGTACATAGGTGTACGTGGATCATCCAACGCAGCAGGAGACTCAAAGGTCAGATGCTTAGAAGTGGAGAGACAAGCACTCCTCAATATCAAAGAAGCTCTTCATGAAATCCAGGAAGGCTTTCTCTCATCTTGGGGAAATGAAGAAGAAAAGAGAGACTGCTGCGAATGGTACGGAGTTCAGTGTGCCAACAATTCTGGTCATGTCACCGTTCTTGATCTTGCACCTTCGACTTCACCAATTTACGACGAAGATGTACCCTTTCGCATGTTTCTGCAAGGTAACATCAGTCCTTCACTGCGTGAGTTGAAACATCTGACTTATTTAGACCTCAGTCTCATCAACTTCACTGGGCATGGCATCCCAAGTTTCATTGGTACTCTCACCAAATTAAGGTATCTCAATCTCTCTCTTGCTGAAATGAGTGGAGAAATTCCTCCTCAGCTTGGTAATCTTTCCGGCTTGGAGGTTCTTGATCTCGGCTATAATAATGATCTGAGAATGAAAAGTACGGGGTGGGTTTCTCATCTTTCTTCTTTGAGACTACTTGACCTTTCTTTGACAAACATGAGCCAAGTTGCTGATTGGACGCAAGTAGTTAATAAGCTCCCTCACCTAATGAACTTACAGCTAGTTTACTGCAATCTTCCAAATGTCACATCTTCATCTCTTTCTCTTGTTAACTCTTCGACCTCACTTGCCATCCTTGATCTTTCTGGCAATAGGCTCTCTGTTTCTGTTTTCCAATGGGTATTCTCCTTCAGTCGTAGCCTTGTTCATCTTGATCTCTCTTCTAACGCTCTAGAAGGATCAATTCCGGAAGCTTTTGGGAACGTGACTTCTCTTACATATCTTGATCTTGGCTATAATGATGATCTGAGAATGAAAAGTATGGGGTGGGTTTCTCGTCTTTCTTCTCTGAGACTACTTGACCTTTCTGTGACAAACATGAGCCAAGCTACTGACTGGTTGCAAGTAGTTAATAAGCTCCCTCAACTAATGAACTTACAGCTATTTTACTGCAATCTTCCAAATGTCACATCTTCATCTCTTTCTCTTGTTAACTCTTCGACCTCACTTGCCATCCTTGATCTTTCTCACAATGGCCTCTCTGTTTCTGTTTTCCAATGGGTATTCTCCTTCAGTCGTAGCCTTGTTCATCTTGATCTCTCTTCTAACGCTCTAGAAGGATCAATTCCGGAAGCTTTTGGGAACATGACTTCTCTTAAATATCTTGATTTTGGCTATAATGATGATCTGAGAATGAAAAGTATGGGGTGGGTTTCTCATCTTTCTTCTCTGAGACTACTTGACCTTTCTTCCACAAACATGAACCAAGCTACTGACTGGTTGCAAGTAGTTAAGAAGCTCCCTCACCTAACAAACTTGCAGTTAGGTTGGTGCAATCTTCCAAATGTCACATCTTCATCTCTTTCTCTTGTTAACTCTTCGACCTCACTTGCCATCCTTGATCTTTCGGGCAATAGGCTCTCTGTTTCTGTTTTCCAATGGGTATTCTCCGTCAGTCATAGCCTTGTTCATCTTGATCTCTCTTCTAACGCTCTAGAAGGATCAATTCCGGAAGCTTTTGGGAACATGACTTCTCTTAAATATCTTGATTTTGGCTATAATGATGATCTGAGAATGAAAAGTATGGGGTGGGTTTCTCATCTTTCTTCTCTGAGACTACTTGACCTTTCTTCCACAAACATGAGCCAAGCTACTGACTGGTTGCAAGCAGTTAATAAGCTCCCTCACCTAATGAACTTGAAGCTACGTTGGTGCAATCTTCCAAATGTCACATCTTCATCTCTTTCTCTTGTTAACTCTTCGACCTCACTTGCCATCCTTGATCTTTCTGGCAATAGGCTCTCTGTTTCTGTTTTCCAATGGGTATTCTCCTTCAGTCGTAGCCTTGTTCATCTTGATCTCTCTTCTAACGCTCTAGAAGGATCAATTCCGGAAGCTTTTGGGAACGTGACTTCTCTTACATATCTTGATCTTGGCTATAATGATGATCTGAGAATGAAAAGTATGGGGTGGGTTTCTCGTCTTTCTTCTCTGAGACTACTTGACCTTTCTGTGACAAACATGAGCCAAGCTACTGACTGGTTGCAAGTAGTTAATAAGCTCCCTCAACTAATGAACTTACAGCTATTTTACTGCAATCTTCCAAATGTCACATCTTCATCTCTTTCTCTTGTTACCTCTTCGACCTCACTTGCCATCCTTGATCTTTCTCGCAATGGCCTCTCTGTTTCTGTTTTCCAATGGGTATTCTCCCACAGTCGTAGCCTTGTTCAACTTGATCTGTCTTATAACGCTCTAGAAGGATCAATTCCAGAAGCTTTAGGGAACTTGACCAAGCTTACATACCTTAATCTTGGCCATAACCGATTTAGGGGATCATTGCCTAATCTCACAAAATTTCCATCCCTTGAAGAAGTAATCCTTTCTGGTAATCAACACAGTGGAACTGTACCTGAAACAATTGGACAATTAGCACAGTTAGAATATTTATATCTTGATAGGAACTCCTTAGAAGGTGTTATTACGGAAGCTCATTTTTCAAAGCTGACCAAACTGTCTCACTTGGACTTGTCTGATAACTTGCTTACTTTGAAGTTCAACGATCATTGGGTTCCTCCTTTTCAGTTGGATTCAATTAGACTTCGGTCTTGCAAGTTGGGACATCAATTTCCAAGGTGGCTTCAAACTCAAAACAAGTTTTATCGGCTTGATATTTCCAAATCTGGAATTTCAGATTCTATTCCAGATTGGTTGTGGGACATCTCTCCTGAGTGTTGGATGGTGGATCTTTCGAACAATCAAATCAATGGAAAAATCAAAAGTTCTTCCCTGGAATTCCAAGGTCTCCTTGAGATAGATCTGAGTTCAAATAAGTTAGAAGGTTCAATTCCACCATTCCTATTCAAAGTCGGTGCACTAAATCTCTCCACGAATAGATTTTCAAGATTAAGTTCCATTTGCAAGGTCATAAATGGCTCACCATTGAGCTTTCTTGATATTTCATTCAATCAATTATCCGGAGACATTCCTGATTGTTGGTCACCTTTTAAAGAATTGAAAGTTCTCAGTTTGGCAAATAACAATTTGTCAGGAGAAATTCCAATTTCAATTGGCTCCATTACTGAGATTGAGACATTGCATTTGGGCAACAATTCATTGACCAAGGAATTACCTTCATCCATGAAGAACTGCACAAACTTGATGGCTCTTGGTGTGGAAGAGAATAGATTAGAGGGACCAATACCTACTTGGATCGGAGAAAGTCTAACAGAACTTATTGTTCTTAGCTTGCGGTCCAATCACTTCTCTGGAAGCATTCCCTCACAGCTATGTCATCTGCCAAATCTTCAGCTGCTGGACTTATCCTTAAACAACATTTCGGGAAGTGTGCCAAGATGCCTAAAAAATCTTACCGCAATGAAAAAAAGTTGGAATAATGAATATACGGCCATTGCCCATGAAATTATTGTCGGTAGTCCTCTGGGGCCCCCTTACTTGTCATACTATCAAGACGAAGTAGACTTGGTATGGAAAGGAAAACTGTCAAAATTCAGCAAGACTTTGGGACTAGTAAAGAGCATTGATCTGTCAAGCAATAAGCTGATAGGGGAAATTCCAACAGAAATCACTCAACTTATTCAGTTGGTATCTTTGAACTTATCAAGAAACAATTTTAGTGGACGGATCCCCTCAGAGATTGGTAAGCTGACTTTGCTAGATACTCTTGATCTGTCAAACAATCAACTTTCTGGTGGAATTCCTTCAAGCCTCACTGAAGTCGATCGTCTCGATGTATTGAACTTGTCGAACAACCATTTATCCGGAAAAATTCCAACAGGCACTCAACTCCAAAGCTTCGAAGCTAGTCCATACGCAGGGAATCCTGAGCTCTGTGGAGTCCCACTTCTAAAGATGTGTCCAAGTGATGAACCAACTGTTTCTACAGCTCCAGCAGCCCACCATGAAGAAGATCAGGACAAGTTTGTAACCCTGGGATTTTATGTCACTTTAGGACTTGGATTCGTGGTCGGATTTTGGGGAGTTTGCGGTACCTTAATCTTTAGCAAGACTTGGAGATATTCGTACTTCAACTTTTTCGATGATGTGAATGATTGGATTTTCGTAATGGTGGCAGTGCATAAGGCAAAACTTCTAAGGATGATCAAAAACTAAATGTTAGTACTCTGTTTCCATTTTCTTCATAGATATTAAATCGTAAGGTAGAACTTTGGAGTTGTAGAATTTAATATATCATATCCTTCCAACGTTGTTAGAGATGTTTGAATTTTCCGAATTAGCTAGTTAAAATTTCTTGTGTTTGTTGAAGGAGCGCTCTTTTGCAAATGGTGTGCAGAATATGAATTCTCATGAGAATGAAAGAGTGTGCTTTCATCTGGAGCTTCTGCTTTGTGGTGTTGAAGTCATGGTTTAGTCAGAGTGCAAAGACCTGAAGATTGTTTGTGTTACAATGCACTCTTGCTGTCGTAGATTCAATAAAACGACAGGTAAGTTATCATTACGGTTTGAATTGTATTATTGTAAGGAGTTGGAGATTCCACTTGTATAATATTTACGGTTCAAGTGTCGTGTTTGTTTATTTACTTTTCAGTCCTCACTTCATTTTAAAAAGTTCTGAAGTCTGGACTTCTATGTATATATTTTTGGTTTCCGTCGTTTTCTCATTTGGTTTATTTTCCATTCTGATTATCGTTTGTCGTTTTCTCATTTGGTTTATTTTCCATTCTGATTATCGTTTGTTGTCCATTAGCTTTTTTTTTTTTTTTTCCTTGTCATCAACCAGTTTATTTATTTCTTTCTCTTTCTCTGTTTTTCCATTTTATCATTTTTATTTTACATTAGGGGTATGGGATTTAACTCTACACCTTTTAATGTTATCAAATGTGTAATTACTGTTAGACTATGTTTGCAGTAACCGTTTTTATCATATTAAATTTCTGTTAATTATACATTTATTGTTGGTTTTCAAGCTTTTCCCTTTTGCCGTTCAAGTTCTTTTTTCCCCTTATAGGAATCGTTAAAGTATGACTGAATTACAAAAATTCCTTTTGATTTATTGTATTTATAATATTTTGTTGTTTGAATTTCAAAAAGTAACATCTATTTTTCTTGAAAAGCAAGTTCTTAGCCAAAAAAAGTCCTTATCTTAGGTTTTTTTATTTTTTTATTTTTTTATTTTTTAAGAAATGATACATGTCGTCCAAATGGTAATTGCTGTTAAATACTTCAACAAGCAAGATACTACAGCAGTCATAATAGAGATTATTCTAATACCCTTACATGATACGTTCGAATTCTAATACGTGTGTTTATCATCAAAACAGCATCAAAAGGAGAATTTTTGTTAGAAAAAAGATAGATCGGGGATTCAATATTATGTTTTAAAATTCGAAGGAAAAATATTACAAGATTCATAATTCGAGGAATTTTTATAATTAATTCTTATAATATTAACTACCATTAAGGATTTTTTTTTTTTTTTTTTCATTTATCACTTCCTGTTGTTCATTTATTTTTTAGTATTATTAGAGACACCAATCAACAGACCCAAGATGTACTCTTTACAAGTAAAGGGAATTCGAATTAAGATGGGTTGTATTTGAAAGGTTAATGAATCGATTGACAAGTCCAATACCAATATTTTGATTTCGAAAGACAATACATCGTGATCTTATCTATGTATCATATGCTAATACACGGTCAATCACTATTTGGATAAAAAAAACCTTTCCTTATCATCCCATTTCGAAGACTTACAAAAACCACTTAGATGGTGCGACAATATGTTCTATGTAATTCTGATCCCAACTTTTATAGTAGTAATTCATGTGTTATATTTTTATTGATAGATGTAATCAATTAATATGATAATGTTTTAAACATTTATCAATAATAAATAAATAAACAACAACAATAACAACTCACATATCATATAGGTTAGTATTTAAGAGTTGAGATTATAGTTTATGCTCCTAATATTTTTCTTTATTTTTTTTGAAGTTCTAATTCTTTATTTTATTTTTATTTTTATTTTGTTGGCTTTTGATTGGGGTTTTTTTTTTTTTTTCCTTCATTAAGTTTGTTGAATATTATGTTTTCGTTGCCATTTTTCTTTACTACAAGAGATTCAAACTCAATATCTTATCATAGATCAAATACGAAATTACAACTAAAATATACTTATAATTAGGGGTGGCAATATGGGTCACAACATGATAACACGACTTGAAACGACACGAATTTTACGGGTTCGGGTTGGGAAAAATAGGGTACGGGTCGTGTTTGGGTTGAAAAAAAATTGAAAAAAAAAAAAAAAAAAAAAAAAAAAAAAAACTGTCGTGTTCGGATTGGACCCATTTTTTCGTATCAATTTCATTACACTTTTCGTGTCAATTTCGGATCAAGTTCGGGTCAATATTTCGGATTAATTTCGGATCAATCTTTCGTGTCAATTTCGGATCAATTTCGGGTCAACAACTCACATATCATATAGGTTAGTACTTTGTTTCTATTTTTCTTTATAGATCTTAAACCGTATGGTAGAACTTTGGAGTTGTTTAACTTAATGCTATTTCCTTCCTAGTTGTTTGAGATGCTTCAATTTTCCAAATTAACAAGTTCAAATTTCTTGTGTTTGTTGAAGGAGAGCTTTTGCAAATGGTGTGGAGATCCTCATGAGAATAAAAGAGTGTGCTTTCATCTCGAGCTTGTGCCTTGTGGTGTTGGAGTCATGATTGATTAAGAGCAGTTTGCTTTGAAAATAAATTAAATTAGAAAACAGTTTTCTATTGTAAATGGTTTGTAGTATTGTGTGTAAAGGACCTGAAGTTTGTTTGTGTTAATAGTTATTTGTATACTTCAGGACTCTTGCTGTCGTTGATTCAACAAAACGACAGATGAGGTGTCTCTACAGTTTAAATTGTATTACTGTAATGAGTTTGAAGTTCCGCTTGTATTCAGTTTGAATCGTTTTCTCTGTTGATCTATTTTCTATTCTAATTATACGTTTGGTTCGCCAGTTGCAAATGAAATTTTTACGTTAGAGTTTGTTGACTTTTTCTAAAATTATTTATAATTTTTGTTGACTTTTCAAAAAAAAAACAAAAATAGATGAAAAAATACAGTTTAGTTGAAATTAAAATGGTAAACCAAACGAACTCTAATTATCGTTTGTTGTCTATTAGCTTTTTTCTTGTCGTCAACCAATTTATTTATATTCTTTCTTTTTCTCTGGGGTTTTTTTATTTTTCCTTTTTATCATATTTCTGCTAATTTATACACTTCTTCTTGTTTTCCAAGTTTTTGTCTTTTGTCGTTCAAGTTTTTTCCCCTTGAAGGAATCGTTAAAGTATGAATTAACAACAAAAATTCCTCCAATTTATTGTATTTATAACATTTTGTTCGTTGAATTTCAAAATTAGCATCCGTTTTCGACCACTTGGTCGGTATTGCCACCTCTTCTTCTTCTTCTTCTTCTTCTTCTTTTTTAATGGTTTCATATCTGCTATCGAGAAATTCAGAGGATTAGTCCATACTCAATAGTCGGTACAACATTAATTTATTACCTTTCCACGGTTTTATTTTTATTTTTATTTTTTTTAAATTGAGTCTCCACTTGTAATATAATCTTTATTTAGCTCTGGCCTCTTGCTAGTAATGAAATTCCAAATAAATAAATAAATAAATTTCTTTAATCATCTTTGTTGTGATCATATTTTTTTTCAAAAGTGAGTAGATTGCTTCCTCTAACTGTTTCCTTTTTCATTATTTTATTGATTTTTCTGTCTTTTCCACGTTCGTTATGCATCGATTATTTTGATTGTGCTCAAGTTTTTTAAAATTTTTTCTCGTTTTTATTGTTCATTCCCCTGTTGTCGTTTTATTATTTGATGTCGTTTATACATTTATTGTCTTTTTTTTTCTCTGTTGCCGTTTTTTAAAGTTTATTAGGTTATTATCTTGTTTGATTACAGGATAATGTCGGTGTTTTTTTTTCTTGGGGAATATGAGAGAGAGAGAGAGTGTGTGTGTGTGTGTGTGTGTGTTTTTTTTTTTTTTTTTTTTGCATATTTAATTATAATTGAACTTTTTATTAGGATGTATATTTTTGTGATTAGAAAAACACACCTAGTTTAAAACACAAAGGTAAATTTGAACATTTCCATAAAATAAATAAGAGAGTTGTCATTATCCTCTTTTTTTTTTTAATTTGATTTTATTTATCATTTTTAACAAAGCTAATTTTGAAAGTGTGGAGCAGGTCATACCACAGCATCCAAACTAAATGATTCATGGACAAGTTACTCAAACTACATATTTGGTTACTATTGTTACAGGCATTCCTTCTGTCCTGTGAAGAATAGCAATCCCACAGGTCAAGCCACAAATATTTCTGGTCGAACGTCATTTCAGGACTCTTTGGCTCGATATACATATATATATATATATATATACATTACTGTAATTCACGTCCCCTGAATAGAATTTTCTGGCTCCACCACCGATTCAAGCAAAAAATCAAGATGCACAAGTATCCAGGGTCAATACATAATCACTATATATTCCACCAACAATAAAACTGATCAGTGGAAGATACAAGTGCATTTGCCATTTCTGTTCTGAGAGAATTTTCACTTCCACTACTAAATTATACTTCCTTTTCTTTAATTGCCAAAGCCACTAACGATGACAAATGGATTTCACTATCTTTGACGGATTTGACACCACTAAATACTAAATAAATGGAACAATGAACATTGGAACCCACGTACTCGAATCACTTTGACACTTGGCCACTACTCACCAAAATGCAACCAAATACTTTTTTGTTATTGTTATTAGAGCAATGACACATATCTTAAAAAGTTTATCATGAATTGTCAAGTGTTTAAATTCTGTAGATTCTACAAAACTGAAATAACTATTTTGCCCTTATTTTTTACCCTTAATAAGTTAGTTTTTAGTTTCATGATACATCATGAAATTTTTGTGAATCATTTTTTACACTTTTATAAGAGATTAATATTGAAAAAAGAAGTCAACTGCAATGGTCTATGAGGTAGTTACAATTTGTAATGCTATTGCCCCCAGACAAGGTTTCAACAATGCGGAGATCATTACCTCCCAGATTTTTTTAATGGCGTGCTTTTGCTACAGACCAAAGATTTGGTTGATCTCCAACCAGAATTCCACTTCAAAAGCCAACGTCATAGTTTCATTCTCATGTTCACACCATGCAAAATTCTAGGCTTACACTAGTTAACGTAGTTCATTTTTCAATTATTTTCATGATCCACTATACCTTTTTTTATTTATTTATGTTTTTTTAATTTCCTTCTCCACTACTTTCATATTCATTTTTGCTCAGAGCTAGTAGTCATATTGCCCTGTTTCTCAACCATCTCTGTTGTCATACAATTGCCCTGTTTCAATAATGAGTAGATCATTGCCTTCTCTGACTGTCATGTTGCTTTTGCTTCTGCTTTTGTTTTTCTCAACCATCTCTGTTTTTTTTTTTTTTTTAATTTCTTTTTCTCTTTGATCTCTTTCATTCCTCATTGCCAGTTACTCTCAAGTCATCATCCACACTCTTGCCTTACATTTCTTTTAAATTTTTTTAGAATTACAATAATAATTCTCCCCAATTACCCTAGAAAAATGATAGACGATAATCCTCCGTTCTCGAATTGTGGTTTCTTACATTATCTTGATATTTAACCAGAATTTATTACTAAAATATTTCCTACTAAAATATATATTTATATATATATTTTGCTACGAGGGAATTCTAGAACTTTGTTCCTTATGCTTTTTTGCCACAGCAATTAATTAGAGATGAAAAATGGCTTTCACTGTTTTTGAAGGTTTTTTTTCTTTTTCTTTTTTTTTGCCTGAATTTATTTTACAGGATTTGAGACGTATTTTGGGTGTAGAAGACTTGACTTTTTGACTTTTCATCCAAGTATTGTACACGGAGACGGATGACTTTGAGACTTGTCTAATTTAGTTTTTCTAAATCGGACTAATTTTTCCGGAACATATTAATATAACAACTGATAATTCAACTCTCATTTCTTTTTCTTTTCTTTTTCTTTTCGACAATTTTGTTCTTCAATTATTAATTTAATGACAATTCTTGTCTAATTGAATATGACAATCCAGTTTTTTGAGAGAAAAGAGATCCAATTTTTTGAGAAAAAAAATACACATCTATTGGGGCATCGCATCGGCAAGAACGGCGGTGGAAAGGAGGAGTGCTCGAAACTCATCAACGGGAAGGGACCAGGAGAAAGGTTGGGCTAGCTCATGATGCAACAGGAATGACAAGGTGTGATATATAAGTAACTCTCCTATATATGCAATAGAGACGAGTTCCTCAATAGGGCTGGGTACAAAGGAAAAATTGTTTTATTAAAAAGAAGTATTTAAAAATATAAAATCTGAAAAGCAAAAGAAAATGTTACAAAATGCATGTTTTAATTTATATGAATGTTTTGATTAAATATTGTGTCTTTAAAGATAAGGAGAGCATATGTAACCAAAGAAAATGATTGTGGCTGGAACAAATCACATAGAAGACTAACAAAAGGAAGCGTTTGAGAAATAAAAAGATGTTAAATAAAGGTGCATTTGAGAAAAATAATTTTAGTTGGACAATTAGCGCAAAAAAGAGAAAAGTACTTATAAAGATCATATTTGACCAAATAAAATTTCAGAGATTTTGAGGAAAAAAAATATTTGGATGGGGACTCATTTGAGATAGATTAATTAAATTAGGTTAAATTAGTAGGGGTATATGGCAATTTTTTTTTAAAGATAAAATAGTTAACATCAAAGTACAAAAACTAAATAGTAAAATTTTAGTCGGGTTATTAAGAATTTTTAATTTTAAGTGGGGTAAAGCTGAAAAACCATTAAATCTTTGGGGTAGAATTAATTTTAGGAGGGGTTATGTTAAAAATTTTTAAGTTTGAGTGGGCAAAAATTTTAAAACTATAAACTTTTGGTAAAAAATAAAAGAAAATAATTTTAGTGGGGCCCCATTGGCACCACCTACGTCTGCCACTAGACTCGGTCGCTTCAATGATTGTGTCTCAACATTCGATATTCATACCAAAAGGATCTTATCATAAACATACTTTGAATCAATAACAATATAGCCAAGGTCTACCTGGTAAAGACCGTATTACTTTAGATAAGAATTCAATTAGAATATTCCAGGTTTTGTCACTTTTTTGGACAACTTTCATATTGTCATTGAGCCAAAAAATATATATTTATAAAATATAGTTTCACGATATATTGACCTCATCAATATGATATAGACAACAAATACAAAAATCAACAACAAACAATAAAATATATTCATAAAAAATAATTTTAAATTAACAAATTTGGGTTCATGTATGCTAATATGAAGGGGATGTTTTTAGGGATTTATAAATTTCTATTTTGGCAATTTTTATGAAGAAATCTACTTTTTTTGTCCCTTAAATTAAATTTAAGAGTATTTTTATCAGTACAATAAGGTCAGTTTTTTTTTTTGTTCAATTTTATAAATAAATTTGTTTTTAAATATTTTTGACAAGTGTGATGTTGATCTTGTTAAATATGTAAATAGTATTAGAAAAAGCAGGTCTTGTACTAGTCAATCTAAGTCGCTATTCAATTAATTTCATGAGCCGTTATATTTCTTTCGTCTATTTATATTTTTCTATTTCCTTCTCCACTTCTTTTATATCCAGCTTTGCTCCGCGTTTGTAGCCATGTTGCCCTGTTTCTTAACTGTGTCTGTTGTGATCCTATTGCTCTGTTTCAACAATGAGTACATCATTGCCTCTTCAGATGATTTTGATGCTCTTGCTTTTGTTTTACTCTGAAGGTGCCAACAGATCCATCCTCCATAACTACTTTCTTTTGTTTGATGTTGTGCTCTGTTTCAATAATGAGTATATCAAATTACCCCCTCAGATTGGGTTTAATGGTGATGCTTTTGTTTTACTTGTACACAGGTGCTAGTGGATCATCCAACGCAGCAGGAGAATCAAAGATCAGATGCTTAGATGTGGAGAGACAAGCACTCCTCAATATCAAAGAAGCTCTTCATGAAATCCAGGAAGGCTTTCTCTCATCTTGGGGAAATGAAGAAGAAAAGAGAGACTGCTGCGAATGGTACGGAGTTCAGTGTGCCAACAATTCTGATCATGTCACCGTTCTTGATCTCGCACCTTCAAGTTCACCAATTTACGACGAAGATGACATGCACTCGTCGTTTCTGCAAGGCACCATCAGTCATTCACTGTGCGAGTTGAAACATCTGACTTATTTAGACCTCAGTCTCATCAGCTTCATTGGGCATGGCATCCCAAGTTTCATTGGTACTCTCACCAAATTAAGGTATCTCAATCTCTCTTATGCTGAAATGAGTGGAGAAATTCCTCCTCAGCTTGGTAATCTTTCCAGCTTGGAGGTTCTTGATCTTGGCTATAATAATGATCTGAGAATGAAAAGTACGGGGTGGGTTTCTCATCTTTCTTCTTTGAGACTACTTGACCTTTCTTTCACAAGCATGAGCCAAGTTGCTGATTGGACGCAAGCAGTTAATAAGCTCCCTCACCTAATGAACTTTCAGCTATGTTGGTGCAATCTTCCAGATGTCACATCTTCATCTCTTTCTCTTGTTAACTCTTCGACCTCGCTTGCCATCCTTGATCTTTCTGACAATGGGCTCTCTGTTTCTATATACCAATGGGTATTCTCCTTCAGTCGTAGCCTTGTTCATCTTGATCTCTCTTCTAACGCTCTAGAAGGATCAATTCCAGAAGCTTTTGGGAACATGACTTCTCTTACATATCTTGATCTTGGCTATAATGATTTTCTGAAAATGAAAAGTACGGGGTGGGCTTCTCATCTTTCTTCTTTGAGACTACTTGGCCTTTCTTTCACAAACATGAGCCAAGCTACTGACTGGTGGCAAGTAGTTAATAAGCTCCCTCACCTAACAAACTTGCAGTTAGATGGGTGCAATCTTCCAAATGTCACATCTTCATCTCTTTCTCTTGTTAACTCTTCGACCTCACTTGCCATCCTTGATCTTTCTGGCAATGGGCTCTCTGTTTCTATATATCAATGGGTATTCTCCTTCAGTCGTAGCCTTGTTCATCTTGATCTCTCTTCTAACGCTCTAGAAGGATCAATTCCAGAAGCTTTTGGGAACATGACTTCTCTTACATATCTTTATCTTGGCTATAATGATTTTCTGAAAATGAAAAGTATGGGGTGGGTTTCTCATCTTTCTTCTTTGAGACTACTTGACCTTTCTGTGACGAACATGAGCCAAGCTACTGACTGGTTGCAAGTGGTTAATAAGCTCCCTCACCTAACGAACTTGCAGCTAAGTTGGTGCAATCTTCCAAATGTCATATCTTCATCTCTTTCTCTTGTTAACTCTTCGACCTCACTTGCCATCCTTGATCTTTCTGGCAATGGGCTCTCTGTTTCTATATATCAATGGGTATTCTCCTTCAGTCGTAGCCTTGTTCATCTTGATCTCTCTTCTAACGCTCTAGAAGGATCAATTCCAGAAGCTTTTGGGAACATGACTTCTCTTACATATCTTTATCTTTACAGTAACAATGATCTGAGAATGAAAAGTATGGGGTGGGTTTCTCATCTTTCTTCTTTGAGACTACTTGACCTTTCTTTCACAAACATGAGCCAAGCTACTGACTGGTGGCAAGTAGTTAATAAGCTCCCTCACCTAATGAACTTGCAGCTAGTTTACTGCAATCTTCCAAATGTCATATCTTCATCTCTTTCTCTTGTTAACTCTTCCACCTCACTTGCCATCCTTCATCTTTTGGGCAATGGGCTCTCTGTTTCTATATACCAATGGGTATTCTCCTTCAGTCGTAGCCTTGTTCATCTTGATCTGTCTTATAACGCTCTAGAAGGATCAATTCCAGAAGCTTTAGGGAACTTGACTGGGCTTACAAATCTTATTCTTGGTAATAATCACTTAGAAGGGTCCATTCCAGAAGATTTAGGGAACTTGACCAAGCTTACATACCTTGATCTTAGCAATAACCAATTCAGGGGATCATTGCCTAATCTCTCAGTATTTCCATCCCTTAAAGAAGTATTCCTGTCGGGTAATCAATACAATGGAACTGTACCTGAAACAATTGGACAATTAGCACAGTTAGAACTTTTACGACTTGATGGGAACTCCTTAGAAGGTGTAATTACGGAAGCTCATTTTTCAAAGCTGACCAAGCTATCTTCCTTGGGCTTGTCTGATAACTCACTTACTTTGAAGTTCAACGATCATTGGGTTCCTCCTTTTCAGTTGGATTCAATTTCATTTCGGTCTTGCAAGTTGGGCCCTCAATTTCCAAGATGGCTTCAAACTCAAATTAGCAAGTTTTCTTATCTTGATATTTCTAACAATGGGATTTCAGATTCTATTCCAGACTGGTTATGGGACATCTCTTCTGAGTGTTTGATAATGGATCTTTCTAACAATCAAATCCATGGAAAAATCAAAAGTTATTCCCCGGAATTCCAAGGTCTCTGTACGATAGATCTAAGTTTGAATAGGTTAGAAGGTTCCATTCCACCATTCCTATTCAATGTCGCTGCACTAAATCTCTCCACGAATAGATTTTCAAGATTAAGTTCCATTTGCAATGTCATAAATGGCTCACCATTGAGATTTCTGATATTTCATTCAATCAATTATCTGGAGAAATTCCTGATTGTTGGTCACCTTTTAAGGAATTGAAATTTCTCAGTTTGGCAAATAACAAGTTGTCAGGAGAAATTCCAATTTCAATTGGCTCCATCACTGAGATTGAGACATTGCATTTGGGCAACAATTCATTGACCAAGGAATTACCTTCATCAATGAAGAACTGCACAAACTTGATGGCTCTTGGTGTGGAAGAGAATAGATTAGAGGGACCAATACCTACTTGGATCGGAGAAATCTAACAGAACTTATTGTCTTAGCTTGCGATCCAATCACTTCTCTGGAAGCATTCCCTCACAGCTATGTCATCTGCCAAATCTTCAGCTGCTGGACTTATCCTTAAACAACATTTCGGGAAGTGTGCCAAAATGCCTAAAAAATCTTACTGCAATGAAAAAAAATTGGAATTATGAAGATACGGCCATTACCCATGATTATAGTATCGGTTCTCGTATGACTTACTGGTCATCCTATCAAGACGAAGTAGACTTGGTATGGAAAGGAACACTGTCAAAATTCAGCAACACTTTGGGACTAGTAAAGAGCATTGATCTGTCAAGCAATAAGCTGATGGGGAAAATTCCAACAGAAATTACTCAACTTATTCAGTTGGTATCTCTGAACTTATCAAGAAACAATTTTAGTGGACGGATCCCCTCAAAGATTGGTAAGCTGGCTTTGCTAGATGTTCTTGATCTATCAAACAATCAACTTTCTGGTGGAATTCCTTCAAGCCTCACTGAAGTCGATCGTCTCGATGTATTGAACTTGTCGAACAACCATTTATCTGGAAAAATTCCAACAGGCACTCAACTCCAAAGCTTCGAAGCCAGTTCATACACAGGGAATCCTGAGCTCTGTGGAGCCCCACTTCTAAAGAGTGTCCAGGTGATGAACCAACTGTTTCTACAGCTCCTGCAGCTCACGATGAAGAAGAAGATCAGGACAAGTTTGTAACCAGAGGATTTTATGTCACCTTAGGACTTGGATTTGTGGTCGGATTTTGGGGAGTTTGTGGCGGCTTAATCGTCAACAAGACTTGGAGATATTCATACTTCAACTTCCTCGATGATGTGAATGATTGGATTTACGTAGTGGCGGCAGTGCATAAGGCAAAACTTCTAAGGATGATCAAAAACTAAAGGTTAGTACTCTGTTTCCATTTTCTTCATCGATCTTAAATCGTAAGGTAGAACTTTGGAGTTGTAGAATTTAATATATCATATCCTTCCAACGTTGTTAGAGATGTTTGAATATTAACTAGTTAAAATTTCTTGTGTTGCTGAAGGAGTGCGCTTTTGCAAATGGTGTGGAGAATATGAATTCTCATGAGAATGAAAGAGTGTGCTCTTATCTGGAGCTTCTGCCTCTTGGTGTTGAAGTCATGGTTTAGTCAGAGTGCTTTCCTTTAAATTAGAAAACTGTTTTCTCGTATAAATGTTTTGTAGAATTGTGTGCAAAGACCTGAAGTATGTTTGTATTACAATGTAGACTACAGTTCTCTTGCTGTCGTAGATTCAATAAAACGACAGATAAGTTATCATTACGGTTTGAATAGTATTATTGTAAGGAGTTGGAGATTCTACTTGTATGATATTTACGGTACAAGAGTCGAGTGTTTATTTCTTTTCCATCCTCTCCTCATTTTATAAAGATCTGGAGTCTGGACTTCTATGTATATATTTTTGGTTTCCGTCGTTTTCTCATTAGGTCTATTTTCCATTCTGATTATCGTTTGTTGTCCATTAGCTTTTTTTTTTTTTCCTTCGTCAACCAGTTTATTTATTTCTTTCTCTTTCTCTTTTTTCCATTTTATCATTTTTATTTTAAATTAAAGGTATGGGATTTAAACTTTATACCTTTTAATAATATCAAATACGTAATTACCGCTAAATTATATTTGCAATCACTGTTTTTATCATATTATATTTCAACTAATTATACATTTATTGTTGGTTTTCAAGCTTTCCCTATTGCCATTGAAGTTCTTTTTTCCCCTTATAGGAATCGTTAAAGTATGACTGAATTAAAAAAATTCCTTTTGATTTATTGTATTTATAATAATTTGTTGTTCGAATTTCAAAAAGTAACATCTATTTTTCTTGAAAAGTAAATTTTTAACAAAAAAATGTCCTTATCTTAGTATTTTTTTTTTTAATAGAAATTATACATGTCGTCCAAATGGTAATTGCTGTTAAATACTTCAACAAGCAAGATACTACAACAGTCATAATAGGATTATTATAATACCCTTTCATGATACATTAGAATTCTTATACGTGTGTTTTCATCAAAACAGATAATTTTTGTTAAAGAACATAGATCGAGGGACTCAATATTACGTTTTGAAATTCAAAGGAAAATATTACAAATTCATAATTCAGAGGAATTTTTATAAATAATTCTTATAATATTAACTACCATTATGGATTTTTTTTTTTTTTTTTCATTTATCACTTCCGTCGTTCATTTATTTTTAGTATTATTAGAGACATTAATCAACAGATCCAAGATGTGTCTTACAAGTAAAGGGAGTTCGAATAGAGATGGATTGTATTTGAAAGGTTAATGAATCGATTAACAAATCCAATACTAATATCTTGATTTCGAATGACAATGCATCGTGATTTTATGTATGTGTCATATGCTAATACACGGTCAATCACTATTTGGATAAAAATCCATTCCTTATCATCCCATTTCAAGACTTACAAAAATCACTTAGGCGGTGCGACGATCTGTTCTATGTAATTCTGATCCCAACTTTTTTAATAGTAACTCATGTATTATATTTTATTGTAGATGTAATCAGTTGATATGATAATATTTTAAATATTTATCAATTAAAAAAAACAACAACTCACATTTCACATAGATTAGTATTCAATAGTTGAGATTATAGTTTGTGCTCCTAACATTTTCTTTATTTTTTTTTGAAGTTCTAATTCTTTATTTTTATTTGTATTTTTGGTTTGCATTTTCTTGGCTTTTGATGGGTGTTTTTTTTTTTTTTCCTTCATTAAGTTTGTTGAATCTTATGCTTTCGTCGCCATTTTTCTTTACGACAGAGATTCAAACTCAATTTTATGATGCATCAAATACGAAATTACAACTGAAATATACTTACAACCACATGTCAATTGTTTTTTTTTTTTTTTTTTTTCAATACAAACGTAAACGACATGTCTTCGAGGGAAGCTCATTGTTCTTTTCGTTTTTTTAAACTATTTTACGACATGTCGTTTTATTTGTTTATTTATGATTTTGCTGAACATGCCGTTTTAATATCTAAAGTTTACGTTTGTTTCTAATCATTTCATTCAACTAAAATATTTTTTATCTTAATTTTATTTTTTGAAAAATTTTGTTTTTTCTGAAAAATTTTGTCTTTTTTGAAAATTTTTATCTTTTTGAAATTCACAAATTTTCAACTCAATTTAAATTTTCAAACTCAACTCATTCAAACGAGTCTTCTTTTTTCATTTTTTAATTTTTATTTTTGATAAATGAATATCTACGGTCTTTACTTTGTCTAAAAACAAGCGACACATGCTCACCAAAAGAAAAAACGACACATAGTTTTAAGTCTCGTTTTCTTTTTAAGATCGTCGTTTACAAGCTTACACGGGGATAAAAGTCGAGAAAGTCAACGGCAAAATGACTTCCAGGATTTCATTACCATGGTCTTCGCCACACCCAATCTTGAGTTTTCAGAAACACAACATATGTAATACGTGTTTTCTCAAACCTCATTGGTTGAAAACGCCGGACCCACAACACCAAACTGCTCTCCAACCAATCAGATTCAACGAAACACGTCTCCAAATATTCAAAACCAAAAGTCCTCAAACCAAAGAAAACTCAATCCATATATAATAATTTGTTAAAATTTCCAAACATACATATCAAATTTGGTACCAAAAGTTCCGCCATTAAAATCCCACGAGCTTTTTTTGTACCTTTATCGTGTTAGAGAGAGATTAGAGAGAAAGAGTGAGAGAGTTTAATGGGGAATTCGAAGGCAATATTTGTGGTAGTTTAGTACTGCTGGCCTTAACAAGCTTACCCGGTTCGGAGTGTGCCAAGAAACCAGTCTCTGGAGCTAGAAAAGAAGACGTTCCGTACATCAAATGCCAGGTCTGCGAGAAGCTCGCGGCTCAGCTGTACCACCAAGTTCAGATGAAGCGAGCTGAATCTCACCCAAGAAGGTATTTTTATCATCTGGGTTGGGTTAAAAATTGTGTCTTTTCAAGGTGATCTGGGGATTTTTCTTTTTCTTTTTTTTTTTTTTTGGTGTGGATTTTGAATGTGGGTTCTGGGTTTTTGTTTGTTTTGTTGGTAGATCTCGGAGTACCAGATAATTGAGATTTCGGAGAATGTTTGTGATTTGAAGAAGGCTGAAGCAGACTGGATTTTGCAGATTGATGTTGTTGAACAAGGTGATAGATTGGAGGTGAGGTTTTAAATCTACGGTGGACACAATTTTTTTTTATCAAGTTCAGCTAAATTATCATCGTACTTTTTTAATCTGATATGACTATCGGTGTATTACCGGTATGGTTTTCAAACCTGTGAGTTTGGTCTATAAATTATTGCTTTAATTCGTTTTTTAATAAAAGAAAAAAGAAAAGTTGCATTTTGTCAGCTGTTGTTATGGATCTTATGCACTCATCAGTCCTGAAACTCCATTAAACAAGACAAGAAACTAGTTTTCTTTTTTTTTTTTTTTTTTTTTTTTTTGGTTGGTTGGTTGATTTGATCTGCTTAATCATTTAAAGTTTTTGTTTCTTCTTCACAGTTGGTGGAACAAGGCACTGAAGGACAATGCAACTCGGAATGCAAGACGATTGAGCGAGCTTGTCAGGAGGTCAGATTTCGGCATTGTGTTGCCAACATGTTTTTCCACGCCTTACTTTTTTAACTTTGGATTTGCCACTTTGTTTAACACATTTTATATTTTGAAGTTATGTTTAACTCGATCGACTTTAATTCTCTGATTATGCTACTATAGCAGTTGATCCCTGAAGCTTAGGTTTGATTTTGGCCTTAAAGATATTGCATTAGCCCGTTTCACGATGAGTTATCTAATTATTACTCCGTTCGGATATAATGCAGATCATGGGATATTCTGATACTGATGTTGCCGAATACCTTTACAAATCACAACCTCAGATTGACTCATTGGTTAATTATCTCTGCAAAGACCTCACTAAAGCATGCAATACCAAGCCTACTCCGGTTCCAAAGGTAACCGCTTTCTTTATTTGATCTCAAGCTCTTCCACTTATAGTTCCGAGATATCATTCGCAGCTTTCTAATTAGTGCGATATGGATCTATCTCATCATAATTTCGTAGAAACTTGGTCAATGCTTTGTAACATTCATTTATGCATTGTTTACGGGCAAAACCGACTTCAGTCAGTTCGTGGTTAGTTTCAGTTATCAAGGTTTTCATTTGTTTTTCATCTATGGGTCAGGATAGGACTCCTGGAGAACCTTTCGTGGCCAAGTCAGCTAAAGAGCCGAAATGGAGAAGATAATGAAATCTATGGAGGTCATTACACTTTCATTCCGTATTGCTTTGTGCTAACAGCCAACTTAGGTTGAATTTCGGGCTAAATTCTGCTCTGCTTTTATTCTTTCAGGGCATGCCAGGAGCTCCAGGCATGAAAATGTATTCAAGGGAGGATTTGATGAACATGAAGAATTTCGGCAATGAAGATGCTGACGACGATGACGATGAAGATGGCGAGACAAGTTTTCCCTCGAAACTGGTAATTAGAAACTTCTAAAGTCTACTAAAAAAAAAAAAAGTCACAATTGTCTTTGACATAATTCAACTTTGCAGGGAAAAGTTTTGAGAGAGAAAGAAGGTTCTAAGAATGATTGGAAACAGAAAGTCATCACAGGAATGGCGAAGACAGGAGACACGTTGAAGAAGCACGCACACAAAGTTGCTAATCACGCAAGGCAATGGTGGAGAAGAATCAAAAAGCTAAGTTCCAAAAACAGTTACAAGCAAGAGCTTTAGAAGCTCCAGATGTACAATTTGTACGGTCTGTTAAGGTTATAATCACGTACTTGAGCGACATATCAATATGGTTTTGACAGAATAGGAATTTGAAAGAATCATTTGCCATCTTGTGAATTTTAGTAAATTGTTTCTCATAGTTCTCTCTTTGTTGTAATTTTTGTGGCAAAGCAAAATTGTAATCACGGCAAAACAACGCATTCACTATTTATTCCTACAATAATGGTAAGTTGACAATTTTTTTTTTCGAGAATAATGTTCAAAGACAAACTCTAATCTTAAATGTTATATCAGTCTAAATGACTAGACAGTCATTTTTTTATTGATAATTGTTTAACAATTGCCACATCAATGAAAATTAAAAAAAAATTGTATTTGGCAATGAAAAAGGTAATTAATTGTCATGTAACTTCGGTTCTCAAAAAATAAACTTTGTTTTGATTTGTCAGTTAGAATAAATTTTAAAAAATAATAATAATAAAATCTATATGAAAATATATAGTTTAATTGAAATTAAACTTAAAATGTCAAACAAAACCTAAATTGATTGGTGTCCTGTCATTCATAATAACTTGCCCCCTAAATTGTAGGAAAATGAATTAGCACCGATTAACTCGTAAATAGCTTACAAATGCCCTACAAATTCGGGCACGTCTAGCACCTAGAGGAGGTGCTAAGCTTATAGAAAATAACTAACATTTTGAAGGGCAATAAATTCATGGCAAATTTTGAATTAACTAAAACAAATGAACATGATATCGAGGAAGGTTAAATTGTAATGAAATTCCAAAATTTTCAGCATTACAAATTTCACGGTGCTCAATTTATAAGAAACGATAAATCAAAATTACAGACAAACTAAACTTTCAAGAAAAACCAATAAATCATGCTGCCTCATTCCTGCCATAGTATTCTATCTAGACGGGCAACTTGCAAACATGTAATGCAACAATCTCCAAAACATTATTGAGTTGCTGCTACTTTTAATAAGCTTCTTTGGTTTTTTTTTTTTTTTGCAGGCCTTCTAGCTTCTCCTGTTTGCTTGGAAGCTTGGAGCTATGAAAATTAACAGGCCCAGATCAGCGCATTTTAAAATGTTGAGTTCTCGAGACTGCACATCTCCGGCCATTAAATGAATATTTGAGTGTTATATCGACATCTCGGGGGTTCTTTTTGTTTTGAGACACGGACAGGCTTCCAACGATAGCCTCTCCTTGACATATCGTTAGCACATCTTCCAGGTAGAGCACAGTTTGCTTCCAATGAGTAGCCCGTGACCTTGGCCCTGCATAACGTTTAAGCTGTTAGAAACTAGGTGTGCATAACCGATGATAAACTTTCTTTTCAATGTAGAATAAACAAAAAACGGAGTTCAAAACAAAGACATAACCTGTTGAGAAGCCCTGCAATTTATGACACTTGGTAAATGATACATCAAAGTAGGCTACAAGAGCATGAATGTAATCATTACGCTCGGCCACAAGCTTAAAGGGAGCTGTGAAGGAAGCGTCACCAGGAGCCATCTTAGAGATATCCATTGTCTGAATGAAGAAAATTAGCACATGAATCAAATATCCCAAGTGCTATTTTAAAAGGAGCCAATTAGGCAAATAGAGTCTAGGAGATTTGATGCAATCTTCATTTTTGGCTTACAACCTATTATCTCTTTTTCCCTATGTGAAAATGTACGTGACTACGAACCTTGAGTAACTGGGAGTTTGTAACAATTTGATTTTGGTCAACTGTGTCCACAAGGGCTCCATCATTGCTTGCTTCTTGATGCAGCTCATGTTGAAGCCATATACACTGTTCCAAACTAGAGTCACATGAAAATTGAAGAGGTTAAAAAAAGGGAATTGAGACGACACCAAACAAGTAAAAGAATACATAATATGAATACCATTTCAAACCTTGGGAGTCAAACTAAACTAACAATAGTCCTCACTAATATAAGGCTAAATTCAACATGTATAAAAAGATGGAACCTGACAACAGGTGACCAACTTTTATGCAGTGAGGAGATCATGAAGCTCACATTCAATCTTGTCATCTTTGTACTCTGCATCCTCAATGGCCGTCAAATAAAGAGAAGCTTTGTCCGGTAACACTATCCCATCATTCACCTACAGTTAAGGCAGAAATTAGCTAGCTTGTATTTTCGCTTTAGTAACATAGCTTTAACCGTGATACAAAGTTTTTTTCTTTCACATCAGTAATTGTTGTATTTTGCAACCAATAAGATTGGTCATTCTTTACTGAAAAAACAACAGCTGAAACATTCAGAAACTAAAATCTTACCAGCCATTTATCGCGAGCATACAAGACGGTATTCAACATATTCTCAAACAACAGGAAGTATCCCATCCATTCTGAGATAATGATGTCTACTTTAGGAACTGGGAGCTCCAACTCTTCCATCTTTCCCTTCAAAACGGTTATGACTGTACCAAAAAATAACAAGTAAAAAACAAAAAAGAAAAAAGAAACACACATATTAGTTAGACCACCAAAAGAAACAAACTACCATTTGAAAACCCGTTAGCTTCGACAATTTGTTTTGCCATGTTCGCCATTTGTGAGCACTCAACCTAGAAGAACTCAACAGATGACAATAAGAAAAAGAAAAACAAAAAATAAAAAAGGGTAATGAATATGTATTAAGAAATAGATAAGTTCAACACACCGCATAAACATGTTTTGCCCCGCTTTGGCGCAAAACAGGGACAGAATCCCGGTCCCGCTCCAACATCAAGAACAACTTTGTCCTTGAACAGAAAGGTGTTATGATAAATCACATTTTGGTACGTCCTAGTTCTCACAACATCCTTCAACATTTCCTGCAACAACAGTCAACAAAACATCATCGTCATCATATGTCCCATAAAGGTAACAGATTTGATCAAGTACGGAAAACCCACTTCATGAATACCTGCAAAACACACAAAGAAACCAAAAAATAAGCCCTAGAACACAAAATACAGATTGATAAAAGAAAAAAGAAGGGATTTTTTTTTTCTTTTGGAGGAGTTACCGAAATGAGAGTAGGAATCGAAGTAGTAATCGGCGCTGGTTTTGTCGTCGGAGTCGAGAAAGGAGACGTCTTGATCTTCGGCGGCTTTGTCGGAGGCGTCGGGCTCGCACATGGACATGGACTCGTCGAGGTTGGAGCTGTCGGTGGCGGCGTCCAGAGCAACCTCGTCGACGTCGATGTCGTCGTCGTCGTGTCGGAAGCGAATCTTGGTGCTCTCGTGTTGGCTCGCCATGTCGTTGAAGCTTCCCGAGGCCTGATTGTTGTTGCTGTTGTTGTTCTTTCGGCGACCCATTTGAGGAAGGAATTTGGGGGTTTTTTTAAGGTGTGACTGGAGAGAGGTTTTGCTAGGGTTTTGACTTTTTTTATGGGGGATTTTCTTTGTGCCTGTGATTTTATCTGAGAGTGATTTTGGATATTGAGGGCACGGATTCCAAAGTGATGAGAGCAAACGACGACGTCTCATGTAAAGCCTTTACTTTTTTTTTCTTTTTTCTTTTTTTTTCTTTTTTACCTTTTTTTTCTTTTCTTTTTCTTTTTATTTCATGGACCGCGATTACGATATCATCTGTGTGGTATTACTCGAGTTGTCGCTTGTATCAATCTAAGGACTTGATCAAACGCACAATCTAAATTTTATAATTATAATTTAATTTTTATATTTTTTTTTCAATTTTATTATTATAATTCAAATTTTAAATATTGATAATTTTACATGAATAAGTCTAAATAAAATTAATTTTTTTATAAATTGCATAGAATTTTAATACGAACGAAATAAAATCTATATTGATATTTTTTTTAATATATTTTAAGTTTTTATACTTTTTAATTTAGTAATTCAAACATTTTGATAAACACACAATCAATGTAAATCCAAATTCTAGAATGCGAACCTTAATGCCTGCTAAAATTTGAGAATTAAAAAATGGGTGTTTGATGTTTGAGTTGAGTTTGAGTTGAGTTGAAATTTTTAAACTTAAATAGTAATTTTTATTGATTTTTTTAGAAAAGATAAAAAAAATTTCAAAAAAAAGACAAAAATTTAAATTTAAACCTCAAGTTTAAACTTGAGAGACAAACTCCCGTATGCTGGTAAGCGGTAACTTTTGAGTCTTTAGGCTGATAGTTGTTGCAGAATCCTCAATGCCCCTTAAAAGGGGGGGCAAAAAGTCCAACTTACAAGAATTATCGTTTAAAAACTTTTATGAAGACAGAAGACTCTCTTTTGTGAATTAATTTTACACCAAAAATTTAAAAGAAAGGAAAAAATAAATGCTCCAAGTACTAAAAACAGAAGCTATAGTGTTGACTTTTTGGTTTTAATAACAAGCTAACTCAACACATGTTTGGCACATTCACTCGAATTCAGACAATGCTAATGCCGTTTTTTCACTCTTTACATCTCGACTCTAATTTAAAAACTCAAAATTTAAAAATCTATAACATTGTTATTTCAAGTAAAAATGAGATTATTTTTATTTTAAATCGCATAAAAATTTGAAAGTAACGAAACAAAATCTATATAAATTTTTTTTTTCAAACACATTAAGATTTTACACTTTTTATATCCAAATAGTTTATTTTCAATCAAAATCATAATTTTAAAAATCAACTCAAGACAAATAAAAACAACTCTAAAATTCCAACTTTAGTGTACCAACTAAACGGCTTCTTAGAGTTCCAGACATGACATGATATTTGAATGATTGCCTTTAGGGATGTTAATCAACGGTTGCAAAGATGTATTTATTTCTGAATAACCAAAGAAAGTCATGTCTAGCATTGTAGAATCTCCATCATCTCATGATTTGGAGTTTGGACGACAAAGCCAGAAATCTCCTTCTGGTTATGAAAATGCAACTATAGTAAACATAAATTTCTTTGCCTTAGAAACAAGCACACTAAATGTTGGTAAGCTTGTTCTCTTCACCGTTTACTGCTGAATAAATAGAGACTTTGTCCGGCGGCCATGGCGCTCCTGCCATTACCGCTTCGATCTCCTGTACTTCTCGGGGACAACTCGTCAAGTTCTTGCAACCAGTGGCAGTGACATGCTGCCAAAAACATTTTGAATTTAGATGAGGGATAGAGAGAGATTAATGAAGGGATTTGGAACGACAGTATTTTGACAAGCAGCTCATTTTAAAAACAACAACAAAAAAATTTTATTACATTTTGTACAATGGATAAGAGATAAAAGATAGGACTTGATAAATGCATTACCACATCACTCTCGATTCGAACTCCACCAAAACCTTGAAATCTCCTAATTGCTTCGCGATTAAAGAACCTCGCAGTATTTGAATTTTCCATAGCGGGGACTAATAGAGCATCAATGAAGTAGCAACCAGGCTCCACGGTTATGACCTACAAAAAGGGCCCAAACACGAAGCATGAAATGCAATTGATATAGAGATATTCATGTCAAGCTACCCAGAAAACGACCATCTTCTACTAAAAATAAAGAACGAGAATTCAAAGACGGATTTTCATTGCTAACCATTCCCTCTTGGAGTTCTCTTATTGTACGTAGAGACTTTAATCCTGGTTCTTTTGGCCTCTCCATTCCCTGCATATCACTAACATCATCTCAAGTCCATTAAAGAAAAGAGAAATGCCAAAGAGGACTTCGACCTTTTTTTTTTTTTTTTTTTAGAGAGAGAGAGAGAGAGCATCGGCAGATAAATCATGTAGAAAAACCTTTGAGTAGCCCCCAGGGTCATGAGTGTCGATGCCAAGGAAATGCCCAAGACCATGAGGCATGAAAACTGCACCCACTCGTTCAACCATCATGTCATCTACATTGCTAGAACAAAAAGAGGGCCAATATGGCATAAAAATTTTCCTCTTTGAAAAAAAGAATTGCAAGTAATATGCGGAATCAGAATAATTATGTTACCCAACAAGAATGCCCCCTCTCCTGAGTGAATCAAGAATAATCTTTTCTGCTAATCTGCAAATTAAAGGAGACAGAGGCAGCACGTGTGAATAGCATGATAACAAAAGCAGTCAGAAGGACAGTATAATTATATGAATAGCCTTCTTCAATTTTTCGCTTTCTTTCCCACCCTGATAACGAGGAGGTTGATAAAACCACATCTACTTAAAAAGGGGAAAAAAAAAATTTCAAGCAAATGCATATTTCAAAATACAATATAGTACCAGCAGACAAATGGGATACTGGATAATCAAATGAGTAAAAACTTTTAAGACATTTCCTAGCAGAACGAAGGATTCGACAAAACCACATCTTCTTTTCCTACTTAATAATGAAGAGGTATGGAAATATACATAAACGCAATTTCTGTAAGATAAAAGCCTACAAGGGTGTGTTTTCAAAATCTAGATGTACAACATCTGCACAGGCTAACAGAGATGGTTCAATTAGGAACCTATGATATAGTCTGGCAGTTAGTGCTTGTTTACGCTTGTTATATGATCACTAGTTGCCTTTTCACTTTTGTGATCATTTATGGTTCTTATGAACACTATAACCCAAAAAAAAAAAGTTAAATTAAATAAACAATCTGTAATTCATCGATTCTCTTCCATTCTTATCATCTTCTCTTCTTTCCATGAACAAACACAGAAGCATATTTATCACTGAGTTTATAGTATAAAACGCTCAAGCGGGCACAACAAGACAGCTAAAATAACTGTTAGCCAGCATTACTACCAACATTCCTGTAAAAGCTCAAATACGATCCACGTTCAAACTAATTGCTACCAGAAGCAAGTGAAAAAAAAAAGGAAATTGTTTTAAAATATTAGACTTACTTGTGCATATCAATCCAGTGTACTCCAGGTTTCATCGCAGCTATTACTGCATTATGAGCATCAAGGACAGCCTGTAGAAGACTATAGTAAGAACAATTTACCCGTGGAAATGCCAGAAGATTTAAACATCCAAAAACTATGTAAGCAGGCTCTACGGTCCTCACTACACTCGTAAGGGGAGAGAGAGAGAGAGAGAGAGAGAGAGAATATCAGTTGATGGGTAGGATCAGTGCTATAGATAAGAACTTACATTATATATAAGTGATTGATCTGAGGTGAACTTTCCATTAACCTGCGAATAAAGGTGAAAATAATCTTATTAAGCCAATTTACATGAAAGGATACGTGTGATTGTTCATCAACTAAAAACGAGTGAAAGCCAAGAGAAGGATTATGGTAAATACTCAAAATAAGGACATAACAAAAAGATGTTGTGAGCAATCAAAGTTAAAGGCCAGTTGCAAAGATAAATGTAGATACTCACAGGGAAGGAACAAGTTATGTCAGAACCATAAAAGTTGTATTCGGCTCCCATGTCGAGCAAAGCCATGTCTCCATCTTGTAAAGTCTGCACAAAAGACATTGAGATTACTTTCTTTTCCTTTTAATCAGTACATGGACAGAATACTTTGATAAAAACAAAAGGTTCTTCAGGAATAGATCTAACTATACATACCCTGTCATTTGGAGCTGCTGCATGCCCATAATGGAGAACAGAACTGTATTATAAAAACGATAAACATCATAGCCGTTAGCAATCTTTCGAAAATTTAAGTCCGTGTCTGAAACAACGATTCCAACCATAATTAGACTACAAAAGATATGTTCAACGCTGAGAGTTGAAAACGTGGAACACTTTATATTTACACCCCCACAACCTTCCAATAACTTATTATTATTAAAATACTTCAGCAATCTGCAACTAAGTAAATTGAATTCACGAATATTGGAAATTACACAGGCAGCCAACATTCCAAAAATTGCAAAAATGTACTAAAATAATAATTGAACTTTCGAACATTCCAAAAATTGCAATAGTAGTAGTAGTAGTAGTAGTAGTACTAGCAGTAGTAAAAATAATATATTGAAAGTAACGAAAAAGTTTAAGCTTTAACTGAGACCATGGTCTTATACAATGATAAATTGCAGAAAACCTTGCATACGATTAACCTGTTTAGCAGGGATTAGGGCATGACTAAGTGAAGTAGTACTAGTGCAAAGTATTTAAATGAGAAATAGTTGGAGTATCGAAAAGCTTTTCAGGAAAGAAAAAACACAAAATATACCTGTTCCCACCAGTGGCGCATATGCACGTGTAAGAGCAATGCCTACAGCCACCATACATATATGTGTGGTGAAGAAACAAGCTCTCTAGCTGATACTCTTTCATCCCCGCCCTAACTTTCCGCATGACCTATTCAGAAATGACATTTTCAACTGTTATGTCACCAAGGGAGCAGAAAAACACCGACCTGGTCCTTCACCAATTAAGAACACAATGAACATGACTGAATCAAGTAATGACATATTCATTAAGCATGACATGCAGAACAAATGTTAAGCTAGACATACGAGTGAGAAATTCAGGCGAAACAGTTAGTAAAACGTTTACCTCAACATGAGCTTCAGAGCTTATATCATTAGCAAACTGGATAAGAGCAAGTTCCAAGTCTGATTTTATGACACGGCATTCAGTCAAAATAGGATGCAGGGTAGTCAAATCAGTTTCAAATTTATCTATCCCCTGAATAGAAAATAAAAGAAAGGATTAAAACTAATATTTCAACAAGAAAATGCATATTCTATATTGATGCATGACCGAGAAAATTTGCCAAGTGTAATATAGTCATCTATACTATTGAGCCAAAAACATTAAATAAATACCTAATGAAACGGAAGACAAATGTTTTTCCTTATTGTGATCTTATGTTTATTTTTGTTTGTTAGGATTTAACATACACCAACTGTCCCCACACCAGCCCTACTTTCAGCAAGGCACCAAGGCCTTTTGGCATTAAGTCACATTCCAAAATTATAAGTAGGTTGGTTTTTGAGCAGAAATAAAGTATAACGTGGACAAACCTGAAACTCAGCTGGTTTTGAATAATTATAGCTGTCCGTGTTCAGCCCATGCAAGAGGAACAATAAAGATTTATTGGATTCCTGGTATTCATTTTGTAACACCTCTGCAATCTCATCAGTGTAGAACACCAAGCTAACCTTATACTTTTCCTGCAAATGGAAAACATACAAATGAGCAAATACAATGCAGTGAAGAGCGACGAATGAAACTATGTTAACTATTCAATCACCTTAAAGTAGGTTAATGGCTTTATCTCCCCCAACCAAACAGCATAATCAGCAGGTAACCTAGGCGCAAAGAGAATAGATTTCCCAGATGCAATGTCCTTAAAGGAAAGAGAAAAAATAGTAATCGTAAATTAATTTGTAAAACAAAAACCTGTAACTCAAGTAAGTTCCAATAACTATTGCAAAAATCACCAAGTACATGAGAATGTAGGTAGATCATAAAACCAATCGAGCAGCCCGAACAAAACCCTATCCGAAACAGAAACAAGGATAAAGATACTCAGAGCTGCAGAACTAACTTAACTACTACAAGGCAGAAATAGATCCATAACCAGTACATGCCCACACATTCAAAACAAGAATCAGGCCAGTCACTCGGCGTACCAATAACACAAATCAATTCGACTAATTAGAAACATATAGTATGAAACTCGGTCTAAATGATGAGATACACAAAGCCTACAAGATTTTGGAATAAGCATAAGAAAACATTACAAAGCTTATATTTTGATGCAATTAAAACGTTCAATATGAAGCCAACTATCAGAAAATTAAATGAGAACAATTTGGCCGTGTATACTCCATATAGAACGTATGAAATGATATGAATATCAGCTTCAGTTGACATAAAGAACTCCAAGTGAAGAATAAAATTCATGCCAAAGAAAAATCAATATCGAAAAAGTTAAAACTGAACTAAACTTACTATAGCTCCATAGAAACCAGGCTCCACCACTCCAAACAAGTAAGCAAAGTAACTCTCCTGTCTGCACATGAAGCAGCCATCACATTGGAAACGCATTAACCTTCAAATCTAAAAGGAAAACGAAAACGAAAGTACCGCAATTCGCAATTTATTATCAAAACAATTGGGGTGCTAATCAAGGCTCAAAGCCTCAAGTTATCTCATATTCATTCAAAGGCCAATTTGCACTAATGCACCCTGAACTCTTCGTTTATTAGCAAGTTGAACTCCAAACTTCCAATTCTGGAATTTAGCACCCCAATTTCACAATCCTTAGCTATACAATCCAATCCTCGATCAAACTATGATAATGAGGTCCCAATGGTCAAAACAAATATCAGAGTCCAACTTACCAAAGGAATTTTGTTTATTAAGCAATATCAATTAGCTAGTGGACAACAGTTGCAACATAATAGAGTTGAAAAATGGGCTGCCCGGCCAGACAGGCCTAGAGGACAAAGCACAGATACGGCCTATAGCGTCACGCATTTTTCATATAGAAAATAACTGAAAAAAATTTAAAAACCCGTTGACGTTGAACATCACAACTAATAGATAGTAGGTCCCACATATGGATTTCGTGATGTAAGACTTACCTCTATTAATGTGTAATATTTAACATCACTGGTACTCCCTAGTTTTATTCTAGGACAAATCTGTGCAGGTCAAAATAGGATAAGACTGCGCACGGGCCAACATAGCCTATACTTAGAGCTCTACAAAAAATTTTCAAATTTAGGATCCATTTGTCAAAATTTAAATTTTTGATCCAACTTTCCAAATACCAATAAATTCAAGGTGAACCAGTATTATATATACATATTTAACCCCAAAAAAAAAATAAAATTATGGACTGTTTTGAGAAGGTACCTGAAGAGTTCGATGTGATCAGTGTCGTATCGTGTCTGCTCTTCACCTCCCTGAGAAGCACAACAACAAAAACTAGAAAATTAGAAAATTACGATCAGAATTTGGTTTTAAAAAAGATCAAAATTGAGAAAATAACGTAAAATAGAAGAACACAGAGAGAGAGGAGAGAGAGTGAGATTACTTGGAGAAAGACAAAGCCATGGAGGGGAAGAGAGGAGTCGGAGAGGTGGCGGCGGAGGGAAGAGAGGAGCTTTTTTCGGTTGGAGACGTGGAGTTCCATCGGCACCGGAGGACCAGTCAGACGAGAAGGAGAAGGAGAAGGAGAAGGAGAAGCCATCGAAATGGCTTCCGAATATTTCGCCTTAGACGCAACGCTAACTGTCCACTGTAACTCAAAACTCTTTATTCCATTTTTCGATGGAAACTTACTTTAATCTCACAAAACGACGGCGTTGAATGTGTCTGGTAATGTGCTGTGCTGACTGGGCACAGCTGTTTGGAGTCGGACCATTAGTCGTTCCAAGCGGCCCATAAAGTTGGATGGATATTAAGCCCATTGTTTGCTAACAGTCTATTTCCTCCTTTTTTTTTTTTTTTCTTTTTTTTTTTTTTTGAGAATATTATCAAAATAACCACCTTTTTTTCATCTATTAATCAACATTATACAAATTTCACATTCTTAGTCAACATAATATAAATTTTAGTTTATTTTTATGTCATATTAGTCTAATGTTAGTTTTTCGTGTCATATTTGTATAATAACTTTTAAATTTGTGCCATATAAGTGTTTTTCCCTCTTTTGGGGGCTGAAAGGGGAAAAATTATGAAAACATATATATTTTTTTTAATCCTCTCTTAATGCATATTTGAGTTTTTGACTCTTCGTAGTTACCTAATTAGAGGTTAAAAAACTGAAATTATTAAAATAAAGGTTCTAATACACAGATGTGCTTTTTGAAGGGTAATCTTCAAACCACCTTAAAAAAAAAAAATCAACTTCCAAAAAAATTTCGATGCTTATTTGTCCACTGAACATTTAGAGAATTAGCATTTGTTTGGCATGCCGTCTTCAAGTGACATAGTTCGTTTTGAAATGAGAATTCAAGATGCATGGGAGTGTAGTATGGATTTCAAAGAAGTGAAAAATTGGATTAGATTTGATTTTTTTTTTTTGTTTTTTTGTGTTGAAAAGTTACCTCCTAAACTTTTGGTAAATTATTTTCCAAACGTAATTAAAGTTAAAGGAATGCCCCAAGTTGAAGGGACATTTAAAACTTGGAAAGAAATGCCTTCAAACATGTTACATGGTGCGCTTCATTATCATATAAAATTTCAATCGCTATCTTCAAACGAACTTACATAACATGTAAGTTGGGTCCACTTCCTCCTTCTCCTGAACTCTTTTTGTCGTCGATCTTTCCGTGGGTTTGCACGTGTTTCTTACCTTGTGTATACCAAAAAAGTTTTTGACAACCATTATTGATTAAGGATGTAGAGTAGCCAAATAGCTCCACAATTGAGATTTGTAAATTCTTATATATTGAATGCGAGTTTTTGAAGAATCGGAATTGTCTCCCCAATATATTTGGAAAATTATATTTGTACGCTATTGAGACTTCTAATAATTGTATAACATTTCTATCTTTGTGTTTTAAGCCCTACTATTGGGGGTGAAAATCTTGATCCTACCATTGGATAAGGGATATTTTGTAGTACTTCATTAAATTCAGCGGACATTATTTTATCATAATTCAAAGTTTAGGAGCAACGTACCAAATCATGGAAAATTGAGAGGAAATTTTGCCAACATTTTTTTTCCCCTTTTGGAATGAGATAGCCATCTTGGTACCAGCAAAATTCTTTAGAGTTCTTATAATCACTATATATGTGTGTGTGCGCTTCTTTTTGTCTTTGACACATGAAAATGTATTTTCCACAACCCTTTACTTGTGTCGAAATAATAATAATTATTGATCTCGTTTATGAAAGATTCCTATTTGTAGTTTCCATTTTTTTTTATCAGAGACCTTTTTTAGATTTATTACATAAATCATAAATAAAATAGTAATGGTGGACAAATAAAAAATATAGAAAAATTTATTGAACAAATAAAACTTCTTCAATAAACTTATAAACTTATAAAAATAGAAATATATATTATTAAGAAATATATATAATAGTGATTGTCACTAGTATAGTTTTCTATCTATGATTATGTTATTTAATGAAATAATTTTACTCGAATATTGAAGGAATAAGGAATCCCCGGTGGGTAGAAAAAATAAGTGCAGTTTTTTTTTTTTTTTCCTCAGATATCCATATACGCATTGTATAGCATGCGACTACATTTTATTAACTACTGCTTTTTCCCTCACGTCACGGTTGCCTCATAAGCAATTGGGGAAGACTTAGGAGAATATATATATATATATACACACTAATGGTCATGGAGTTATAAGCAATTGAAGTACTTCCCTAAATAATTTTTTTATCTCTCAAGTGGTTACTCAAGAAAACTAGAAGCGATTTAATAATTGATGTGCAAGAATAATGCAGTGATGTGCATTATTCACGAGGGCATGGCAAAATGAAAGTCCCTCCACTCTACCCAAGAGATCAGGTTCTTCTGAAAACCGCGTTTCTTTAACACGTCAAACTAATATATAAAAGAAGTAAAAACTATTACGAAACAGACACTAGCTAGAGATATGTCCCTATATCATTGTTTCTCTTCTTTTAGTAAATAAATGTTCGGATTGGACGTGACCGGTATTAACACACTCTTTTTAAAAGTAACTAAAGAGATTGTTCCAAATATTAATAGGTATGGTTATCAAAGGTCCTAATGGTGAGCTCTATAGTCACTGAGTGTGATGACCTAACAATAATATATAGATTATCATGGTAGGTTAATGATTAAATATTCAAGTGTTGGGTAGCCCTCTTGGAAATCTTAAATGTGAAGGTTTATTTTCTATCAACGTAGTACTTCATGCAGAGTGTCTAAGATCACATCCTCATTTATTCTTGTCATTAGCATATTCAGTGGGACTAGAGTGATGCTTTCCTCGTTGAGAGGAAGGGCGGGCTTGTACTTGTACGGTAGCAAACATTCCTATCAGTAAATGGGAAGCTCATTTGATAACACCTACGAGGGTATGCTAATACTAGTCACCCCCTTCCCAAACTTTATTTTAGATAAAAAATAATAATATTAATGGTAGAGCTACCCCTCGAATAAACTAAATTACAATAATATAATCCTTTAACGTTAGGCATGCATATGGTGGTTTATATTAATGTATCTTTACTATTAAAGACTACTGTAGAGAGAAGTGGAATAAACAAAGAGCTTAAATTGACAAGTTGCAATTCATGTGAGATTTAACAACATTTGATCACTGAAAACTAGAAGCTCAGCTAAGTAAACCAACAATATCACAATTTTTCTTGTAACTAAAGGTTGATAACTATGCTACTCACTGTTGACCTTATTATCATTGTTGTCCCATGATAGATATAAGATATGATGCAATAATATAACTTCCACAATTATAAGATCAACAATGAATTTTCTACCAAACTCAATAATAATGCACAGCATGTGTTTGGATTTTCGAGGCATTGTCTGATATCAAAATAACATTTGAATGTAAATTATCCCACTTTCATGAGTTCCAATGTGAAGGAGTATACATATATATATGTATATACACATGTACATGTGTGTATGTGTGTGATGTATAATTGTGTAACCGTGCGTGGTTTGCCTGCTGGTATCTGGTTGGAAACGGGCTGGAATTTGCATGTAATGCAAAAAGGACGAAATGAGAAAAAATGAAGTTGAAATCCAATCAGGACATTGAATTTTGTAGAGGTGGAATTATTTGAGAAATTAAAACTTATCTTATTTCCAAAGCCTGTGTGGAAGTTCTTGGATCACAATTTAAGGAAGTACGAACCATGCCATTAATCATGGAAGACTTACATATTTTTATGTATATTTATATATTTGTATATGCGTGTGTACGTATATATATTTATACACACACACGCATCACAATTCATTACACAGTCGTTAATCATTATATTGAGAGAGGTACAAGGTTGCATGCATATGGGATAGGAAAAGCACATGGCTGCGAATATAGAAAATTATGCACCAAAAAAGGTGATTCTTGGCACATACATAGGTTGAAAATCACTGATTGGAGAAATTCAATCATGTTCAGAAAAATATAGCAGAAACCCACCAAAGGAAACTAATGCAAGTGGAGAAAAAATTATTAGAAGGCTCAAAACTGAAAAAAGTGGGAGGTGGGAAATATGGATTCCAATTATGTAGCATGTGAATTCTCCTCTTTCTTTTATTAATGAGTCTTAAATAATTGCTATAATGATTAAAATTAAAGATTACATCTACCAGTGAAAAAGATAACGACTTAATTATAGATCGCCACATAAGTTGTTACTCAAAAGTTTTAAAATTAGAGTTGATATCTCTATCTAGCATTACTCTTCTAAAGGTTTGTTTGACATAGCTTTTTTTTTTTTTTTTTTTACTTTTAGTTAGTAAAAAAAGGGAAATAAAAATTGTGACTTTTCAGTAATTATTTGAAATCAAAGAATTTATGAGGTCAAAATTATTTTATATTAATGTTTTTTAAGTATAAAAATGTTATAAAATGAAGTTTATATAGTCCGAACTCAAACTCTGATCTAAGTTTTGATCAAGTCTATTCATACGAATTTTTATCATAAGCTCTATTTTTTGTCTTTGCCAGGGAGTTTTCTGGAGACTGAAAGTGTTTATGACAAATCATAAAAAATATTCGGACATAAAAATCAAAAACAACTTCTAAAAAACTCTTGTGTGACCTAAATATGTTTCCTTTTTGATGAATAATTGAGTGGTCAAAATCCTGTGTGGACAATATTGGATTCTTAGTGCTCTACAACTAAAGCAACAAATGTATATTAGGAAGAGTATCATCCGCACAACCTACAAGGAAATTTCCAACATAAAGACAATTAAAAAGCTTGTCTTTGGAAAAAGGATTATTACTAATTAGTATAATTAGCTACCAACCCGGCATGCTCAATTTATGATTATGTCATATGGTTCTTAAAAAACGTGTTCGTACAAACACGCTAGCTAGCTATAGGAATCATTCATATAACATATATATATACACAAAAATTTTCAAGCTTAAGTATGGATTTATAGATGCGCGATGATTATATTTATATTAAAGAAATGACCAAAGAGAGTATTATGTTTATAAATATATGTGTGTGTGTGTGTGTGTGTGTGTGTGTGTGTAGCAGCTGGAGCTTAAACATATTTATTGTTTGAAAAAGCTTAAAAGTCTTAATATGCGCAAAAACCTTATACCAATTCCAAACGAGCAAGAGTTAGTATTAATATCTAACCTACTCAATATTCTACAGTTATATATCTCTCTTTTGACATAATCTTGGTGATGAGAATAAAGATTACCACGTGGCACTTAGTCAGTGGCATTGTATCTTTCCATGAAGATTCCTGCTCTCTGGAAGCCATACAAACATGCCAATTCTCTACATTTTTTTCACATTAGATGAGAATATTATCTTACCTCATTTGATCTCAAGTAATATATATTCACATATAATTATATAAATTCCCCTACGCCTACACCTATACTACTCTATATATACACACATTCATGCATTTTATAGACATAGTTTTAGTCATGAGATTTTAGGAATATATGGCGTTTTCCATTTTGTCCAATTTAATAAAGATGTAATGTTATTCGCTTAATTAAACAAATGGAGATTCGTATGGCCATAGATTTGCCTACGAATATAATTTGTTATATGATATCTCTAAAGAAAATTATGTATACCCTTTTAATATTTCAAGATTTCGAAAATATATAAGTGTGTGTGTATATATATATATATATATATATATAAAGGAATATCAATGTTCCGACTTTTATTACCACTTGCAGGCCATTTGTGGCTGCAGAAATCGCAGTCAGTCAGTAGAGGATTTGGGGTAAGACAAAGCACATTCCTTTCGTTTGTAGTCCTAATTAGCAACACAAAAGGACAGTGTGACATTAAACTTGGCATCTTGCTTAGAAGATGTTGACAAGGTGATCTGTTAGATGATGATTAAGAAAATCCCACCTCATATAAAAAGATCCCCCTTGTCACTTCTTTTTTTGGTTTAAAATAAATAGATTTCTACGGTAAGGTTTGAAAAATGCACCATTGATATTAAGTTTTGTTTTTCAATCATCATATCTTTATCAAAAATTTTATATTATATATACATATATTAATGTGATTTTGATCAGATTTAACAATTTGAGTATATGTAATATAAAAACCTAAATAGGTGTCATGAAGTTCAAAATTAACACTTAATTTAGGCAGTACAGTTGTGAAGCTTACCTATAAAAGTTTTTTTTTTTTTTTTGGCCTGTCGTTTTCACAGTGTTGAGTAGCCCTAAACTAATTCTGAGGTGATTCCATGTCAGATGCTGCTTTCTCAGTTGGAATCCACTTAGGAACTAGAGATTTCTTAGCAATGACTTTTTCGTTGATAATATTAATTTTATCTGTTACCTAACACATTAATACTATAATTCACTAGTTTTTTTTTTTTTTTTAACTAATATTGGCTTTGTTTGCAGACATCAAGTTGGATTTTGGTGGTTTGAGATCATATATAATCTTAATTGTAAATGTTAAATATCAAATGTCAAATTTTTAAGAGATATAAGATAATTTTGAATAACTCCTTAAACTCTTTTTCTTCAACAATCAAAGACAACTTAATTGAAAAAAATGAAAATAGGAAATTAAAATAAATGAGTCTTCTCTATAATTTATTAATTGGTTTAGGAGTAGAGAATATATATTACGAAAATGTTTAATGTGTAGCCTCACGAATTAAATTGTTAAAAAATTAATGACACTATTAATATAATTAATAAAATATTAAAAATTAATACAATTTTTCTGTAAGTTTTAACACGGTATCAAATAATTTTCTGGGGCCACTAAACTCAGGGACGTAGGCACTAAGGTTAAGCCCCACCTCAACCTTTTCTTAATTTTGTGTTTATCTATATATTTGACAATTATTTACAAATGATCCCTCATATTTTTTGTTTTCAACATAAACTACGGAACATATTCAACTGGCGACAGTGATTGAAGCTGCAGACATTCGGCCATCCATTTTGAAAATTTTAAAAAAATCTGATAAAATGTCAAAACTAATATTTTACTAAAACATTATAAAAATTAAAAACTTGTAATTATTAATCCCTCACTAAAACTTCTGATTTCATGAGGCATACACCAATACAAGCTGCAAGATTTTTGCTGAAGGAGCAAATATTTTAGGGCGTTTACTTTTTTCGCAATTAACTATATGCTTTCCATCCAATGATTTTGGGATCATTTGGTTGATGATTGAAAGTGGCAATATTCCAGTCAAAAAAAATGCTTGTGAAATTTCCTATGTCACACTAATTATTTACATTTTTATAAAGTAGAACACCATACATTAATTAATCAAAATTAAACTTTGCACATCTGGTTAAAGACCTTTGTGGTTGATACTTGTCTCTCCCTTAGAGGCTGAAGTCGCCAAATGGTCGTCATTCTGAATCACTCCACTCACGTTCTCCTTTTCTTTTCTTTGCATTTTTAGGATCCAAAATCAAAGAGATATATACACGTAAATATATATATATATACATATATATATATATATATATATCAATTGCAAATCTCTAACTATTGAGAGAGGCCCTTCTTTCTTGCACATGGATATTCATGATATCTCGAGCCCCACGTCGTTGATTTTTCAGAAGCATATTCCCATTATCACTTATTTATTTATTTATTTATTTTATTGCCTCCATTTTTTTTCATCTTGGTGTTTTATATATATATCTATATATATATATATATATATATTACACTTATTCCCTATATGTATATCTTAGTTGAAATCCACACAAACGACACAATCTCAACAAGTATCCTATCTACTACATAGACGGCCATGCATATGTAACAAAATATTCCACATTATATACCCCATAAACACAAAATTATAAACATGCTTGAAAATATACATATATATCTAAAAGCCTTATACGTATATGAAAATTGAACCACAAGAAAAATGCAAATAAGTCACTTATAAAAATATTATAATTATAATATCTGTAGTGCCATTTTCATGCTTTGATTTTTTTTTTTTTTTGAAAAAAAAAAATCTGTGTCATGAACTTTGTTAAGTTCAGTTAGACCATTAACTAATCTCTCATCACTTGATCTCTTCAATTATATGCATGATTTTTTTTAGGGCAATAGAATTTAAGAGTTAATTGGGCAAAGATTTGATCAGTCATAGGTTGGGAAGTAGGGATATTTGTAGGACAAAAACTAACCACGATTAACGAAAAAATAATTGCAATTAGAGAGAGAGAGATATATATATATATATATATGTTTTTGTATATATATGAAGGCATAGAAAAACACCAATTCTCTTTGACTAAAAAAACATACGGAATAATTTATTAGAAAAAGAAAAAGAAAAACTCGCTTCCCTCTATCAACCACCGTATTATTCTCTGTGTTTCTTATGAAGATTTTAAGAGAAAATTTGATAATATGACAGAAGCTACAGTTGGCAAAGGGATAAAAACTAAAAATATATACATATATATATATATATATATCTTTTATTTCTTTGTTAGACAAGTTGAGAGCTTGCTATTTAATTTTCCTGCCTCTATAAAAGGGACTCTTTTTGTCAAACTTTTACATTCAACGGTAGTACTAATATCTCTCAGTTTTCTCAAGCTCTCTCTCTCTCTCTCTCTCTCTCTTCTCCACAACAGCTTTCTTAATTAGGCCTTAATAAAACAAGGGAAAATAAAAACTTAAAAAAAGGCCATCTTCTTTAACTAAAAAAGAAGAAACTAAGAAAGCTAGTTATGGCTACTGAGATTGAGCAACAACCTGAAGCTTCCGTTGAGCTCTCAAAGGTCGCGGTTTCCCACACTCATGGAGAAGACTCTCCATATTTTGCTGGCTGGAGAGCTTATGATGAAGACCCTTATGATGAAATTGCCAACCCATCTGGCGTCATTCAGATGGGATTGGCAGAAAATCAAGTAAGTTCTCGTCTGACATCCTATTTTAAACTGACTTTTCAAAACAAAAAGTATATATATCTCATGTTTTTTTTTCTTGAACAGGTTTCGTTTGATTTGCTAGAAAAGTACTTGGATCAGCATTCGGAAGAATCCAGCTGGGAAAAAGGAGTGTCCAGCTTTAGAGAAAACGCCTTGTTTCAAGACTACCATGGCCTTTTATCCTTCAGAAAGGCAATGGCAAGTTTCATGGAACAAATTAGAGGAGGAAGAGCAAAGTTTGACCCCAGTAGAGTGGTCATCACCGCCGGCGCCACCGCAGCCAACGAGCTCTTGACATTCATTCTTGCTGATCCCGGAGATGCTTTGTTGGTTCCGACTCCGTATTATCCAGGGTAAGATAAACATCAAAATAATAAATTATTATAGCATGTAAAAAAATAATTATATCGAACTATGTATCAATCACTTGAAAAATTCAAAATGATGTTTTTCTAACATTTAATAATGGTACTATTTTGCTTAAAAACTCGTGCAAAAGTGATTGACTATTGGCTTTAAAATTAGAATCAATCTTAAATAGGCATTAGAATGAACTTTTTTTAGTACTATTTCATGCATAGTTTCACGTCCATATTTAAGCCTTAAACTAATCTAAATCCAATTGGGTTTTTTTTTTTTCAGGTTTGACAGAGATTTAAGATGGAGAACCGGTGTAAAGATTTTCCCAATCCATTGCAACAGTTCCAACAATTTCCAGATCACTCACAAGCTCTAGAAGATGCATACAAAAAAGCACAATCCGAGAACGTAAGGGTGCGAGGTGTTCTCATCACAAACCCGTCAAACCCTCTAGGTGCGACGATCCAACGGTCGGTACTCGAGGAGATTCTCAACTTCATCATGCGAAAGAACATCCACCTCATCTCCGACGAGATCTACTCGGGGTCAGTCTTCTCGTCGGAGGAATTTGTTAGCATCGCAGAGATTCTCGAGGACCGGAAGTACAAGAACTCGGCGGAGAGGGTTCACATTGTGTACAGCCTCTCCAAGGATCTAGGCCTCCCAGGCTTCCGCGTCGGCACGATATACTCCTACAACGACAAGGTCGTGACGACGGCGAGAAGGATGTCGAGCTTCACGTTGATATCGTCGCAAACTCAGCATCTCTTGGCGTCGATGTTGTCCGACAAGGAATTCACGGAGAACTACATCAAGACCAACAGAGAAAGGCTCAAGAAGAGATATGACATGATCATTGAAGGGCTGAGGAGTTCCGGGATTGAGTGTTTGAAGGGAAATGCCGGGCTATTTTGTTGGATGAATTTGAGTTCACTTTTGGAAAATCCGACAAGAGACGGCGAATTGGCGCTTTGGGATTCCGTTCTTCACGAAATCAAACTGAATATCTCGCCGGGATCTTCTTGCCATTGCTCCGAACCGGGGTGGTTTAGGGTGTGTTTTGCCAACATGAGTGAGAAGACACTAGAAGTGGCTTTGAAAAGAATACACAATTTCATGGACAAAAGGATCGAAGAGAAGTACTAGAAACTAAACCGATCTACACTATTTTTTCTTCTCTCGACCTTGATATGTTTTTTTTTTTTTTTAATGGTTTGGAAACCATTTTTCATTCTTTTGGAGGACAAAATTCCCCATTTACAAGAAATTAATGGGGGGTTTTGTCTCGTGGTCGTATATTCTTCATGTATTTTGCAAATCACAAATTTTATATTGAAGAAATTAATAATACAATTGTTTGCTTGCTCTTGTCAGAGCAAGTTCTGATCTTGCTTTGGCAAAGCAAGTTTTCATATTCTCTCTCACAAAGTTTATTGTAATTTCATATTGTAATAAAAGAAATTTTTTCCCCAATATCATTTTTTTTTTGTTTCTACATGTTAATTTTTTTTTAATTAGTAATTAATATTTATAATTTTTTAATATATTTTTTTTTTGTTTCTACCATGTAATAACATTTGTTTTTTTAACATTGAGGTTAAGAAGATTCGAACTTCACTTTTATAATGTATATAATTATCGCAAAATTATACCTGAAATTATTACACTAACATCTACACCTCTAAAATCTTTTTTTTTTTTTCCAAGGGAGTAGTAGATGTTAATTATTTAAATTATACTATTGTATGTATTTCTATCTATGAGACTTCGACTCAGTTACCATTAAGGCTATATTTGGTAAGAATGAAAGTGATGGTAAAGGAAAATAACATGATAGAAATTCAAAAATCATGGTGTTTGGTTAAAGTGATTTTACGTGGAAAAAAATGGGAAGAATTAAAAACATTGTGAGACCCTCATTTTTGGTCTATCTAAAATTGGATAGAAAACTTTGTACTAAAAGGCAAAAGTAACAAATTTACTAGATCATCCTAATGTATTAATAAAAAAAAAAAAAAAAAAACTTTGAAGACAAAAGAAAGTATGGACAAATAAGTAAGTGCAAGAATTAAACATCTTCCTTCCCTCCACTTTTACTTGCAATACCAAATAACAAAAGGTAATTTTAACTTCTTTTCTCGTTATGATATCATATAATATGAAAAAAAACAAAAATTTTTCTCTCCTTATTATTTTCTTTATATTCCATTTTTTCTTTTTCTCTTGTTTTCTCGTTAAAAGTCGTGTAAAAAGAACACATAAGTTTTTGAAACTTATACACACACACACATATATATGAGAGGGGAAAAGGGTATTTAAATTACCTACTTATCCATCCTCTCACTATGATTATCCTCATATTATTAATGGCTTGTAGCCATTAATTTCCACTCTTTGGATGGTAAAGCTCCATTCAAGAAGAGTGGGCTAGTGTCACAATATTAAATAATAATCGTAAAGTAACAGAATATTTTAAACATTCTTTGCTAGCTTTGGCAAAAGCAAGTTTGAAGTTTCTTGTTTCCATGATTGTACTACTTGACGTCTTTTTTCCACCCTCCTATTAATTATCACCAAAACAATGCAATTATTGATCTAGTGTGGTACAATAATACAACTTATCATAACATATCAAAATGCTTAAAAAGGATATATATAGTATTCTTTTAATTTGAGTCTTTGACTAACCACTAAAATTCAAGAAAAGAGTAGTATTTGCTTTTTGTTTTTTTTTTTTTTTAACGAGTTTTTAAATTTGAGATTTGAAGAGTTAAACTCTATATTTTATGATTAAATCATATACAAAATTATTGTCAAATTATATATATATATATATATACAATTTGTACTTAATCAATATGTTAATAAGGAAATGTGGATACGATAATTATCTAACAAATCATCATCATCATCATCAACAGCTAGGGTCCAAGTTATACAAACTTGATGGCTTGGTTGGAATATCAAACCTCGAACTTCTACACACAACCTTTGACATTTGGAAGATATATATACACACACACATATATATAGGCGTTTTTTTGTCATGGCATGTCATGTCCATAAAACCTGGCTTGATTGAGATGTACTATAATTAGATAAGATTTCGCATTAGTTTGTGCTTTAGATGAAGCTTGCGTACCACGCTTTACACCAAATATTGGTCCACCACGTGACCACCTGATACACGCCCAGATCGATCCATTGGCTGATAATCTCTTTTCCTTTATTTATATGTGTGTTGTATATATATAATAAGTTATATATTAAGTTGTACCCGCCAATATTTATCTTTTCTAGAGCCAAATGAAATTCAGCTTGATTTTGTCATATAAAAAGCTGGCTTTTTGATAATATTTCATGTCGACATGAGTTTGATGAAATATAAAATGAGGATTGAGAGGTAATACATATCAGCAAAAGAGATTGTCCAAGTATTATAACCTTATAATGTGCGACTAGTTAATTAGGAGTTTCATTATTTACATTTTTATAATATGCTTTTTATCTATATAATATATAGTTTGTGTATGTTACTATATAGTTTATGAAGCGGACGTATTATTATATTAGCTCGAGTTTCCATAATATTTTACCATTTACTTTTGAGTTTTATTTGACTTTTCAATTCTTTCTAACTTTAATATTATATAAACAAAATAGAAAAAATAATAGCTAATTATTATGGCATGTTAATTAAGTAAGGATTCAATCGCTTTTATCATCTTTCAACCAACCATTGCCTGCATGATTTTCTCTTTCTTTTCTAAAATAGTTCCTTAATAACTTGGTGATTAATTAAACATTTAAAAAAATCCTCAAAAAAAAAAAAAAAAAACAAAAAAAGGTCTAATTTGAGGTGTACTAGACTTTCAAACATTAATAGCCTGTAAAGCTTTCTTTCTTTTGTTTTGTTTTTTTTTTTTTTTTTCTAAAATATATTCGGTTTCCTTACGAAATTTGGCTTGAACTTTCCATTTGTCAACTCCACATTGAGGGCTAATAAGTCTAAATTCAAGTTTGAATTTTTAAACTTTTGTTTGAATAATGTGAAAGTCAACCTCAAATTGTCAACTTTTTGTGTCTTTTTCTTTCGTTTTCGTTTTTTTTCTAGATAATTAAGGAGGCAACATAAATCTTAGTCATTTAGTGACCTCCAAATAAGTTTGATAAGAATCCTGTTTTCACAATCAAATACAACCTGGCATTTAAAGTCGGCTAATTAAGAAAAAAAATTGCAACCGGAGATAATTTTCTTTTTTGTTTTGTTTTCTCTCTTCCAAAACAAATTCTATTTTGAAAATGGTTATAAAATAAATAAGAAAATATATTAAATGGTAATATTTGATGAATGGGTTGAAATATAATAAACAGTTTAGAATATTTTAAGAATGAATAGCTAATTTTCAAATTTATTCTCTAGTATATGATCAATTTTATCCTTTAGTTGACTTTTTTTTTATAACCTTTAGTTGAGCTTCTTTACATTAACCATAACTCTTATAATTCTCTTTCTTGTTTTTATTTACGGTTTACGTTTATAATGACATATATACATATATATGGTTACAGGTCTAGCATTGATACATAAACGAATGACATGACTAATATTATGCTTTGAGATTTGGTGGTGTAATTAAAATATAAAAATATGAAATATAAAGGTAATTATGTCATTGTAAGTTATGATTTTGCCATTCCTAGAATATTCTTTTAGTCTTCTGCTATTTTTCAAATCTAATAGTTATACTTTGCCATTTGTCTAAAAAGTTCAGGTTTCGTGCGAGACCATTTCAAAAACGGTACGACCCCTTCCTTTCACATGAAGATCACTTAAAAAACCAACAACGTACGTACGGACTCTTCAAGAGAAGTTTCAAAGAAGGGGAGAGAGAGAGAGAGAGAGAACAAAACTAAAAAACAAAAAAAAAAAAATCGAGAAATTTGGAAAAAAATAAATAAATAAATAAATGCAAGTGCTAAATATCGTTGTTATTGGAAAATGAATCTTACTTTTGGGACACCTTTTTTTTTTTTTTTTAAGGACAAGATGCTTTTATTCAAACCATCAGCCCTTTGTCTTTGTGTTTTCACATCGAGAATTCTTTGCAGATGAAGAGTCCTCTACTCTACCAGCTAAGCTATCCCGACCATCCCTTACGCACCATCCTCATTTTAATATAGGACTTGGGTCTATGTCAATTAAAAAGACGAAAAGGGTTAACACAACAGCCTGTTAAGGCAGGCAAAACATCAAACCACACATAAGAATGTGAACTAAAAAAGACATAACTAGCTAAGAAGTAGGTTACAAAATTTCCACGACAGGAAACATAGCAGAACGTATCACCTCCATTTAAAACATGCATCACGAATATCCTAAACAACATTTGCTTCCATGAATCGGAGGGCAAGATTTATATTAATAAATGGTATAACATTATTGGTGCCTTTCGGCATTGTTTTAAGAAAGTATCTATACATTATTATGAAAGGAGAAAACGTTCTCATGTTCACGCCGTTTCGTCCAAAACAATTCATTTTGGACAAAAAAATTTTGTATTTCCTTTTTGGTCCTCTGGTTTTTTTTTAAACCAATTTTTTTTCCATTTTAGTCCTTTTTAATTTTCTTTTCGGAGCTTTTTTTTTTTCCATTTTGGTCCTTTTTTTATTTTCTTTTTGGACCTATTTTTTTTCGTTTTGGTTCTTTTTACTTCTATATTTATTTTTTGGTCCCACGTTTTTTTCCAAATCTTTTTTTTTCATTTTAATCCTTTTTTTTCTTTTGGGCCTAATTTTTTTTTTCATTTTAGTCCTTCTTTATGTTGATAATTTATTTCATTTTAGTCCTTTAATCCTTTTGGTTTTCTTTTTGTATCTTTTTCTTGAATCTTTTTATGTATATTTTTTTTACTTATTATTTTAATTTTTTCTTTTTTAGATAAATTTTCTCAAATTTATCATATACGTACAATGCACATGCTTTACACTATAGCACATGCTTTACACTAATATAGATTGAAGAGCAAAAGAGAACCACGGCCCACGTGTGAGAGTAGTTGGTAGGATTCTGTACCATCCGAATTTATATAGCAACTTTCCTTTGATGACGATTTCATAAAATACACGTATACACCAAACCCCTCTCAAATAATCTTTCCAAGTCAAAAGTCAACCATTGCGCCATTAAATGTGTGATAGCGGCCATGCCAAATCATACTAGACAACTAACCTACTTATTAAACACAACCGTCCAGATCATCCCCATGTGGCTCACGAAGGCAATCATGAGCTGACACGTAAGCATGTGCATACAAAATATTACATCCTAGCACCCAACTACCCTTTTGAATGAATGCTTGATTACCAACATTTTATATATATATATATATATATATATATCGAAAACAATATATATATATATACATATATACATAGACATACTACTTTTTTGGATGATTAGATTTGGCTAGCTTTCCCACTAACAAAATACCAACTTTTAGCAACACAAAAAATATGAGGAAGCTGAAAAAGATTTTAACGGCGTGATGGCCGCTGCCAAATGAGAGCAAATAATAATTAGCTCAAGCCGATAATACTGAATTTAGATTTTCTGTCCAATTTTAATATATTTAATAATGTTTAATCAATAATAATATATTATATATCAGTTAAAGATTTGTTTTTTATGTTTAAATTACATGTGTTAATGGTTGGTTAGAAGCATTTGAGACATTAAAAATTGAAAGAGAAGATTTGAATCCTATAATGAGTGTGGTATGGTAATTAGAATGTGATAGCTTCAGAATCTTGAAAAGGTGATTGAAAGATTAGAATTGGTCCTGAAAAACGACATTACATGCTTTTTTCCATTAATTGATGCATCAAAAAAGAAGAAAAATGTTGTCGGCATATAGAGACAAAATTGTTTTGTTTGGTCATTCTATTATTGTATGTTGTCTTGTCGGTATTGGCTTCGAAGCTTGAAAATTTTGATTACTTATGGAAAATGGGTCCTACTCCCTTCATTGGGCTCCTTTTTTTTTTTTTTTTTTTTTTTTTTTTTTTTTGGCTTTGACAAAAGAGATTTTCCTAATTAATAAACGTCGTTGTTTTCTTCTTTCATTTTGTGCATGTCGTATGATCTCGATTGAGCAATAGGTGACATGTAACGTACCAAATCTGACTCATCATTTGATAAGGATTTTCTAGTTGTATAACTCAATCTTTCATCTTAAAAAAAAATGAATAAATAGAATAAATCATAATTTCAGTGATTGTAGGTTTAATGAAATAGATGTACGTTTGTTCTGACCAAATCGGGTATCAATGAGCAACCACATTGCCAAAGCTCATGGAGGTCTATCCGTACTCAATTTTTTTTTATCCATTTCTAGGTTCATCGCCTTCGCAGTAGCTTCATCAATGACAGACGTAAGGCTTTAACTAGTATGCGGATGAATCCCTCCACATAAGTTTTGAAAATATAAATCTTTACATTAATTGATAGTTTACAAAAAAAATCGAGAATGTTGCGATGACATCAAGTGTGAAAGTAACGTTAAACTATATTATAATATAGTATTACATGATATATATATATATATGAACTTGAATTTAGGGGATTTGAATTATATTCTTTTAGGTAAAATCAAACGTGATAATATCGTTAGACTCTCTCGCTACTCAATTTTAGGTGATAATTGGAATTGTAATTGTGAGATTAACGGTGTAAAAAAAAATAAAAATTCTTTTAGTCTATGTCCGACATTGTTAATCTCGTCGTTTAGTGTAGACGACGTCACTTTGGTGTGGATATCTTCCGGCCCACTATAGTATCCTCCCCTTGGGGCCTTGACCAATGCCGACCACCAGCTGGGCTAGTTCCATCAATACAAGGGCTTCTTATTACACAAAACGGGCTTTGATAATGTCTAACACAGGTTGTCATTTCAGCCCAAATTAACCATGAAAATTGAAGTAAATAGCATTTGAGGAAACCTGAGGATTTAACATAATTTAATGGTAATATTATTTATGGTTTTATTAAAATATAAAGAGCTATTCCTCAAAAAATAAATTTAAAATTAAAGAGTTATAATCATCTTTATCTGCAAGTTTAAAAACAAGAAGAGTAATTGGTCTAAATAGTTATTGAATTTTTTTAAATGTGATGGTTTAGTCCTTGTTCTTTTTTTTTTTTTTACTGAGATGACCTTAAACTGTTAGTTTTTGGCCGTTATGATCCTTTCTGTCTAAATCCATTAAAATTTTTAATAGAATCTTACTAAAATGATTAATTTTTATACTGAAATACCCTTTCTTCTCTCTCTTTCCCTCCCCCTCCCCTATCTCTCTCTATTTTCGTCCACTCCCCTTCCCCCCTTTCTTTCTCTCTCTCTCTCTTGGTCTAGCCCCCCTAACCCCGACTGGGTTGCCCTCCTACTCCTTCTCTCGGTTTCACTACCCTTCTCCGGCCGCTGTTAGCCCCTACCCCAGCCCCTCCTCCCGCCTTTGTTCGTCCCCCACCCCATGACTGGGTCCCCCCTCCCGCTGTCGTTTGCCCCCACCTCGTGATTGGGTCCCCCTTCCCCCTTCATTCGCCCCTTCTCCCCCCTAATTCGCAATCTGGGTTTATAGGCCCCTCCCCCCCACCACGACACTGATGCCCCCTACCCCTCTCTCCTTCTGATCTTGTTCGCCCCTCCCCCTAATGTGACGCCTATGCCCCCTGCCCCCCTCTCCTTTTGATTTGGTGTCCCCCTCCCCCCCCCCGCCGCGTCACCGAGCCGCCACCTCTGTCATGAACTCATGCCCCCCTTTCTCCATCGCAAGTCACCCCCTCCCCCCTGAACTAGTTTTTGAGAAAAAAAGAGAGAGAGAAAGATGAGATGAAACTTTTTTGTTTTTTTATGATTTTTTTTTAATTTTTGTTAAATTAATTATTGTTAGATTACTAGTATACCTTTATAAATTAACATATTTGGACGAAAAGAATCATAACGGTAAAAAAAAAAAAAAGAATTTAGGATCATCTTGATAAAAAAATAAAATAAACTAAAAATCAAATCATCACATTTGAAAGAGTTTATAGATTATTTATGTCAATTATTGAAATAAAAAATAACAAGATTTTGAAATATTTAAAATAAATAAAAAAATTACTAAAATTATCAATTTTTACAATCTAAAGGTTCAAAATTTTTACACAACGAATGAGGTAAAACCACTTTATCCCATTATAGAAATCCGCTGAAAAATATATATATATATATATATATATATAAAGAATTATTTACGCATTTGTCCCTTAGTTAAACACGTTTGTTAAAATTGACAAAGAGACCCGCAAAGAAGAAAAAATATAAAACTTCTATTATTTACGAATTCGCCCCCTTCTCAGAAACCTCTAATCCCTCAATACTACGCACACACTCTCTCTCTCTATTGTTTGTCGCACAACTCTCGCAGCACACCTCTCTGCGGCGGGAGAAGCAAAGCCTCGCTCTTCATCTACGTCGCTCTGCATTCAAATCCAGAACCACTAAGGTAAATCCCTTTCGATATTTCAATTTTCTTCTTCTGCAATTTTTGGTTTCCTCTTCTCTTTGCCTTGTACAAACCTTATTTGGATCTGTTCTCTCTCTTGATAATCTTAGGGTTTGTGTTCTAAATTTGCAATGATGAAGATTAATTTTTTATTTTTTAGTTTAATCTTATCCAAATTGTTTGGTGTTTCTGAAATTGATTTTGTTTTTATTTTTATTCTGGCTTGTAATACCGTGATGAGAACTCAGTTTTTTTTTTTTTTTTTTTCGTCCGAGTTGTTATGAGAATCATTTAGTGGGATTTTAGCTGTATAAGCCGAAGCCAATTTTTTTTTTTTTTTTTTAACAGGATTCTTTCTGTTAATTTGAACTATTTGGGTTTTATTCAATTTGCATTTTAGACTTAAAAATGTGTTCGATTTGGTGGGAAATGTGACGCCTTTACGAAGAAAACTTGAGTTCACTTGGTCTTGTGGTTCTGTAAATTACATATCCTTGTGTTTGTAAAAGGAACACGTTATGCATCTTGAAAAAAAAAAAAAAAGAAAAAGTATCTTGAAATTAAAATATGACTTGCTGGGGGAAAAACCATAATTTCAGTTTAACTGATTCTACAGTATTTTGGCACATATGCATTCATGATATTCATGGTTAAATTTTTCATAATGCGTATCATTGTTCGTTCGTTACATTGGTTTGAATCGTTTCCCTGAGTTATGGCCATTACTCTTCATCTTAAGGATTTCGGTTATTGATCCTCGGACTCAGAGTACTATCAACTATGTCGTAACTCGTAATTACCCTTTCCCTCAGCTGTTTGTTTAGTCAGTAGGTTATGGCAGCTCAATTTTCTGATACTTTATATATGTTTGGTTTTGATATTCATTTACTAGTCTATCAGAAGAGTTTTCTTTGTTTTATTTTTGTTTTTTGTTAATCTTTATCTAGGAGTTGGAAGATATGATCAAAGTTGACTTGTTGCCTTTTCTTTTTTTGCTTGTCAAATTCAACCAACCAAATAAGGCGTTCATTGTTAGTAATCTGAAGTTTGTGGAAGGAGTGATGATACACACTGAAAAATAGTTTTATCATGAACGTAATGATTGTAAATGTGTCAACATTTTTGAGAGTTTTGAATTAGAAAATTACTTCTTTGTCCTATCTTTTTTAGCTGTAAAAATTCATGAAACTTTTTTTTCCCCTTCCAATGAGGAGTATCATGTTCCTTGTGAAAAACGTAACTTTATAGGTATTCATATTCTAGTTTGTAAAAGTTTGGTTGGCTCAGTATAATATCCTAAATTAGCTTGTTTTTCTGCAGTTTGGCTTAAGTTTGGAGTCGATGGCATCAAAGTTGCAACAATTGCAGTCTAAGGCTTGCCAAGCGTCGCAATTCGCTTTCAAGCACGGATCTGCCTATTACAAGCAGTTATTGGAGCAGAACAAGCAATACATTCAGGAACCACCATCGGTTGAGAAATGCAATCAGCTATCAAAACAACTGCTTTACACTCGTCTTGCTAGGTTTGTATTTCCGTTCGAGATAAGCAGGCTTCGCAACTTTCTTTTTATGCAGTACCAACTATTTCATGTTACCAAGTTTTTAGATCATGAGTTTCCATTAGCAAACAACCGCTATGCCTCTCTCTTCTGGGTTGTGCGTGCATTTGCCATTATATCCGACCTACTTCTTCTTTATGCAGTATTCCTGGTCGTTATGAGTCATTCTGGAAGGAACTTGACTATGTCAAGCACATATGGAAGAACAGGCAGGAGTTGAAGGTCGAAGATGCCGGTATAGCTGCTTTATTTGGGCTGGAATGCTTTGCCTGGTTTTGCGCCGGCGAGATCGTGGGAAGGGGATTCACTTTCACTGGTTACTATGTTTGAAAACTCCCCTTGACAAAATGTTTGAAGAGGTTGCATGTCTAAGCCTCTAATTTTATTGGCCTCATCTAAATCGAGGGAACTCTACATGCAAAATTTTTTTCTTGCCTTTTTTTTTTTTTCATCATTCTGCAAAATTTTTGAATCCGAGAAATCCGTAGGCAATTCTGACAGCCTTAATAATGCATGTATTCAAAAGTGACCTGGATGGAGCTTGATGTTGCTTTCTTTTTGTTATTCTCTGTTGGGAGCTACTGCTACCAAATCATAATTGGTGATCACAGTGCAAGATTTGTTGCACTAACTTGCTCATTTTTGCCTATTCATACGACCAATTTCTGCAACATGTTGCTCGAGCACATCATAAAATGATTGGGATTGAAGGTGGGAGCCCGATTATGTCAATGTTGATGTCGATTTGGATTTTTGTTTAACGTCTCTCGTTTCGATGTTTTCTCAATTTCACTTTGTATCGTTTATTATAGAATCTCCTAGTCATATTTTTCTATGCTTATCTTTTTAAGTGTTGGCTGAAGTTTCAGCTGGTGAATTTCTTTTGTGAAAGTAGCACACGAGAATGTTATAAATGATATCTTGTGTCTCTCTCGCATTTCTTGTGTAATGACTGTTTGACGAGACTAGTTCATCTTTGATTTGAAGTTCATCGCCAGTTAATGAACAAAAGTTAACAGATAAATGTGCAAAATAAAAACAAAAATTCTCAGGTTCGAAATTGAAGTCTTAACTCTGTACAATCAAGTAGTTACAAGTATAGTCTAGCGATAATTTTATATTTAAAAAAAAATATTTATTATCAAAAATATTTATATAAAAAAATACTGTATAACCAAAAAAAAAAAAAAAAAAAAAAATATATATATATATATATATATAAAGCTTTTGAAGAGAACAAACAAAACAACTCAAATGAGGTAGAGTAATCGAAAGTTGTCTCCCTCAATCGTCAACTCAGGACAAAATTCCTCCGGTGGGCCGGTCGGGCCCGGCCCGGCCCATGTTTTCCAGTGGAATCAGCACCAGAAAGGGCAATACAGTATTTTCACATGTAGGCGATGACGAATTTCGACCAATAGGAAACGAGTCAGATTGTTAGAAATCCAAAAGGAGGGAGATAGAGAGAGAGAAACGTCAATACAAAAAGCGAGGGAAGGCACAGAGAGAGGGAAAACCCAGAACACTTCGTTCATTTGGGTCGTTCGTCTGTGCGCCTGTGACCGAGGGAGGAATCCAAAAGCAGAGCGAGAAATGTCACGTGGCGTTGGTGTTCCTGCCAGGACGCGTGTCGCCGCCGGATTCGCCGTCGTTTTTATCTCCCTCACCGTCGTCGCCCATTGCTCAAACAACGAGTCCGAGGTAACGAACATAACGACCCTCCGTTTGGCTGCCTAGAAAATACGGAAGAAAGAGACAGAAAAGTAGAATCCATCGGATGTACGATTTTATACACATTTTTAATTTGATCAGAGCTCTTAAAACATTTTTGGATGGACAGGTTAAATGCAGCAAAACTTGCGTTGCGGAGAATTGTAATTGTAAGTTTGAGTATTAAAAATCATTCAACAATGGGGATTTATTCTAGTTTAAATTTTTGATCCTTTTTTTTGGGGTGAATTTAGCTGTTGGGATTCGATATGGAAAGTTCTGCGGCGTAGGATGGACTGGATGCCCTGGAGAGAAGCCTTGCGATGATCTCGATGCTTGTTGCAAGATTCACGACGAATGTGTCACAAAAAAAGGTTTCAATCTTTGCCCTTTTTTTTTTTTCAATACTTAATTTTTCTTATTGTCGTTAGATTCGAACTCTGCACTGTGGATTTAAATATGAAACTACCGTTAGATTAATTCTAGTTTAGTTAGATTAAAGAGTGGACCCCATGAATAGGAGAGGAAAAAAATTGGATGCTTTTTCTTGGGCTATTGCACTTTTTGATCAACGTATATCATATATGTGTATGTACCAATTGAAGAAGTACAGCTGCGCGTTCTTCTTAGGCCGGAAAAAGCGTCTTATTAGTTTTTCTTAAACATGATTCACATGTTGACAATGATTCAAACTTCTTAGATTAATGCAAAAGTTCCTCATTTATTTACTCATCACGCGTGTTAATGAACGAGAACAAGCAACATTGGTAAATTAATCTTAATTTGATTAATTTACTTCCTAAAACCGAAAAGTGAATTACTAATTTGATTTGTTGTTAGAATTTTCAATCAGGGACCTATAGGGTTTTTAACAAAACATGCGTCAACAACAAAAAAATTCATCTTACCCGATTTAACAATCTTGGGGCGGTCTTTCGTCAAGTGTCCCTTAACACTGCGTTTGAAGCACTTGACTTTGAGCTTGCCGTCTTTCTTTATGCTAGGTTTCTTCTTCTTCCTAATCCTGTTGTTGTTATTCTAGATTATCTAGCCCTTAAGTTTTCCCTTAAGAGAAGAATCCTTCCTGAGGTTGATGCTACCCATAGATTTTTCAGACTACTAACTCTGCTCGACAGAATGAAATTCGTTCATGAGCTGAGCTATGGTGAAATTCATCTTGTTTAGGTTATAGGTGTCCTTGAACTCATAGAATGCATTTGCCGGGATTTGAGCGCCATATCGATCTTAGGCATCGTTAATATGGGCTTCTTGAATCTGATCCTCATTCAAGAAGTCGGTCTTTTTTAGAATATGATCAAGAACTCTTGTGCTCATTAGAGTTTATATCATTACCAACTTGTGAAATCCTGTGTAAAAAGACAAATGACTAAGTGGTCTTTTTTGCCAAGTAGAACGTGGTACTGCACCTGCCAAAAAAAATTTGTTTTGTTGTAAAATTTTATTTATTTTTCCTTTGAGCACAAATAAGTAATCAATTTCCATTTTCAACGGTCCTTTTTAGATAAAATAAATGCAATTTCCATGAAAGTTTATTCCTTTTTCTTTTTCCTTTTTAAATTTATCACTATGGAGCTTTTTATCTGATTGTTAGATAAGTAGTTGGTGGATTTTTTTTGAATTTTTTAAGTTAATGTGGTGAATTAGTGGACCACTTGAATGAGACAAAGAAAATGGTTGTTTGGGTGTTACAAAAACCGTGTTTGTTGGTTAAAAAATGTGAATCGGTAAGTCTTATTCATATAAATTAACTACTTGTGCCTTATGGTATGATTTAATGGGGAAAAAAATAAGTATCTTAACTTCTTGTCTTCGTGAAAGGTCGGTTTTAAGGCCCTGTGATTTTCAGCTTTTATATATTTTTTTTCTTTGTTGCCAAAAGAATAGAAAATACTTTATATTCACCTCTAATCCCGAGTCATCGCAACCTGGGATGAATTCATTTTTCCATATTCCTGATACGAATATCAAAAGATATTTTGGCTTTTTATCTTGTCTCTTGGCTTTGTTAATGGCTGCATTAGGATTAAGTTATGTTTGGTTGGTTGTTTCAGGTTTGATAGATATAAAATGCCATGAAAAGTTCAAGAAGTGCATAAAGAAAGTGCAGAAATCCGGCAAAGTTGGATTTTCTCGAGCGTGCCCTTATGAGACGGCTGTGCCGACTATGGTACAGGGCATGGATTTAGCCATCTTACTAAGTCAATTCGGTAACTCCAAGGATGAACTGTGAGTGAATCACAACCCACAACCTAAAGATGTGGCCAAAAAAAAATAATAATAAAAAAAGAAATGAAATATTAACTGAAACGGAAATTGCTGGTGAATTGGAACCTCCGATATTCCTACCTAATTTTCTAGTATGTTTGTAGTTCAGATAGAAATATACATTTTTTCTCCACCATTGAGTTGTAGTTCACTGAACATATGCTGGCAAAACCAGCTATCTATTTTACAAGAGTTGTTCATTTAATTATAATTTTGAAGACATTGTTGATATGATGAGATAACGGATATTCATTTCTGATTGAATGAAGAAAGGAATGTCATTACTTTCCGGGAAAATGTTTTGCTGTGACAGAACTTTCTTTATTTTTTGGTATATTATAACATCTTCCTTTCATTGTTTATGAGGTCCATTTATGAGTCATGACTTAGCCTTTTTGGACTTTGAACCCTTTTTGTTTTGTTTTGATTTTTTTGGGTGCTTTTCGTGTATCTAGGGAGTCCCCAATTTGGAATATAAGAGGACTTTTTTTTCTTCTTCTTTTTTTTTTTTATAGTTTTTTTTTTTGTAGAACATTTGTTAATCTAATTTCCTTATTCTTTTATATCCACTAAAAGAAAAAGTTACGGTCGTTCTATTCCAATATCTATTAGGATATCTCTACGTGGGAAAAATGACCATTGGAGAAGCTTACGAGCTTAAACCATCTCTTTAATTCATTTTTCCCCATTGAAATTGATTCCATTTTGTAGAATAATGCTAACACCAACTTCAATTCTATTTTTCTAATATTAACTGAGGCAATTCGTAGTATTTAAAAATAACAGATTAATTAATATTAACACGTTGTAATTTTTATTTAAAAAAATGATAACTCATTAATCGGTACAAAAATTAAATTATAATTGATATCACAGAGGATACTCAATAATTCTTTGACAAGTGGAGAACAAGAGACCTCCTCGCTTTAAATTTGGATTAGTTGCTCCAAATCACCATATTTATGAGCTTGAAGTGGACAATGTCTTTAATCTTGACGAGTCACTGGGAATGAAAACGACATGAAACGTGTACGCCATGAATTCCATGACAAGCTTTCGCTTTATGTGTTCTTGTGACGTGATATCTAACAAAGCCTGAAATTAAAGAAGGAAACGACTCTTATCAATGAATGAATGAATGATTAACGCGTATAAGGCATCTGGACTTGTAAATGAAGAGACCACCATAAAAACCAGACGTGAATTTCAAAATGCGTGGGAAGTTGGTTTTGTCGAACGAATCTTCATTTTGTTTGTTGGCTTGTTTTCTTTTTGTGTGTATTTGAATTGATGTCGTTTTCTCCAACGTCGGTCAATAAGGTCAAACCCCCGTTTGAGACCTTTCGTGATTTGACTTGTAGTTGTGGACCAATTTTACCGTGTTCATCTAGAAACGTTCTTTTTGTTTCATAATGAATTTTTTCCGAGTGATTTTAGCGTAAATTTTATGTTGTCGTCAAAATTGGAAGGTTAGGCGGTAGGGTCATTATAAAATTAATGATTAGATATTGAACTTTAAAATCCTTTCCACTTTACTAATTTTAAAATTTTTTTTACTAATTCTTTGAATTTCAAATTTATCCTGTTTTATTTGAATTTTAGTTGAAAGAAGAGAATTAATTTTACTAAATCCATTTTATTAGAATTTTTTATTAAAAGCAAACGTAAATAATCACATAATTACACTTAACTCTCTCTCTCTCTTTTTGTCCATTTGTAATGAAAATTTCAATTAAGGAATATATTGAGACTAATTCAAAGTTAAGGTAAAATTAGAGTTTTTTAAAGTTCAAAAAATAAATAAAAATGACCTTAAAATTAAAAGGCATAGATTAAAATAGTTGTAATATTAAAAAAAAAAAATCCCCATCTTAACCATAAAAGTATTCTTAATTGCCTCCCATGTTCCTCCAACTGCCCATGGCCAAAAATTAGCTCATCCACATGTGATGCTTGTACTTTTTTTTTTTGGCCCCCCCGACTTGAGAGCTTCACATTATGAAGTAATTATGTTCTAAAAAATGGAATAAAATAAAATTGTGTCTCCCTCTAGTTCTCTTTCTATTAAACACTATTTGAAGTCAAACTCCCTTTTTTTTTCCTTAAGAAAAAAAGTCAAAACTCCATTTATATTGATCTTGTACGGTAATTAAACGTGAAATTATCATAAGATTGTATTTTTAACAGTTAAAACTTCGTTTTAGAATCAGATATGGAAATGTTTAAAATTGATCATTAAACTACATCCAAACAATTTTATACTATGTCTATTTTTTTTTTTGTAAGGATTTTTTTTCCTGTTACTGTTGGAAGGAATGTTATTTTTGTCATTTTGTTGGATGGACTATAGTGAATTACAATTTAAAATAAAAGTCTTCTCTCATTCTTTTATTTTATTTTTTAAAATAAATTACTATTATCAGTTTTTTTTTAACCCATGAATGCGAAGTGGGAATCTACTATTTTCTTCTCTCATTTTTTTTCCCTGGCTAGCATCTTACTTTTTATTTATTTATTTATATTTTAAAACATGTCATGTCTTTTGATTTAGCCATTGATCTATACTGTTATTATGATTATTTTTTGGTATAATTATCAACAATTTAATTGACTTCTTTTCATTTTCTTTATACGGTCCAAAAAAAAAAAAAAAAATTACTGACCTTCAATTATCCAAGTTGGAAATCACATCTTGATTCTCAAAAAAAAAAAAAAAAAAAAAAGGACAAAAAAGAAATCACTATCCTTCTTACTTCAAACTTCAAAGTTAAGAAAAAGGGAGAAAAAAAACCTTCAGAAAAATAAAAATTTAAAAATTAAAAACAAAAGAACGAATGCTGGAAATTAACAAGAAAATAAGGTTTTGAAAAAAAAATATTTTTATTAAAAAAAAAAAGAAAAAGGACGATGTTTCTTTTTTGTTGTCGAAAATGAAAGAAACTTATTTGGAATTATAGAAACTTTCATTATCTAACGCGAATTTGTAACCTTTTTTTTTTTTTTGGACGGAAAAAACTAGACTTTATTGTTAAACTGATCGACATCTCAAGGAAAAATAAATCTCCTAAAAAAAGTTTAACGAATAATTTTTTTTAAGTTAAAAGAATAATGAATATTGGATATAAACAAAAATATTGAATAGAAAATATTTTTTTTTTTCCAAATAATGAACGAAAAAAGACAAGATTATTACCAAAAACTCAAAGGAAAAGACATTTTTGGTGACGATTAAGATTTTTTCTATCGTTATCTCAGGAAAAAATATATATATTTTTAATATCAGGAAAATAATCAAATATAATAATATTTACTCGGAGACACGAAAAGGGCAAATTAGTAAAAAAAAAGTACCAAACTTAACCTCAATTGCCATTTTTACAAGTTTTTGTAATCAGAAAAGTCTTCGTTTTCGTTTTCTTATTGGGGATTGAATTTCCGCGAAACTCCAACTCCAACAACAAGTGTCCGACAAATTCGGTTTCCTTCGTTTCTAAATTCATTTTTCCAAATTCGATTCCCAACACAATTCCAATCACCGTTTTCGTTTCCTTAAATTTCCAGAACACCCAAAACTTGAAGCAATTTTCTTTCTTCTTCTTCTTCTTCTTTTTTGTTTTTTTTTGTTTGTTTTCCTTTTGTTTTCCGTGATCTGAAGTTCAGAAGTTCCGATTTTTCGATCAACAATGCTTCACAGGAGCTTCAAGCCAGCGAAGTGGTAAATTCTTTTGATTTTTTTTTAAATAATAAGAATAAAAATTTGGGAAAGTTGGTTTTTTTTTTTTTTAATTTTTTTGAAACTGTTGGATTGACGAGTTTATGGCGTTTTTGATGCAGCAAAACGGCACTGAAGCTTTCCGTTTCGAGGATAAAGCTGTTGCATAACAAGAGAGAGGCGCAGGTGAAGCAGATGAAGCGGGAATTGGCTCAGTTGCTCGAGTCTGGTCAAGTCCAGACTGCTCGGATTCGGGTATGATCGCTTTAACGTTTCTTTCTTTATTTGATTTCACAAAAAAAAAAAAAAAAAAAAAAAAAGCTTTTTTGAAATTTTCTACTGGCTTGATCAAGTTATATAGATTGAAAGGACAATATATATGTCTGTACTAGCTTTGCCGGAAAGATTATTTATGTCTTTTTCAAGAAAGAGAATCGTGAGGAGATTGATTGGTGCCTAGTAACTTTTTTTTTTTTTTTTGAATTTTTTTCCTTTCTAGAAACCTTTAGATGAGATTTTTAGGTGGGCATGTTTTTATTTATTTATTTTTATTTTATTTTATTTATTTTTAAGGGTAGTGTTGTTTGATTTGAGCTCAGCAAATTAGAGTTGAAATTCTTGATCTGGATTATTTATTCCTTTTGATATCTGTTTTTAGTACAAATTATGGTTATTGAGGTTTGAAATTTGCGGTTTCTGGTTTTAATTTTCTGTGGACTTTCTATGTCTCAGGTTGAACATGTGATCAGGGAAGAGAAGACAATGACAGCCTATAATCTTATTGAGATATACTGTGAGCTTATAGCGGCCCGCTTGCCAATCATCGAGTCTCAGAAGTACGTATATTTGTTGGATTTTGTATAGTCTTACAATTTCTGGTTTTTGTAATTAGTTGATAGTTAATTTAGTTACCGGCTGATCTTGTCATTTTATTTTTCCTTTTTGTTTGTGAATTGCATTATGTTGATTCTTTTCTTTCATCCAGAAACTGTCCAATTGATCTGAAGGAAGCAATTACAAGTGTAGTATTTGCATCTCCGAGATGTGCCGATGTACCAGAACTAATGGATATCAAAAAGCATTTAACAGCAAAATACGGAAAAGAGTTTATCACTGCAGCTATTGAATTGCGTCCAGATTGCGGCGTAAATCGCATGGTTAGTTTGTGCATCTCATGCAACTTTTCATGGATAGTTGTGATGTGGAAAATGAGCGCGAGTAGAGAAAATATGACACTTGACAGGACACTCTGCAAAAGCTTAAAGATTTCACTATTATTAATAATTTTTATGTATTACTTTTGCAGTTGGTTGAGAAATTATCTGCCAAGGCACCTGATGGTCCAACCAAGCTCAAAATCTTGACTGCGATTGCAGAGGAACATAATGTCAAATGGGATCCCAATTTATTTTCTGTGAATGATAATACACCTTCCCAGGACTTGCTGGTAAGAGACTAAGAGTATAATGTAAATCAGTTTTATTTGATTGCCTTTTGTCTTTCACTAGTCTTTATATTTCCTCGCTTGATAGACGATATTGTATCATGTGGAGAATAACAATCAGGAAATCACATTAGTAAATCATGCATATGTCTTAGTGGTTCCTGATGAATGCAATTTTCAAATACATGAGCAGAATGGACCAAGTACTTTTGAGACCATGAATAAAATTCATAACGAAGCTCCTCCTGTCCCGGCTCAACCTATTCATGATGACAAAGGACCACCTAATGTTCAAGCTCCATCTAGACACGACGAAAAGCAAGATGTATTTGTAAACTTCAATGAGCACAACATGAGTACATCGTCCGGCTCGCAAAATTTTGCTTCGACAGGTGCTGCAACCAACAAAGCAACAACATCTCCTTCATTCCATCCTGAATCGAGATCTTCAGGTATGTAAAGTATTCATCTGAGGATTTTGATTTGTTGTTAGTTAATTATGTTTCATGGCTTAGCTGGTGGTACTTTTGAGCTTCTGAATTTTGCTTGGTCTGGCTTCTTTTGGTACTAAATTTGTTATCTGGGCTGCGTTATGAACAGGAAATGGAACTGAACAAGTTGAATATAAGCAATCATTTCACGGAAATGAGAATGCTTTTCCTTCGGGTGGACAGAATTGGAACATGGAATTTAAGGATGCCACCTCTGCCGCACAGGCAGCAGCTGAATCTGCTGAACGGGCGAGCATGGCTGCCAGAGCAGCTGCAGAACTTTCTAGGCAGTATTCCTCGGAATCCCAGAAGCCTTCTCATCATGTTCCAAAAGATGAACGGCCCCAATTCTATGCCAACTCAAAGTTCCAGCGTGATCATGCTGCCAAAGATGCAGAAAACAATGTCTTACATGGAAGAAATTTTGGAATACGTGAGGAGCGGATTGTTGACAAGGAGTCAGGGGAAGCTGAAAGGTTTGTTAGAGATGCTTTTAGGAACGATGATAGATACAACAAGGAATCTTCCTTCAAGTCAAGTGCAACTTCCATTGATGGTGTCAGATTGGTGAATAATAGACCTGCAGTGGATAGAAATTCTCAAAGGAAGTCATCTGAATATGATAATAGTGACCTTTTAGATGAAGTGCGTAAGAAGAAACAGTCCAGTGATATTGATTTGACATCTGTGGCCAAGAAACTAGATAGCATGAAGTCTGAGGAAACTGCTTATTTTGATGAAAAAGTGACCAGAAAACAATCTAGTGGCATTTCACGCCATTCTCATTCAAGCTTGTTTGGTGATGATGTAGAGGATATTCCGACAAAGAATGACAATGTTGCTCATTACGTGGATATGAAGACTGAAAGACAATCTAGCAGGGTCTCCTCCCGTTCTCATTCAAGTGATTCCGGTGATGTTCATGGAGACATTTTTAAAAGAAATGTTTTTACTGAGGACACTTTTGTTCATGATGAGAGAAGCACACTTAGAAACACTTCCAATATAAATTCTTATGAGAATACTGCACTGTTTGATGATTATGGTTCAGACGGTGATAACGATATACTTGATGCGGGGAATTACAAGGAACAAGAAACAAGTTTCAAATTTTCCTCTCCAGGGAAGGAATCATCAAAAGATCTTTTTGCTGATTCAACTGTTTGGAGCCCTAGGAGAAACACAGATGAGAGACTGGGAAAGTCTACTTCACAGTCACATGAATCTGTGTTTTCTGAAATTCAGGAAGGTTCTAGTCTCCCAGATGATATGCCACCTGTGGCTTTTGATGATTACAATAGCCCAAGTTCCGACAATGAAGAAGATTTTCACACATCCAAGCTGACGGGAAGTAAAGACCTTCATAAATTTCCTTATGAAAAGAATGTAAACTCTAGAAGTTCTGAGCCAATGCAAAGTGAAGAACATATTTCAGAAGCATCATCCTTCTCAGACGATCGAAATGTGGGATCTCGGAGAAATCCATGGTTGGGAACCTCTACTGTTGATCTGCAGCCCAAGGAAGTACTTCATGACAGAAGGCCAGGAATCAAATCTAGTTCTATGACTGACCTGCCATCTGATCAGTCACCTTCGTGCTTATGAAATCCGGACTGGATTCATCTGTTAAGGACACACTAGAATTGCCTAATGCAACAAAAGATACCGAACTTGTAGAGGAATCTACTTCTGACATTGCCACGGAGCTGAACTTTGGGACATTGACAGGTGGCCTGCGGAATAAGGGTAATAGGCGTGCACCATATATGAGGAAGCCATCAGAAAACTCTCCGACAGTCAAACAAGCTTCTGAGGAAACTATTTCCGAGAATGATCAATCTTCCTCTTCTTCAACAGTCAGGAGTTCAATTGGTTTCTGTGCTGGCTATCAAGAGGCAGATAGTGAGAAAAGCAGCACAAAACTAGACAAGAAAGTAAGCGTGACGACCGTTACCCGACATGTAGATTCTGATGATGATCACTTGGTGGAGGAACGCCGACAAGGGACTAGCATCAGTAAGCAGCCGTACAATGAGAAATCAGGAAGTGAACTAAATAAAAAATCGAGCTCAAGGGTCTCACGCACTTATTTTGACTCGGACAATAGTGGTTCCGAGGAAGAGCTTCCTAAGTTGACTTCCACCAGCAATGCTCGTCCAGGCGCTGAATTTTCAAGAAGAACTAGAGGCTCTACTTCCAACTCTGGTAGAACTTATTCAAAGACTACTCTTTCATCCTTGGAATCTAGGACTCCTAATTATCGGGCCGAAAGCAGGACATCTTCAAGTAGCTCTAATGTCGGTGAAACCCTACCAAAGCCAGAGACCAAACGCTCAGACCATGTGGGAAACCGGGAGCGGCGTAGATTGGTGAAGCAGGATAGTCCCAAACCAATGCCATCAAGTAGTTCTAATGTCGGTGAAACCTTACCAAAGCCGGAGGCCAAACGCTCAGATCATGCAGGAAACCAGGAGCGGCATAGATTGGTGGAGCAGGATAGTCCCAAACCAATGCCAGAATCCAGGAGATCCTCACGCATGGAAAGTTCCAAGTCATCTGCAAAGGAACAAACCTCCAATGCTTCAAATCCCCCAGTTGTCACCAGAGAGACTTCTTCAAAGGACAGTGCAAGTCATGTTCATCCGAAGCTTCCCGACTCCGATGCCTTCACCGCTTTCTTTCAGTCTCTCCGTCAAAGTCGCGAGTGAACATAGTTATACTTCTGTCACATACTGATACAGCCTTTTGCTTCTGCATTTGTTCTCATGTTTGATTTTCCTTTGCTATTGTATATGGGCTTATATCACTTGAAAATTTTTGATCTTAGAGTGGAGAGAATCTTGATTTTCACAGGACATGTACCATATTACTTTCCTGTTCTGTCCAAATAGAATGGTTCTTTTATTTGCTTTACATGGTTACCGTACAGAAGTTACTTTGGTTCAAATAAAGAATGTTGTTATGGAATAAAAGGTATTATTTTATTTTGAGATTGGAGTAATAAAGTTGAGAGTTGTTATTTTTTTCTTTTTTGAGTTATTTTGATTTGTGTTCTTTGGATTTTAGGGTCATTTTCAGTTTGTTATCTGAATTTTGAAAACTCTCACGTATCTCTTGAATGTTGAATCAGTCTCATTCTATCGGGTAAAAAATAAATGCAAAAAAAAAAAAGAGGAATTAGTCTCATTGAATGCTGTTAAAAACAAACAGCAAAAGAACAGACAAATACACTTGACCATTCTTCCCTTGTGTTTTTAATTACAACTCTAACAGAGGGGGTTAAGTGAGCTTAATTCAAAATTCAGAAGATAAAGTGAAACTTATTAAAGTTCATAAAATAAAAGTGAGAGTTTTTAAAATTCCAGAGAAAAAATGAGAATGATCTTACAATTTGGGAACACGAATAAGAACAATCCCGTTTTAATTTTTCTTTGGCTTGCAATTTGCATTGAATTGTAACTTAATGCCCTTTTAGAGGCTGCATATAGGGTCATACGTTAATAACATAAAAATCAAGGACATCTGAAATACGAAGAGAAAAGCTGCAACTCTTCCTCTGCTTGAATTGTACAAGTTAATCCCCTTGTTGTGGCAAAAAAAAAAAAAAAAGTACTAACTCTGAACTGCAACTCTGGAAGTCTAACTTGCGTGGGATGTTTCTAAACTAACTTATGAGCCAATGACTTCATCGGCGTGGATTCGAGTAGGATGAGGTGGTGCAGCAAGAGAAAGAAGGGAGTTTTGACTTTGGCTTTGTGGACGCGGACAAGGGTAATTACTGGAATTACCATGAAAGGCTTGTGAAGCTGGTTAAAGTTGGCGCTATTATTATCTACGCCAACACGCTGTGGTGAGATCTCTTGCTTTGCCTGAAGAGTCTTTCCCCGAGGCGGAAAGGATCATTAAGAAGGACATGATCGAGTTGAACAAGTCCCTCGCAGCTCATCCTCGTGTTGAGATCTCTCTTGTTTCGATTGGCGATTGGATCATTATTTGCCGGTGCGTTTCATGATTTCTTATCCCGACTCCTCAGGGAGATACAAGCTTGAATGAAAGGATTATGTCAGTCTTCTCCTTTATTGATGTAGGTGTTTAATTAACGTGTTGTTATTTAGTGGTTGAGGCATAGCCTAGCGCTAAATCTACACCCACCTTGCTGCTTTCCTAGTTTCTCTTTCTGGTTTATTGCTACAAGGATATACGGTTGTCGAAAACTACTAGTTCTTAGTATAGATTAAAGAGGAATTTCATCATGTTCTGCTGTTGTGGAGGAAAGCTAGTCCAATGATTGAAATCAGGCAGCCCACGGCTATGGAGCACATTAGATTAAGCATTCTACTTAATTAATAAGCTAGATTACCGATGCTATTATATTGAGTTTATTGTTAAGCTCTGTTTTCAAATAGACCAATAAGCTGTAGTCAAGGGTATAGTTAGTTAACAGCTGCCCGTTCTTCCAGTCAAGATCTTCCGGCTCTGATATTATGTTATAGATTAACAATCTATCACAAAAGCTTAAGCTATTAGGAAATGAAGATAATGGGAACCAATGATGACCTTCCAAATTCATTTCACAAACAAATAAGTGCAAATGTTGATAGTTTTAAAAATGAGTATTTTAACTCATCATTGATCTCCCGATGTTCAAATATAAAAAAAAATTAAAAAACTCATTATTTCAAGCCTAGAAGTGTTTCAGAAAGCCAAAAATCAAATTTTTACACCCTTGTCTAAGTATTGAGATAGTCTAGATATAATTTAAAAAAAAAAAAAAAAAAGAACAAGAAGAAGAAGAGAGATGGAGTATTGGACTTATACTCTTATCGGATATGTTTTTCAGACAGAAATTATATCCATAGCTAGTTGTAGGCTAAGAACTTGTTCAGAACAAGGTAAGTTCAAATCTCACCTATAATATGAAGTTCAATTGTTTTCTTAAATGTTTTTACGGAGCCATGTTGTGTAAACATGCTCACGTTTTTAAACGCATGACAACCAAATACTGATAACAATATAAGAACGAGTTAAGTAAGTGACATACTAACTGTGCTGAGGGAGGATAAAGATCTTCAAAAGGGTGAGATATTCATGGACGAATGTCAAGGACTGATAGTGAGATTGTGTAGGTCACTCCTCCAGTCCCCTTTCTAGTCGCACGTACTCAGTATGATTACATGGGCCTATTACAAGTTCAAGACAAAATTTACAAGATTAAAGTTTTTATAAGAAAGCATAATTGGAATTTTTATGCTTATTTATATATGCTCATGTATTGTTATTAAATGTTTTGTAAGAATTGTTTGGGCTTATTAAGTAAAAACTCATCTAGTTCCTTCATGCTGTAGGTAATCCTGCAAAAAGCCTGATGAACGAACAAAGGGTTATAAAGGCAACAAATAAAGAGGAATTTTTGTAGTTAATTCGTACTCTAATTCATACCAATAAAAATATAACACATAAATTACTACTAAAAAAGTTAAGATCAGAATTACATAGAACAGACTGTCACACCATCTAAGTGATTTTTGTAAGTCCTTGAAAGAGAATGATAAGGAAAGGACTTTTATCCAAATAGTGATTGACCGTGTATTAGCATATGATATATAGATAAGCTCATGATGCATTGTCGTTGTAATCAAGATATTAGTATTGAATTTATCAATCGATTCATTAACCTTTCAAATACAACCCATCTCTATTCGAACTCCTTTTACTTGTAAGAGTACGTCTTGGATCTATTGATTGGTGTGTCTAACAATACTAAAAAATAAATGAATAACAGGAAGTGATAAATGAAAAAATAAAAATAAAAAAATCCATAATGGTAGTTAATATTATAAGAATTAATTATAAAAAATTTCCTCTTGAATTATGAATCTTGTAATACTTTTCCTTTGAATTTCAAAACATAATATTGAATCCTCGATCTATGTTTTTTTTTTTTTTTTTTTTTAAATTCTCCTTTTGTTACGGTTTTGATGAAAAACACACGTACTAGAATTCTAATGCATCATGTAAGGGTATTATAATAATCTCTATTATGACTGCTGTAATATCTTGCTTGTTGAAGTATTTAACAGCAATAACCATTTGGACGACATGTATCATTTCTATAAAAAATACTAAGATAAGGACTTTTTTTTTGTTAATAATTTGCTTTTAAAGAAAAATAGATGTTACTTTTTGAAATTCAAACAACAAAATATTATAAATACAATAAATCAAAAGGAATTTTTGTAATTCATTCATACTTTAACGATTTGGTATGGGGTAATCAAATGTAATCAGATATCTGTTAATCTTTTTAAAGTAATCAAATTCCTGGGAATATTAGATTATAGTGTTTGGTTTGTACATAAATAATTTTAGTAAGATTCCTGAGAATGTTAAATTACTATGTTTGGTTGTGAACATGAATGTTGTTTTTCTTAATAAATGACAAAATTATCCTTTAGCACAGCATTAAAATGCCTACTAATTGTTTCACCAGAACGTGCATAGAGATGTTTCACCATTCTATTTTTTAGATCATGTGATAAAATATGAAGAAACATAGCTACCATCTCCTCGATATTCATATTCTTGGTCCCACTCAAATTTCCACGAGTTCTAAGAAGTCCACAAAGAATGGAAAATGCTTTCCTATCCGTACGAGTGGTCTCTAAACATGCTAGGTCACTTTCGTGTATCAATGTATGATAATTTATTTGACGAATTTGACTCCTACAAAAACTTCTTAATTTACAATGACTACTAGCTCTTAATAAATGCTTCTTACTAATGATCAATACAAGTAATATTAACATAAACAACATTGATATATCATTTAATATCTGTATATGTTGAATAAGAGCAGCAACAACTCTTAAATTTATATTGATTGGAGTAACACAATCCATATCTGTAATTATAATTAGACATATTTAGAAAGAAATAGAAACATAGATAAAATTTAGGAAGTTAATTTACGACATTACATCAATATTCATCTTTTGTTCAAAAACAAAAAAACTCAAGATTTATGATTTTTTTATTATTAATCTTCACTGGCAGCCATAAAAAAATCTTGAGCATATCATTAAAAAAAAAACAATATATATATATATATATATAAACGTATTAGGAAAAAGAACAAAAAGAAAACAGAAAAAAAACAATCTATATATATATATATATATAAATGTATTAGCAAAAAGAACAAAAAAGAAAACAGAAAAAAAAACAATCTATATATATATATATAAACGTACTAGGATATATATACGTATTAGGAAAAAGAACAGAAAAAAAAACAGAAAAAAAAAAACAATCTATATCTATATATATATATATATATATATATATAAACGTATTAGGAAAAAGAACAATAATAAGTACCTGATGGGGTGGAGGAGGCGAGATGGATAGGAAGAGGCTGGGTTATTTGGTGGAGGAGGTGTGCGATGAATAAAGGGAGATTGAGTGAAAATATTATATATATAATATATGTGTAGTTCTCGTAGGGTTTTTTTTTTTCATATTTTTAAATCTATAAATTATTTAAATTAAAAGTTAAAAGGATAATTGTGTCTAAATTATTTAAATTTTAAGATTACCATGATATTTAGATAGGGGGTAATCTGAAACCTATGGGGGGAGGTGGGTTTCAGATTACCTCTTTATAAGGGTATCTGAAACCCATGGATTTCAGATTCCCAGGTATCTTAAAATAAGATAACCTCATAACAAACATGATGATCTTAAGATTCCCATTCCTTTATAAAAGATTACCCCATACCAAACATCCCCTAAGGGGAAAAAAGAACTTGAACGGCAAAAGGGAAAAGCTTGAAAACCAACAATAAATGTATAATTAGCAGAAATATAATACGATTAAAACAGTGATTGCAAACATAATCTAATAATAATTACATATTTGATAATATTAAAAGGTGTAGAGTTAAATCACAAACCCCTAATCTAAAATTAAAATGATAAAATGGAAAAACAGAGAAACATGGAAGTCTAGACTCCAGAGATTTATAAAATTAGGAGAGGACTAAAAAGTAAATAAACACACATGACCCTTGAACCGTAAATATTATACAAGTGAAATCTCCAACTCCTTACAATTATACAATTCAAACCGTAGTGATAACTTATCTGTCGTTTTATTGAATGTACGACAGCAAGAGTACTGTAGTCTACATTGCAACACAAACAAACATCAGGTCTTTGCACACAATTCTACAATACATTTATAAGAGAAAACAGTTTTTTTAATCTAAAGGAAAGCACTCTGACTCAACACCACAAGGCAGAAGCTCCAGATGAAAGCACACTCTTTTATTCTCACGAGGTTTTTATGTTCTCCACAACATTTGCAAAAGCGCGCTCCTTCAACAAACACAAGAAATTTTAACTAGTTTATTCGGAAAATTCAAACATCTCTAACAACGTTGGAAGGATATGATATATTAAATTTTACAACTCCAAAGTTCTACCTTACGATTTAAGATCGATGAAGAAAATGGAAACAGAGTACTAACCTTTAGTTTTTGATTATCCTTAGAAGTTTTGCCTTATGCACGTAAATCCAATCATTCACATCATTGAGGAAGTTGAAGTACGAATATCTCCAAGTCTCGCTAAAGATTAAGGTACCGCAGACTCCCCAAAATCCGACCACGAATCCAAGTCCTAACGTGACATAAAATCCTCTGGTTACAAACTTGTCCTGATCTTCTTCATTGTGGGCTGCCGCAGCTGTAGAAACAGTTGGTTCATCACTTGGACACCTCTTTAGAAGTGGGGCTCCGCAGAGCTCAGGATTCCCTGCGTATGAACTAGCTTCGAAGCTTTGGAGTTGAGTGCCTGTTGGAATTTTTCCGTATAAATGGTTGTTCGACAAGTCCAATACATTGAGACGAGCCACTTCAGTGAGGCTTGAAGGAATACCCCCATAGAGTTGATTGTTTGATAGATCAAGAGCATCTAGCAAAGCCAGGTTTCCAATCTCTGAGGGGATCCGTCCACTGAATTTGTTTCTTGATAAGTTCAGAGATACCAACTGATTAAGTTCTGTGATTTCTGTAGGAATTTCCCCAATTAGCTTATTGCTTGACAGATCAATACTCTTTACAAGTCCCAATATCTTATCAAATTTAGACACTTTTCCTTTCCATACCAAGTCCACTTCTTCTAGAAAAACTTCGATCCTTCTTGTTCCAGAAACATCAATCCAGTATTCATACATGATGAATGTATCTTTATCATTGCTAGTTTTTTTCATTGCAGTAAGATTTTTCAGACATCTTGGTACACTTCCGGAAATGTTGTTCGAGGATAAGTCCAACAGCTGAAGATTTGGCAGATGGCACAGCTGTGAGGGAATGCTTCCGGAGAAGTGATTGGATCGCAAGCTAAGAACAATAAGTTCTGTTAGACTTTCTCCGATCCAAGTAGGTATTGGTCCCTCTAATCTATTCTTCTCCACACCGAGAGCCATCAAGTTTGTGCAGTTCTTCATGGATGAAGGTAATTCCTTAGTCAAAGAATTGTTGCCCAAATGCAATGTCTTCATCCCAGTTAAGAAGCCAATCGAAATTGGAATGTCTCCTGAGAACTCGTTATTTGCCAAAATGAGAACTTTCAATTGTTTAAAAGGTGACCAACAATCAGGAATTTCTCCAGAAAATTGATTGAATGAAATATCAAGAAAGCCCAATGATGAGTCATTTGTGACATTGCAAATGGAACTTAATCTTGAAAATCTATTTGTGGAGAGATCCAGTGCACCGACATTGAATAGGAATGGTGGAATTGAACCTTCTAACCTATTCGAACTTAGATCTATCTCAGGGAGACCTTGGAATTCCAGGGAATAACTTTTGATTTTTCCATTGATTTGATTGTTAGAAAGATTCATCCTCCAACACTCAGAAGAGATGTCCCACAACCAATCCGGAATAGAATCTGAAATTCCAGAGTTAGAAATATCAAGCCAATAAAGCTTGTTTTGAGTTTGAAGCCATCTTGGAAATTGAGGGCCCAACTTGCAAGACCGAAGTGAAATTGAATCCAACTGAAATGGAGGAACCCAATGATCGTCGAACTTCAAGGTAAGCGAGTTATGAGACAAGTCCAAGTGAGACAGTTTGGTCAGCTTTGAAAAATGAGCTTCCGTAATAACACCTTCTAAGGAGTTCCAACCAAGATATAAGCATTCTAGCTGCGCTAATTGCCCAATTGTTTCAGGTACAGTTCCATTGTATTGATTACCTGACAATGATACTTCTTTAAGGGATGGAAATATTGTGAGATTAGGCAGTGATCCCCCGAATCGGTTATAGCCAATATAAAGGTATGTAAGCTTGGTCAAGTTCCCTAAAGCTTCTGGAATGGGACCTTCAAACTTGTTTAAGAGAGACCAAGGTACACAAGAGAAGTCATGGTCCCAAAAGCTTCTGGAAATGACCCTTCTAGAGCGTTAGAAGAGAGATCAAGATGAACAAGACTACGACTGAAGGAGAATACCCATTGGTATATAGAAACAGAGAGCCCATTGTCAGAAAGATCAAGGATGGCAAGTGAGGTCGAAGAGTTAACAAGAGAAAGAGATGAAGATGTGACATTTGGAAGATTGCACCAACGTAGCTGCAAGTTCATTAGGTGAGGGAGCTTATTAACTACTTGCGTCCAATCAGTAGCTTGGCTCATGTTTGTGTCAGAAAGGTCAAGTAGTCTCAAAGAAGAAAGATGAGAAACCCAACCCATACTTTTCATTCTCAGACCATTATTATAGCCAAGATCAAGATATGTAAGAGAAGTCATGTTCCCAAAAGCTTTTGGAAATGACCCTTCTAGAGCGTTAACAGAGAGATCAAGATGAACAAGGCTACGACTGAAGGAGAATACCCATTGATATATAGAAACAGGGAGCCAATTGCCAGAAAGATCAAGGATTGCAAGTGAGGTCGAAGAGTTAACAAGAGAAAGAGATGAAGATGTGACATTTGGAAGATTGCACAAACTTAGCTGCAAGTTCGTTAGGTGAGGGAGCTTATTAACTACTTGCAACCAGTCAGTAGCTTGGCTCATGTTTGTTAAAGAAAGGTCAAGTAGTCTCAGAGAAGAAAGATGAGAAACCCACCCCATACTTTTCATTCTCAGATCATTATTAAAGCCAAGATCAAGAACCTCCAAGCTGGAAAGATTTCCAACCTGAGGAGGAATTTCTCCACTCATTTCAGCATAAGAGAGATTAAGATACCTTAATTTGGTGAGAGTACCAATGAAACTTGGGATGCCATGCCCAGTGAAGTCGATGAGACTGAGGTCTAAATAAGTCAGATGTTTCAACTCACGCAGTGAAGGACTGATGGTACCTCGCAAATATCGGCGAAGGTTGTAATATTCGTAATAAATTGGCGAAGTTGAAGGTGCGAGATCAAGAACGGTGACATGATCAGAATTGTTGGCACACTGAACTCCGTACCATTTGCAGCAGTCTCTCTTTTCTCCTTCATTTCCCCAAGATGAGAGAAAGCCTTCCTGGATTTCAAGAAGAGCTTCTTTGATATTGAGGAGTGCTTGTCTCTCCACTTCTAAGCAACTGATCTTTGGCTCTCCTGCTGCATTGGATGATCCATTGGCACCTATGTACAAGTAAAACAAAAGATCTACTCATTATTGAAACAGAACACAACATCAAAACAAAAGAAAGTAGTTATAGAGGATGGATCTGCTGGCACCTTTAAAGTAAAACAAAAGCAAGAGCATCAAAATCATCTGAAGAGGCAATGATCTATTCATTATTGAAACAAAGCAATAAGATCACAACAGACACAGTTAAGAAACAGGGCAATATGGCTACAAGCGCGGAGCGAAACTGGATATAAAAGAAGTGGAGAAGGAAATAGAAAAATATAAATAGACGAATGAAATATAATAGCTCATGAAATTAATTGAATAGCGAATTGGATTGACTAGTACAAGACCTGATTTTTCTATTACTGTTTACTTATATAACGAGATCAACATCATGCTTGTCAAAAATATTTAAAAACAAATTTATTTATAAAATTGAACCCAAAAAAAAAAAAAATCAGACCATATTGTATTGATAAAAATACTCTTAAATTTAATTTAAGAAACCAAAAAAAAAAAGTAGATTTCTTCATAAAATAGCCAAAATAGAAATTTAAAAATGCCTAAAAACATTGCCCTTCATATTAGCATACATGAACCCAAATTTGTTAATTTAAAAAATTATTTTTTATGAATATATTTTATTGTTTGTTGTTGATTTTTGTATTTGTTGTCTACATAGGTCAATATATCATGAAACTATATTTTATAAATATATATTTTTTGGCCCAACGACAATATGGAAGTGATTCGAAAAAGTGACAAAACCTGGAATATGCTAATTGAACTTCTTATATAAAGTAATACGGTCCTTACCATGTAGACTATGACTATATTATTACTGATCCAAAGTATGTTAATGATAAGATTTTTTTCGATATGAATATCGAATGATGAGACATAATCATTGAAGTGATCAAGTCTAGTGACAGACGTAGGTGGTGCCCAATGGGGGCCCCACTGAAATTCTTTTATTTTATTCTTTACCAAAAGTAAAACAAAAGCAAGAGCATCAAAATCATCTGAAGAGGCAATGATCTACTCATTGGTGAAACAGAAGAATAGGATCACAACAGACGCGGTTAAGAAACAGGGCAATAGGGCTACAAGCTCGGAGCAAAAATGAATGTTAAAAAAGCTGAGAAGGAAATAGAAAAACATAAATAGACGAAAGAAATTTAATTAATCATGAAAATAATTTAATAGCGAAGTAGATTGACTAGTACAAGACCTGATTTTTCTAATACAATTTACATATATAACGAGATCGACATCATACTTGTCAAAAATATTTTAAAACAAATTTATTAATAAAATGGAATAAAAAAAAAAACTGACCAGATTGTACTAATAAAAATACTCTTGAATCTAATTTAAGAAAAAAAAAAGTACATTTCTTCATAAAAATAGCCAAAATAAAAATTTAAAAATTCCTAAAAACATTCCCCTACATATTTGCATACATGAGCCAAAATTTGTTAATTTAAAATTATTTTTTTATGGTTATATTTTATTGTTTGTTTGTTGATTTTTATATTTGTTGTCTATATCATATTGATGAGGTCAATATGTCTTGAAACTATATTTTATGAATATATATATATATATATATATTTGGCTCAATGACAATATAGAAGTGATTCGAAAAAGTGATAAAACCTGGAATAAGTTAATTGAACTTCTTCTCTAAAGTAATTCGGTGGTTGTTATATAGATCTTGACCATATTATTACTGATCCAGAGTATGTTAATGATAAGATTCTTTTGGTATGAATATCAAATAATGAGACATAATCGTTACAGTGACCAAGTCTAATGACAGATTTGGGTGGTGCCCAATGGGGGCTCCACTAAAATTCTTTTCTTTTATTTTTACCCAAAAGTTTATAGTTTTAAAATTTTTACCCCACTAAAAATTAAAAATTTAACATAACCTTGCCTAAAATTAATTCTACCCCAAAGATTTTATGGTTTTTCAGCTTTAGCCCACTTAAAATTAAACATTCTTAATAGCCCCACTAAAATTTTAGATTTTAGCTTTTTATACTTTGATGTTAATTATCTTATCTTAAAAAAATTTGCTATATGCCCCTACTCAAATGAGTCCCCGTTAAAATATTTTTTTTCCTCAAAATCTCTGAAATTTTATTTGGTCATATATGATCTTTACAAGTACTTTTTCCTTTTTTCTTTTCGCTAATTGTCCAACTAAAATTATTTCTCTCAAATGCACCTTTATTTAACATCTTTTTATTTCTCAAACGCTTCCTTTTGTTAGTCTCCCATGTGATTTGTTCCAGCCAGTCATTTTCTTTGGTTACATAGGCTCTGCTTATTATATACAATATTTAATCAAAACATTCATATAAATTATCTTTTCAGATTTTATATTTTTAAATACTTCTTTTTAAAACAAATTTTCTTATGTACCGGGCCCCTATTGAAGAACTCGTCTCGATCTATAGCCTATAAAGGAGAGTTACTTTTAAATCACAATTTGTCATCCCTGTTGCATCATGAGCAAGCCCAACCTTTCTCCTGGTCCCTTCCCGTTGATGAGATTCGAGCACTCCTCCTTTCTCAAAAAATTGGATTTTTTTTCTCTCTCTAAAAGCTGGATCGCCATATTCAATCATACAAGATTTGTCATTAGATTAATAATTGAAGAACAAAATTGTCGAAAAGAAAAAGAAATGAGAGTTGAATAGTCAGTTACTATGTTCCGGAAAAATTAGCCCGATTTAGAAAAATCAATTTAGACAAGTCTCAGAGTCATCCATTTCCGTGTATAATACTTGGATGAAAAGTCAAAAAGTCAAGGTTTTCTGCCCCCAAAATACGTCTCAAATCCTTCAAAATAAATTCAGGCAAAAATTATTTAAAAAAAAAACCTTCAAAAACAGTCAAAGCCATTTTTCATCTTTAATTAATTGCTGTGGCAAAAAAGCATAACTGGGAAAAAAAAAAAAAGTTCTAGAATTCCCTCGTTCCAATATATATATATATATATATATATTTAGTAGGAAAGATTTTAGTAATCAAATCTGGTTAAATGTTAAGATAATGTAAGAAACTGTAATTCGACAGGGTTCCAAAAAAAATTAAAAGCAAAGTAAGACAAGAATATGGATGATGACTTGAGAGAAACTGGCAATGAGGAATGAAAGAGACCAAAGAGAAAAAGAAAATAAATAAATAAAAAAGAGATGTAAAGATAAAAAGAAAAGAACGGAAAAAGAAATAGATAACGAACATTGACTATATGGGGGCACCAATTTGTAGAGTAATAATTTTGTGTATGTTTTGAAAAAATTTTACGAAGCCCCATTAAATTAAGTTACTAGTGTTAACTTCTTCATGATTTTGAAACATATTATTTTTGGACGGAGTAACATGTGATACACATGCATAAATTAATTCATCAATTTCTTTGGACCCTTAGCTAATTAAATTAAATTAACATTCATTCTCTACTTGTTTTTTTTACTTTCTTTTCTTGCTTCTAAACAGCTACTCCAAGACGTGACATCATCTAAGATTTGGTAGCCAACTAATTTATTATTGAGTGACGACATTTATTAACCCCTAAAATACTTCAAAATCCTGGGGCGAATCTAGAGATATATTATAATTAAAGAGGTACAATATGTACGCTCTAAAATTTGGGGGCATATTGACATTAGTGATATAATTTATGTTTTTTTTTTCATGTACGAGGGATGTCATTTATTAATAAAAATATTTTAGACATTAAATCTGATGAAAATCACATCGAAATAATAAAAAAAAACAACATTGATATTTTTTTAAAATAAAAATCGTATGATCTAAAAATAAAGCTATGTTAGTAAAGTATATGAATATATTTTCATATACTCTTTTTTTTGTGTCTCTTTTTACGTTGTGGTGCTTATGACTTTAACTTCTTAAAAAAAATAAAATTACTTTCAAATTTTGGATATGAATCACGTGCACAAATCACTTCTCTCTCACCTATTGAGCTAATTTTAGCGGGATAGAGTATATTTTCATACCTTACTTTTGCCTATATCCTACGTAGAAATAATTGTCTTCAACGTTAACGTGTTTTATCTGCTGGTCTCAAAGTCATGATCAGTTGAGACAAATATTTTTTTTATTCTTTTATTTCCTAGCAAGAAGAATAGTGTCATAGTCTGATCAAAAGTCAAGTCACATTCCTTAGAAGCGCACATTCAACTAATGGGATATGTACGTGGAGAAGCATGTCAACCACTCGTCCTATCGAATTGCTATCCCAAAAGAAAATGTTATTACTCTTTTAAATGAAAAATAGGGATGATAATTTTATCTATAGATGTGAGTACACGTAATAGAACCGGTGTAGAGGTTGGATTGTACATGGATATGAGAGCAGGTACGAGGGTTAAGATTAAACCCCTACACGAGTGCGGGAAGGGACTGGGGATTGGGATAACTCCCCCATATCTGTACCCACCACGCTTGTATTTACTTTATAAAATATATATCTTTAAATGTATGTGTACGTAAATTTTTAGTGTTTTAATATTTGAGTTTGCTTGATGAATTTAGTTTATAAATTCATGTAGTTCGGATTATTTTTATGATTTTCATTGTATTTTTAGTTACATTTATAATCATGTTGTTGAATTTTATAAAAACTTAAATAGAATTTGTTTGGAGGTTTTTTTTTTTTTTTGAATTCTTAATGAGTAAATGAGTATAATATAAATATAACACTTCAAATAGGAATCCCGCACCCGTGTTAAATTAACGGATATGAACATGTATGGGGATAAAAGGAAAGTGGGTTTGGGAGTGGGCGAATCAGACCCACCTGCTTCACTGCCATTCCTATTGGAAAATGGTTAATAATCACTTAGATGACATTGAATCATAAAGGCTAAACAATAACAACATCAAATTAGTGAATCAACAACCCAAGATTTTTCAAAAATGCAATTCATGTTAGATCCTTTGACGACATAGTATTCTATTTTACTGACGAATTCAGAATTTAGCTTCATAATAGACACACAATTAAGATAGATTTACAAACAATAACACGTAAAATTTTGAATATTTTAACTAATTGTTAATTTTAGAGTTGAGTAACTGTAACATATTATAAATATTATTATATATCAACCCAAAAATATATAGGGAGAGTGAGAATGTACCAAATCGTTAGTATTCCGATTCCAAAAAAAAAAAAAAGCAAAAGAAAAGAAAAGAAAAGAAAGAAGAGAATGTGAATGATCACTTACGAGGAACTGGCAGTGACGAATGAAATAGATCGTAGACAAAAGGAAATAAAAAATTAAAAGAGAGATAAAAAGAAATAAAAAATGAAAAAGAATTAGATAAAGAACAAAAACGATAGGGGGCACCAATCAAAATTCAGAGTAGATCTAATTAAGAAAATTACAAAATTGATAGTTTTTTTTTTTCCCTAAGAAAAATCTTATGATCTGAAAAAAAAGTCCTATCAATTGAATAGTTTTTGATGCCTTATTTTTGCATAGATTATCATAGAAATTGCCCTCAACATTTACGCATTTTGTCTGATGTGTCAAATCCCAAAGTCATCTAATCTATAAAAGAGTTAATGTCATTGTATGATGAAAAGTCATAAGTCACGGTTCTCCTTGAGTCCACATACAACGACAGAGGAAATGAAAGTGAAGAAGCATATCCACCATTCGTTTTGCCCATTGCTATTCTCAATAGAAAATTGTTTCCCTTGCCCATTAAATGGGGAATGAATAACAACCACTCGGAGGACCTCAAATCATAAAGGATAAACAAGCTCAAGTGCTCAACATCACATTGGTAAACCCAAAGGCACCAGATTTTTCAAAAAAAAAAAAAAAACGCAATTTTTCTTAAAAATAAAAATTAAAAAAATGATGATAAAAGAAGACCCGGGAGGATAGTGGATTGCGACCCCGTCAATGGAGTAGGACAAGGAGCAGGTAGAGGCTTAGGAGTAGGGACATTTTATACATAAATGGGTAAATGAGAAGAAATTTCTCATAAAAAAATGGAAAATAAATACACATCAATAAAACCGGAAGACGGCAAGAAAAGAAATATTGGACCAAAAAAAAAAAAGGACGATTACAATAGAAAATACAACAAAATAAAAAACGAAAGCATCTTCATTCATGCAAAACTAGAGGGGAAAAAATATTTTAAAGTCCAAAACTGATCAGAAAATGAATATATAGATAGAAAAGGGCGACAAAGAAGAAAAAAAGAAAAGAAAATGACATGCACGTTTTAACTACAAATAAATAAATAAACAACAGAAAATGGAAAAGAAGAATAAAAGAAATAAACAGAGAGAATAAGAGAAAACATAAATTAAATAATAATAACAACAATGATGATGATGATAAAAATAATAAAAAAGAAGGCGAAAAAGACCCAGGAAGGGAGGAAGCAAAACAATATGAAGTAGTAACATAGAAACTTCACCTGAATAAAAAGAGAGAATTACGTGACATGTATATAGGAATTAAATTGAAACATAGAAAGCTTTTGAAAATATCTCAAGGTTAACTTAATTATCTAGTAATTATAAGAATATTTTTCACGTTTTATACTACAAAATTGCATAGTAGTTATGTAATTTTTTGAAATTTGTAAAATGTTTTAAATAGTAAAATTATGCTATATGTTTAACTCTCCCAAGTAAAAAACAGAATCATGAGAATGACTACTCTTAAAAGCTACTTGCGTGTATGACTTGGTAATCCGAGTAGAAAATTCAACTCTTTACAATTCAAAGATGAATCGTTTGTCCAATTTGTGAACGAGGCTCTCTGCCTAACCCAATTTGTGAACGAGGCGCGTCATTAAAAAAAAAAAAAAAAAAAAAAAAAGGTTAAACGATTTGGGAAGGAAACATCTGTTTCCTGTTCTCCTTGAGAAGTACTATTATTTTCCATTTTCTCAACTAACCATTTTTGGTTTTTGATAAGAGCGGGCGGTTTAGGCAGATTTATTTTATGATGATTTGTGAAAATTACAAACCATAACTTCCCAAAATTCAGGAGGTTTGGGTGGTTTTTTTAGAGGATTGTTGAGGCGGTTTGTTAGGCGGCGTGAGTTTTACGTTAATATTTTAACCCTCAAATTTTGTTAGACTATTATTTTCTTTATATCCTGACGATATGCTATAAATTAATTGTTCAAAATGTATCTTATCGTTACGTTATTTTTCATCTCCTCTCTCATAATCCTTCAAGGAAGTTTATAGTAATGGAAGAAATGGCTGCACATGGTTTTTCAAACGAAAAACAATTATATGGCATGGAAGACGAACATATAAATTTTTAAAAAATAAAGAGGGTCTTTTATTAAACTAAATAAACATCAAAATTAGAGATCTTGAAGAAATATTAAGATCATTGTAAGAAATAATTCATTATAACAAAAAAAAGCATTTAAAATATCGATTCGACCAAAAAAAAAAACAATAGGGAGGGATTTTTCCAATATTGACAACTCCCCTGTATTTAATGGAATTATTAATATTTACTATGTGCTTTGAACATATTGTGGTTGTTCCTTATATTCTTTTAAGGGAAAACATATGAATGACACAAATTTAAATATTATTATATTAATATAAATAAAAAAATTAAAATTAGGTTAATATAACATAAAATTAAACTAAAGTTAATTAAACTTTATGTCATATTGATCGAGAATGGAAAATTTGTGTTATATTAATCAATAGATGAAAAAAAAAGGTAATCATTTAGATAATTTTCTCTTCTTTCTTTTAATCACAAAAAATGTATGGTAATATCAAGTTCAACCACAATTAATTATGCAAAAACAAAATTCCCCTAAAAAAAATTATGCTAAAAAAAAAAAAAAAACGCGCGCGTGCTCGCGGGAGGGGTCAAAGGACATTTAATGTTAAAAACCATCAACACTGGGAAACGACATCAAAAATGGAAAAAACGACAACCAAGGGAAAACGACAGCGAGGAAAAAAACGACAATAAATGAAATGGACAAATAAAAAGAGATATGCAATAACAACGACTCATGCAAACGGACAAGGAGTTTTGAAGCAGCCACTCGCATATATGAAGGCAATAACAGCATTACATATCACACGTTTCTATTATAAACCACTTACTTTTTTCCATTGATGTTTCACATGTTTCTATTATAAACCACCTACTTTTTTTCATTGATATTAGGACGGAGCCGGAATTTAAATTCAGTGGCCATAATTTTTTTTTTTTTTTGGAAAAATCAAGCTTTAATAAAATTAGTACAGCTAGTAGAGCTGTTGTAATTTAAGTCACAAAATCACTACAATTGCATAGTAAAAGAGAATATAAGTTTTTTTTAAAGAAAAGTAAAATGCAAGCACTGTGTTAAGATATTAGAGAGAGAGCATTAGAATGGTGCAGTATATATATTTGTACATATTAAAAAGAATACTAAGAGAGAGAGAGAGAAACAAAAGAGTAAAAAAGAAGAGGGGATCATGTTGCGTCCAGTTAAGCCAAAAGAAAAAAAATAATTACACTTAAAAAAAATGGAAAAGAACAGAGATTTAGGAGTATTACTACTAAAAAAATAGGATAATCAAATCTACTGTATGGAGTCAAATTAATGAGACCCAATCAGACCCAAAAGTAGCTCACGTCAAGAAAGCCCAAAAGAGTACTGGTTCACAACTCACAATGCTTTAATGCTTTAGTGCTCTAGTGCTTTAGTGCTTTAGTGGGAGCACATACTGATAATACAAGGCCCCACTAGGCCCTATGTGCCTCCGTGCCAGGATGTTGTGATGCTATGATATCTACATATTGTGAGTGAAAAAACTTTTAACAGTATCCTAAAATATAAATATGAAAATTTTAAAAATTCCCATAATCTGATCTAGATAATAAAAATAAATAAATTTACAAAATGTTCGACTTATTTTGAAGCACTCATCCTAGTCATAAGCAATAAGAAAGAGAAAAGCACGCCACAAGTTAAATTAAAGCCAACTTAAAAGAAAAAATAGCAGGCAAATTAAAACGACAATAAAAGGAAAAAAAGGAGGGCAAATGGAAATGGAATAAACAAAAGAGAATCGGAGCAAAAAAAAAAAAAAAAAGGGACAAAAAGAACCATGAAATAAAAAAGAAAAAGAAAAGAAAAACTTCAACAAAAATAACAAACAAATAACAGAGGAAAGAAGAAGAAAAACTTCGACACCAGATTTTCTCTCGTTTAGAAGCTAGCCGAATTGTCTCCATACCGGTCCCTATCTTTCGTCGATCTGATAAGCTTTTAGGCATCATTCAGCAAATGGAATTTATCAGGTCAAGTGAGGTTACTGGTGTGCCTGTTCTAATCATGACTAGGCTTCCTCTTCTAATGACAGTGTTATGACTAAATGGTGGAAGAAATTTTGGGGTTTAAATGTGCCTAATAAAGTCAATTCCTTCTGTTGGCGTGCTTATCATGAGGCCTTACCTACAGTAGTCGGGCTCTTCAAAAGAAAGATCATAATTTCAGCATGTTATTCTTTATGTCAGTCAGCATAGGAGTCAGTAGGACATGTGTTTTTATTATGTAAATATGCCAAGGCAATTTGGAGGCTTTCTGATTTGAAGATTCGTTTCAAGAATTTATTCATTTGCCATTCAAAGAAGTTCTTCATTTGTTAGTAGGACAACTTTCTCAACAGAAGTTTGAACTTTTTCTTTGCTTAGCATGGTGTATTTGAAGTGAAAGAAATAAGAGAATTCATGGTTCAAAGACAAGAACTCCCATTGTGGTCTATGAATGCGCTACAAGTTACCTCAAGGAATTCTACTCTGCTCAAGCTAAGAAAAGCATTGGAGTTGTATTATCTCCTTGTAGTCGAATTGATGTGAGATGGACTCCTCCAGAAAGAAACTGCTACAAACTAAATGTAGATGCATGTTATGGAATTGCAGTATTTGAGTTATCTGGACCTAAGTGGCAGCAGCTCCGTGGATGGAAGCTTCATCCCGAGTTTCATCGGTAGGCTCGGCAAATTAAGGTACCTTAATCTCTCTTACACTTCTCTAAGTGGAGAAATTCCTCCTCAGCTTGGAAATTTGTCCAGATTGCAATATTTGGATCTTGGCCATAATTATCAGCTAGAGATTAAAAGCCTTGAGTCGATTTCACATCTTTCTTCTTTACGACTACTTGACCTTAGTTCCGCAAATATGAGCAATGCTCATGACTGGGTGCATGTAGTTAACAACCTTCCTCATTTAACAAATTTGAAGTTACGCGGTTGTGGACTTCCCGATACAGTTCCTCCATCTCTTTCCCTCGTTAATTCTTCAACGTTTCTCGCCGTCGTTGATCTTTCTGGAAATCCGCTTTCTGCTTCTGTTTTCCTATGGTTGTTCAACTATAGTCGAAGCCTTGTTGATCTTGACCTCTCTAGTTCCTTGTCGAACACTTCCATTCCGGAAGCTTTTGGAAATCTGGCTACCCTTGAATCCCTTAATCTTGCTTTTAATCAATTAGGAGGTCCCATTCCAAAATCTTTCGGGAATATGACTGCCCTAGTAAATCTCGATCTTAGTGGCAATCAACTAGAAGGATCCATTCCACAAGGTTTGGAAACATGACTTTTCTCCAAAACTTGATCTCGGCAATAACATGCTCTCCGGCGAAATTCCAAAATCCATTTGGCAAATATGTTCTCTACAGCATTTCCGAGCATATAACAACAGTCTCAGCGGACAGCTCCAATTTGCCGAATCAGCAACTCGGTGTGCTCATTTCCCTTTGGAGATTCTGGATTTGGAGAAAAATAGAATCGTGGGATCATTGCCTAATTTTACGTTGTATCCATTGTTGAAAGAGTTGTGGCTTAACTCAAATCAACTGAATGGAACTGTATCCAAAAGTCGGTGTCAATTGTCGAAGCTCGAGATTTTGCAAATTCCTGACAACTCTTTGGCAGATGTGATGTCCGAAGCTCATTTTTCCATGCTCTTCAATCTAATTCATCTTGATTTATCTTCTAACTCCGATCTTGTTTTCGACATCTCTTCTGATTGGATTCCTCCCTTTCAACTGGACTTTCTAGAACTCGGAGGATGCAAGTTGGGTCCTTCTTTCCCAAAATGGCTCCTAACTCAGAATTTGATGGCTAGACTTAACATCTCCAACTCCGGAATTTCAGACTCTATTCCCGATACTTTGTGGAATCATCTTGCTCCGCTCGCAACACTAGACCTCTCTAACAATGAAATTAAAGGAACAATTCAAGATAATCAAGGATCTACTGCTCTACTTCTAAATAGCATAGATTTGAGTTCAAATCACTTGGAAGGGCCGATACCATCTTTTTTATTCCAAGTGGTTTCACTAAATCTATTTGACAACAGATTTTCAGACATGAACTCCTTATGCAGTAATAACACGAATCTTTCGGACATGGATTTTCTTGATGTGTCCTATAATCAACTGTCGGGAGAGCTTCCCTATTGTTGGTCACGAATGGACTCCTTGCGAGTTTTGATTTTGGGAAACAACATGTTATCAGGGAAAATTCCAGCCTCTTTTGGCTTACTAACTCGTATAGAGATATTGCATTTGAGCAACAACAATTTGACTGCAGAATTGCCTTCTTCTTTAAAAAACTGCACAGAGTTGGTCATTTTTGATGTAGGAGAAAATAAGTTGTTGGGGCCAGTGCCGACTTGGATGGGGGAAAGTCTCACAAAGCTTGTTATTCTTAGTCTGCGATCGAATATCTTCACTGGGAGCGTGCCCTCGGAACTGTGTAATTTAGTAGATCTTCAACTGTTGGACTTGTCTTCAAACAATCTTTCAAGCGGTGTACCAAATTGTCTTGATAATATTACAGCAATGAAAGCAATTGGGGGCTCAGATTCAGCAATTAGAGAGCCCTATCAACCGCACAGGACTCGTGGCTGGGGTGGTGTTCCGTTGGGTTTCTACAATGAAAACTTGTTCTTGGTATGGAAAGGAGCACTACTCGCGTTCAAAAATTTGGGACTTCTAAAGAATATTGATTTATCAAGCAACAAGTTGTCGGGAGACATTCCAAGAGAAATCACTCAACTTATTGGACTGGTTTCTTTGAACTTGTCGAGAAATGATTTAAGTGGACAAATCCCACAGGAGATCGGCGAGTTGAAATCTTTAGATGTTCTTGATTTATCAAAGAACCACCTTTTCGGCAGAATTCCTTCAAGTCTCTCCCAGATAGATCGTCTCAATACATTAGACTTGTCAACCAACAACTTGTCGGGCAAAATTCCATTGGGTACTCAACTCCAAAACCGTGATCCTGCTGCTTATATGGGAAATCCTGAGATTTGTGGAGCCCCACTTCCAAAGAAATGTCCAGGCGAAGAAGAACCAACAATTTCAGGAGCCACTGAAGATCATGCCGACGACCAAGAAAAAGACGAGTTCATAACCAGGGGATTTTACATTAGCGCAACAGTTGGCTTTGTAGTTGCATTTTGGGGCTTCTGTTTGACACTTATCTTCAACAAATCATGGAGATACAGATACTTCAAGTCGTTGAACAATGCAGAAGATTGGCTTTACATAACTATAGCAGTGCACAAGGCCAAACTACTGAGGATCATCAAAAGCTAATTGGTAAATACTCTCTCTCTGTCTCTCTTAAAAGTTTTAGGAAAAAAAGTTGTTTTATCTATAGCTTTTGTTGTTTTTCTTAATTTAGTTTTTCTGTGTTTTTGCAATAGCGGGTGATGATTACTATTTACTATCATTATCAGGAGATTTCACATCTCATGCAGCAGCGTCGCTTCCTTTCAAGTGGAGACTGGAAAGCTTTCCGATTCGGAGTGATGTATTGGCAAGTTTCTTCAGCAAATAATTTGTAATAGAACTTATCGACTTTACCGCTAGTTTCTGGTTGAACCAAATGGTTTGGCCATGCCCTGCTTTGTTATTTATGTTCTCTGTTGTTGATGTTTATGTTTCAATCTATGTTACCTTTTCGTGGTTGTTTGAACACAAAATATTTTATAGTATTATAGTTGTATTTTGATGAACTGTACTATGATAATAAATCACACGTTTGGTGTACAATGTAACAAGTGTTTTATGACATCCCCTTGAAATAAGGGTGATTAATTATATTAATCCGCGAGATAAGCACGCATTGGATATTTTTATCATCTACAATCTGGAGCAGATTTCAAGAGCAAATGTGGATCTAAGACTGCTAACACTGGTCTTTCTCATAGTGAAAGACTTTCAGAATTCTCAAGACAACAATGGAAGACAGTGTATATGTAGTGTCCGGAAAATTCACAGCAGTAATTTCCGAATCCAATAAGGAATAGACCAATAAGCTGCAGAAGTGTATAGTAAGTTAAAACTTACAAGCTGCCCTGTTCTTTTCGAGCACGTCTGGTGTGCGGAGATTTTGAGTGAATAGGAGAAGATAGTAGCATTTTAATTAAATAATAACAAAATAAGTTTAATTAAATGTCAATTATTTATTAAAGATTTATTAAAAAAATATATAATACCAAAGTGACAAATTTGTTTTTCTGAAGAGTAGTTTGACATTTTGTCAATTGTAACGAATACTTTTTGGTTTTCATAGAAGACAGGATGAAAAAAGAAATTTTGCTACAATATAATGAGAAAACTATTTTATATTTTCCATATACACACAAATATAGAGGAAGTCAACTTGCGTACATAATGGGGTTTGTTTCAAACACTCAAGTCTTCATCACATTACTAGTTGAGTCTACTTTCCAGCATAACCAAAATTGAATGCAAACTACCTTTTTTTCATTTTTTATTTTATTTTAAATGATTGATTTCCAATTTCTTAGAGCTTTGTTTGGATATTGCGTTTCAACCTCAATTCCCCATTTGAAATGGAAATCTAATCTAAATGGAAGTTTGAGGGCAAAAAAAAATGTGGTTCAGATTTCAAGAAAGAAAATTTAGATCAAATTCTCAGTTCAAATTGGACAAGATGCGTCCATACTCATTCACCAAATGACATCTTAAGAATTAAAAAACACGCAGTTAATAATCGATTTGTGCACAATAAACATGATTAAGTTTGTTTATGGGTTACAAATAAACCTTGATTATATGCATGCTGTTTGTCAAAGAAATAACCAAACTTTCTTTTTCATTATGTAACGTGAACACTAGGAAAAATGAATAACAAACTTCAAATGGTAGATAGAGCTGTATTCTGACATATTGGACTGGTTGATCCAGGCTGGATTATCTGGTAGACTTCTTCTAAATATATTTGTGACTGAAGTGTGGAAGATTCCTAAACAATATCTTAATTTGTCTGTTTATGGATATTCATTGTCATGATGAGCAGAGTAGTCCCTCGAATAATCGTGTTTATAGCACTTTTGATCTACTCGACAGGTTCCTCGGAATCAAATTTAGGAGTTGGAGAGCCAAAAATCAGGTGCAAAGAAGTTGAGAGGCAAGCACTACTGATGATTAAAGATGATCTCTATAATTCTGCAGTTGGTACTTTTCCGTCATCTTGGGGAAACGATGAGGAGAAAAGCGAGTGCTGTGAATGGAGCGGAGGCAGTTGGCTTTACAGTTGCATTTTGGGGCAACTGTTTGACAATTATCTTATTCAACCAATCATGAAGATACAGATACTTCAAGTCGTTGAACAACGCAGGAGATTGGCTTTACATAACTGTAGCGGTGCACAAGGCCAAACTAGTGAGGATCGTCAAAAGCTAATTAGTAAATACTCTCTCTCTCAATAGCTTTAGCAAAAAAAAAGTTGTTGTATATTTCATCTGTTTGATTTTCTTAATTTAGTATTTAAGTGTTTTTGCAATATTTATCAGGAGCTTTAGCTTCCCTTCAAGTGAAGACAACATTTTATGTGGAGATGATCGGAGAGCTTGTCTGTTCAGAGTGACGCATTGGAAATATTCTTCAGAAAATAGTTTGTAATGTTACAAGAACACGTTTCGTGTTTCTGTTCATGTTTCAATTGCGTTGCCTTTTTTCTTTTTGTGGTTGTTTTAGCACAACATGATGACATATTTTGTTGTTTTATATGTGTTTTGTTGTGGTGTTTATTGAACTGGACTGTGACTATAAATCAAGCATTTTGTGTACGATGTAGCAAGTGGAATGTGATATCTTCTTGGCTTATATCCTCTCTCAAAATATACAAGCCCTTCCTAGCTATTCTTGTCTACAAAAATCCTTTTTTTTTTTTTTTTTTGCTGATAGAAAAAAAAAAAAAATAAAAAAAGGGCTTCGTATATATCAGTTTTCTGTTCTTTATTAACTTTTCTCATTAGGAGATTCGTAGTTGTACTTGTGTTTGTATTCTTTTAGATTTAGGATATCATATTAAAATATGAAATATCTTATTTTTTAGAATTTTGTTTCAAACAGTTATATAAAATTAATTTCTTTAGTATTTATTTTAAAAAAAAATCAGTACTAATCCTTAAAGAGAAAAATAGTAATAATATATTGGTTAACATAAAATTTTTAGAGGAGGTCTATTGACACTCCCAACTTATTAACATTTTATGGGGCATGTTAGAAGTTTTTCTTTTTAATTTCTATATGTAAACTTGTTTTTATTTATGTTCCCATTGATATCAGATTGTGATATTAAATTTCTCAAAAATTGTAAAGTTTGAATTCCTTCTTAATTTTAAATGTATATTTATACATGAAAGACCAAAAAAAAAATCTAAATTACGGACAACATATTTGTTTCATGATAGAAAAGACAACAAAACATTAATAGTCGAAACGACAATCTCTTTTTTTTTTTAATAACTTCAAAAAAAACGACAATCTTTTTAGCCATAAAGACGGCAAAACTTGTTTGAAAAGACAACAAAACATTGGAAACGACAATCTCTTTTTCTTTTTTTTTTTTAACTTGAGGAAAAAAACGACAATCTTTTTAGCCACAGACAGCAAAACTCGTTTATACGTTCTTCATAGAAATACGACCTGTCGTTTTTGGACAACAAAATTGTCGTTTTCTTCTGCCGAGACCACCACAAATGTTAACTGGAAAACGACATGTAGTTTATTCCTTGCCCCTATGTTACTCACCTCGACTCCAATTTCAATTTTTTAAATACCAATTCACATGTTATCTTTTATTGATATGAAAAGATAACAGAATTTATTGATATTATCTTTTCATTAATATTAAATAATTAATTAATATAATAATATTTTAATCACTTATTATTAATAAAAGAATCACAAGTATCATAAAATTAGTATTTAAAAAGTTTAAATTAAAATCCGTGTTATAGCATTTTTCATACATATAACTGTTTGCAGCTGATAATATATGATAAAAACATAAAATTGATCTTCTCATCCAGATTGTCGGACAGAGCATCTTCCTTTTTCAGCAAAGTTTCATACTTTTTGAAAGCGCGCAATGGACAAGAACGACAAGAAATCACCACCCAGTCCTTACAAAGGACTACTGCAAAGCCCTGAACTTTATCAGGTACTCCAAAATCGTCCAACTTTCTTCTATTTATTTTTTATTTATTTATTTTTATTTAATTTCATGTTTTTCCCATCTGATCATTTCTGAATTCGTTTAATTGGTGATCTCTGATTCCGAGGCAGTACATCTTGGAGACGAGCGTGTACCCGCGAGAACCTGAGCCTCTCAAGGAACTCAGAGAGGTCACTGCAAGCCACCCAAGGTATTCTTTCTTCTTTTTATCTAATTATTTCCAGAAATTTCAATATAATTTATTGGCTTGAAATCACCAAATTGTTTACACAAATACAATTTTCTTTGTGTTACCAAATGTCACATCCAATGAAAATCGAAGGTAGCAAATTTATGATAAACCATGTATGATTTGTCATTATTTTTGTGTGTACAATTTTTGAAGTTTTGAGGACTTTTTGCGGTTATATGATTTGGTAGGTTATTTTATAACATCTTTTGATATATTACTGTGATACCCTGTCTGTTGGGCTCTGTTAGATTCTGCTTGTTTTGCTTATTTTTTATTTTGATGTAATTTTGATCAGATCTAACATCTAAAATCATGCGATAGTGATACCCTTACCGAGAAAGCTTCAGAGGACTAATTTTGCTGATTGTTATTTCAGGGCCAGGATGGCAACTGCACCGGACGCTGGTCAAATGATGGCCATGCTCTTGGATCTTGTCAACACCAAAAAGACGATTAAAATTGGAGTGTTCACAGGATACTCTCTTCTCCTCACTGCTCTTTCCATTCCTGAAAACGGCAAGGTTTGTAAGTAAATAATAATCATTAGTCATGTTCTGTGTTACTAAGAAACTGTTCAGATTCAGCTACTTCCTTACTGCAGATTGTAGCCATAGACATAAGCCGCGAGTCCTATGAGATTGGGTTGCCGATTATAAGACAAGCCAGTGTCAAGCATAAAATTGACTTCGTTGAATCCGAGGCTCTCCCAATCCTTGATCAACTACTAGAAAATGTAAGAACTGAAAACCAGAACTTGACTTCATTTTAATCTCTTTCTCCATCCTGTTTCCTTATTCGGTCCTCTTTTTTTTTTTTTTTTTTGGGTGTTGGGGTTAATTGCAGCCGCAGAATGCAAGTAGTTTCGACTTTGCTTTCGTTGATGCGGACTAGATTAATTATTGGAATTACCATGAGAGGCTAATGAAGCTGTTGAAGGTGGGTGAATAGTTGTGTATGACAATACGCTTCGGGGAGGAACAGTTGCAATGCCTGAGGAATCAACTCCAGAGCATAGGAAGCAGGACAGAGAGCTGGCAATTAAGCTTAACAAATTGCTTGCAGCTGACCCCACATCCGAATTTCGCATGCTCCTTAGGCGATGGGATCACTATTTGCAAGCGTCTCTACTGAACTCCAGCTTGAAAAATTTCACAGCTCACCTGTTTTTCATATATCGCTGGACCTGGTTGACACAAATATCTATAGTTGCTTTTTGGGGAGTCAATTGGACATCAATCTTCAACAAATCATGGAGATACAGATATTTCAAGTCCTTAAACAACACAGGAGATGGCTTTACGTAACTGTAGCAACACAAGGCCAAACTACTGAGGATCATCAAAAGTTAATCGGTAAATACTCTCTCTCTCTCAAAAGTTTTAGGAAAAAAGCTGTTTTATATAGCTTCTGTTGTTTTGCTTAAGTTAGTAGTTCAATGATGATTACTATTTACTATGATTATTTGGGAATAGGGCAACATCGCTTCCTTTCAACTGAAGACAACCTTTTTAAGGAGTGGATAATAGAGAACTTTCTGTTTAAGAAGGATGCACTGAGAATTTTTGTTCGACAAATAATTTGTAATGCTAAAAGATGACTTGTCGTGTTTGCTGATGGTTTCTGGAAAATAATTGAACTTGATTTGTTGCTTCCACCTTTTCGATCTAAAGGGCTAATGGCTTGCCGTCTTGTATACTGCTCTGCTTGGTGTTTATGTTCTCTGCTGTTGATGTTTATGTTTCAATCACGTGCTCCTTTTTTTGGTTGTTCTAGCACAACATTTTTAATTGTGTTTTGTTGTATTACATTGGATTGCACTATGATAATATGTATTTTTATCGTCGAATGAAAGTTCTTGTAAAAGGTGTGAATAAAAAAGGGATGGAATATTAAATATATCAAAATCACTCAGTTGTTTTTAGCATGATAAATAAAGGACTAATTGTAGTAAACAATGCCTAAATTCATCTTTCATGACAATCACCAGAGGTCGATGAGGTTGGTACTGTGGAGAGAACTTTTTTTTTTTTTTTAATCAGTGTGAAGAGAATCTGTTGTTTTGCCTAAAGAGGCTGTTCAGGAGTCCGAAAGGGCTTTGAGGCATGATTCTGTAGAGCTCTACAAGTCTCTCTCGGTCGTTTCTTGTGTTGAAATTATCTCCCTCTTTTCGGTCAGTGATTATCGAATCATTGTTTGCGGGTACATTTGCTGATCATGATGAGCATGAATTGAGGAGTTTGTTTGGTGTTTCCTTTCATGGATATTGTGTTGAACTAATTTTCTTGTTATATATGTACGTGATCACTATTTGGAGCTCACGAATCTGAAACCAATGGTCTTGTCTGGTTTCCAATTGTCTTGTAGATTTTGACCAAATTTATGATTCTTCTTCTGTTGATGATAATAACCGTTCCAATAATTAGAATCAAGGACATTATTGTGATTAAACTCTTTGAGTTTGTACCAAATTGTCGTTAATGAAATATAGCATATACTCTGTACTAGTTAACTAGGAAAAACGGAGTTATTATAATGTTTGGTGTTTTGTTTCTTATGAAGTTAAACTTAACCCACTTCCATATTTAAAGGCCTAGCAAAAGTTCAAATTTTTTGGTTATCTGGTTGAGAGCTTCAACTATTGGTTAACTAATGATTGTAATTGATGCCAATTTATCTTTATTTGCAAGCCAAACGTAATGTAAGAGTTGATGCAACCATCCCTTCTAAACGTTGAAACAGACCATAAAAGACGTGCAATCTAAGCCCTTAAACACTACCCAACACCATATTTGTGAACTAACCTCAAGTCTTGCAAATCCGTAGATGCTCCAACGGATGGGCTCAAGCATTTTTTCAAGGTCCAAACCACATAGACTGCCACTTCCAAGTTCAAGTACGATACTGCATCAAAAGTCTTTGAGAAAAATCATTGAAAATAAAAGTGAATAGAAATCAACTGAATAGAGAAAACAAGAGAGAATAAAATAATGGTAACTAAGATCTTTTATTTTAAAATTAAAAAAAAAAAAAAAGAGGATATCTAAACTAAAAGTTAAACGGGTTACATTAAACTTAAGTAGGGTGTACATTAGAGCTAAAAAAAAATTCATGGGGGCACATAAGAAAGAAAGAAAAAAAAAACAAACAAACAAACAAAATAAAAGGACGAAGTAAAAATTAATTGAGTGGTGGATCCGTACCTGACATCCACACATACATAGAGGTGGTCAACTCGCGTACATATTGGGGTTGCTTTGAAGATTTGAGAGTCTTCCTCACATTTATGGTTCCTAACTACTTTCCATAAATAAAATTGCCTGCCAACTACTCTGTTTTTTATGATTGACTGCCATTATTTATCCTTGACCATTCTGGAGTGCAAGAAATGCCCCGTTGATCCCTGCTAAAAGCTTCGATTAGGACACAACAAATATGATAATGTTGCTTAATTATATGATTAAGTTGATCATCAGAAAAAAAAAAAAAAACCATACTACATTTTACTTCGCAAAGAAATTAAATAACCAAATGTGAACGGATCATAGAAAAATAAGAACAATATTCAAACAACAGTATTCCAGACGTGTTGGAAGGGGTGATCTAAACTATATACAGGTGTGGAATGGAGTGATTTCTAAACTACATCTTTACTGATCTGAATCATCTGATTATTGATACTCCTTGTCATGATGGGCAGATCAGTTCCTCAAATAATCGTGTTCTTAACACTTTTGATTTACTCAACAGGTTCCTTGGGATCAAATTTGGGAGTTGGAGAGCCAAGAATCAGGTGCAAAGAAGCTGAGAGACAAGCACTGCTAAGGATTAAAGACGATCTATGTAATTCAACGGACGGTACTTTTCTGCCATCGTGGGGGAATGAAGAAGACAAAAGAGAGTGCTGTGAATGGAGCGGAATTTCGTGCGACAACAAAACTGGTCATGTCATCAAGCTTGATCTTTCCAAGGAGTATGGTAGTCTTTCCATTGGAAATTTGAGTTCTGCTTTGGTTGAATTGCAGCACTTGAATTACTTGAACCTCAGTGGCACCTACAATCCCAAGTTTCATTGGGAGGCTCACCAAATTAAGGTACCTCGATCTCTCTTCATCTTCGTTAGAAGGAGATATTCCCCCTCAGCTTGGAAATTTGTCCAACTTGCAATATCTGGATCTTAGTGGTAATTCTCAACTAAAGATAAAAAGCCTGAAGTCGATTTCACATCTTTCTTCTTTACGACGACTTGACCTTGGCTCCACAAATATGAGCATGGCTCATGACTGGGTGCATGTAGTCAATAACCTTCCTCATTTGACAAATTTAACGTTAAGTGGATGTGAACTTCCCGAAACAGTTCCTCAATCTCTTTCCGTTGTTAATTCGTCAAAGTTTCTCTCTGTCCTCGATCTTTCTTACAACCCGCTCTCTGCTTCTGTATTCCTTTGGTTGTTCAACTATGGTCGAAGCCTTGTTCATCTTGACCTCACTTCTTCTCTGTCAAACACTTCCATTCCAGAAGCTTTCGGTAATCTGGTTGCTCTTGAATCCCTTTATCTTGCTGGCAATAAATTTGAAGGATCTATTCCAAACTCTTTTGGGAATATGAATTCTCTTACATATCTTGATCTTCAAGGCGTGGAAGTATATTATGGTCCCAGAAGCAGTGGATTAGGAGGTCCCATTCCAAAATCTTTCGGGAATATGACTGCCCTTGCATATCTTGATCTTAGCAACAATCAACTAGAAGGATCCATTCCAGAAGGTTTTGGAAACATGTCTTTTCTCCAATACCTTGATCTTAGCTCTAATATGCTTTCTGGTGAAATTCCAAAATCCATTTGGAAGATATGCACTCTACAACAACTTCTAGCATTTGACAATAGTCTCAGCGGACAGCTCCAATTTGCTGAATCGTCAACCCGGTGTGCCCATTTCCCTTTGGAGATTTTGCATTTAGAAATGAATAGAATTGGCGGATCATTGCCTAATTTTACGATGTATCCATCTTTGAAAGAGCTCTTGCTTTTCTCAAATCGACTAACTGGAAATGTATCCAAAAGTCTTGGTCAATTGTCGAAGCTGGAGGTTTTGCAGATTTCCGACAACTTTATGGCAGATTTGATCTCTGAAGCCCATTTCTCAAAGCTCTTCAACCTAACTCACCTGATTTTTCTTCTAACTGCATATTGTTTTCAACATCTCTAATGATTGGATTCCTCCCTTTCAATTGGAAGATATTGAACTTGGAGGATGCAAGTTAGGTCCTCATTTCCCAAAGTGGTTCCTAACTCGTTATTCGATCCAAACACTTAATCTCTCCAACTCTGGAATTGCAGATCCCATTCCCGATACTTTGTGGAGTCATTTTGATATGTCTGCGACTCTTGATCTGTCAAATAATAAGATTAGAGGAACGATACAAGACAATGAAGGATTCATTGCTTCACCCATATATACCGTTGATTTGAGTTCCAATCAATTGGAAGGGCCCGTACCTGCTTTTTTGCTGCAATCAATTTCAGTTAATCTATTCAAGAACCAATTTTCAGACATAAATGCCTTGTGTACTCAATCTCCATATTTGTCAGACCTGGTCTTTCTTGACGTTTCTTATAATCAATTGTCTGGAGAGCTTCCTGATTGTTGGTCACGAGCAATCTTATTGCGAGTTCTTATTTTGGGAAATAATAAGTTATCAGGCAAAATTCCATCCTCCATTGGCTTCTTAACTAGTATAGGGATATTGCATTTGAGCAACAATAATTTGACTGCAGAATTGCCTTTGTCCTTAAAAAATTGTACGAAGTTGGTGATTTTCGATGTAGGAGAAAATAAATTGCTGGGGCCAGTGCCGACTTGGATAGGGAGAAGTCTCTCGAAGCTTGTAGTTCTTAGTCTGCGATCAAACAACTTCACTGGGAGTATGCCCTCAGATCTGTGTCGTTTAGTACAACTACAATTGTTGGACTTGTCTTCAAACAATCTTTCAGGCAATATTCCAAATTGTCTTGGAAATATTACTGCATTGAAAGCAATAGGGGGCACAGATTCAGCAATTAGAGAGCCCTATATTGAAGGCAGTAGTGGTTGGAGTGACGTTCCGATAGGTTACTACCAGGAAAACTTGTTCTTAGTATGGAAAGGAGCATTACTTGCGTTCAAAAATTTGGGACTTCTTAAGAACATTGATTTGTCAAGCAACAGGTTGTCGGGAGACATTCCAAGGGAAATCACTCAACTTATTGGACTAGTTTCTTTAAACTTGTCAAGAAACAATTTAAGTGGACAAATCCCACAAGAGATCGGCGAGTTGAAATCTTTAGATGCTCTTGATTTATCAAACAACCACCTTCTCGGCAGAATTCCTTCAAGTCTCTCCCAAATAGATCGTCTCAATACATTGGACTTGTCAAGCAACAATTTGTCGGGCAAAATTCCATCCGGTACTCAACTCCAAACTCGTGATCCTGCTGCTTATCTGGGAAATCCTGAGCTTTGTGGAGCCCCACTTGCAAAGAAATGTCCAGGCGAAGAAGAACCGACAGTTTCAGGAGCTACCGAAGATCATGCCGACGACCAAGAAAAAGACGAGTTCATAACCAGAGGATTTTACATTAGCGCAGCACTTGGCTTTATAGTTGCATTTTGGGGCTTCTGTTTGACACTTATCTTCAACAAATCATGGAGATACAGATACTTCAAGTCGTTGAACAACGCAGGAGATTGGCTTTACGTAACTGTGGCAGTGCACAAGGCCAAACTACTGAGGATCATTAAAAGCTGATTGGTAAATACTCTCTCTCTCTCTCTCAAAAGCTTTAGCAAAAAAGGTCTTTTTATATTTCTTATGTTGATTTTCTTAATTTAGTATTTAAGTGCTCTTGCAATAGCTGGTGATGATTGCTAATTACTTTTACTATCAGGAACTCTAGCTTCCTTTTCAAGTGAAGACAGCATTTTATGCAATGAAGATCGGAGAGCTTTTCTGTTCAGACTTCAGAGTGATGCATGGAAATTTCTTCAGCAATTAGTTTGTAATGTTAAAAGAACACGTTTCGTGTTTGTCGTTGGTTTCTGATTTGGTGTTTGTGTTCTCTGTTGTGTTTATGTTTATGTTTCAATCTGTTTGCCTTTTTTTGTGGTTGTTTCAACGCAACATGTTTATAGTTTTAGATGTGTTTTGTTGTATTGTTTACTGAGCTGGACTGTGGACTATGATTATAAACCAAGCATTTTGTGTACATGTAGCATGTGGAATGTGATATCCTCTTGAATTAGATTCTTCTCAATCCCAAAATACCAGCCCTTGGTAGCTAGTAGACTTGCCCATCATGCCGTGCTGTGCCAGACCGGCTCATAATCGGCTAGTGTCCATCAATGCGTGGCTAGTATCTTTAGACCCGGCAAGGTCCATCCTTTTTTTTTTTTTTTTTTGTTTTTTTTTTTTTTTTTTTGCTCATAGAAAAATAAAATCTTCGTATCGATCCATTTTCTATTCTTTATGAACGTTCCTCATTAGAAGATTGTTTTTATTTGTATTTGTATTTGTTTAGATTTATGCTATTATATTTCAATATGTACAACAAATTATTTTAGCCATACTTTAATCTTGTTTCTAAGTATTATTTCAAACAGTTATATAGAAGTAATTTTTTTTAATTTTCTTTTAAAGAATAACTATAGCTTAAAGAGAAAATAACAATAATGTTGGCAACTTAATAATATATATATTATTGAATTTAAGGAGGAATTCGAAGTATGCACTTTTGGTGAAGTTAAGTATGATATTAGCGTTAGATTATGTCTACAATCACGATAATATTTTATTATTAAGCATATTAGAAGTTTATCTTTTTAATTTCAGTATCAAAAAAAAATCTCTTTATTTAAGTTCCCATTTATTAAGATCAAATTGTGATTGGTTCCTGACTATAGTTCGAATCTCTATCAAAGTATTTATAACATAAAATCATATATATATATATATATGAATGACTAAAAAAAATCTAACCATGGACAACATATTGTTTCATGAAACGAACGGCAACAAAATATTAATAGTGAAAACGACCGTCTTTTTTTCTTTTCTTTTATTTTCTTTCTTTCTTTCTTTCTTCTTTGTTTTTTTTTTTTTTTTTTTTTTTTTTTTTCAGCTCGTAATGAAAACGACAACCCATTAAGACACAAAAGACAGTAAAAACCTTTTTATACGTTGTTTAAAAAAAAAAAAAAAAAAACGGAAATGTCGTTTTTGGACGACAAACGTGTCATTTTCTTCCCCCAAGACGCTGACAAAAGTTGACTAGAAAACGACATGTAGCTCATTCTTTTTCTTATTAATCTTGATCATATATATTTATTCATGACTCAACAAGTTTTAGATTAAAAAAAAGAAAACCCATCTCATCTGCCTGTGCGTTCGACCATTATCGCAGAGAGCCTGAATCGTTGGCAAGTAATTCTGGAAACCAATGGACCAGATCGACAACAAATCACCACCCAGTCCCTCCAAAGGACTCCTGCAAAGCCCTGAACTTTATCAGGTACTCCAAAATCTTCAAACGTTCTTCTTCTTCTTCTTCTTCTTTTATTTATTTTTATTTATGATTTTTATTTTTCTGTTTCAATTTCTTGTTACCAATCTGATAATATCTGAATTCGTTTAAATTGATGATCTCTGATTCCGAGACAGTACATCTTGGAGACGAGTGTTTATCCACGAGAACCTGAGCCTCTCAAGGAGCTCAGAGAGGTCACTGCTAGCCACCCAAGGTAATATTTGTAACTGGGAGATTCTGTGGTGGGTATGAAAAACTACCGTATCTGTTGGGCTCTGTTTTATAATTCACTGAGATATGTATCAGGTTCTGTTAGTTTTGCACCTTTTCTATTGTGATGTAATTTTGATCGGATCTAATGTCCATAAACATGCGATAAAGATATCCTGACCGTAGGAAGCTCGATGGGGCTAATTTTGCTGATGCTTATTTTCAGGGCCCTGATGGCAACCGCACCGGATGCTGGTCAAATGGTGGCCATGCTCTTGGATCTTGTCGATGCGAAAAAGACGATTGAAATTGGAGTGTTCACGGGATACTCTCTTCTCCTCACAGCTCTTTCTATTCCTGAAGATGGCAAGGTTTGTAACTAATTGATAATCATTATTCATGTTCTGTGTTACTAAGAAACCGTTCAGATTCATACACTTCATTACTGCAGATTGTGGCCATAGACATAAGCCGTGAGTCTTACGAGATTGGGTTGCCAATTATAAGAAAAGCTGGTGTCGAGCAAAAATCGACTTCGTTGAATCCGAGGCTCTCCCAATCCTTGATCAACTACTAGAAGATGTAAGATCTGAGAAACCAGAACTTGGCTTCATTTTTATCTCTTTCTCCATTCTGTTTCCTTACTTTGGCCTGTTTAATTGCAGCCTCAGAATGCAGGTAGTTTCGACTTTGCTTTCGTCGACGCAGACAAGATTAATTACTGGAATTACCACGAGAGGCTAATGAAGCTGTTGAAGGTGGGTGGAATAGTTGTGTATGATAATACACTTTGGGGAGGAACAGTTGCAATGCCCGAGGAATCAACTCCAGAGCATGCGAAGCAGGGCAGAGAGCTGACAATTAAGCTTAACAAATTGCTTGCAGCTGATCCCCGCATCCGAATTTCGCATGCTCCCTTAGGCGACGGGATCACTATTTGCAAGCGTCTCTACTGAACTCCTCTCTGAAAATGTTTATAGCTAGCTTGTTTTCATTTACTGCTGGTAGAAATTAAAAATCTTTATGTTGCTGGTTTCTTGTTACAGATTAATGGCTAAATGACTGAAAAGTACTAATTCGACACCATTTTCAAATGATTCACATTTAGCCAAAAAAAAAAAAAAAAAATCCGATTCCATTATATTCCACATTCTTCTTTTTCATTGAACATGCGATGATGCTGCACACGGAAGATAATTTGGTAAGAAGACTGCTTTTCTGAATGTACTTTTAAATTCGTTACAAAAATTGCTCTTTACCTAACACGAGACAGACAGAAAGCATTGGAATTGCTCTTGAGCGACAAAAATCACAAGGAAACTGATCAAATTTGTTCTAGAATCGTTGTGTCATTCAAAAAATAAGATACTCCTACACGCTAACCGAAGATAAAAATGGCCCCTCCAAGTAATCCCAGGCAGCCAATTTTTACGTTACTATGTGGATTGGTTCTCAGAGACACCCAACACCATTGTCTGATATTGCTTGCCACAAAATTCGATCCAATATCTATGGGAATTCTATGGTTAATTGCGCAGATTACTTCATTGAGGCTCAAGCACAAAGAATAGAAATTATTAAATTAACCCTTCACTAAAAAAAACTTGATAGAGACTCGGTAGATTTCTTGGCAAATGTTTCTGCAACCAGTAGAGGAAAGGCGATTGTCGCATCACAATGCACCTGAAGGTTGAACAAAGCAAAACGTGTACAATTAGAATCATAATAAGAACAGAAATAAATACATGAAGATGACACAAGTCAAGCATTCTAAATAGGAGAATAAAGATATTATAGGACTTGTGAAGGGTTCAACGACACAAAAGCAAATGAAAACCATAGCTAGAAAGGAAAGAGCAAAGCAACACATAGGGGCTAAATGAACTACCTTAACAGTTTTAGCCGAACCACGTATTTTCCCCCATGATACAGCCTCATCAGGTTGAGCACCAGAATCACTTCCATCAAACTCTTGTGCAGTATTGATGTAGACAGCATAATCTGCACCATTACGCAACATATTGGCGTTGCAAATATGATGCTTGGGAAGTCCCCCTCCAAGTATAAGAACGCCCGTCTTTCTAGGACTTGCATGGACTGCTTCGCCATTCATGGCCCTGATATCTGTTTTAAAGAGAGAACCACATTTCTATTCACTTGTCTGGTGTTTAATCTTCATGATCATGCATACAGAAAGAAAGTAATAGTTTTACAATAGCAAATAACCAACCTTGCACTAGGTCAACGATCAGACCGGGGTTGCGGAAGGAATGGAAGTACAACATGTCCCCCAAGGAGCCATCCGTTATACCAGGGCAGAAGACTGGAATATTGTTCTGGAAAACACACACAAAGAAGACCAAATCATCTCTGCAACTAGTGGCCATAATATCTGATAACCTTAAGCAGCACAAACCTTTCAAGCGACATTCTTTGAAGATAAAACAGATACCACAAAGCAGAGCACTAAGTAACTAAAGTACTAAAGAAAAAATCTAATTGAAAGCTCGAAACTTGACCAACCACTAAGCCTACAACAACTAGCAGAATATTATTGTTGAGTATTTCGAGCCTCAATATTACCCTGTTGCAGAGTTAGCACACTAGATTTCTTACACGTATCTATTTTCAGCTTCTACTAATATTGTATTATTTTGGGGTTTAGATTAGAGATAAATACAAAGAGTCTGAGAAGCGAAAGGCACGTGACTTTCTTGTAATCTTCTTTTTAGTTATAGTGAAATTATGCAACCACTGAAAATGGACGTAACTCGTTAGTTATAGTCTTGTGTTTGCCTTTTTTTTTTTTTGGTCTTTACTTACATTATTGCTCTTGTTAATAAACGATAATGACACTTAAATCTATAACAATTATGACCAACAGTAACAGCACACTGTGGAAGCTAAGCCCCCACTTGGAAGTCCGTCTCGAACCTCTGTTTTTTAGGATGGTTTTCAAAAGTTCCTACTCTAATAAACAACAACACAATCTAAATCTCTCTCTCTCTTTCATGTCCATGAAACCCAAACTTCAAAAGGTCTATAACTTTCTAACTTCAAGTCAAAATGAGATTTTTTTATTTTTTTTTATATTGAACGCTCACAACGATGTGGAGAAGAAAACAAGATTCATGTTGCCCGTCAAGATCCTAGCATGTTTCAGATTCTTATACTATTCAAATAATACTGTTCATTTTTAATTCTCATTTCAACCAAAGATTCACTCATTTCTATATTATGTTAAAATAAATAAATAAATAACCCTACAAAAGTCCAACATCAACCTATTATCCAAACGGGCCATGAAACTCGAACAAAAAACTTGAATGAACACTTGCCTTGTATGCCCAATAGAGGTAAGAACTCTTGTCATTTATCTCCTTCCCCAAGCGAGCTATTAACTTAGACGGCGTCCATAACACATTCTGCTCAACAAAACACCAACTTTTACATAAAACAGCGCAGACTAACAAAAATACAAAGAGAAAAACAGGGCATACTTAACACTAACCTCGTCATTTTGCTCCTTCAACATCTGATCAAAAATGGGAATTATCCAATCCTCGAACTTGCAATAATTATCATTAGGAACTAACAAATTACCAATCCGATTAAGCCCTTTGGACCGCAAATGCGCGCCGGAGAGCGAAAAATCGCCCCTGTAAGTCGGCGCAAGGCACTTGATAAGGTCCTCCTCGATGCCACCAGCTGTGGTGACGACGACATCGACCATACGATGCTCAACGAGAAAGCGAATCGTCTCTCTCACGCCGGACGAGACTAAATTCGAAGTGAAACCGAGAAAGACTTTACATTTGACGGATTTCGGTACTCCAAATCCCTCTCCTCGTCGCTGCAATCGGCGGCGATGCTCTCGTCGGAAAGCCTCCAGTCTAGCTTTAGAAAGAAGGAACTGAATGAAAAAGAGGAGAGAATTGGGGGGGAAGAAAAGAAGAGGACCGAGACTGACCATTTGGTTGACGATTTCCATGGCGTCGCCGAGATTGGAGGCCTGGAAGCCGGTGGAGAGGAGGGAGTGGAGCAGGCGAGGGTAGTCGAGACCATGGTTGAAGTCGTAGCCCTCGATTTTGGTGCATTTTCCTTCCAGGCTTTCGGATTCTTTGAACGCCGCCGATCGGGCAAGGGACAGCGACTGGTCGTTTTCCATTGGAATTGTTCTGAGTTGTTAAGATTGAGAATGCAAGGAAGAGGAAGAAGTAGGAGAAGGCGGATCTCTTCCTCCGAACAAGCCGACCAGTCTGATATGCTAAAAGCCCTTCAACATAGCGTTGAACCTTTTTTTTCTTTCTTTATTTTACCTTGAGGAGCACCCAATTATTTTTAATTGTATTAGTGGAGAATGCACGTGCAAAGGCATGTGCTGTTGTTTTTTCATTAAAAGTCTATTAATCTATTCATGCATTATATGTATATATATATATGATCTTTAATATAAATATATTTATATTCAATATAAGAATTAAAAAGTATGTCTACATTTTTAACATACTTTCCTGTCACATTCAAAAGTGGTTTTTTTTTTTTTTCAATCATGTTAGTAACAATAAATATGTATTATAAGTTGCCGAAAATAAGAGTAATTTTATCTACATACAATAAATACGTATTACAAGTTGTCGAAATATAAATACATACATTTTAATAACAGTAATTTTATGTACATATTTTATATAAATGTTGTCCAATACATATGTTTACAGTAAGTTACAAAGATTTAGAGTTAAGATGACTTCTAGGGTGTTTGGTGTTTAAGTTTGAGTTAAGATTTGTAAGTTTAAATAGTGATTTTGGTTGACTTTTTCAGAAAAGACAAAAAACTTTTGGGGAAAAAGACAAAAATTGAGTTGATGATGGTGAGTTTAAACTCACCACCCAAACACCTAGAATTTTTCCTGTAATATTTAAAAGTGGAGTTTCCTTTGACACATCAAACAAGTTATTGACAATAAAATGCGTATTGTGAGCCGTCCAAATACTTGGATTTTGAGATTTTCAAGTGCATTGTGTTCTCTTTCTTAGGGCTTGTTTGCTTCTCAAATTTAAATAAATATTTTCAAAATTTTTTTATCTTTTTTTTTTAATTTTTATCTTTTTTTCAAAAAATTTTTTATATTTTTTAAAAAGTCAACATAATTTACTATTTAAACTTAAAAATCTTAACTCAAACTTACACATCAAACACCCCTTATCCTGAGCCTTTGCCAAGTTAGAAAACTAAAAAGAGAAAACGACAAATTATTACGTAGAGGAAAGAACAAATAAGATTGATAAGAGAGAGGAGTAAGAATATATATATATATATATATGCTTTTTTTTTTAACATTAAAAATGAATGAAGAGAGAAATAGGCAGATGGCATGCATGCGGTGAATGTGATGTACACGAGTAGGGTAATTAAAATCCAATGCACGTGTAAACTTTAAAAAAACTGAGAGTTTAACAAAAGATGTACACTTGGTAGAGTTTTACAGTAGATAGTGATGAGTCCACAATATAGCTACTTTTTTTTTTTTTTTTTTTTTTTTTGAAAAATGCATAGTATAAAGACAAACAGGCGTGGTAAAAGGAGAAAGAAGGCCAAACCTTAATGAAATTTCATTTTGATCCCAATATTTTTATATATTTGTAAAAGATTACTCGTCATTAAGATTCCTTTTCAATCTTTATGAGGGAAACAAAAATTTTAATGGGGGCGTAAAAAAAATAACAACAATTTATAAAAACTAAAAGATATAGTTTTCATAGGTAAATTTGACAACACTGTCATTATAAGAGTATATTTTTCCTCTTTTTATTCGTGTGCATTCACTTAAAATAGTGGAAATAAAGACATTACACAACATATATATATATATATATATGTTAGCTAGATTTCGTCTTTGAACTTAACATTTAGTTTAGGGAAATTTAAGCCTTAAGGTACCATTGCGCTAAATAGGATATTGAGTAAGTATCTTATTAAAAAAATATATATATATATATATATATATAATGCAAAACTATTCCTTATCTCTTTCAAAAAAACTGTTTAACGTTAAATCATGTGTTTTCAACGGTTTCTCTCTCTCTCTTTCTCTCTTTCTAATTGGTACACTCTCTCGTACACTATTCACAAAACAAAAGAATATGTACATAGTATATAAACACATACCATTTATTTCTTCGTTAACTCATTTTTACTTGTAGACTTTGAACTGTTTATTACAAATATGGATAAGAGTTTTCTTATGTATGCCATATTTTTGTATGAAGAAGTTGGAGATTTGTCATCAAATTTTGCTTTTCCTTCAATAACAGCTTTGCTTCTAAAAGTAAAAGTCTTTTTTTTTTTTTAATAATTAATAGTAAACAAAAGTTTGCATGCATAATAGAAGGACTATTATTCATTAGATATTATACGACATCCTCTTAACTTTTTTCAATATTACACCAGTTTAATTGAACTTACTTATATTGATACCCCTTTAGGCATTAAAATTTTTAACACACTCAATTCTCAAAACGCCTCTAAAATGATAAAAATTAAAAATAAAAGTTTTGATCATTAAAATATGCATAAAGTAATGATTTTATCTCCAATACAACCACATATTCTTGAGTTCAAATTCGTTTTTCGCATTTATCTAATTTAAGATTAACAATCCAAAGATGTAATTTTGAGGGGTAATTACATAAATCACCCACGAAAAACTGCAAATAAAATACCTGAGAAAATACTTGTAAAACTAATAAAGTAAATAAAAAAAAATCAACGTTGTTGATATCGAAATGAATTTGTTGACAAGAATAAGTTGATTGTCCAAAATTTAAAGGGAAAATCATCATTTGATTCAAATTTAAGTGGTTTAAACATTTTTTTTTTTTATAATTATAGAGGGCTATTTTTTTTATAATAAACTTCAGATTAAAGAGTGTAAACTGTAATATTGATAAATGCTTGGGTCTGAATTTAAATTAATTAACCTTAATATTAAATAAATGTGGGCTCCATCTGTTCGTAATGGTCCCACACCCAGTGGATTCAAAATGAAAATTGAAGCCCACCCCACAAAGACTCTAGAGTAGACGGATAAGTATTTATTCTGAAAGTTCCACGTAAGCAACGATGGCCCTTAGTTGGCACATATCTGCATCGGGAAATGGGAATCGTGACTCAGAATCTAACAGACCTTTGAAATTTGGTTACAAGAGAAGAGAAATTTGGTTACATAGTTACAGAAACCAAACTAAATCAAACAAATCCTAAAACCAGTATCTAAAAAAAAATAAAAAATCATTATATTTGTTTAGATGTCGGTCAAAGATAGGAAAAGAGCAAAAAAGGCAGCAAACGCATGGGTTATCCATAGTTACATCCATGCTTTTTCTAGATGTAACGGTCTCGTTTAACGTTTGAATTTAAACTGTTTTTTTTATTTTTTTTTATTTTTTAATTTTTTTTTTAAATTAATAAAAATTTTCAACTGAAACTGTATTTTTTTAACTCAAACTCATTCACCAAACGGATCATTATATTATAGATATAGATGATCCGGATTGAAAGATTACATCAAATTATTTTAAACCTCATCACACTTGATTAATACTTATTTTGAATTTTAATAATTTACGAAATATTTCAACAACAAAAAAATCCCATCAATGACACTTCCCTCTAACGACGCCCCCATTGGAAACGGTTAAGTGATTACTTATTTTTTTAAAATAAATTACTCATTTAGTTCGTAATATTTTTACCAAACTGTAATTTGATCCCTTATGGTTAAACTCTTAATATATATACATATTCGATTCTTTATTTAAGAAAAAAAGCTAGAATTTTAACAAAGAAAAAAATATCTTAATCTTATATGATTAAGTACTAAATGATAATGAAGAAAAAATCACAAGATTCAATTTACAAGTGTCCTATGTGATTTTTTTTTCCATCTAAATATTAACTATTTTAATTTGTATATAAAATTATCAAATTACATCATTTAAAAAAGAGTTTAAGGACATTTAATTATTAAAAAAATAATAGGGATAAGATCGTAAATCCTAAAAAATGAGATCAAACAAGTAATTGGCAAGGCACGCGCCATCAACGAGAGTGGGAGAGTATCACTCCTGGCCTTCTCCGCAACCAAAAGATTTGGTCAAAACCTCAACGGTCAATCACCAGACAAAATCCTGTAAGTAATTCTCTGTCTCTCTCTCAAGCCTGAACGATGGAGGACCTTCCACCGTCTCTGCTCATCGACATCCTGAGCCGACTGCCGGACTCCGCCGACCTGGCTCGCTGCCGGCTCGTCTCGAAAACCCTAAACGCGTCGTCGTACGAGGTCCACTCGCTGAGCCACCTCTGCACCTGTTCTCGCTACCGCAAGTACCGCTCCCGAAACGACAATCCCTTGGCCCCCTCGCCGCCGTTCAAGTCCGTCTTCTGCAACCTGATCCGGAATTCGAGACGCCTCGAGACGGTCGCCATCGGCGTTGACAAGTCCCTGGGGAGAAAATCGTACGACGAGGCTGAAGACGACGGCGACGATCTCTACCTGACTGACGTCACGTTTATGGCGGAGTGGATTCCGGCGATCGGCGGACGACTACGATCGCTTTCAATCTCCGATTTCTGGAGTCAATCTAGTTGGCGACGATCCGACGCTTTGGCTCTGATTTCTTCGTGTTGTGAGTTCTTCCTCGATTTCTCACAATTTCTTTTTTATTTTATTTTATTTATTTATGTTTTTTTTTTTTTTTTTTTTTCGCTTCAAAGAGATGTTAGTAGAAAAAGAAATTACTTGTAGTTTGTGATTGGACTCTTATTTGAATGCTTAAGAAAAATCTGAGAAAATTGATAGACTCAAATATGTAAAATTACTACTACTTCTCGGGAAAAAATGTAATATTCTTGACTGTCAAGTAATTCTGTTCAAACTATACGAATTATTATTTGAAAAAATGGTATTCAAATATCGTAAATATTTAACCTTTGCCCTTTTCTTTGTAGTGTTGTTTCCTAAAAATGGATTGTTTAAAAGCAAGGATAGTTACGGTACATATATTTATATTTGTATATATGTATAGGTTTGTGTTTTCCTGGGAAAGAGGAATTGTATGATTTGGTTTTGATATTTGATGTGGTAATGGTGAGACTTTTTTTGACATTTGATTTATATACGTCCAGGCTATAATCTTGTCGAACTAGAGTTGAAGAATGCATGGTTGTCAGTGGATGGCTTAAAACTCATGCCCAAGCTCACAAATTTTACCCTCGAGTATGTAAGGCTCGATGACGAGGACCTAAACAAGGTTAACGATTGTTTTCCGGGTCTGGAAGTTCTTAACTTGGTTGGGGTTGGAGGACTTAACGAACCAAAGATTGACCTTATGAACCTGAAGATCTGTCACTGGACGGTCTCGAATGCTCCTACTTCTCTAACAATATTGGCTCCAAACCTTGTTGAACTGAAACTGGAATGTGTCAGACCGAGATCACTCGTCCTTGAAACTCCATCTTTGTCTGATCTCCATCTAACCATTGAGAAAGCAGATAACTTAAAAGTGAAAGATATTCCTTCTCTAACAAGCCTCCAGCTTGCAGCTGGGGATCTTCACAGCCTGATGGGCATGATTCGATCAAGTAGAGCTGTTAAAACGCTTGCGGTGGATATACTGAAGAGCAGTGAACGGGTTACTCCAATGCTGAAGCTTGACATGTTTTTTGATTATTTCCCAAATGTGAGTTCTCTCGAATTGGGTAACGCAGCATGGTCGAAAATGGCTGCTTTGGAAATCGAGGCTTTCTTTTCCCCTGAAGGCTATGAGAATAGAGTGGAGATAAATGGATTGAAAGAGATTATTGCTCGTTTGGTGGTTGATGACATTGGAACCGATCTTCCATTCGTAGCTTCTATTGTGCGTAGATGCACCAATTTATCAGGCTTTGGATTGCTCATTCACAGGGAAGTTGATCCTAGCGTAGCTAGCAAATTCATATGGAAATGTAGCACTCGTTGGCCAAGAGTCAGATGGAGATGGGGAATTTGGAAAGAGGGAACACAAGACAGTTGGCATGTCAACTGCGATTGTCTGAAGCAGGAAGAAAATAGCTCTGCTGAAGTTGACTAAACTGGATTGGAGCAAGTATATCAGTTCAGATTAGAGAAAGGACTTATTCGAGGAGCCAGCTCAGACTAACAGCTTACTGAGTTGAAGTTGGTTTGGCAGACTTAAATGGGTAAATGATGGAGATATAGAGATAACGAGTGCGACGGTGGCAGAGAGAGCTGCGTCGCGTGGAGCATCATTGTTGCCTGAAAGAAATCTGCGCCGGTGGAGAGGAAGAAACATGGGCAGTAGGGTAATATCCGGAATCTATGGAAAAAATAGAAATCTGCTATTTTTTTTCCTTGCTTTTGAAAATATGCTATGTTCTTCCTTAATTGTATAAAGGTGTGCTATTTACTAATTTTCCTAAGATATGAGGAACAAACAATTTATTTGGACTTGTGAGATTGAGGGAGAAGGGGAAAAAAAAAAGGTTGCGCTCTTTCCCTGCATTACGAATAAGGGGGTTATTTATTTATTTATTTAATAAGCTATATGCTTATGTTTCTTATCTTCTCTATCTATTTTTTTCCGTGTGTTCGTCAGTTGAAAATGAAAAATTTGTTGAAATTAGTTGATATTTTAAAAATTATTTTTTTTATGATTTTTTGAGTTGAAAATTTGAGTTTCAATTAAACATCAAACAAACCATCAAAAACCAAACATCCTCCTGCTGCCACATGTCCTTAACTTTGTTCTTTGTTTTTTTGGCTCTTTCCTTCTAATGCCTTTATTTTCCTTATTTTTATGTACTATACTCTTATCTCTAACTATATTTCAATGGATGCATATAGCAGATCTAGTACCATCACATTATAATTTTACAAAAAATTACCTTTTTTTTTCATTTTTTTCATTTTTTTTTCTTTTTTTTGTCTATTCCAGATGCGCAATGAAAATACTCAAATTTTGAATGTGAGAGTTTTTATGTAAATTCATCCATTTTCACCGTTGAGTTAGCCCCATATTAGATGTTTATTGTGTCTATTCCATTTGCTTAGTCAAATACATGTTGTTTAATTTATGATTATGTTTTATTATGTCGTAATAAAAAAATAAGCGAAGATGATTAAAATAAAAAATAGTTGCATAAAAATAAATAAGAGAATTGAAAAGTAAATAAAGGACCAGTTAACTGGAATCAAGAAATAAGTAAAATAAGGACCAAATAACTGAAGATGAAAGAATCTGGCAAGAAATGTAAAGTGTTCGTAAAGAACTAAAAATAAATACAAAATAAAATCAGCACATAATTTTATTAAATAAATTTATACCACAAATGTAGTTTTAATATTTGGGGTTTGTAGCTAATAACCTTGGCTAGGTTCTTGATGTTGTTCTTTTAAGCAAAGAAAAAGAAAATGAGAGATCAAAGTTTTAGAAGATGTTTGGAGTCGGATTTGGAATTTAGAAGGTTGAGCTGTTATTTAGAAGAAGGATAAGAAAAGAATGGCTAAGTAGCTGTGAGTAGAGTAAGAGATGACTGATCTACTAAGGTTGGTCTGTAGTTTTTTTCCTCTGCTTACTATCCCCCTAAATTGTTTGAGAAGTGCGATATTTATACATTCCTCCTGTCCCAAATCTAGGACAGCTGTCAGAGATAAAAAAAGCTATCTGGCACCTGTTTACTTGCTGTTTTTTGTCAAAACACCTGATTTGTTGGCTTGCTCAGTGTTAAAACACATGTTCGTTAGCTTCTTTGGTGTCAAAACTCCTGTTTATTAGAACACTTGTTTTGCTGGCTATTTAGGTGTCAAACTGAGGATGGGTTTTGGAGTTAGCTCACCCTAACGGGATCGGACCCTTTGTATTCAAATTAGAGTGAGTATTTCATTAATTTAATTCTCATTCAAACTTTATATGGATTCTCAATTTGTCATCCAAACTTTAATTATGCTTCTAACTTGGCCTTATTTTGACAAAACTGATAATTTGAGTTGGTTGTGCGTAGCTAATTGAGGGCATAATCATAAACTCACATGTAAGACATTAAACCCAAAAGAATCGAGCTAAACTAAAAAAAAAAAAAAAAATTATTAAAAAACTGTTTAATTAGAGATTTGAGTACGAAATTGATTGAAGGAGCGTCAAGATTTATAATGGCAAGGTGCCACGCATAACAAAGTATTTTATATTTGAATTTGATTTTGGTAGAAAGAGGTTGATTTTAGGATTTATTTGATACGGTGGGAATTTAGATAGGTAATTAACTAATACAGTAAGAAAAAGGAATAAACCACCATTTTATTAGCAATTAAATTAAGGATATTAAAAAGAGATAAGTTTTTAAACACTTAAATAAAGAATGACAATTACTATTATATGATTAATCAATAATTGATAATTTTCTTGTAAAGCAAAAACTATCATTTTTCTAACTTTGAAAAAACTTCGGCAAGCTTAAAAACGGTCATTTACCTACATATTCCTAAATTAATCATGTCTTTTAAAAACTTTCTAATAAATAACTTCTCTCAAATATGCTACTATCATAAAAATTCACAGTTTGTGAGTAATTATTGGAAATTACTTTTTTTTTTTTTGGTAGCTATTGGAAATTACTTGGATAATAGAGGATAATAGACCTAGATAGAAATTAGAAACGATGGTTGACCTCATAAAACTGAATGAGGGACAAATTTGAAACAAATCCAAATCCAAGGGAAGTTTATGACATTTCAGAAAGTAAAGCATTCTTTTATAGAATTCAAAACAATGAGGGACAAAAACACAATTACCTAAAAACGCAGTCCAAACTAGCCGAACTCAACAGTCTAACACAACCCAGCCCAGCCCATTCTCAATATCACGTGCAACGCACGTGAAAGTTATCTTCTCCAAATATATACATATAAATATGTGTGTGTGTATATATATATAGAGAGAGAGAGCCCTAATTTCCCCAAATACGTACAGTGCAATTTCCCGCGCCTATTTCTCTTCCATTTCCCGCTCCGGAAAAACCCTAACATCAAGCACCACAGAGATGGGCCAGAAGCGGCAACTCGCCGCCGATCCTGTCGCTGATCCGAAGAAACGTCGCCGTGTCGGCTTCTCCAACGCCGGTAACTCGAATCACCTCCATTTTATTTTTCATTTCATTTTCCCTCTTTTTTTCTCCTCCGATTAACACTTCCAAACAGATCTTCTCTTTCGTCTTACAAGTCGTTTTTTTCTGTCTTTTTTTTGTTCTCATTACTTTCTTGTTCTTGTTAACGAGCTTGATTTTGTTTCTCTTTTGTTTCTTTTCGGTGGTAGATGCCGGAGTTGAGGCCAAAGACTGCATTCAAATTTACTTGGGTATGGAGGTTTTTCAATTCACGCATTTACTGAAATTTTTTTTCGTTAATATGTGTTGTTATGTAATTTCTTGCTCTATTTAAACCTTGCCTTATTTCTTATAATTTTCATGTTTTTTTTTCCCATAATGTAATGAGTTGTTCAGTGCTCAGTAATTTTTTTTTAACGGATATCAATAATCTGCTAAATATTAGAAAACCTATTTCTGCAATTGCTGCTTCTTCTTCTTTCTTTCTTTCTTTTTTTTTTTTTTAGTAGTTTTACCTTAATAAAGCTTCTTAAATCCTATTTTGTTTGTAATCTTGATGAAATAGTATCTAGCAAAGAGGAGGTGGGTGATTCAAGTAGTTTTCGTATTGAGCCAGTTGACTTGAATAGCCTTTTCGAGGAAGATGGAAAAATATACGGTTACCAGGGACTGAAGGTAACATCTTCGGCATTTTCGACTGAAGATTCCCTATTCATTGACGTCTGTGGTGTTTGAATATTGCTAATTTTTTTTGTTTAATTTCTTCTAATCTATCGTGTACATGGTTTGCATGCAGATTACTGTATGGGTTAGCAGTGTATCCTTTCATGCATATGCTGATATTTCGTTCCAGAGCTCATCTGATGTAAGTTCAGACTTTCACCCTGCTTTCTTAGAAGCAACGGTAAATTTCGTTTAGCTTTCGTTTACCATTTCTTTCATTGACTGCTATTGGTATATGTTCTTAGGGAGGCAAAGGAATCACAGACTTGAACTCAGCTCTTAGGGTATGAAATTCACTTTCGTTTTTAACTATGACGTTAGTTTGCTATGTCCATGGACCCAGTTATTTGTATCCCTGTTTCTGCAGAATGTTTTTGCTGAGACCCTTGTTGGGAGTAAAGAAGAGTTCCTTCAAACCTTTTCGACTCAAAGTGATTTTATCAGGTGATTCATCATTGTATCATACAGAGTATAAATATGTGTTCCTGGCGCCCTTTTTTAAATTTAATTATACTTTTGTTCTCGTTTCTATCATCACTTTTCAGATCCATTGTTTCTGGTGGGGAGGTATTGCAGCAAACGACCTCCAATGGACATGTCAGAGGTTCTGATAGTCATATAGAAGCAACTACTTCTAATTTGGAGGTGATTAAAATTTAATTTTGTGTTTTGATATTAGAACAAGAATGATGGTTTTCATATATCTGGTAGTTCCTCTTTTCATATTCATATCCATATCCATGTGAAGTGTGGGTTGAAACAGAGTGCTAAAGCTCGTGTATTCTCCTGCTGCACAGGTTGTGCGTATGGTGATTGGAAATACAGCTGCTGGACCCCTTTATGGTCAATTGATTCCTCTTGTTCTTCTTCTTGTTGACGGTAACCTACAATTTTGAGTTCTTGATTTGTCAATGAAACTTTAAATTAGTTGTTTTAACTGTTGCATTTTTTTTAGGTAGCAGTCCAATTGACGTTACCGATCCTAGTTGGGAGCTGTATCTGCTGATCCAAAAGAAAAGTGATCAGGAGGGGGATGTGCGGAGTGTATTGCTTGGTTTTGCTGCTCTCTACCGATTTTACCATTATCCGGACAGTTCTCGTTTGCGGATCAGTCAGGTTCAGACTTTTCTTGCCATTACTTTTTTTAGGTTGTGCTTTCAGGAATAACTTAGTGACATCTTCTATTCATGCATACGGATTTTTTGGTTAATGGCAGATATTGGTGTTGCCACCTTACCAGCACAAGGGCTATGGAAGATACCTTCTTGAGGTGCTCAATGATGTTGCAATCTCTGAAGATGTCTATGATCTGACAATTGAAGAACCATTGGATTACTTGCAACATGTACGCACTTGCATTGACATACGTCGCTTGCTTGTTTTTGAACCTATCAAGGAAGCAGTTGATGAGGCCATTTCCCATCTGAAGCAAGGAAAATTGTCAAAGAAAGCCCAAATCCCTCGCCTCATGCCACCACCATCTGCTGTTGAAGAAGTTCGAAAAAGTCTGAAAATTAATAAGAAACAATTTCTCCAATGTTGGGAGGTGTTGATTTTTCTCGGCCTTGATCCTATTGATAAGTACATAGAGGATTTTGTGGCAATCATTTCAAACCGTATGAAGGAAGACATAATTGGGAAAGATTCTGGCACTACCGGGAAGCAGGTAATACAAGTGCCAAACGACTACGACGAAGACGTGTCATTTGTCATGTTAAGATCACAGTCTGGTGAAGCAACTTGCAACGTTCAGATGGATGAAAATCAAGCAAGTCAGGAAGAGCAGCTCCAGAAGTTGGTTGACGAGAGAGTGAAACAGATCAAGTTAGTAGCAGAGAAAGTATCTCCACATCATGTATGAGGATGCCCTAGCACCGTGCCGAGCTGTGGCTCGTGTTTTACTGATTTGAACTTGCAAGGTGGTAATTGTGCATCTCTGAAAAATTTGTTCTCTGGAGGCGTGTTTGTAAATGGGTGAGCTTTCTTCATTTAGAATATCTGGAGCTAACTTTACTGAATTCCTAGCAGCAGCTAATCTCTTGACATTTTCTCTGATTTTCATGCACTCATAGCTAGAGACGCTCAAGTTGCCCCGTGTGGTTCTTTTGAGTAATCTTTAAAAATGAAAATTGGTTGAAGGCATCAAAGTATGTTGTAGAATTCTTTAGATCATTTACTCTGTCCAAGTGTCAGGGTTCGGCATTTTAGATCGCCAAAATCTTGTCAATTTTTCGCTTTTAGTAATTCTACTTAACAGATTGGCACCCTTAATTTTACTCGGTCTTATCTGTGACTCTTGAATGCTTTGTTGATCCTTTCTCTCGTTAAAAATGAGAATGACTCGAAATCAAAGCTCTTTAAAATCATCTTCTTCCAACAGTTAACATATATATGTATATACTCATGAATTCCCCCCATTTTTTTTTTCTTTTTTTTTTTCGCCTCTCTTCTGAAACACTAATTAGCGATCAGTCTTTACAAAATCAAGTTATTCTTTAGAAGAAAAATCATAAATCAAGGGGACTAAAAGCTACGTTCCTTTGGTAAATACTTGTGTTTCGAACCCGTATTTCCTTTCTTGTTTGTTTGTATCTGAATGCTCATCACACTGAGCTCTATGTAATAAAGTTAAATCTGGAAAAACAACAAAATGGCAAGTAGAATCACAAATGACGGTACAATTTACTTGTTTAAACAAACTTCCCAATCTGCGACTTACTTCAAGAAAAAACACAAACTTCATAATCAACACTACACTCTCACAATACACCAAGTTCCCAATCTGTGATTTTACTTAAACAAAAGACACATACTTCATAATCAACAGCACTTAAACACAATACACCAAGTTCCTAATCTGCTATTTGACTTCAACAAAGAACACAAACTTCATAATCAACCGTACTTAAACACAACACACCAAGTTCCCAATCTGCGATTTTACTTCAAAAAAAAAACACAAACTTCATAATCAACAGCGCACACTCACAATACCGAACTTCACTTGCACAAAATTAAAATTGAAACTGCCTTCAATAAAATGCACATTCTTCTCTTGGATGGAACTGGTGCCGCTTTCTAAGATGGATAAGGCTCCTAAGTAGAAGGAAAAAAAAAACAGATGATGAGAATCACAACCCATAGTCGGGAAAGCAACAAAACACAATACAAGAAGTTAATACAAGCTGTAGACATTTGAGAGAGACAGTAATTAGAGTATTTACTGTTTAGTTCGTGATCTTCCTCAGCAGTTTTGACATTTTAATCCCCACCGAAGACTTGTTAAATATTAAGGTGTCAGAAACTCCCCAGAATGCAATTGCAAAGCCAATCGCCATGATAATGTAAAATCCTTGGCTTAAATTCCATTTGCATCTTCAGTAGTTGTGACGGAGATAGTTTGTTCCGGAACTGCTTCCTGATCTCCTGGACACTTGTTTGGGAGTGGAGGTCCACACAGTTCAGGATTCCCCATGTATGAAGTATTGGCAAAGCTTGGAGTTGAGTGCTTGTAGGCATTTTTCCGGACAAGTTGTTGTTTGACAAGTCTAATGTACTTAGACGATCTATCACAGTGAGGCTCAAAGGAATTCGACCGCCAAGGTTGTTCCTGGACAAATCTAGAACATCTACGGATTTTAACTGACCAATCTCCAGGGGGATCTGTCCAGTTAAGTTGTTCGTTGACAAATTCAATGAAACCAATCCATTAAGTTCAGTGATTTCACTCAGAATTTCCCCAGTCAGCATGTTGCTTGATAGATCAATGCTCTTTACAAGACTCAGAATTTTTTCGAATTCCATCAGTTTTCCTTTCCACTGCAATTGTACTTTGTCTTCATAAGTGTTGGAGATATATTCACCGCGACCTCTTTTAGTGTCCCGGGACCAAGAATGAAGGGGACGACAATGATCTGTATCCCAACTCCTCATTGAGGTGAAAGTACCAAGGCATGCTGGTATACCTCCTGAAATATCATTCAATGACAAATCCAGTATCTTCAAACAAGCCAGATGACACATACTCCAAGGTATGCTTCCCGTAAAGGAATTGGATCGCAGACTAATGATGCTAAGACCATGTAAATTTCCCCCATCCATGTTGGAACTGACCCTGATAACTTGTTTTCTTCAAAATCCATAAATTGCAACCCCGTGCAATTCCTCAGGGCTGAAGGTAATTGCCCAACAAAATTATTGCTACTTAATTGTAATGTCCGGAGCTTAGTTAACAAGCCAATAGAGCTGGGAATTTTTCCTGATAAGTTATTATTCATGAGAAGTAGAATCTCTAATTCTTCGAAATGCCACCAACAACCAGGAAGTTCACCCGAAAGTTCATTGTATGAAACATCGAGATATTCCAAGGGCGTATGTCCGGTGATATTACATAGGAGGTTTAGCTTTGAAAATCTATTTCGAGAAAGATTTGCTTCAACCATTTTGAACATAAACATTGGCACTGGACCTTCGAACTGATTTGAATTCAAATCAATCCCCAAGTAATGTTGGAGTTCTAGGAATACACTTCCGATTTCTCCAGTCATTTGGTTGTGTGAAAGATTCACGTGCGTAACTCTATTAGAAAGATCCCAAAACCAGTTGGGAATAGAATCAGAAATCCCAGAATTGGAAATATCAAGAACGAAATAGTCCTTTTGAGTTTGAAGCCATTTCGGGAATTGAGGGCCCAACTTGCAAGAGCCAAGCAATATGTAAGCCAATCGAAATGGAGGAATCCAATCAGAATCATGGATGTTTAAACTCAGTGAATTGAAAGATAAATCCAAATAGTGTAAATTGGAGATATTTGAAAAGTGTGCTCCAGAGAGTTCACCTTGGAATGAGTTTCTTGAAAGATCCAGTTCCTCTAGTTGTTTTAATTGTGGGAAAGAAGCTTCAGAGAGACGCCCTTGCAGACGATTTGAATCCAATCTGAAAGTATGTAATGTACTTATACCCCAAATGGATATTGGAATTTCACCTTCCAGAATATTGTGGCCAAGATCAAGATATTCAAGAGCGGTCATGTTTCCGAAAGCTTGATCTGGAATGGTGCCGCTCAACTGATTTGCACTGAGATCAAGGTATGTCAGGGCGGTCATCTTGCAAAAAGCTTCTGGAATGATGTCATTCAACTGATTATAACTGAGATCAAGGTGTGTCAAGGCGGTCATCTTACCAAAAGCTTCTGGAATGATGCCATTCAAGTGATTATACTTAAGATCGTCATCTTGCCAAAAGCTTCCGGAATGGTGCCATTCAACTGATTAAGACTGAGATCGAGGTATGTCAAGGCGGTCATCTTGCCAAAAGCTTCCGGACTATAGCCTTCTAAATTACTGTATGAGATATCGAGATGAACAAGGCTATGAATAAAGTTGAACAGCCATTGGTAAATAGAGGTAGAAAGATTATTGTCTGAAAGGTCAAGGATGACAAGAGAAGCTGAAGAATTGATGACAGAGTTAAAAGATGAAGGATTAGTGATGCTTTGAAGAAAACAAGCACTTAAACGCAAGTTTGTTAGGCTAGGAACCTTGTTAAGTCTCTGTACCAAGTCAGTAGCTCCCCTTAAATCTATTTGACTCAGATCGAGTCTTCTTAATGAAGAAAGATGGGAAACCCACTCCAGACTTTCTATTCTCATATCAATATTATTGTTAAGATCAAGAACCTGCAAACGTGTAAGATTTGCAATCTGAGGAGGAATATCTCCATACATTCTATTGAAGGAGAGATTTAGGTATCTTAATTGGCTGAGATTACATATGTTTGCTGGGAAGCTGGTGCTAAAATTGAACTTCAGACAAGTCTAAATATTTCAGGTATCGTAACTCAGAGAAAATGAAGAACTGATCTGACCTCCTGTGCTAACATAAGGTACAACCGCTGGAAAAAGATCGAGCCTGATCACGTGAACGGATTTGTTGGCGCATTTGATCCCGAGCCACTTGCAGCAGTCTCTTTTCTCCTGTCCTACGAAGTGTTCCATCCGCAGGCGAATTTCACGCAAAGAAAGACAAGTAAAAACACGAAGATTTGAGGGGAAATTTTATTCATCTTTGCAATCATGAGCAGAATAACAAATTAGACGAAGTTTGGAAGATTAAGCAATAAGTATACTGAGTTTTGAGAGTATGTTGTTACTTCATTTATTTTTGAAATACAGGGAGTATACTTGACAGTCACGCATGAACTAATATAAAAACATCATAATGCTAATTGATGTGTACAGCATTTGATTATTCAGTCAACTTTTTATTATTTTTTTCAATTATGTGACTTTACGGCGTCATCGTTCCACCGTATAGGTTGTGTCAATAGAGTTTCAAAAGATGGAAATTTATTAGTCTTTTAAGATAGCATGACATTTAATTTTCATAAAACTTGTTTTGTAGTGTGGAAATCTGGACGAGAGGAAGACTCTAAAAGAAGTCCAGGTCCGTATAACAAATGTTTTATAGAAAACTTGTTCTAAAAGGGTGTGTTTGGTAGGAGTTCAGCCGGGAAGGGAAGGGGAAAGGAGTTGCGGAAAGTATAGAGGAGTCTACTGTCTGAACTCCGGTAGAGGTGATTAGGCAAGCGAGAGGAAAGGGCTTTAGCTTTGATATAAGGGCGAAAAGAAGAGGAAAGAGCTTGGATCTGGATATGTAAATACGATTCTAGCTTTGTCATCTTTTTTTTGATTTGGTCACATATCCCCGAATTTCTGTTACCTTTCACATTTCCCGAGAATATAATGTCAGATTAATTAAAACATCTCAGTTATTATGATATTTTAAATGACGTGACATGATATTTTAATTGATATGATATTTTTGTCGATGCGATTGATATTATAAGAGAAATATAAAAGGGATATTACCAAAGGGACATAGGGGTAGAATTCGTGAATGATATTGTATTTTTACAAAAATTACAAACCGTTTCTTATGAACAATGCTTTAGCACATCCATGATGTTAAACATAACACTAATAGTGAGGTAAACTCATTGGTGGGCCCCATATTGTAGGACCCATCTCTACTAGTGAGTGATGTTTAATATCATTAATATTTCCTAACATTGCTCGTTCCTTATTCTTTTTTGTCTAATACCAAACAAAGGAGCGAGCGACAATCCTCCTCAATATACACCACACAACTTGAGATCTTATCAAACACACACCTAATTATGGATGAAAAAATGGGGATACGTAGATGGAGAATCAATATCTGCTGTCTCAAATTTCCTGTCTCATTGCCTATCCCGAATTGCTCCTAAGTATGAGTTATCCATAAGTACAAATAAGATTAAATAGTTATAAAATCTACTGCTGCTTTTTCTACAAATGCGTTCGGAGCATTTTCCTATTGATTAGTTTCAAGAATTCAAAAAGTCTCGGCTGAGTCAAGACAAAGAGGTTGTTTATGGCGGCCCTTCTTTTATAATTTTTGGGTTTAGTTGGAGTGGTTGAGTAAAATGTGAATACTTTGACTGAGAGATAATTTGCCTTTTCTAGAAAAATATAATTTTATTAAAAATATAAATTAACACTAGACCAAATGACATAAAATTAAACTAAAGTTAATTAAAATTTATGTCATGTTAGTAAAATTAAATAAAAAATTTTCAGAATATTACATATTATTTGAATCCATACTCAACGTACGCAATTTACGCCGGCTCCAAATGGATGTTGAGATTTGGCCTTGCAGCATATTATAACCAAGATCAAGGTACACAAGCGCTCTCATGTTCCCGAAAATTTCAGGGACAGAGCCTTTTAACTTGTTACAGCTGAGATTGAGATATGTCAGGGCCATCATCTTACTGAAAGCTTCTGGAATTTGGCCATTTAATGTATTATGACTCAGATGGAGGTGTTTCATGTAAGTTTCTTTCTTTCTTTTTTTTTAATCAAAGTGAATAAATACAGTAGTTGAAAGTGAATGCGACTCTAGCAGTGAAGGTGAATCACTAGAAATCTTGCATGTTCTTATTTGTTTATTTTCTTATGATTGCTTTTATTAATATGCAATTAGGACATCTAAATCTTTATATTAAAAAAAAGTAGAAGAAAAAACTGACTCGACATATGAATAACTCCAAGTTCTCTTGAGTTTTGAGAGCACGGTGATATTGTAATTATAGTTGGAGTACATAGTAGATTTGTTTAATAAATCTGTTGCAACAAAACAAAAAAAACACTTCAAAATTCAGAAGTTTGACCTAGTAACTACCACCAAAAAAAAAAAATGAAGACACGTCATAAAAGAACAAAAATCTGGCACCTTGCAAAATGACCGGAAATTTTCAAATGACAATAGATCCTATAAATGACAACAACCTGAAACGACAATATCTTAGATGCAACATTATTCTTAAGAAAACCACTCAAATCTAACAAGTTTGTTGAACTTGAATTGTTGCTTAACATTTGCTCAAATGGGGAAAATCATAAAATATTCATGATAGGATACACACTAATACAACACACAATCTTACAGATTAACCCGATCTGTTACAACTGAAATGAAAATAGTACAAGCTGGCATAATCACAAAAGGTGATACAAATTATTCGTAAAAGAAAACTTTCATACAGATCAGCTTGCTTCACCAGGAGTAGACCTGCACAAATAGCATGATATTGGGACTCCAACTATATATATATATATATATGACGCGAATTGTCTGCTATAAAAGTCCCTGCAAATTAAGCAACAATAATATAAGGGTCCAAACAAATCAAGTTACCATGAAGCGCAATAAGTAAAAGATTATTCTATTAAAACAACTATAAAAACAAGACACGGAAAAATAGTAATTACCACGTTCTTAGCTTTTGATTACGCGGATGAAATCATCGACATCATTCAAGAGCTTGAACTTAGATGCGCATCTGAAAGACTTGCCGAAGATCAATGTGCCACTAACTACCCAAAGTGATATTGCAAAGCCAAGCGCCATACTAATGTAAAATCCCCGGTTTAAAAGCTGATCATCAGCTCCTTCTTCAGAAACTTCAGGAGCAGTTTGTTCTTGAACTTTTAGACAACTTTTTGGCAGTGGGTCTCCGCATAGCAAAGGATTCCCCGTATATGCGGTTTCATTAAAGCTCTGGAGTTGAGTGCTTGTTGGAATTTTTCCCGACAAATTGTTGTTTGACACATCGAATGTACTTAGCCGATAAATCTGAGTGAGGCTTGAAGGAATTTGACCAACGAGGTGGTTTCTTGATAAATCAAGGACATCTAATGATCCCAGCTGACCAATCATCGAAGGGATTTTTCCACTTAAATTGTTTCTTGATAAGTTCAAAGAAACTAATTCAACAAGATCAGCTATTTCTGTTGGGATTTCCCCTATCAGCTTATTGCTTGATAGATCAATGTTCTTTACAAATACAAGATTACGTTTGAATTCTGTCAGTTTTCCTTTCCATTCCAACTGTAATTTATCTTCATAAGAATCAACAAGCACTGCCCAGTCACCAAGTCGATAGAGAACACGGTCATGAGTAATGGTTGTAGTCTGCCTTTCTTTCATTGCAGAAAAACTACTGAGACATTTAGGTATGCTTCCGGTGATCTCATTTAGAGACAAGTCCAATACTTGAAGATTTGAGAGATTACATAGATTTGAAGGAATGCTCCCATTAAAGTTATTGGATCGCAGGCTAAGAAGAACGAGTTCTGGAAAACTTCTCCCTATCCACGTCGGAATAGGCCCTGACAATCTATTTTCTCCAAAATCGATATCTACCAACTCTGAGCAATTCTTCAACGTTGAAGGTAATTCCCCGGTAAAATTATTGTTGGTTAGCCGAAGCGTCTCGATCATAATTAAGGAGCCAATGGAGGTAGGAATTTTTCCTGACAACTCGTTATTTTTTAAAAGAAGAACTTTTAATTCTTTGAAATGTGACCAACAGTCGGGGAGTTTTCCAGACAATTTGTTGTATGAAATATCAAGAAACCCCAAACGTGTATCTCCACGGACGTTACATAGGAAATCTATCTTTGAAAATCCATTTTGTGACAGATTTAGTGTAGACACTCTGAACAAGAAAGATGGTATTGAACCTTCTAACTGATTTGAACTCAAATCAATCACCAGATAATCTTGAAATTCAAGTGAACTATTTTCAATTTCTCCAGTGATTTGGTTGTTAGAAAGATTCATGCTTTGTATCCTGGTGGAAAGATCCCAAAACCAATCGGGAACAGAATCTGAAATTCCGGAGTTGGAAATATCAAGACGGGAATAGTTCTGTTGCGTTCGAAGCCAATTTGGGAATTGGGTGCCTAACTTGCAAGATCCAAGCAATACGACATCCAACCGAAATGGAGGAATCCAACCAGAATGGACGTTTAAAGCTAGAGAGTTAAAAGACAGATCCAAATGAGACAAGTTTGAAAGATTTAAAAAATGAGCTTCGGAAATTACACCTCGGAAAGAGTTTCTAGAAAGATCCAAATGTTCTAGATGTTTCAATTGTCTGAAAGTAGTTTCAGGGAGATATCCGCTAAGATTATTTGAACTCACTTGCAATGTGTGCAATGTACTTATGTTCCAAATCGATTTTGGAATTTCTCCTTCAAACATGTTGTAACCGAGATCAAGGTACGCGAGTGCACTCATGTTCCCGAAATTGTCTGGAATGGAGCCATTTAACCTATTTCCCGAGAGATCAAGGTAAACGAGGCTATTACTAGAGTTGAACACCCATTGGTGTATGGAAGCCAAAGAAAGGTCATTGCCCCAAAGGTCAAGGACAGCAATAGATGTGGAAGAATTGACAAAGGAAAGAGACGCAGAGTTAACGACATTCGGAAGATGACAATACCGTAACTTCAAGTTTTTAAGTTTAGGGAGTTGGTTAACTCTCTGTACCCAGTCATTAGCTCTGCTCAAATTTACACCACTTAGGTCAAGGATTCTTAAAGAAGAAAGATGAGAAACCCACTCCAGGCTTTTTATTGGAAGCTCAAAGTTTTCCGAAAGATCAAGAACCTGCAAACCGGAAAGATTTGCAAGCTGAGGAGGAATTTCTGCACTCATAAAGTATAAGAGAGATTGAGGTATCTAATTGGCTGAGGCTACCTATAGAACTAGGGATGCGACTCCCCGTTAAGTCGACGAAACTGAGGTCCAGATGAGTCAGATATTTCAATTCAAGCAATGAAGGACTGATATTACCTCCCAAGGAATCACTTGTGCCAATTGTTGATGGAGAAAGATCAAGTCTGACCACATGACCAGAGTTGTTGTTGCATCCAATCCCAGCCCATTTGCAGCATTCGACGTTTCGGCCGTCTTCTTCATAATTCCCCCAAGAAGAAAGAAGATCAACACCAGCCTTGACATTGTGAAGGTGCTCTTTGATACTGAGAAGTGCTCGTCTCTCGGCTTCAATGCACTTAATTTTTGGTTTTCCAACTCGAGAAGAACTAGTGGAACATGAGGCATGTCTTGGGTGAACCAAAATCACTAAAAGCACAAGCATTTGAATGTACAAAGTACCCATCATGTGTCAATGAGCACGTTGCAAACAAAGGGGAAAAAAAAAAAGAAAAGAAAAGAAGAAGAAGCAAGAATTTCAGTTCTCAGGAGTATATATTTATGAAAAAACGATATTGGAAGCTCTAAATTTCCAAAACTCTCAGCTTGAGTTGCAGCCCTACATTGAAGTGCTGCTCCATTTATAGAGCTGTTGAGTCTAATTATGTTTTAGAATGTTGATCATGATTTAGTGTGAAAATGGTTATACCTAGACCTAAAACAATATTGAACGATAGATATAAATAGGTAATACGGTCATATAAATAGGTTATACGGTTATATAAATAGGTTTTAGTGCGAACCCACTTATTACATGCATGAATATACCCCGGTCATATCACTTCTCGATATTTACATACCCCGGTCATATCACTTCCCGATATTTACCAAAAAAAAAAAATACATGCATAATTTTCTTGTGCTACTCGGTTTTACGCTTTTCCTGTCTCTTGGTATATAATACCTTTTTGTACCACCTTTTGTACCATGTAAAATGAGAAACTACAATAGGTCGTATCTTAGGATATAATACCGGTCTTAACAGAGCTATATGATTCGAAAACAATACGAATTTTACAAGTTAGTGGTGGAATAAAAGAAGTGCGAGTGAGTTTTAGATTGACCTGAAATTGATAAATAAGAAATAGGAAATGACCTGATTGAACATGTTCACCCGAACATGACATTGTAATTATTTTGTTTCAATAATTTGATAATATTTTGTTATGAAATTCTAATCTTATGATAGTTTTTCTTTTAATATTGTATTCTTATTTACTTAATTTCGATAGATGTTACTATATTTCATCATATTTTGTAATTCAATTTTTTATAAGGTGTAAAAAAAATAAAACTCAAGAAAATTACATTATTTTTATGTAATTTACAAGTCAATTTCGTGTCAAAGGTAATTTTAAGTCGTATCCTGTCAACATATCAAGCGGTCATGTTGCATTTTGAAAGATTTTCATGTCGGGGTTATGTTGTGGTTGAGTCAATTAAGATACATACAATGTGAACAATACACATGATGCACATGACATTCAGAGTACAAAGTAAGATATGCGTCAGTGTAGCATGAGACTCATGCGTCATGCTCTGCAACAAACATGTGAATAATATTCCACAATCTTTGGGTTGACCTAAAATTGATCAAAAAGAAATATCAGATGACCTGATTGGACATGTTTACACGAACATGATATGGTAAATTTTTTGTGTCAATAATTTGATAATATTTTGTTATGAAATTGTAATCTTATGATAGTTTTACTTTTAATATTGTATTCTTATTTGTTTAATTTTGATAGATGTTACTATATTTTATCATGCTTTATAATTCAATTTTTTAAAAGGAATAAAAAAAAATAACTCAAGAAAATTACATTACTTTTATGTCGGTTATAGGTTTGCAAATCAATTTCGTGTCAAAGATAATTTTCAAGTCGTGTCTTGTCATATCAACATATTAAGTGATCGTGTTGTAGTTTTTAACGATTTTTATGTCGGGGGTTATGTTCAGGTTGAGTCAATTGAGATACATACAATGTGAACAATATACATGATGCACATCATATTCAGAGTACAAAGTGTATGCGTCAGTGTAGTATGAAACTCATCAATCATGCTCCTCAACAAACATGTGAATAATATTCCACAACCTTTGGGTTGATCTAAAATTGATCAAAAAGAAATATGAGATGACCTGATTGGACATGTTTACCCGAACATGACATGGCAATTTTTTATGTCAATAATTTGATAATATTTTGTTATGAAATTGTAATCTTATGATAGTTTTTCTTTTAATATTATATTCTTATTTGCTCGATTTTGATGGATGTTATTATATTTCATCATGCTTTATAATTTAATTTTTTAAAAGGTGTAAAAAAAAAAACTCAATAAAATTACATTATTTTTGTGTCAGTTACTGGTTTATAAATCAATTTCGTGTCAAATATAATTTTTAAGTTGTGTTCTATTATGTCAACATATCAAGTCATCGTGTTGTTGCAGTTTTTAAAGATTGTTATGTCGGTGTTATCTTCAGGCTGAGTCAATTAAGATACACTGAACAATACACATGATGCACATGTTATTCACAGTACAAAGTAGGGTACATGTCACTGTAGCATGAAATTTATGCATCATGCTCTGAAACAAGCATGTGAATACCTTTACAAAATCACGAACCTAAAGTCGTAGTAAGACAAAAAGTAATCATATCAAGTACTGTACCAACTTAAAAAAAAGTACTTTACCAACTCAAAAAAAAAAAAAAAAACTTTACTATCTGAGATTCCACAATTATATTGGGCCTACGTTTTTTTTTTTTTTTTTTTTGCCGACGAGTTGCATAACGCAATTCACGTTTATCATAATCGTGTAACACATGTTGAATTAGCATATCCAAACAAAGTTTCTTTTTCTTTTTCTTTTTAAATTACACATCCTTATAATGTTTACACCTCTCAAGGCAGACATTCACACCTCACTCAACTTATTAAATAAAAATAAAATTAAAAAAAAAAGGAGTGAACTAATCAAGGTAAAAATGTTCTACTCTTCTGCCATAAAAATACGTGGATGCCTCCTTAAAACCATCAAGTCATCGTGTTGTTGCAGTTTTTAAAGATTGTTATGATGGTGTTATCTTCAGGCTGAGTCAATTAAGATACACTGAACAATACACATGATGCACATGTTATTCACAGTACAAAGTAGGGTACACGTCACTGTAGCATGAAATTTATGCATCATGCTCTGCAACAAGCATGTGAATACCTTTACAAAATCACGAAACTAAAGTCGTAGTAAGACAAAAAGTAATCATATCAAGTACTGTACCAACTTAAAAAAAGTACTTTACAAACTCAAAAAAAAAAAAAAAAACAAAAAAAAAAAAAACTTTACCATCTAAGATTCCACAATTATATTGGGCCTACGTTTTTTTTTTTTTTTTTTTTTTTTTTTTTTTTTTTTTTTTTTTGCCGACGAGTTGCATAACGCAATTCACGTTTATCATAATCGTGTAACACATGTTGAATTAGCATATCCAACAAAGTTTCTTTTTCTTTTTCTTTTTAAATTACACATCCTTATAATGTTTACACCTCTAAGGCAGACATTCCACCTCACTCAACTTATTAAATAAAAAATAAAATTAAAAAAAAAAAGGAGTGAACTAATCCAAGGGTAAAAATGTTCTACTCTTCTGCCATAAAAATACGTGGATGCCTCCTTAAAACCATCAAATGGCAAATCCCAATTGTGGGGGGAAAAAAAAAGTGGTAATTCTTAAATGTTATGGGTAAATTGTAACGCATGATTTTTCGAGCTTCTTTACTTGTAAGAAATTAAATCACGAGTTTAATTTTTGAATTAAGTTAGAAGAGTTTTTGGATGCCTAAATTTTAATATATTTTTCTGAATTGATTGCATGTGATTTTTTTAGTAAGGATTATTATTTTATTGTTATTGTCATCGTCGTCGTCGTCGTCAAGTCGGTTACCACTTTAGAAAATCATTAAGACGAGTATAAGTAAACCGACATTATGAAACGGCCTCTATTTAGGGCCAATCATGTCATTGAGAGTCGTTATTATTTTTATAATACCAGCTGGAGAAAACCGGGGAGATATATAGAATGTAATTCTATTTAATTCTTCATCATTTACTTAGTTCTCCGCCATGGACTTCTTTGCACTGAAGTCGTATATATGTTCTTTTACTAGATCTGAAAGGTACTCCTTTTTCTATATCTTTAGGTACCAGTAGTTTTGCTATCAACTCGGAGAATTTCTCAGATTATGTTGTAAGACACAAATATTTATATGTGTAGTTATATTTTAAGTGAAGCTATCCTATATATATATATATATATATATATATATATATATATATAAGTTAACTATCTTTACATATATAGCTTAGTTTTTAAGTTGTTTTGGAAGCAACCTTTTCGTCCCTTACCGTAAACCAGGTTCATATACGTGTACATGGTTTTGGACTTTTGATTCATTTAAATACTGAGACATATATATATATGTATATTAGTCTACGCATGGCCAGTTTTGTTTGCTAATCGGGGAATTTTATGCAGCTGCTTTTTATAATTACAAATTGTACAAAATGTACACTGCGTATGTACACAAGCGATGATATCGAATATTAGATAGTAGATATCGTACTATTTGAAGTATTGTTAATTGAGGCTTTGTTTCATTGACTTCTGCTATTTGAATATGGAAGCTATAATGGAAGTTAGAAGATCTAAAATTATCAAGCTTAGACAAGTTGGTGAAGTTCATTTAATTGTTTATCGCGAAACGAGATAAGTACAAACTCTTAACTATTCAGAAAGAACAATATTATGTGATATATTTGACAATATTTGACATTGTATTTTCATATTCATGAGCGTGAAATGCTTGTTTTTATGAGTTTTTTTTTTATTTTTTTAATGAAGATATTACATTGTACTAGATGGAGATTTTATAAGGGTATTGTGCTTGGTCTTGTGGTTAAGAATTTGTCTGAAGTTGCTACTGACTTGTCATTTAGATCTCTTAAAGAAGAAAGTGAGAAACCCAGTCCATGCTTTTCATTCTCATCAAGTAATTTTTGCTAAGATCAAGTGATTGCAGCCTCGAAAGGTTTGTGAGCTGCAGTGGAACATCTCCACTCGTTGAAGTGAAGGAGAGATTTGAGGATCTCACCACGAAGCTTGGGACGGATTTTCCAGTGAAGTTGTTGAAACTAAGGTCCGAATAATTCAAATATCACAACAAAGAAAGTGAAGGACTAATGTCGCCTTCGAGAGACCACAAGGCAGATACTGCAGAAGAAGTATCAAGAAAAGTTGCGTCTACTTCAAGCTTACGTCCCAAAGGCGCCAAACTCCCCTTTCTGCAGAAAGTTGAAGGAGAAGGATCAAGCATGATAACATGGCCAGATTTCTTAGCACATAAAATTCCTATCCATTCGCAACACTCTCTTCTTTCTTCTTCATTGCCCCACGAAGAAACAAGACCCATCTTTGAGTATGTGAAGATCCTCCTCGAACTTGAGGAGTGGTCGTCTGAGTCTCTTGGCATCTTTGCACCTGATCTTTGGTTCTTCAACTAGTCCTGCATGACTATGTCTCAAGAAAACCAAAAGCAGTGGTAACACAACAATTTGAAGGGACCTTCTATTCATTGTGCAAAAGGAAAGATTTAGAATGACTCAATCCTACTAATTAGAAGTGAAAATCACAGGCTGGGTGTTTTGCCCAAAATGTTGAAATACAGTTCTATTCATTCAGCTGTTGTTTGTCTGTTTTCTCATTTACATATTCAATGTCTATAAGGAACAGTTCTTGGTTTGTAATAATGCATCTTACTTTGCAGTGTTAAATATAATTTCCAACAAGCTCATGTATTATTGCACCAGCTATAACAAATTTCGAATTCTTTTAAAGTTCAATCAAATTCCACGCAAAGGCTTTATTTCATTGCATTTTTCATTATATCATCTTACTGCATACTTGTATCACATAAAATAGAGACGGTTTGGAGGCTCCAATTCTTTGTCATTGTACCATGCATATAGATCATGCATGCTAAGAGCACATTTAAGCACAGAATTTTTCGGAAAACCACCTCTCGTTTCAAACACAACATCGGTTTTACCTCCTATGTTGCTCGATCAAATATGGAACCTCTACTCTTCTCCTATAATCTAAGTAAGCACCGAGACCTGGCAATCAAAATTTGAGACTTGAAGAGACGCATTTTGCATTATAAGAGCTACTCCAGCAGCAACTGTTCTCCATCTCCAGAATAGAAAATCATTGTTCTTCAGTTGTTGGACTGATATGTGGACCAAAATCGCACATTTGGAGACTTCTCAATGCTCTGCAAGTCGGCTATATTGTGTGAACAGAGTAACCTGCATCCTCGGTTGTCAAATTCTCCTTCCAATTCTCAAATTCTTTTCCGCCAAACACAACTTGCTTTATTCCCACGAAGCTGTTACACGAGACATCAAGGGAAGAATGTGGAACTCTCTAAGTCTAGTTCAATTTACAGCCAAAAGCCCAAAACATTAGATGAAACGAATCCTGGGCATGAACATCATGACTATATGATTTTCTGACATTGCTCTCCTATTTCTTGAAATTAAAATACGCATTAAAACATTATTTTCGGTGCCAATCCGCTGAAATCATGCAACTAGTGTTTTTCGAAATGTAAAAACAATATTCGCTATTACTGAAATGAACTTGACAGATAATGGAGACAAAATGATTAAAGATTGTTAAAGCTAGAGTCATAGAGAGATATTGGGGATCTTACTCAGAGCTTATCTGAGTCAATGCATTTATCAACACATCCAGAAGCAATGGTTCACTGGTGCCGATATCCACCCTGTCAAAAAATTTCATCAGAAAATTCGCTCCTTTCATTAACTACATTAAGACATCTTCTAAAATCTCAGCCTGAAAAAGAAAAGAGAAATTACACAATTCAGGGCGTGTGTCATACCAAATTCGTGCCAGGTTCTCTTGAATCTCAAGATCCCCAATATTGTAAAATGTACTCGGTGTCACATTTGCTCCTTGAATAGCATCATAACTCGGTCTTTTATCCAAAGGAGATTGAGACAACTGCAATAACAATATTAGACTTTGTCAATCATTGTCATAACCAGCGCTTATGTGGGCTAAAAATTTGAATTAAAAGAGTAAGTAACATTACTTGCATATTCATGGAATTGCATCCACCGAGGCGCCCAACAATATGCCACGAGCGAATGGTCTGTGCCACCCAGGTCAACAAGGATTCTTAACCATACTTTCTAGAGATATAAAGCAGAGCTCAAGAGCGGAGTTACTTACATCACAGAGTAAGGAAACATCTTTTTCCAAAGGAGTATTGTAAAATTCGAACCATATATATGAGTTTGAGAAATCGAACCTGTAATTTTCAACGTGTGAATACAAAATCAACAAAAGTAGATCACTTATAAGCTCCTATATGTATATATATCAAATCATATAGAATATATAGGACAATATTTGAAATTGAACTTACTTGTTGAATGTCACCTTCATGGGTATGCCTGAACCAGTCTTTGAATGCAATATTTTGTTCCTTTTCCTCCTCAACCTCTCTTCCATCTGCAAATTTAGTCAAAAACCATCTTAACGTTACACAAAGGTTATCAACAAGCTTCTTTTTAACCAGTCTTCTCAACACTATAGTCCAACAATAACCATTCCTCAATTATTAGCGGTCGCCGGACCTCAGCTCCGACCTCTGTTTTTTAGGTTGGTTTCCAAAAGTTCCTATCCAATTAGCAGCTACAATATAAATCCACATTTCTCTGTCTCTCTTCCATTTCCACGTAATTCAAATTCAAAAGTCCATAACTTTTTTATTTAAATCAAAATGAAATATATATATATATTTTACTAAACGCTCGCAAGGATGAGGAGAACAAACAAGATTCATATTGTCATCGACATCAAATGCATTTTAGGTTTTTACATTATTCAAAATCACGGCTCATTATCTATTCATACTTCAACCAAACACACATTACTAAACAAAACTCCAAAAGTCCAACCCAACATATGTCCAAACGCCCTAAGATTTACAATACTAACCAAAATTTGATAAACAAAACCGAAAACCCACAAAGCTTTGGCCATGAAGAATCTCAAAATGGCTAAAAGAAGCTTACTTTGGAGCGAGCCTTTCTGGGTCGTCAAGCAAGTGCCCAAAATCTGAGCAAACTCCGGGTCTCTGTCATAATCCTTTTCTTCGTCTCTCCCTCTGAACCCACCGCGAGTACAGAACCCATCTTCGACCGCATCATCTTCATCGTCAAAATACTCGTCTTCTTCTCGGTCGGTAAGCCCCTGCGAGTTCTGGGTGGTCTTCAGGTCTTGAGCTCGAGTCTTGACTATGGCGAAGCGCAGAGAAGTGGTCTTGGGCCGAGCTTTTTGGCCATGGTGATGGAGTGGAAGGACGACGAGGTTAGAGTGGCGGGAAAATGCTGAGAAGGGAAGCTTTGGGATTGGGAGTTGAAGAATGGGTGAGCTTGGATGTTGGATAAGCATGGCTTCCGTTTCTCGCCGGATGAGATTTTGGGTATTGGAAGCACCGGCGAGAGTGCCTGTCTGTTGAAGGTCTACACTACACTTGCTACAGTGTCCTGAGAAACAGGGAAAATATCAAAAGTTGACCCCTGAGTTTTTACTAAAATATCTTGTTTGTCTCTCCATTTTATGAAATGTTAAACTTATCCTTGAGTTTCGGGGTATTTTTATCAATGACCTCCAAACTATTTACGTTGTTTTAGGTTGGCCCCTGTATCAAAAATTAGATGGGAATAAATCACATGAGCTTTAGGGGATGTTTGGTGATCCAGTTCAAACTAAAATTTTCATATCAGTTTTTGTCTTTTTCTGAAAAATTTTTCTCTTTTTCTGAAAAAAGTTTTTTGTATTTTCTGAAAAGTCAACAAAATTTACTATTAAAATTTAAAAATCTTAACTCAAATCCAAACACCAAACGGACCCATAATTAAAATTAAAATTGCAATCAATCATTTTTTAGAGGGAAACTACACTTTCAGTAGAGATGTTTCTGAAATAAATTGTACATTTATTAAAGATTTATAACTTCATAAAATAAATTTTGAAGTACAATTTCCCTTTAAAAATGTTTAATTACAATGTTACCCTCACGTGAATGTCTAATTTCGGTTCAATTCTTCATAGACAAAAGGACCATTAGCGTAATGATAAAAAAATTCAAGTGTAACAGGTAAAATTTAAAAATAGGAGTAAAAGTGAGACTAATAGTAACCCTATCACCAATATGAAATCAGGAATTTGACAGTGTTAATTATAACAAGAATAAAATTCATAATTAATGTATTATAATTGTCATGACAGAAATTTTGTGGATAATACCTAACGAATTAGATAAATTCCATCTTATCCTGTTAAATATGCTAGCATGTTGGGCACAAAAGGATGTTCATAGTTACCTCACAAAACAATATTCAACTTTTGTAGTTACAAAAGAATGATAGCATAAAAGAACTCCAAGGAGATGGGATAATTATGTCGTGTGTGTGCATATTTACACTCTTTTCCTTTCCAACTTTACAAATGTCAGAATATAAACTCCTGAAGGTTACTTTCCTGAATTAGTTTTTGAACAATTGACAAAGGTATTATTTGCAACACTAAAACTTTGTTAAAAGAAACATTAGATTTCGACACAATCGTCTTCGTCGATATCCACGTCCGCATCCCAGTCTAGTTCAAAAGCGCTAGCTGATTTCATCAACTCTGTTAGTCCAGTAAGATCCTCCAGATAGGTAGGATGGTTAATTGCTTGGAGAATAAACTCCATTCCCCTTTTCCGGTATTCCGATACCACCTGAAAATTCATCACAATCAGGATCAAAAACATAAGCTTAGATCAATAAAAAAGAGGAATATCAACCAACTATATGACATCGAAAAGACGAATGATTTGATGCCATTGAAGGATTAGAACCTATGCATGGTAAACACAACTCAGGAACCAGGCTTAACACGTTCGTAATAATACCAGTATTCCTTATAATTGCTTAACTGGCTTTTAATCACCATGTTTAAAGAATTAATGTCTCAAGAGATCGAGGAAATGCATCTGAAAGGGCAAGACTTTGAAAAACTAAAGCAACTACTAATGGCGAAACTTACAGTGCGACAACAAGCAGTGCAACTATTTGAGGAATGACCAACAAGCATCATCTGTGAAAACTGCGAGAGGGAACCTCGGATTTGATGGGGTAAAATACCAAGAGGCATCTCACTACTTCCACTATTACTAGAGCTTGTAACTTCACCTGCTGCAAATATTCTGAAGCAACAGTTTATGATCAGAATGGTAGGTCAACCACAGAACGGAAATAAAGAGGAGCTACAGCTTAGCTCTTTAACACATAAACTACCTATTATGAAATAAGCAATGAAAATAGGCAACAAAGAAAACGAAAAACAAGAACACACAAATTTACGTGAAAAACCCTAGACGGGAAAAAACCACGGGCAAAGGAGAAGAAATCCACTAAATCAAAGATTGGCAAAAGAGGAGCGGCTACCGCAAAATAGCACAATAATTAAACCCTAAAATTACCTCATATATATATATACCCAAAAACCATAAAACCGGATCTGGGTAAAAACCGTCACCACCATAGAGCCCCAAAAAATCTCATAATTAAAACTCCACCACAAATGTTGCGCCGCGAGCTTTTCAGGCCGGGCCAAAGAGAATTCGGGTCACCAAACTCTAACACTACTTTTCTGAAATTCAAAAAGTATTTAAACTAACAGGATTTATCACCTGTTTTAAAGGACTTACCCATGAGGGTGATGTAGGATTCCAACCAGGAGCTCCACCGCAAGAGCTGAAGCGATTGGAGCAAGCCCTGGACGTGTAACGGTGCATTGTTGGTCCAAAGTGCGGTTGGCAGTTGACTGCACAAATAATATATTTTTAAAATTGATTTAGAGAGAGAGAGAGAGAGAGAGAGAGATAATGTATCAGATGTGCTAGTTAGAAGATTACATCAACAGGTGCAACGACATCATTGCAGAAATAACAGCCTAATCTCTGTCGTTCATCTCTACCAACACCAAGGTCAAGATGGCCCAAGTCAGCAGATAAAGCACCCGCTCCGTGGGTAAAAGGACCCGCTCCGTGGCGCATGACCAAGAAGCTATCAAATCCTAGAGCTGCAGTTAAAGAAATCTGCAAGGGTAGACCGAAACAAAGAAATATCAAAATGGATCAGTCACAAAAACCGATCTTCTACTTGTGCAACTAAGAAAATAGATAACTCAAGTAATACTTGGGTTTTAAAAAATGTATTTCAAGAAAAAAGATATAGAAAATAGACCTTGTTTAAATTGGCGCATAGAAGTGAAGGAAGCCACCGGCTTTCCCTTGTATCAGTCAATAAGAAAACTACATCATGGGAATCAACGAGATCATGAAGGCGTCTACAATCATCAAGAACAGCAGGCTCTTCTTGGCTAGGAACTGGATGCCCAGGCATTGGAATGGCCATCACAATACCCTCTGCTTCCTGAGAAAAGAATTAGTGGAATGGATACAAAATATAAGAAAATCAATTTATTCATTTTGCATCTTCTTTCTTCCATGCTGAGCACTATGCTTAAAGGCTAAAGGGATCAAACAAATTACCACAGCGGGAAATATTCGCTTCAGACTTCTAACGGCGGCTGTGGCTTTGAGCTCACCCCCATTGAGGCAATCATCCAATGTATACAGTGATTGCCTTAACGGATTAGACATGGCTACCTTGCCATTGTCAAGCAATGTAATTTTCCGAACACCCCAAGCCTACAAAGAAGCACGTAACTTTTAATCACTTCCGAAATAGAATGTGAAATCAAATCATAATCTTGAGCACTCACCATGAGCATACGTGCCACCTGACATCCAAGTGTGCCAGCTCCAAGGAGAAGACATTTTAGATTAGACAAAACATCCAAGTTTAGCGAAGGCAAAGCACGCCATCTCATTAGCTTCAAATTCAAATCTGCAGCCGATATGGCCAACCTGTAAAAGTTTGTCCAAAAAGCTAAGAGAAATGTAACAATACCACTAAGGGATAGAGAGTTCCAATAGACCACAAATCCTGAATCACCGACCGGAAAGATGGACAAAATACCTAGTTGGATCCATAGATTTAGCAAGGCTAATGCATCGAGGTACCTTCTTCCCTCTATTAAGTTCCCATCCTACTGCATTTGGAACACAATGATGATCCTTCCAGCCTAAACAGGCATAGATGTTAAGTTACAAACGCTAATGTTAGCAAGTGGTCTGCAATTTGTAGAGTGAAAATTAATCGGGCAGAGTTGTTACAGAATATCTACAGCTCTACCTTGTGGAACTGCAATTACAGCTTCACCAACAAGGGACGACCCCATATCAGCAAAACCACGGTTCTCTCTATAGCATAAAAGTTGAACTGATGTGAGATCCCATCTTGAGCTTATGAGTGCAAGGAAGTTCCGAAGGGGCCAGCCAGGATTGTTTGGAAGATGGCATGGGTCGTAAAAACCAAAGAGTAACTGCTGATAGCATGCATAGCAGCTTTAGCAAAAACGCAAACTAAATTTTACATTCAAACAAGTTATTCCGGTTTTCCAAATAATTGAGGAATCAGCAACAAACCTTATGATTATAACCTCGACAAGTCTCCCAATCCTTGAGATGCCTAATAGTCGCACGAGAATTTGGATCAATATCGATCAAAAAGAATGGAACATCTGCAGCAGACTCCACTCATTTGAGTTAGATTGTAAAAGAAGTATTCTTCACATATTTATATTTGCATAGCATTTTTACGTGGCATATGGACATAGATATGTATACATAGTCTATTATATAAGGACAAGTTAAGCACAAACATTCACACACGTGTAATATACAGGTAGAAGAACACATTTACCTACAGTTGAGCTTGAGTTCCGCCATGCATTACATGCAGCTGAAACGGATTCTGCCTACATCATACAACAATAATTAATACTAAAATTGAACATTAACCTAAATAGTTGGCTTCCAAATTTCCAAACAAAATCCGTATCTTGAGCACCTCTTCTGAGCTAAACCATTGCGAAGCTGGCCTGAGATCAACCAAGGTTGCTGGGGGATCAAGCACCAGAGCAGGAAAAGCAAACCAATAATGAAAGGTCCATTTTTTCAGGTCGGCAAAAGAGATTAGTAGGAACCTCGAAAGCACAGAACTATCCTCTACAGCCTTTCCGGAATGAATGTCCTCCCAAATCTGATCACCACCAATAAGTAAACTATTTATACTAAGGTCTATTATCACATTTGATCTATCATCAAAACCACCAACCAAAATCAAACTTTACCAACTATAAACGTGACAAATTCAAATGAGCGATGAGACACGTCATAAAAAATTTTATCACCAACATCACGAATGTACACTTGTCAAAACTCTGTAGGTTCTATAAGAATGCAATGTATGTTTTCTCCTATCTATAACAATATAGATATTTTCGACAATTAATCATTTTTTTAGCAATGTTCTTGCCTTCCTTGCTTCTTCCTTCAACAAGCCCATCTTGTCAAGTGCGTGAAAGCTTTCGACCGTATTCGTGTTGTAGAGAACACCAGGGACCGAGCATCTATTCCGATTTCCTTGAGCTGCCGACGATTCTCCGCTAGATTCAGACGGCAAAGACTCAGCTAAAAGTGTCAAATGGTTTGACACTTGAGAATGTGAGCAAGGAGCATAGAAACCTGGCAAATATTGATCTATTCCGTTTAAACTTCAGATTACGAAGCTAGTGAATTTAATCATTAATAATTTGCATTCATCCACTAAAATTCAATAACTTTTATGCACAAATCAAATTTGGGATTTTTTTTTTTCAATCAATGAATTCATGAAAAAAAAAAAAAAAAAGACCCATCTGAACCGAACTGAAGACAACACAAAATTTTAGTTCATTTCAGCACAAAATTCAAAATTGTAAGAAATTCTGTAAGAAATTAAGGAAAAAGAAGGAAGGAAGGCAAACCAGCAATGGGAAGAGGGGAGTCGTCGATGCCGAGCTTGTTGAGCTTCAAAGAAGAGAATCTGTGCCAGAAACCCTCGTCAACTGCGCTCTGAAACGGTGCGAATTTCAGCATAGATCCCTCTTGAATCGCCATTGATGGTTTTTCTTTCCGACCCTTTATATATATATATATATATATGTATATAATTTATTTCCAAGCCTTAAGCTCTGAAACGGCTAGAGGCGAGGATACCAAGTGCAACGACGAAAAAACTTGGGGGAGAGCGTAAAAATATAAGCACGTGCGTCGCAAAAGGGCAAAAACATTAGTTAAAAAAAAAAAAAAAAAAGGTCAGAACAGAGAGAAAGAGAGGGAGAGAGGTTGAAGAAGGTTACTCTTTTTCTTTTTCTTTTTCTTTTTCTTTTTTTTTTGGGAGTTAATTGAATCTTGTTGGTTAATATGCTTTTTGGAAATTTGGGTATGGCGGCCCAAGGAGGAAGACGAGACTTCTCATTTGAAGAAATTATATTTTACTAAAACTCACATGTGAAATTATTAAATTATTATTAAATTATATTTATGATCTATATTGAGTATTTTTTAACTAATTTATGTAAATTAAGAGATTTATGGATAAATAATTTTTTTATTATATTTTTTAATAAATAGTTGAAATTTTTAAAAATAAATTAAAATGTATTTTTTTTAAATTCAAGTAATTTTTTTAAATGATTAATCGTGATTATTCTATTGATCATAACAGAAATTATAAATTTAATAATTTATAATCAATTATTGATAAATCATTAGTTAATTATTAATTAATAAATAATTATTTTTTAAATTAAAAAAATTCAATTATTATTAAATTAAGTAATAGAAAAAGGTCACGTAACTTTTTTTTTTTTTTTGTAGATTAATACAATGATTAGCTGATATTCATGTAAAATTTTGCTGTGATTTCAAGATTTTTTTTTTTATTTCTTCAAATTAGACTCCACATAAGCAAAAGTTCCCTCGTTTAATGATATGTAACCAGCTCTGTCATATGAGATCTAATTTGTGGGGGAAAAAAAATTTTAATCACAGTTAATAAAAAGTTATGTGCAAGTCACATGAAATAGAATTGTAAAAATTTTAAATATGTTTCAAGTAAAGTTAATTGGTGAACATCGGGTGGAATTGTAAAAAAAAAAAAAAAAAAAAACTTTTTTAGAAAAAAAAAAAAAAAAAAAACATTTGAGTTCAAGCTTACAACCAAACTCACCCTAAATGACTATGCATGTAAACAAAAGATACGACGACTTTTATCCGAGTCTTCTAACAACGACAAAAAAAGGAATAATCCACCCACCCTCCAATGGCCTATACACGCACTCAGCTTTATTTCTTCCAACGAAGACGAAGAAGAAGAAGAAGAAAAAGACGAACTTTTCATCGGAATCGACTTCGCCTGCTCTCCGACGCACTGAACCATGAATCTGCTTCCGCCGGAGAACAAGAAAATCGCCAAGAAACAGGGCTTCAGGTCGCTGAAGCTCGTGAATGTGGACTTGGACCAACCTCTCGGAGACCAGCCTCCTTTTGGAGCTGACTATGGCAGACTTGACAACGGCCTCTTTTACTACGTCCGCTCCAATTCCAAGCCCCGAATGCGAGCCGCTCTCGCGCTCGCCATTAAAGTCGGGTATTTCAACTCCTTTCTCTTCTACCATTTCTCCTAAGGGTTGTTTTTACGAATGCTCTTCGAAACGTTTAATTTTACACGTCACACTTGAATACAAAATATTGATGAATAAAAATATAGTTTGCTTTCAAGATATCTACAATTTTCTCGCTACCTATGAAGTTCGTATAGATCGTTTCTTGTTAGCGAGGATTTGGAAGCTTTGGGGGAGAGCTTCACATAGGACGGGACCGGGCGTTGACAAAGAGGATAGATTTTTTATTATACAATTGAGAGTCAAGGATGGTAGTTAGCAACTTCAATGGGGTTGTTAGCTGTAGATCAAAACGTGTTTAATTTTATTTATTTTATTTTCTTTTATAATATTAACAATGAAACCATTATCATTAGCACCGGCAATATAGGTTGCGACACGATAGCACGATTTGAAAACAACACGATTTTTGTAGGTCAGGGTCGGGGAAAAAAACGAAAGGGTTGAAATTGGTCCACTCGAGTGTGACACGACAAGAACGGGTCAATTTTGAGTTCAATTTGTCTAATCCAAACACGACCTATTTTTCTTGTACGGGTCAATTTCATATCAATTTCGAGTTCAAACCCGAAATTGACTTGTATGAACCCATAAAAAATTAAAAATTAAAGCTTATTATTTATATATAGTATGATATTAGTGAAGACATTTATTATTTTTGTTGGATTTTTGTGAATTGGATATGATTTTTTATTTGAATTAGTTTTGGTGGATGTAATTAGATTATTTTGTTTAAGTTGGGTTGTTATATTATTAATTTCATGTCAATTTCAGTTTACTAGTAAAGAATGTGTCATGGATCAATTTTGAGTTACGGATCAATTTTGAGTCATGGATCAATTTCGGTTCGTGTTTTGTCAACCCATTTCGGGTTCATGTCGTGTCCGTGTCATAGTTTTAAGAAAATTCGTATCACATGTCCGGTTTAGGTCATGGAAAAAAAAAATAGATTGACATGACTTGAACACAACACGAACACGATCCGTGACATGAATTGCCACCCCATCGTAACTGTAGATTTTTACATAATATTGACAGTGGGACTATTAGCCTAGCTGTAGAAAAGTTTAGAAAAATGTGATACATGAAATGAAGTCAAGTAATAACATTTGACATGGTTTATAGTTTGAGGATCATTTATAAAAATAACCCAAAAGTATTTTGTTTTTTGTTTTTTGTTTTTGTTTTACGGAGTTTCTTTTCTGTGTATATCTTGGTGTATCTGCGAAGAATTTGATAGACTAGCTGAATATTGAGTTGATGGCAGATCAGTTTTGGAAGAAGAAGACGAGCGGGGAGTTGCTCACATAGTTGAGCATCTCGCTTTCAGTGCAACTACAAAATACACAAATCATGACATTATCAAGTTTCTCGAAAGTATTGGCTCTGAATTTGGTCCTTGCCAAAATGCCAGTACATCTTCTGATGAAACAGTTTACGAGCTGTTTGTTCCGATTGACAAGCCTGAATTGTTATCTCAGGCCATGTCAATCTTGGCAGAATTCAGCACTGAGGTGCAACTAAATTTGAAGACTGATATTTATTTTTTGTTTTGAATTTTTTTCTTCCTATTGCTTATTAGTCTTTTATGCAGGTTCGCATCTCGAAAGACGATTTAGAAAAAGAAAGAGGTCCTGTGATGGAAGAATACAGAGGGGATAGAAATGCCTCTGGAAGGATGCAAAATGCAACTTGGGTTTTGATGATGGAAGGGTCAAAGGTACATAAACTAATATATTACGAGTTTTTTTTTTTTAATTTATGATTTAATTCGGTTTTACTGAAAATGAACTTAAATATAAAGTTTTGATCCGCTTTTATCTGATCACAGTATGCTGAGCGCTTACCAATTGGATTAGAGAAGGTGATTTCAACGGTATCAGCTGAGACTGCAAAGCAGTTTTATAAAAGATGGTATCATTTGAGCAATATGGCGGTGATAGCCGTTGGAGATTTTTCTGATACACAGGTTTAATTTCATGACTTGTGAAATTTCATAGAAATTACTAGTGTGTGTTGATTGGCGAGATCTCCTAACGATTTCTTTTTGTCTCTCTCCCCGCCATGCCTGTCTTTATCTAGAGTGTAGTTGAGTTGATCAAAACTCATTTCGGGCACAAGAGTCCAACACGTGAGCCACCTCTAATACCTACATATTCAGTTCCATCTCATGATGAACCCCACTTTTCATGCATTGTTGAATCCGAAGCTGCCGGGGTTAGTAAAATACAATTCTTTTTTCGTTCAGTCTAATGTTCCTTCGTAGTTTCAAATCGCACCAGATGGATTTTTGCTTCTTTTTCTTTTGTCTAAATATTGATAGTGATATTTTAACAGTCTGAAGTAATGATTGGTTATAAGATGCCGGTGCGTGAGCTGAAGACAATAAGGGACTATAGAGATTTGCATGTGGAATCCATGTTTATTCAAGCTCTGAACCAGAGGTTTTTCAAAATATCTTGTAGAAAGGATCCACCCTTTTTCTCATGCTCGGCTTCTGCTGACATTCTTGTTGATCCATTAAAGGCTTGTACACTGACCTCATCTTGCAAAGAAAAAGGGACAATCAAGGCCCTAGAATCAATGCTGATCGAGGTGAAGAGAAGTCGCCCGTGTTCTTTTTACTCTTTTGTTTTTAATTTTTACTGACACTTATGTTTTAGATTGCAAGGGTACGACTACATGGCTTTTCAGAACATGAAATAGCTATTGTTCGAGCAGAACTGATGTCGAGGATTGAATCTGCCTATTTGGAGCGTGATCAGATGCAATCAACAAACTTGCGCGATGAATATTTACAAGTATATTCGGATTTTGGTTTTGAAGTAAATTCCCAGCTTCAAAATGTATTATCATTTATTTAGAAACAAAATTTTCTAATTTCTTTTGGCAGCATTTTCTCCGCAGCAAACCTGTAATTGGAATTGAGCACAAAGCTCAACTACATAAGACTCTTCTTCCTTGTGAGTAGTCAGTAGTCTTGCATTTCTGAATATATTTTGTAACTGCTGAAATGTTAAAAGCATACATAGTTTAATACAAATATATGGTTGTATTATATGATTTTTCTTGTTACGGTCTTTTGCATCTATAGGTATCTCGACGTCGGATCTATCCAAATATGCAGAGAAGCTACAAACTTCATGTAGCTGTGTCATTAAGACAGTTGAGCCACGAGCTTCTGCAGTAGTAGATGATCTTAAAAATGTTGTATCAAGAATAAATGCTCTTGAGAAGGAAAAAACCATTCTCCCATGGGATGAAGACCAAATCCCGGAAGAAATTGTTAGTACGAAACCAAATTCAGGGTAATGAACGACCCCTTTGTCAATTTTCAGTTCTTTAACTTTGTAGTGATTTATTGATTATTGTTATTTCTGTTTTGGCGCTGCACTTTTCATTTTCCAATATCATTCTTGTGAGTCTTATCTCTGTATCCATGTTTCAACCTTTTAGGTGTGTTTCTTCAATGTAACCGTTAGGGGCCCTTTTTTTTTTTTTTTTTTTTTAATGTATTGAGGTAGTTCCTTAAACTCATTGCAACGCAATGTATTTTCTTTCTATTAAGGTATAAATACGTGTTGTGAACTTGTTGTATGGTTGTATAATTTGCGGTTCGTTCAAAAAATTGTTTCAGGTATATTGTACAGCAGTTTGAATATTCAAACATTGGAGCTACTGAATTATTTCTGTCAAATGGAATGAGAGTTTGCTACAAATGTACAAAGTTTCTTGCCGACCAGGTATTCAGTTCAAGAATTCTGGTTCATTCCATTTGTTTCTATTTTCACTCTGTTGGACTTAAAAAACCGTTGAGCTTTATTTGCAAGACTTATAATAAATCTTATTCATCTGTTCTCCCTTATTTAGCAATAATCAGCAAATAATCTAGTTTGTATTTCCTTGACAAATATACTTGGCCTTTGGGGTCGTTTAACTTAGTCAAAATTATCACGAGCTGATTTTATATGACATTATAATTCTTATCCACACTTTGATTCAACAGGTTACGCTTGCAGGGTTCTCTTATGGTGGTCTATCTGAACTTCCAGAAAGCAATTACTTCTCTTGCTCAATGGGGCCAGCCATTGCGGAAGAAATCGGTGTCTATGGTTACAGGCCATCTGTATTAGTGGATATGCTTGCTGGTAAGAGAGTTGCAGTTGATAATGCGATTGGAACATACATGAGAATGTTTTACGCCAATTGTTCACCCTCAGACCTGGAAACTGCACTGCAGGTTTGCACCACTAAACTTGTTCTATGAATTCCAAAGGCTCAAATGGGCGTTATTATGCCAAAATCGTCCATAAGTCTTTCCGAGTCGCTACAAGCTGCATGTTAGTTTTGATCTTGGTACAAATCATAATCTTATTTTTTCAGTGTTTTCAAGCTGAAGAACTTCTATTATGTTTTTTCGTGCAGCTTATTTATCGACTATTTACGACTAGTGTAAAACCAGGAGATGAAGATGTGAAAACTGTGATGCAAATGGCAAAAGAAGTGGTTCGTGCTCAAGAGAGGGATCCCTACACTGTATTTGAAAACCGCGTACAGGAGCTCACCTATGGAAAGTCCTATTTCTTTAGGGTATTCCCTGATTCCTAGTTTGGATCAACTAAAGATTGGATGTGGTCTGCTTGTAACCTTTTGTTAGTTTATGATTCTGCAGCCTGTGAGGATAAGTGATCTTCGAAAAGTTGATCCACCGCAAGCTTGTGAATATTTCAACAATTGTTTCAAAGACCCCTCAACTTTCACTGCTGTGATTGTCGGAAATATTGATCCTGCCATTGCAGTTCCTCTGATTTTGCAGTATTTGGTAAGTGGATTCATTTTTCATTCCACATTGGCCTTGGACACTTTTTCATGTTTCGTTAACTGGTTTCGTGATTTGCCATGCAGGCTGGAATACCTAAGGCTCCTGAACCTGTTCTCCATTTCACCCGTGATGACCTCAAAGACCCGCCACTCACTTTTCCTATAACCATAATTAGGTAAGACTGTAAGAGGCACTTCACACGACAGTTGGACCACGCGGTCAAACTGGATTTGTCTGCTCTATACACTTCTACTTTAAATGTTGGTAAAATTTTATTCACATACTAATATCCACGCATATTTTGGTGGTTCGAATTTTCTTCGACACATTGGATGTACTTGCAGGGAAACAGTTTATAGCCCTATGGTGGAGGCACAATGTTCAGTCCGGCTATACTTTCCTACAGAACTGAAGAGTGAATCCATGGTGTCCTATTCTTCTGATCAATTAAAAGCTTATCTAGTCACAACGATTAGGCCTTTAATGTGTTTCATTTTACTGATCATCCATTATCTGCTTTCCTGTTGGATGGCAAAATCCAATGGCAGGTAGAAGAGGTTCACTTCGTTGAGTTCCTCAGCAAACTTCTTGAGACAAAAATATTGCAAGTTCTACGATTCAAGCATGGACAGGTGCATGCGCATCTCGTTTGTTTTATTTCTGCTTGTTCTGCTCATCTGTATAATTAACCTTTCTCTATATTTCAGATCTATGCTGTAGGAGTTTCAGAATTCCTTGGTGGTAATAAGCCTTCAAGATCTGGTGTTTTTCACGGTCATATCAGCATTAGTTTTTCTTGTGATCCAGAAATTGCCTCAAAGCTGGTAGGTGTTACATAGCACTACAGTTTCCGTTTTCTTATGTCCCATCATATCGCTCATTGGCATGTGTATTCTTATTAGGTTGATCTTACTTTGAATGAAATTTTACGCCTTCAAGAGGAAGGACCTTCGGAGGAGGATGTTTCAGCCATTCTTGAAATTGAGCAAAGAGCCTATGAAAATGGCCTTGAGGTATACTTTGTTTCAAAAATATTGTTCTTGTATTCGTGAAGTCGGAGTTCGTTTGGTTGCCAAGAAAGTTAAGACAACTCTAAGCCACTTAGTTTCTATTGTGATTCTTTTATGTTCTTCAGGAGAACTATTGCTGGCTGGAAAGGATCTTAAGTAGCTACCAATCAAAGGTCTACTCCGGTGATCTTGGCGCTTCCTTCAAGGTTGGTACTGAAGTGTGTTTGTCTACCACCGTTATATCAACTTGCTTTCTTTATTAAATTATTCTACTCCGAGTACATTATAACGTGAGTTAAAAAAAAAAAATCTCTCATATAAGGTTTCATGTAATTTAACGTTAAGTGAGAGGTAAACTATGTTAATTTCCTGTCTTGGACAACGATTTCGATGTAGTTTTTCTGCCATTTCATCAACGAACTGTTGTACTTCCGTATGGACAACAATTAGTTTATATAAACCATGATTATCTCCGCGCAGATTCAAGATGAAGCCCGCACACAAGTAAGAAAATCCCTGACACCGTCAACAACACAGTTAGCATTACAAAGAATTCTGCCTTTTCCTTGCAAGAAACAGTATACGGCTGTGATCTTGATGCCCCGGAGATCTCGTCTTCAATCGCTAACATCGTTTTTCCAATCTACGCAGAACCATGCCAAAGTAAGTTACATCGTCTACTTTGCTCATTTTAGCTTCTTTAATCACAGCTCAAATCTGACCTTGAACAATCCAAATCTTTTGGCTGTTCCTATAACATGTTTTACTGGTTGTGGCAGATATTAGCGGCTGTTGCTGGTCTGACAGTCTTGGTCCTTAGCTTGCGAAGACATTCCCGTTAGAAAGTAATGATTACATGAAGGTTCAGTGGTGGAGTCAGCCTATTATTTCAGTGTGAACGTAGATAAAAGAATAAAATATATTATCACGCTTATATATGGATTATCATTTGTTAGAGGGGTAAAATGTGAAAAAAAAAAATGTATAGTTTTAAAGGTAAAATAATAAAAGTTTAGTGGGGCTAGAAGCCCCGCTTGATCATGGTGGCTTCGTCCCCGGGAGGGTTAAATAGAAAAACATTGAAAGGAAGAACAAAGTAAAATTATCATCATTAGAAAGAACTTTTTAATGTTCATTATCAGAAAGATAATCCGCATTCCACAGCAGACTTTATTATGGAGTGGTTCAGACTTGAATAAAAGATTATAAAGACTTAAATTCTGTTGTGCCACTTAATGATATAAATAAATATTTCTTGTTGTCTTTAATCTCTCTGTCTATCTAAAAACGTCTCCTTTATTACTTAAAAGCTTATTGTTATCACAAAAAATAACAATAATATTAAGAATAATAATTACACTAATGCATCTAAAAAAGAAAAAAAGAAAAACAAATGTACTAATAAATGCTTAAGGCCTGTTTGGTGCACCAGTTTGAGTGAAGATTTTTAAGTTCAGTTTGAGTTGAGATAAGTTTAGTTTAAATGGTAGGTGTTTGGTAAAAAGTTTGAGTTGAAAAGTTTAAGTTGAGTTGAGTGTTTGGTGGAAAAGTTTAAGTTGAGTGGAAATTTAAAAAAACAAGGGCCTTGTTTGGATGTTAAGAAAAGTGATGAGAATCAATTTTTTGGAATTTTTTTAGGCTGATATCGTATGTTTTAGTAAATAAAATTAGGATAAGCTGACTGAATGCCAAAATAATAAGGTTCAACTTGAAAATTCGAGAATACGAAATATTTGTCATTACTATTTTTTTGTAATATTATACCCCAACAACAAGTACATTATTTGTAATGTCAAAATCATCAATATCATTCTTGTTACGCACAAAATTCTGTCTCAAGCAGCGAAGATAGAAGAGTTGGTTACGTTCACGTGGTTCTATACCACGGATATGATTGGTATCGTTCCCACATAGCATCCGCAATTCTTTCTCTCATCTGATTCATCGCTCCTGTACTTGATCCATGTTGGGTCGTTGCTGTGCTGGGCAAATTATCTTCTACCCCGTCGTCCAATACGTAATCCGCGTTAACGTCATCGTTCCCACGTACAGGTACACAATCAGCTCCATACTCTTCTAGTATTGGATCCCCAACCTGCACCATCCTTATGAAATTATGTATAACCGCACACGCCACCGGAATCATGACTTGTTTCTCCATCGGATAGCTGTTGATGCCTTTAAGTCGCAAGCGTTTACATTTATATCAAATAAATGTCGTGGATTACCAATATGTTTTATCGTTAGTAGTTTAAATGCGTACAACTAGTCGAACTTTGTTGCTGACATAGGATATTGGACATTAAGCACGATGTTGGGCATTAATACACAATTCGAACCAAGACCGTAAATGTTTACGAATACAAACGTTCTAACGATAGAAATAAAAAAAACAAATGAATTATTAACTGTCAATGTCTGGCGTACTAAAACTAAAACAATTAAAAAAACTAATCGCTATGTTACAAGTCAACTAGGCGGTGGCAGCTAGGAGGCCACAACAGAGTCAATAATGCCCCGTCGGTCGTCGTCATCAAGCAGACAGAAAGGTCTATGAAGCCGCTCATGCGAATCGAAGTAGTGCCACATTATCGTTCTCTGATATTGTGGAATACCCATCTCCTTCATGATATTCATGCAGTCCAATATGTGATCTTTCTGGCTGTGTTGATCACTACTAGTCGCGGACTGCGATCGGCCGCGAAAATGGTTAACAATTTCCTGCATGGCCGAGAATGTCATCTCATCCATCGCGTCACGTTGCTTCCGCTTCCCAGCACTTCCCTGTGACCGCGATGGACCGCATTCCGCGTTCCCAACTCTCGTGGTACCTCGGATTTGTGGACCTATTGTCGGATTATTTTCCTCCTCCAGGACCGGATGTGTTGCAGACTAGTCCATGGAGAAATCAAAATCGTACGGTGACGCACTTCCTCCTCCCATTGTAACAGATCCGAATCCCGAGGCACCTGCTGCATGGTTTTTTTCGAAAACATTGAAATACAATGCCTTATTGCGAAGCCCCTCGTAGCGGAGATTGGTACACTCCTTGTTATCCTGAAAAATGGCCAAACGATTAACATTTTATACTTCCGGCCGTATTGGTAAACGAAAACACTAGATAAATTGCACCCACAAAAAAAATGAAATACTTTGATAAAGCTGTGCCATGTTTCGTCCGAGCAAACAACTGTATCTGTGTTAAGATCATAACCAAGACCGGTTTGGGTTTGCAACACCTTCCAACCCCTATAAATTTTCCTCATGCGTTCCTTTTTGGTTGACAAGGTTGATCCGAATGCTGGAACCCCGCCGAAACGAGTATTAAACTCATTGGCCCATAACGCAAGAATGCTACTCGTTGGCTGATTCCTGCCAGTTGAGGCCAAGTACTCATCAAGTTTTTCGAGGAATAATTTTTCCTTCGCCTGATCCCAAACATAAACATCACCGGACGCTTTGCGAGGCATATCCTTAAGGAATAAAAAAAGTTGAAGTCAACTAGTGGAACGTAAAGTTGGCTCAGATTTTGTTGATCGACATATTGCATACGAGGCATGTCACTAACCCGATACCATGGCAACTACCATAGCATTAAAACACTGGTAACTACCTAAATGATATCAGGTTAATGATGCACCAGTCATATGAATTTACAATCTATGCTCAATTGCATTTATCATCATTGCCAAATGCCTTATTTTAGTGCAAAACACTAGCTAACTTGCACAAAACACCAAAAAACAGCAATGAGATTATCATGGCAGTTCAAAAACACCCAAAACAACATTTCAAATTGACCAAATGCAATCCAAACCTGCACAACAAATTTTTGGTTCAAGACAGGGCAAAACTTGAACTGCCATTGGCATCTCAACACATTCATAAGGCAAACTAAAGAGCAAACGAATTCCACACCGAACCCCAAATTCGACAACACCATGGGATGCTTGACAATGAATAATTTTGGACAGAGTTTAAGAAAGCATACTGCGGTTACCGAGTTGGACCCGGATGAGGAGTACACGGTGGAGGCTGGCGGATCAGGGCACGAAGCAGTGGCTCGAGCAGATTCTTTCCGAACCCGGAAATAGTGGCTGATGACGCACTATCTTCGAGCTTGCTTTGCGGACCCCAGTCGGCGCCGCAGCTGCCACCGGCGGTGGAAAACAAACGAGCCCAATGAACCCAAGCGGCCGGACACCCACTTTCCAGGCCGGAGACGAGTAGAAGCCCAAAAGGGAGACACCCTAGAACCAAAATTAGGGATTTGGGGAAAACTGAGTTCAAGCTTCGAAATCTCAGCCTCGACTAAGTACGATCCACGAATCCGCCCTTGCGAAGAGATGCACACCTAGAAATGGCTAACGAAGGGCTTACATTTGTCTAATCGAACACCTGCAATCTGTAACCCAAACGGAATCGAATATATTCGATTCCCTTCCAGAACACAGAGGCTCGGCAGAGAAAAGGGAAGCAGGACCGAAGCTCCACATGGACGATGGGAACGACAAGCAACCCAGAACCAGCGAATCACCGACAAGGCGAGGAGGGAGAGTCAGGTGGGGCGACAGGGCACATGGGCGATGACAGTGGGTTGTGATGGACGGGTTGCACAGTAAATCCATTCCGATTTACTGTGCAACGGTTCAACTTCAAGTTTGAACCGAACCTTCCGCCCAAACGACGTGCGTTTAGATTGAACTAAGAAAACTGAGTTCAAGCTTCTCCCCCAAACGGCCGCTTATTGTCTTACAAGTTAAAAACGACACATAGTTAGTGACTTAAATTTTGCTTTCTGTTGCAAGACGACGTGTCTGTGTGTAGAGAAAGAAACTACGAGTCGTTTTTCGTGTTAATTTTGAGTTTTGGTTTCTGTTAACGTTTTGCTGCAGCGACTAAGCTGAAACACCGCGTCTTCTTGTCGTTAAAAACGACGTTTAGTTTGGGGCTTAAATTTGCAGCAGTCTGTTTAATAACGACATGTCATTTTTGGTGTAAATTTTGCGCTCTACGATTTGCACACCCTTAGGTATACTCTTCCCACCCCCATATTTAATGCATTTTATTATTACTAAATTGCCTATGAATAAAATTACTTTTAAGGACAAAAGTATTTTACAGATACACACCCCACTCTGGGAATTAAAAAATAAAAATATATGCTTTTAAATAAAATGCATATTAATCTTTAAAGCAAAATTGTACAGAAATATATATAATTTCTCTTCATAACGAATTTTATAAAAGTTATTTTCTTTAAAATACATTATATCATTTTCTTTGCAGAATTATCTTTTTCTTTTCTTTTTTTTTTCTTTTTTAATGACGACGGTGGTGTAAAATATGTAGATATTTATTTATAAAAAAATGCGAGAAACTTTCACATATATTATGTTTGCAGAGCAAGATTTTTTTTAATTGTAATATATTAAAACAAATAAAACAACCCAAAACTAAGAAAACAAAGAAGAAAATGTAAGATCAAAGTTCAATTAAAAAAGCATGACTTTAGGGGGGGGGGGGGTGTGTTGGGGGTGGAAATGGAATTATACCCCCGATATAAAACATAAAATATACATATGACTCTATTTATTCCCAAAACAAAGTAAAAAAATTATGAATAAATCTTATGACGTTCAATAATTATAAAAAAAAAATCTTATGACGTTCAATAATTAAAATAAAAACCTAATAACATGGAAAACAATAAAACTGAAAAAAAAAAAAAAATCTTTCGTTTAAAAAAAAAGAAGGGAAGTTTATTTGTTGATTGGTGGATGAAAAATGAATTAAAAATACAAATTAGTTATAAGTATTTTTTTGGAAAAAGAGAAGGGTGTAGATAATTTATACTTTAATGATGGGTGGCCTAAGAAATATGGTTGAAAAAGTAGAATAGGTGATGTTCATGTAGGAAACGACACGACATTTGTCGTTGAAAGTTTGTTGTTGTTTCATGCTTACATTCTCTCTCATTTTAAAATATTTAAAGTAAATTTAATAGATAAATAACAAATTTGTAATAAATAAATAAATAAATATTTTATTGTTATTCATTTTATATATTTATAAGATATGTTATTTACTTTAATAAATTTTAGTAAAAACGCTATTTACTTTTTTTCCCCCTAGTGAAATCAATACATCCCACTAGTTAAATATTATGGAAATATATGTCACATTAATATGAAAATTACATAATAAAAAGAAAATAATTGTGGTGATCCGTGCTCAATAAATCATGTCGTGCTTGATTCGTGTTTATGTAGTGCTCGAGTTTATCCGCATTATTCGCATGATCCCAACCGGTAGGTAGTAACGAGTTTATATCTATCTGTCTTGTTCTTTAAAAGAGCGAATATTACTTTCAATAACATTATTCGTACATTCTTTTATGAACATCATGTGATGCTTTTAACACACATCACGTGACTTTTTAATTTTATTTTTTATTTTTTATTTTTTTATTTTTTTATTTTTACTTTTGTTGGTCTATTACTAGTTGCATTGAAAAGTTTGAATCTTATTAAAGCATTGATAATTTATATATGTGCATCTTATTGTATATATGTGCCTTCTAATTTATATAGAGGTTTAAAAAAGAGAATATAATTTGTAGTTTAACATATGTACCTTTTGATTATGAGGATCTATATAGTAAATCAATACCTACAAGGCTGCAACAACAAAGAGCTTAACTACCATGCTAATGGAGTAGACTAGGGTGGGGCTTGCGTTTCAGAAGAATCCGTGGTGTATCTTAAAAAAAATAAAAATAAAAAATTCCTGCTTGGATGTCAAAGAAATGCAAAGATAAATCAAAATATCTCATATATATATATATATATATATTAAAGAACTAATAATTCTTTTTATCATATTTTGTTTGTTTGTCACGTGATAATTGTATATTTGTTATAACCATCACGTGATGATCACATTATCGTCACGTGAATTTTTTTTTTTTAATTTGATTGTCTATTCTACACACATAAGTTAATAATTGTGAAAAGAGTTATGGCAATGACACGTAGTAATTTTTCAAATGTGACCTTTATAAATCCTTTTTCCTTCTAATTGCTACATTGAGATTATTTTCTCAAGTGTATCCATTTTAAACATCATTTTCCTTCTCAAATATATACACTTTTAAGTGGTTTTTTTTTAAATCTAATTTTCAAATTTTATTTTCTTTTATTTTTTTGTAATGTTATGCTCTACTTATCTTATATTTTCGGACATGTGTATATCTACAAATATATATATATATATATATATATATATAACATGGTTCATTCAAATATTTTTTTTTCCCATATTATAAAAATACCATCTTGCCCATTTTGCCTTTACGAAGTTGCAAAATCAGAAAAGCCAACAACTCATACATCCAATCAAAAGGCGATTATGGGTCGGTAATCCAAAGCTCGACTCTACTTTAACAGATCCCAACACCACCCACAACGACGTTCTCACCGGAATCGTCACCGTCGATCTTCTGCCGTCGGAGGAGGAGACGATGAATCTGCTTCCACCGGAGAGCTCGCAAATGGCGAAGAAACAGGGCTTCAGGTCGCTGAAGCTCGTCAACGTCGACTTGGACCAGGTTCTCGGCGACGAGCCTTTCGGAGTCGACTATGGCAGACTCGACAATGGCCTCTTTTACTACGTCCGCTCCAATTCCAAGCCTCGTATGCGAGCCGCTCTCTCTCTCGCCGTCAAGGCCGGGTATTTCATTTCAACTCCTTCCTCTTCTTTGCCATTTTCTCGGAATTGAGCGAAATGCCGTTTGGCTTGTGAATTTGAATTGTGATTTCGGCTTTGTATTTGGCAAAATTGCGGAATTTTGAGAATTTATGGCTGAAATTTGCAATATACTGTGTCTGAGAAAGAGAAGTAAACAAGAAAATCGTCGTAAATTTCTCTTTCGAGAGCTATGTATCCGTGATTTGTTATGTGATTGAGTTGAGAAAGTGAAATGCCTGCACATCTTTGATAATTCTTGAACAATGGTTTTCATGGCAAAACAACATGTTTTTTTTTTTTTTTCCTGGGATGATCTCCTTTAAGGCTAGGTTTATTTTGGAGTTTGTAATAGGTGAAGAGAAATTTCCATAAAATATATGACAATGCTTGAGTTTGAAATGATTTTTTTTAGTAGTAGAGATTATTGCAAGAGAAACCTGTAAATTGGAACATTGAAGTGCTTATGTATATCTCCGTGTTGATGTACATGTGAATAACTTGATAGTCAAGCTGATTTTTGAGCTGATGGCAGATCAGTTTTGGAAGAGGAGGACGAGCGGGGAGTTGCGCACATAGTTGAGCATCTTGCTTTCAGTGCCACTACAAAATACACGAATCATGATATTGTCAAGTTTCTTGAAAGTATTGGTGCTGAATTTGGTCCTTGCCAGAATGCGGTAACATCTTCTGATGATACAGTTTACGAGCTGTTTGTTCCCGTTGATAAACCTGAACTGTTATCTCAGGCCATTTCAGTCTTGGCAGAATTCAGCACAGAGGTACGGTAAATTTGAAGTTTGATATTTATATAGAAATGTACATATACATATATATATATATATATATACTTGCTGGTGTTTATTAATCTTTTATGCAGATTCGCGTCTCAAAAGATGATTTAGATAAGGAAAGAGGTGCTGTGATGGAAGAATACAGAGGCAGCAGAAATGCCACAGGAAGGATGCAGGATGCAAATTGGATTTTGATGATGGAAGGTTCAAAGGTACAGATACTAGTACTTGTTCACTTCTACCTAGAGGAGATCTTTTGATTTATAATTTGCTATCTATCATTATCACGACATGTCTTAATTGTGATGGGACAATGTCCCATGCAGAGTGCACATGTGCCATGTGGCAATGGAACATTGGAGAGGATGTTCTTTACGTTGTTTGGGTTAAATAACGTCATGTCAGCTGTTGTTTTATACAAACTGCTCTTTTTTTTTTTTCCCCAGTCATTCTTTAGTTTTATTGATGATGAAGATGAACTTAAACATGATGTTGTAGTCAGGATTTAACTGGGAAACTTACATGTAAACTTAGGGTTCTCTCAATTTTATATTATTTCATAGAAGTTTGGGTTGATTGCAGTATGCTGAGCGCTTACCAATTGGATTAGAGAAGGTGATTCGGACAGTGTCAGCAGAGACTGTGAAGCAGTTTTATAAAAAATGGTACCATTTGAGCAATATGGCAGTGATAGCTGTTGGAGATTTTTCTGATACACAGGTTTGATTTCTCAACACGTGAAATTTCATGATGCAATCGCAATTTCGCATTGATTAGCAAGATCTCTCAATGATTTCTCTCTGTCTCTCTCCCCCATGCCTCTCTCTTCCTCAAGAGTGTAGTGGAGTTGATAAAGACTCATTTCGGGCATAAAAATTCAGCACTCGAGCCTCCACTTATACCTACATTTTCAGCTCCATCTCATGAAGAACCACGCTTTTCATGCTTTGTTGAATCTGAAGCTGCTGGGGTTAGTATAAAACAACTATTTTCTGTTTGTTCCAACATTCCTAAATATTCTCAACTCATGACATATGGTGTTGTGTATATTCATATTTTAACAGTCTGCAGTAATGATTAGCTATAAGATGCCAGTGGCTGAGCTGAAGACAGTAAGGGACTATAGAGATTTACTTGCGGAGTCCATGTTTCTCCAAGCTCTGAACCAGAGGTTTTTCAAAATATCTCGTAGAAAGGATCCACCCTATTTCTCATGCTCGGCTTCTGCAGATATTCTTGTTGATCCGTTGAAGGCTTATATTATGACCTCATCTTGCAAAGAAAAAGGGACAATTAGGGCTCTAGAATCAATGCTGATTGAGGTACTCTTTATTCGCTATGGGGAATTTTCCCATTTTCTTTTACTATTCTATTTTAAATGACACCTACATTTTAGATTGCAAGGGTACGACTACATGGCTTTTCAGAACGTGAAATATCTATTGTTCGAGCTCAATTGATGTCAGAGATTGAATCTGCCTATTTGGAGCGTGATCAAATGCAATCAACAAGCTTGCAAGATGAATATTTACAAGTATATTTTGATTTCAATTTTGACGTAGATTCCTAGGCTCCAAATTGTCTTATCATTCATTTCGAAATAGTAACATTTCTAATTTCTTTGGCAGCATTTTCTCCGTGACGAACCTGTAATTGGGATTGAGTACGAAGCTCAACTACAGAAAACTCTTCTTCCTCGTGAGTAGTCTTGCTTCTCTGAATATAGTTTTGGAACAACTGAATCACACTTACATAAATACATATATTTTCTTGTATGATTTTTCTCATTATGGTTTTTTGCATTTATAGATATCTCGGCGTCAGATTTATCAAAATACACAGAGAAGCTACTAACATCATGTAGCTGTGTCATAAAGACAATTGAACCACGAGCTTCTGCAGTTGTACATGATCTTAAAAATGTTGTATCAAAGATAAACGCTCTTGAGAAAGAAAAAAACATTCTCCCGTGGGATGAAGACCAAATTCCAGAAGAGATTGTTAGTCTGAAACCAAATCCAGGGTAATGGAGGACCTCCTGTCCACTTTCAATTGTCTTTAACTTTGTCGTGATTATTATTATTTCTGATTTGGAGCTGCACTTTTCATTTTCCACTTTCATTCATGCGAGTTTCATCCCTGTCCATTTTCCAATTTAGGTGCTCGCTTCTTAAATGTAACTGTTAGGACCCTTTTTAATTCCCTTATTGAGTTTGGGGTGAACGTAGTTGTGATATACTTTAAACTTCTTCTAGTGCTAGAAGGTGGCATATTCTTAACAATTTTGGGAAACATGGGTGTTTTTTAAATATCATATATGATAGCATTTCCGATTTAGAATGCTCTTGAGAAAAATGCAGTTATATTTCCTTTCCCTGTTCTCTCTCCACTCAACTTTTATGTACACGCCCTATCCTTATGCATAATGGTTTTACTAACTTTTTTTCTCCTTAACTGGTGGTAAGTAGTATAATGTATTGATGTGGTTTCTTAGATTCGTTGCGACTTTTTCACTATTAAGGTGTGTTGTTGTATAATTCTTAGATTGTATGAAAAATTTGTTTCAGGTATGTTGTGCAGCAATTTGAATATTCAAATATTGGAGCTACTGAATTATTTCTATCAAATGGCATGAGAGTTTGCTACAAGTGTACCGATTTTCTTGACGACCAGGTATTCTAATATTAATTTGTAAAGCAATTCCTTAAGTTTCAGTTTTCGAAAAAAAAGTGGCGAGGATTCACACTAATGCCAATTGAAGGGTAAAGGATCAGTTCAATTGAAATTTAAAGTTTTTGATTCATCAATATTGCTTTGCTTTGTCTTTTGCCTTCTATTCTGGTTCATTCCATTTGGTTCTGTTTTTGCTAGTTGGAGTTAGATATTGTCAGAGCTTTAGATGCAAGAGTGATAACCCTCATGATTTTGGCCGGATTACACCCTAAACCTTATACTCTCTGTCCTTTTCTTTTATGGTAATGCAAATGTTGCATGATGCTGGAGGTGACTTTTGGCTATTTATCTCTGTCATATTAAGATATAATGGGTCTTTCCCTAAATTTCTGGCTGAAATGCACGCATTTGAAAACTTTTTTTTAATACAAGAAACAGAAAATTTTATTTTTAATAAATAGTATAAACAAAACGACAAGAAGCCATCGCTAGAATTTCCTTGAAATAAACTCAGTCGTTTGGAATGGTTTACTTTAAATGAGTGAATTTTTCGGACTTATTTCATGTGCAATTATAATTCTTATTCACATTTTGATTCAACAGGTTATGTTTACAGGGTTCTCTTATGGCGGTCTATCCGAACTCCCTGAAAGCAACTACTTTTCTTGCTCAATGGGGCCTACTATCGCTGGAGAAATTGGTGTATATGGTTACAGACCATCAGTCCTTATGGATATGCTTGCTGGTAAGAGAGCTGAAGTTGGTAACAAGATTGGAGCATATATGAGAACATTTTCTGCTGATTGTTCACCCGCAGACCTGGAAACTGCATTGCAGGTTTGCCCTGTGCCTCTTGTTCTAAGAATTCTAAAGGCTCAAATGAGCATTATTATGCTAAACGATCCATAAATCTTTCTGTGTGACCATAAGTAGCATGCTTTATTCTGCTTCAAGTGTTTTTAAGCTAAATATCTTATATTATCTATGTTCTTGCAGCTTGTCTACCAACTATTTACAACAGATGTGACACCAGGAGATGAGGATGTGAGAATTGTGATGCAAATGGCAGAAGAAGCAGTTCGTGCTCAAGAGAGGGATCCCTACACTGTTTTTGCAAACCGTGTTAAGGAGCTCAACTATGGAAAATCCTATTTCTTTAGGGTATTCCCTGATTCCTAATTTAGATCAACTAATGCTTTCCTTTATTGGATATTGTCTGGTTGTAACTGTTTGTCAATTTACAATTCTGCAGCCTATTAGATTAAGTGATCTTCAAAAAGTTGATCCACTGAAAGCTTGTGAATATTTCAACAATTGTTTCAAAGACCCCTCAACTTTCACGGTTGTGATTGTTGGAAATATAAATCCCACACTAGCACTTCCTCTGATATTGCAGTATTTGGTAAGTGGAATTCCTTTTTCATTCCACATTGGCCTGGAGACTTTGCTTATTGCGTTAACTGGTTTTGTGATTTGTCAAATAGGGTGGAATACCTAAGCCTCCCGAACCTGTTCTCCATTTCAATCGTGATGACCTCAAAGGCCTTCCATTCACTTTTCCTAAAACAATGATTAGGTAAAGCTATTTCCCAGACACACGGACATGCAGTTTATACCTTAGTTATATATATCACTTAAAAAGGTGCTTCACGTAACAGTTGTCAAACTGGATTGCTTTCGTACAGAAACACACGCACACACATTTACTAAGAGAACTGTTATCTTTTATTTGTATGGAAAGGCAGCATTCATATGCTCTCTCATTGACCATGAATTGTTTACTCCATTTAACATCTCATGTTGGATCTAATGCTCTTTTCTTTGTACAATTCTACCTGAAATATTGGTAAAATCTTATTCACTTGCTAATGGAAGTTGATGTATCCGCATATATTTTGGGGGGCTCGAATTTTTTTTGACACATTGGATGTGCATGTAGGGAATCGGTTTATAGCCCTATGGTGGAAGCACAGTGTTCAGTCCAGCTATGCTTTCCCGTAGAACTGAAGAACGGAGTGATGGTATGCTTCTTCTATTCATCCATTCAGTTAAAGGAGATTATGTAGTAAATCATGATTAAGCCTTTCATGTGTTTTTTCTTTTACTGATCATCCACTATCCGTTTCCTGTTGGGTGAAAAAAATCTAACGGCAGGTTGAAGAGATTCACTTTGTTGGATTCCTGAGCAAACTTCTTGAAACAAAAATAATGCAAGTTCTACGCTTCAAGCACGGACAGGTATGCATTCGCCCCCTTTGTTTTGTTGTTGCTTGTTTTGCTCATCTGATATAGTTTACCTTCTCTATACTGCAGATCTATACTGTAGGTGTTTCAATTTTCCTTGGTGGTAATAAGCCTTCAAGAACTGGTGATGTTCGCGGTGATATCAGCATAAACTTTTCTTGTGATCCAGAAATCGCCTCAAAGCTGGTAGGAATTTAAAATTTTATGGTAATACATTTTCATTTTCTCATTTTTGGTTTAGATGACCAAGTTTCTAGTCATATAGCTCATTAGCATGTGTCTTCTAAATAGGTTGATCTTACTTTGGATGAAATTTTAAGTCTTCAAGAGGAAGGTCCTTCAGATGATGATATTTCAACCATTCTTGAAATTGAACAAAGAGCTCATGAAAATGGAGTTCAGGTAAACTTTATACAAAAAATTGCATTTTGATTTTGGGGTAGAACAACCTTTGGTTTTTTTCAGCTCTAATTTATTGAACTCTAAATTTTGCTGCATTGTCCTTGACAGCCATCCGTAGTATTATTAAGGTTCTTGAATGTGTGAAGTGAATATAGCTCTACGGCACTTAGTTTCTGTTGTGATTCTTTTATTTCTTTCAGGAGAACTATTGGTGGCTGGACAGGATTTTACGCGGCTACCAATCAAGGGTCTATACTGGTGATCTTGGTGCTTCTTTCGAGGTTGGTTCTGAAGTATACTTGTATGCCATCCTGATATCAACTTTTCCTCTATTTCTTAAATTATTCTGCTTTCTTCTGCGTTGATTGCTTAGCCGCATCCCTGTAAATTGGATCTTTATCCAGTTAGATGGGTAATTATCTCGAAAAGAAAAAATTTATATTAAATATATATAAATGAATGTTTATACTATGGTTCTTTCTGTGCACAGATTCAAGATGAAGCCCGTACCAAAGTTAGAAATTGCCTGACACCATCATCAACACAGTCAGCATTACAAAGAATTATGCCTTTTCCTTGCAAGAAACAGTACACGGCCGTGATTTTAATGCCCCAGAAATCTCGTCTTGAATCACTAACATCATTTTTCCGATCCACGCAGATCACTTATGGCAGACAGGCCAAGGTCAGTTACATATTTATTTTGTCATTTCAAACCTTAAAGGATTGCAACCGTTAATCTTGATTGCTCATATCTCATATCCCGATGTTTTTGCTATTCTCGTAACAAGTTTTTCTGGTTTGTGGCAGATATTAGCTGGTCTTGCGGGTCTTACAGTTTTGGTCCTTAGCTTGCGGAGATATTCACAAAGCACCTTGAAATACTAGGAGACATTTTCTTTGCAGAGATTCATATATACTTGGGGAGTACAAAACAGAATTAGGATGGATTTTTACTGCATTGCTTAGATATGGGAGGTATCTTGACTTGATGAAGGTTAAGCTCCCGTTAGAAAGTTAGAGGAGGGTTAGATGCTAGATCGAAAAAACACCGAAAAGAAGAGCAAAAGAAAAATCATCGTCATTGGAATACATATTACTGTTGCATGATTGTATATGATTTTCATCTTCAAGATCCATAGCCCCCGTTCATGAATTTTACTATTTGGAACTAGCATTTAGAGTAGAATATTTGTATGTTCATTGCTGAAAGATTATACAATACAGTGTTGACAAATTAGTTCAGACTTGAATAAAGGAGTAAAAGGACTCAAATTCTGTTGTTGCATAACTGGCCGCTTGTTTCGGATATCAAACTGTGATGTACTCAAATATTATTTGTCATTTTTAATCGAAAATTCAAAGAAAAGTATGATAGATAAATTAGTGTTTTAATTCTTATTTTTTTTTTAATTTTGAACTCAGAGTTGGAGGATTTGAACTCTATGCTTAGTATGAAACTATCATTAGACTAATGTAAAATTAGAGGATTTGGATTATGGTCATGTAAATATGTAAGCATTTACTGCAGCGTTCAAGTTTGGAAAACTAACGTATCCTCTGTAACTTAAATACTTGTTGTCGTTCCGTTTATTTAAAAAACGACAAATCGTTTAGGACTTACAATTTGTTGACTGTTTCATGGCGACAGTTCGTCTAATTAAGCAAAAACTTTACATGCATTAGTTGGAAAACAGCGTATCTTCTGCCGTTTACATGTTTACTTCGTCCTAGTGAAAGCATTTGTAGCTTAATTTGGTGTAAGTTTTGCCTACGAATTTCTGTCGTTTATGCAAGATAAGAAACGGCACAGCATTTGCACTTAAAAAGTGTGCTGTCGTCCCAATCTATTGCCTAAACTACATGTCGTTTTTTAGCTGGTAATTTTCTCTACAGCCTTTTTCTCTCACTTAGAAGTTAAAACTTAAAAACGAAAATGTCGATGTAAATTGGATTTTTTTTTTTTTAATTTCGTTTCAAAGCATATCGTTCTATTGCATGTGTTTTCTTTTTTTTCTTTCTTTTTTTTTTTGGAAGAGATTTTGTGTTCTTTAACTAAATAAAAGTGATTGCACCGTAGCTTAACAATAATTAAACATGATAAAGTGAAAGAGTTCAAATCCAAAAAATCAAAATTAAAAGCATGTCTTTTTTTTTTTTTTTTTTTTTTTTTTTTTTTTTTCGGTTCTTGGAAGGGATGTCGTATTTTCAGTGAAGAGAAAAAAAAACCGACATGTCGTATAAGGGTGCTAAAACGACGTCGTGGCTGACATTGTAACAACGTGGTATAAAAGCCTCTTTACATAGCTTTATCTTGCGACCTAGGGTTTTTGTGCTCCTTTTTAAGTTCGACTGTCATTTCCTCCCACTGCCTCTCTTTGCTGCGTCCCCCAAACCCTAACTCCCCAGGTCTGCTCTCTCTCTCTCTCTCTCTCTCTCTCTCTCTCTCTCTCTCTCTCTCTCTCTTGTTCCCAGTGTTCAGGCCTAAAATTCAAGGAAAGGAAAAAAATTGAAAACAATCTTTTGTTTTTTTTTTTTTCCTGGTTTTGCTTTCGATTTTGAGTAATGGCGGCTCCTTTTTGTCGATAATCTAGTTGTTGTGTAGAAAATTTGAAATTTTGACAAATTCAGAGCCAAGTTCTGGGTAATCTGATTCAGCGTGTGATTTGCAGGTAGTTTGAAAGGAAGAGAACTAGGGAAAAAAAAATGGTTGAGAAGACCAAGGGTAGGAAGGAGGAGGTGGTCACCCGGGAGTACACCATCAACCTCCACAAGCGCTTGCACGGGTGGTAAGTGTTGATTTATTTTTCTTTTTCTTTTTCTTAATGCTTTTTATTTGATTTTTAATGCACTAACCATGTATTTCATATTCCATTGAATGAGATATAGGAGGATTCATTGGAGGAATAACGTTTTTTGCATCTTATGATTGTTATAAGGCACTTTGTAGGGGCGTTTTCCCCCCGGGTGGGGGGGGGGGTTGTGATTTTTTGCTTGTTAGTGTTCTTTTGCTATGAAATCGGTTATCAAATTATTTTTTGTTATATTTTCAATTTGGGACTTGTGAAGATTTTTCCTGTAATCGTGGTTGTTTTTATGTGTTGGAGTTTGGAAAATTGTTATTGAGATCTTTGATCAACAAATTGTTACTTGGGTGGTGATTAATCAGATATTAAAACAGAGAAAGATGATTCTGGGTTTGATGCTGTATGTATTGATTAAGTTGTGGTTGTGTTTGTTAATGACATTTTGAAGTTATTTATGGGGTAGATGGGGCTTCAAGATGGAAAATGGCTTTTAGGAAATTATTGCAAAATCTTGGTTGACAGGTTTAGTAGTGGTTGATTGATTCAATTCCATTCCCGTGGCATGAATTGGAATCTATTGCGTTTGGAAGACAGTATATCTCGTGTAAAATTAATATCATAGTTGTGAATCGAGCATTGTTTCTGTATTCTTTGTGTCTAAAGCATGGGATGGACCAAACCTTTTTTCATATTCAGAATCTTGTTTAGTTTGTAATATATTATGATGAGAGCAAAAATAACTCTTTTCCTTTGTTATTTTGAAAAAAAAAATTAGTACTTTCAAGAAGAAGGCTCCCAATGCCATTAAGGAGATCAGGAAGTTTGCGCAGAAGGCCATGGGAACAAATGACGTGAGAGTGGATGTGAAGCTGAACAAGCAAATCTGGAGCAGAGGTATCAGGAGTGTTCCCAGAAGGATCAGGGTTCGCATTGCACGCAAGAGGAACGATGACGAGGATGCTAAGGAAGAGCTTTACTCCCTTGTTACCGTCGCGGAGATCCCAGCGGAAGGACTGAAGGGATTGGGAACCAAGGTCATTGAAGAAGATGATTGATTTATTTGTCTGTTTTTTAAGTAAACGTGTCCTTGATAGGCAGTAAAAGAATTTACATGAGCTTTTTGCCTAGCTTTAGAGGTTTTACAAGACATGGTGAAGACTTGCTCTTTCAACTGTTTGGATTATTGTGTTTCTATTTAAAATTTTGTTTTTGGAGTTTACTTTTTGTTTTCTCGTATGTTTTAATGAGATTTTGTTAAGTCAAGCCAATCTTAGTTTTCCTATTTTACTTTCAACATGAATGCTGTAGCAACGATTTCGTGTATGTTTAACTATATGATTGAAACTAACTAGTTAAAGAGAGAGTGATTGACGCTGAAACTTTAACAAATAATTTCAGAGTGACCATAAAGCAATGGTATTTGAACAAATTAATAACAAATGATTCACGGAAGATAAAGCCTTCCACACTACAAAAGCTGCTGCCAAAGTGCAGTGTAATCACAGTCGCACCCTAGCATGATCTTTGCAGTATATCCATTTCCTCCATTGTCGATTGCATTTGCCTGCTCAAAACGGCTTTCAGTTTCCATTTAGTTTCGTCACCCGACTCAAATGAACTTGAAAGACGAATGATATTAGTTCGGAAAAGAACTTTTATCTGGCCTTGTAAACATACATGTAGTTGCGAAGTTTTCTTATTTCTTCGGATGATTCATCAAGTACGTGATCCAAATACAACGAGATCCCAGCTCCGCTGCAAATCCAATGTGTAATTTTCAGTGCATATGAATCCAAAATTTACAGACAACTTATGCAATAAAAATCATGATGTACCTAAGAGGTCCAAACGGAAGCCAAATAACATCCCACCGGAACCTTGGCATTCTACAAAAAATCATGTCGATAAGCAATTAATCAGTTGGTGAAGAATGGTTATATCCCAGCTAAATCCTCCCTAAAAACCGCAGTAGTGAAAAATAAACAATTTAGTACCACGACATATACTCCTGTTAAAAAAGGATCATGGTTCAGGCTACAAAACTTGAAATATAAAAGAGTATATTCAGTTTGAATTTGATCATATCAATGCAAAGCTGACAAGAGAGGAGATTCTTCTTATCAACATTTCATCACTTCTCATCATCTGCCTATCTCCTTGAATATATAATGTAGATTGTTTCTTTCTCTAGAAAATGATAGAGGTGTCCGCTATCACATACCTCAACATGTAATATAACCAAAAAACGGCAAGTACCATGCCGATAAAGCATGAATACCAGATCCAACGCCTGTGATGCCTCGAGTCATGAAGCAGTCCTACGATGGCCAAGGAACATGCTACAACAGCCACCCAATCTGATAAAAACATCAATCTAATTAGTCAGATATCGCAGCTGAAACACCCTTGTTTGTTGAGCACTTGAAGCTTAATGCTACAGAAATTTCTTGCCAAATCACATGCATTGTGATTGAGCATTGAGCTCATGAACAATGGAAAAAGATATCAGTTAGGTATCAGAAAAACCTGCACATATGATCATCCATGAGTCCACCTCCTCCATGAAGTAAGCATGATAACGCTGTGCATCAAACGACAGAAAACAAGTATATGATCACTCGAGCAAATATGCTATCTTCGAAAAAAGAAAACTGCCATTGTGATTGTATTACCAAATCCGAATTTCGTCTTTGTTAACCAGAAAGATTACAGAGCTAAGCATATGAGGGAACTACATAAGCAAAAAACGAATGTTTGATATTCACCATTAAAACTGTTTCTTTTGATTTGACTTTTAAAACTATAACGCGATTTCTCGACCCTCCAGTAGTAAATCCCAAAGAATCTAGTGTAAAAGGAAGGAAAAAAAAAATATTAATGAATTCTGAATGCCAGCATCAGTAGAAACATGACAGTTTCACCATGCCCAGTGGATAATATACGCGAATATTTTCATCAAACTATTGCTTTTAACAAAGACAAAATAATTTGTTTATGTCCCAAACTGCATAGATATGGTAATTCATCGAAAGCAAAGATCCTTAATCCATGAAAATCAAATCATACCAGTTCCCATGGAGATGCAACCTGCTGAAAGATGGAGTATACAAGCAAACCCGCGAAACAGAAGAGAAGCACAACAAATACACTCTACATAAAACATCCCAAAAAATAAAATAAAAAATAAAAAAAATCTGTGTTAAAGAAAGAAAAACTAAGTAGAAGAATATCTCAGTCAAATAAGATAAATAAATAAATATATATATATATATATATATATACACACCCTCCACAGACGACTCTGCTTGGCATGGCTGCTTTCGAAAGAACGAACCAATTCCTCTTGTTCTGTAAAATTACACAATTAAGAAAACAAAATAAAAAATTTCTCCTCCTTTTTGCTTCTGAACTAACAAAGGCGGTTCATTGGCCTTACCAAATCGAAAGTTTCAAGCTTTACCACAATCAGATCAAAAAGAGATAAAGAAAGTGTCAACAAAATCGGAAACTTCATATTTTCTATTTGAACATTTCTCGGCAACCAAACATGGAAAATGAAGCAGAAACGGAGCGAGAGAGAAATCAACCTTGGGTGTCCATAGGGAGATTATCGTCTCTAGTTGGGAGAGAGAGTTCATCTTCTGCAGATTTTCTCCACTGTCTGGCCAGTTTCTTCATTTTTTTTTATTTTTTTTTATTTTTATTTTTTATTTTTATGATTTCTTCTTCGACTTTTCTTTTCGTTCCTTGTTCTTTTTGGTCCGCTAGAGAAAATGAAATTTGGATCTTATACCATACGGCTGTCTAAGACGACACAGTTTTGAGTTTTTGAGTCTAGGTCTATTTGTCAGATGTTTTACTTTTAATTTTTAGTTTTTAATAAAAAAAATAAATAAAAATTATGATTTTTCAGTAAATATTTAAAATTAAAAAATTTTTGAAATCAAAATAATTTTTAAAATTTTTTAATAAATAATAAAAATATTAAAATACAAATTTATAATGTATAATTTTTTTATTACAAATTTTAAAGTTTATTTAAAGGAATTTTTATCAGAAATCATATATATATTTTTTATTTTGACAAGAAATATTTTTTAATATTAGAAACTCTTCTAACAGATTATCCAAATATTTTCAAAAATTACATTTCTAACTTAGAAAGTCAAAAGCAGTTTCTAAAAAACTCTACCAAACAGGCTCTCTGACTACGTTTACATCTTTCTAGTTTGGATTAATTTCATTGTTTATTCCCCATTATAGGTCTAATCTCATTTTCATTTCTAAGCTTAAAACAATTCAGAATCAATTTTAAGACCGATATATAAATGATCTCTTTTCACCTTTTAACTGCTACAAGACTTAACTACAATGCACGTCCAAAATCACATGTGTTTTCAGGATTTTTAACTCCTAAAAATAAAAATTGAAATTTAACAAAAGGTTTTAGGATGCGAAAGAAAATAACAAAAAATTAACCTTGATTAGTGACTAAAAATCTAAAATGCACTTTTGATTTTCCATCTTTTTTTTAAATAATATTTTAGACCGAAAGACTAAAATAGGATTTTTTTTTTTTTTTTTTTTTTTACAGTTTGCAGAATATAATAAAATTTGACAGAAAGTTCATAAACTAAAAATTAAATTAACCCATAATTTTGGTTTTTTTAATTAAATAATTTTCAAAATCTTTTTTTTTTTTTCCATCTTTCCTTAAATTTCTTGTTTTTTCTTCCGTACTAATAGAAAGCACGTATAAGACCGGATATAATTATTTATCTAGAAAATTGTAGTAAATAATATTTTTTACAAAAATAATTGAAGTAACTAATAATATTTTAAAAATATTTCAAATAAATATTAAATTTAACACATAAATTTAAAATTTATTAAGATAAATAATAAATTTATAAGATCTAAATAAATCATTTATCTAATAAGTTTATTATTTACTGTTAATTATTTCAAATATATAAAAAAACATATTATTTACTTTATTTATTTTTTTAAAAATTACTATTTATTTTAATTATTTTTTAAAAATTGTTATTTGCTTCTTTCTCCCTTTATTTATTTATTTTATAAAAAGAGACTGGCTGTATTAATTTTTGAAATACAATGGTTGTATTTTTAAATATCATATAGTTTATACTTACTTTTGGTACATGAGATTTTATTAGGTGATTTTTAAATGGTTTTATTTCTTTAAAATAAAAAAAATAACTACTAGATTTCCTTTTTTTTAGATATAAATAAACTTAAATAAAAATTTAAATACAAAATTGCCCACATTTCTTTTTATTTGTATATATTTAAATTTAGGAATAATAGATATTCGAATTTTATAATTTATAATTAAATGATAACATTTTTTTCCAATAAAAACGGGTTAATTATGTTATACCCTTTTTCTTTTAAACAAGTTATATCCACTTTTGATTTTTCTGATGATTATCATCAGAATATTGAACATAAATTTCCGCAAAATTTTTTTTTTTTTTCCAAACATTAAGTTATATCCATTTTTTTAACTTAAAAATTGGAAAAAACAGTTGAATGAGATAAATTTAAATATCATTATACTAATATGATATAAAAAATTAACACTAGATTAATAGAATATAAAACTAAATTAAAGTTAGTTAAAATTTATGTTAATTGATTAAGAGTAGAAAGTTTATATCAAGATGATCAATAGATAAAAAATAAAAAAATAAAAAAATAAAAAAAAAGAGGTTATTTATGTAATCTTGTCTTAAAAATTTCCACAAAATTGTTTTTCGAAAGATTTAAGAAGTCCAAGTCCTCTGATTGGGCTTTGTTACTTTCTAGTTATAGTGGGCTTGGATCGAACAATAGCCCGCAATAACCATCCATACTATAAAAAGCCTTCTAAAACCCAAACCCTAGATTTCTCATTCTCTGCTTCAACAGATCACTCTAAGCTCGCGGCAAACGAGGAAGGAGATTCGCAGCCGAACAACAACGCTACCAAATCCGCCATGGGTAAACCTCTAAGCTTCTTCTCTTCAGATCTTCCCTTCCTTTCTTCTGTAAATTTTGTTCCTTTTTTTCTTTTCTTTTTTTTTTTCCTCCCCTGATTTTGGGCTCGATTTTGCAGGTAAGGTTCACGGATCTCTGGCTCGTGCCGGTAAGGTGAGAGGGCAAACCCCCAAAGTCGCTAAGCAAGACAAGAAGAAGAAGCCCCGTGGACGCGCTCACAAGCGCATGCAATACAACCGCCGATTCGTCACCGCCGGTTAGTTTTCTCAATCTAGGGTTTTTTTTTAAAGGTCAAATTTTTGTTTATTTTTGAGAAACCTGGTTTCGGATTTTGATTGGTTTTTCGGTTTGTTTGTCTGTTTTTTTGCAGTGGTTGGTTTCGGCAAGAAGAGGGGACCCAACTCGTCCGAGAAGTAAGCTGGAATTAAGAGTACGACGAGCTTTCTTTAGATTGTTAATGGAGGCTTGGTTTTTTGGGTTCTTGGCAATTTGTCTTTGAGTTTTTATTTTCTTTTTAAGACCCTTTTTACTGGTTTAGTAGTTTCTGGAGATTTTGAGTCCTGAATTATTGTTATCAATGTTAAAGTAATGCTTTAGTTTAATGAATCAGAATTAATGTGAATTTGTTTCTCACTGTTGTTTTCTTGAATTATCGGTTCCCTTTTTGCATCATTTCGATTTACTTGTTTGGCTTCGTGGTAAACCTTCTTGTGGATATTATTTGCAAAGTTGATGATTTTGGTTTGTCACATGAGATTAAATACATAATGTGTGATAATAATTGGGCAGAATGAGGATTGGATTGGGAGTTATTAGGTTCTGTTGAAGTAGAAAGACGCCGTTTTAGTGGCCGATGCGTTTAAATGATTTTCCTATTCATATTGCTGTTCAGATAAAGAGAAACGTTAGTTAATGAGAACTCTTTGTATCGACAATACGAATAGCACTAAATCATGTTATAAGATTGGAAGATTGGCCTCTTGGTGACCTCTCTGATCAAACACTGGATGACGATTTATTCAAGTTATTGATAAATCTCTAATTGGAAACATCTTTTTTTTTTTTGGGAAATTGGGGGTTAGGGGATTTAAACTCTTCAACTTTGGGTGGAGTAAGTGGTGAATTACCGTTAGGTTATGTCTGGAACTACAATTTGATATATCTTTTGTTTGCTGAATTTGTTATCCATTGTCCAAATACAAAGACCTGTTTGAATTCCTGCTAAGTAGTTTTCTTTTCCGGTTATTTTGCGAGTGAGCCATTGTTTATATTGACTTGCTATTATTAGGCCAGATAAGTCTCTATTTTTTTAATTATTCAGGCGAATAAAATCTTATGATTATGAAAGAGCTCAACGGGACCTGCCCCCTCCTTACTTTGTCTCCTTCGAGTTGAGTTCTTATGCTTTCATGTCATGTCTACAACCCAATACACTCAATTACTGAAGGGATGAACCCAATTCAAAATATGAACCTTAATTAAATTTGTCTCCTTTGAGTTGAGTTCTTATGCTTTCATGTCATGTCTACAACCCAATACACTCTATTACTGAAGGGATGAACCCAATTCAAAATATGAACCTTAATTAAATTGATCACAAGAATACTAGTCTACAACCCAATACGCTCGATTACTGAAGGGCAATTCAAGAATACTAGTTAACAGGACCTAATATCCAAAGAGGAAAGGCCCTTTCGGAGTCGCTTGATTGGGTTACTCTCACGATCGGATTGTAGTTTAATAGGTTTTTTAATTATCAATTGGGGTCCCTCATAATATAGGGCATGAAGAGGGGAATGCCAATATCTCTTGGTATTAAGTCTATAGAAGGAAATGAATATTAAATTTACTTGTGAATTCTTTATAAGTTTCCATTTGCTAATATGCTGCTCCTGTAGTATAAAAGGATATTAGAGTACTTGCATTAACAAAATTAACAAGTAAACACTATAAAGTCAAATGAGATTGTTACCTTTTTACAACATCTAAGGGCGAAGTAAATATTAAAAAGGAAATCAATAATCCTCCTTCATATTCATTTATTTTGCTTTTAAGCCATCCTTAAAGTAGAAATTAATTTGAAGGGGAAGATGTTGGGTCAATTTCCCTGATCAATATCCAATTTTCATGTGTCCTCACGTATCCCGACGCCTTGAAGGTAAACAGGGGATCTAAATGCCACCTTTTCCTTAAGATTTTGAACTTCTATGTTTGGTAGGAGGGGTGGAGAGGAGGGAGGAAAATGTGAAGGATGAAGTGGATTACAGGAATCGGTCAAGTTGGTTGATAAGAGGGAGAGAGAGTTAAAATGGATGAATGATAATTTTTTATAATTATTATATTTTCCATTTATATAATCTTTTTAAAACTTCTTTGAAGACAGATATGTCTTTTCAATTTAAAAAAGCAAAGGAGAGCCCGGAGGGAGATGGTCCCTACATCTCTCCTCTCTTTCCTCTCTTCTCCCAACCATCCTCCAACCAAATACACTAAATATAACAGGTATGGAGGCGAGGCAAGGACACTACCACAGTCCATATTTCATTAAGACAATTTCACTGGACGCCAGCTGAAAGAGCAGAACTTCCTCAACACCATCTGGAAGTACAACAAGAGCGGAATTTCGTTGACACCTTCCGAGTACAACAGAACTCCAAAATTCGGGTCCTCTGAGGTGGGTTTAGAGTTTCTGCACACAGACTTGCTGCACTGTACCAAGTCTGCTATAAATACGACATGTCTCATTGCCTTGCAGGCGTGTTGCCCTCAACAAGAAGCCTTAACACCCAACCGACTTGAACGTCAAAGTGCATGCCTTGTGCAAATGGACAATCGGCGAACCCTAAGGTCGAGCACAATGGTAGACGATGTGATCACTTTCTTAATTAAATGAACCCTAAGACAGAGCACGATGGCCGACGATATGGTCACTTTATTAATTAAAACTTGAGGCTTAAAATAACTTTTAAAAAAAATGCCTGCAAATCGAGTTGCATGGCAATTTCGTTTTGGTGCCTTCCAATCCGTGCCACGTGACAAGCCGATGCCCTGAGTTGAAGCTTTCACGTTCTCCATCTTGCCTTCAAATCTCTCAAGCAAAACAAGGGCTATCTATGTTCTGGTGTTGGCGGTTACAATTGTTTACTCCAACAAGCTTTTTCACTCAGCGTTATTTCAAAGAGAAACCATATTGTACATCTGAGATATTTTAGTTTTCTGGTCCACAAATCTAAAATAATAAGAAAAAAAAGTTTGTTGGGGGGGGGTTTGAAAAGGAGCTTCCACTGACAACTAAAGTTTAAAGAGATTTTAATTAGTTGGTTAACACTTTTAACACCGTTCATCTTGTTCTGCAAGGGGCCCAAATTTAACCCTGAAAGATTAAATAGATTGGTATTTGGTAACCAAAAGAAAGAAAGCAAAAAGATGAGGCAATTAAAGGATCACACAACGAAATTGCTTTATAACATAAAAGCAAATTAGTGAATATATACCCTTAACTTCTTTACTTTTGCGCCCTTTTTCTTGGACATTTATCCTTTTTTAAGTTGAAATTACAATTAGTTGGAGAAAATGAAGATGAAAATCTTATCCCCGCTTGGTGCAACCATTTGTCAACATATGGACCATCCTATTTGAATGGTCCATCCGAATACGGGTTTGCTTGCACAATTGGAAATGAAACATCCAAATGTCATTTAAGTTTTTATTCTTAAATGGTAAAAAGTCATCCCCAAAATTCATATATCCCCTACACTATGTTGAAAAAATTTTGAAAAACATCATAGATGATTATTTTTTAACCCCTCTCGTGCCTTTTCAGATAACTATTTTCAAATGCATATTTATATATATCTATCTAAATGCTATATTTGGAATGAATTCGGATGATGGTTCAAAATTTTTTCCTATGAGCCTCAGATCATGCTTCAACTTGCATCACATTGATCGGATCATCAGAGGGGGAAAAAAAAAGGTTTCGCGGAAAGTTTCATAAGTGGTTATAAATTGAAATTGTTAATCAAATCACTCCTGATTTTTTTTCTTAATTTTTAGGGGGTCAAATATGATTGCCAAAAAAACCACATCCTCCAGAAAGTTGAAAAACCAGCAAGAGAAACGTACTGTACAATTGAGATTTTCAATGACGAGGAAGAAGAATCGATCAAAATATTGTTCAGTTTCATTGTATCTATATAAATATACACGAATTATAAATCGAAGGAATTGAAGAAGTGAAATGAATAATCTACTTTTGCTTTATAATTATTTCCTTATTTTAGAGCAAACTTTTGCCTGTACAACAAACATACAATCCATCACAATCCTTCATTCAAGAAAAGCAATTTCCCAATGTAGTTATTATGATATTTTTGGATTAAAAAAAAAGAATAAAAAGAAGAGGCAACTAAAAAAGGTAGAAAATTACAGTCTTATAATTTTGTCATACATATCAGTTCATATACATATGATAAAATTATTATTAAAAAAAAAAAAAAAAAAAAACCCTGAATCAAAAACTACAAGGAAATCTGATCAGTCAGATTTCATTTAGGCTGCAACTTTAAACTCTTATCAGACATCACCTATTCTTCAACACCTAAATCCAAAAACACCAATGTTAGGAAAGAAAAAAATATATATTTATATAAGTTATATATATGTATATGTGTGTGTGGGTGTGTAAAGAACCATAAAAAAGAGGAGAGAATTAAATTACCTTCGAGTGGAAGTACCCTTGCAGTAGAGGACCACAGCATCAAGATTCTCCTTACGTTCTTCAGCATTCATTGCAGTGTAATAGGTATTATTATTACCATTGTTTTTATGGTTATTAGTACTAGAATGAAACTGAGCTTCCAAACTTCTTGTGTTGGACAAGGCTTTACACGGCTTCGTCTTTTGCTTCTCTTTCTTTGAGGGCCTTATTGCATAATGATGAGGATGATAATGCTGATGATGATGATAATGGTGGTGATCTGTTGGAGGCTCGAAGCACGTCCAATAGCGCTTCACTGACATCCAAAAACTTCCCTTGCCGTGCCTCTCTAGATCGCTGAAGTACAGAGGGGAAGGCGCCGGTGAAAAGGACGACAATGGCACCGCAGACGAGTAGCTGTTCCGAGCGGGGACTGGCGAACATGAAGCTTCAGTAGAGGAGTGTCTGTGATCGAGGGTTGGAGTTTTGAAGGATTTTGTTGGCTCCAAAATCCAGCTGTCTTGTGCTATGTCGTATTTCAACTCTAGAGCTTCCATTGAAAAGTTTATCACCTTTTTTTTTTTTTAATTTTTTTTAATTTTTCTATTGAAAGAAGATGAGGCATTTTATTGTGAAGGATAGATAAGGTCTTTTGGTGATTTATTTGGGTGTCCAAAACTTTCTTTTTGAAATGGTGTTTTTTGATTACTTTCCTGTAATATGGGATATGCATTCTGACGATTAGATTTGGAGAGAAATCACATTATTATATTGAACTGTCTTTATTACTTATTGTATATTTCTTGATTTTAAGAGATTGGTTAGCATCAGATAACTTACCAGATTCGGTTTTCTTTGTTCTCAGTCCATAAACACATCTACATTAACTTTATTTGTGTTCACTTCTCTTTTTATTTATTTTTTGTTTTATTTTCTTAATTATAAAATCCCTTCTCTCCCACTTCATACCACAAAATGCACTGTTTTTTATAGAGAGAGATGCTTTCATATCTTCTTAACTCAAAATTGCTAGGGAGAGGAAAGGTTCCTTTTTTTGTTTTAGGGTACTTAGTTAAGCAGTTTCTTTTATCTACAATAGAGGTAGAGATTTGGGATAAAGGTTGAGTTAGGGAAAAGTAAAAATAAAAATATAATATAATAAACGACAGTTTTAATTATTGCCACTGGCTTTTTACTTCCCATGACCCCATCATTTAGGAAAACAGTTTAATCGGGCCCCCCAAAAGAAAAGAAAGGAAAAAAAAAAAAAAAAGGGAAAGTTTGGATGGGTTATTTACTACCTTTTCTCAGCAGAAATCCTTAAAAGCTTTTTCTTGGTTAAGAGAAAAATCCAAAAGAACCTCTCATTTCACAATTTTCAACATGTCATCCTTTCATTATTTTTTTTGCTAGAAAAAAATGATGAAAATTGATGAATGTTGATGAAAAAGGCTGAAGCAATGGTTTTGACGTATTTCTGTGAAAGACCACTCATTGATACTTCCTTTTTCGGTTTTAGCTTCCTTTTTCCCTAGATTCTTGGCTGCCGCTGGCAGAGAAAGCTCGAAAAGCTTCCTTTCATTCGCTTCGTGGGAGCCACAGTGTTTTACTATGTTTAACCATCAAGAGGGCGTTCAGAATTTTCTACTATCTTTTTGTGATCAATGTCGTTGTATGAGTATACAGCTACATCTGTTACCCTTCTGTTATCAATGTCGTTGTACTCGTGAGTATACAGATACATACATCTATAAGGTTGTGTGCATGTAACATAATATATATATATATATATATTTTAATGTTTGTATACACATATAAAAGCATCATATTTACTTTCTGTTGCCATCTTTGCAAGTAGTCTATTCAAATGGCAAGTAAAGTTTTTGAATCTCTCAAGGGAAAGTTAAACATCCAGCTGCAAGTTTGAAGTGATCAGATCAAAAACTTTTCTTTTCTTTTTTATTTTTTATTTTTTATGTTATGTTATTTTCGATCAATTGGTGCACGGAAGGTACATAGGGCAACGCCTGCGCGTTACATGAGATAGGTTGGCCGAAATTACTAAATATACAGGTGGAGTAATTTCCAGCCTCAAATTCACAAGCCCTTTGGAGATTTGAAACTTTTTCCATTAGCAGATAACTTTAATAATAAGAACTCAAGGCATTGCAGCGTGACCACACTTTCCACTTATTACTGGCTCGAAACTCCCAGCCCCGGCCAGGACAGGGCCAGCCCCCGAGGCTACCGAGCCAATTGTGTACTCGGTACTGGCGTGCAAGCCGAAGATGGCGCCAACATTCTCCAGTACTCCTGCATCTACTATCTTCTTTGCACCCGCACCTCCTTCCTCAGCTGGTTGGAAAACAAGCATAACTGTTCCCTGTAAGACGTATATTTTTTGGGAAAAATGATCTTTCAAGGGACTTGTGGTTATTTCCATTGTAGGCAATTTCGAAAAAAACAAACGTAGACTCCAGCGAATGAATCCGTATGAGGACATACAGACTCCATAAAGTAGTACACAAGCTTAAACAATCCGATACAAACAATGACAAAAAAAAAAAAAAAAAAAAAACCTGCAATTCGTGGCGATGTTCGATGTTGTTGAAGAATGTTGGCAGCACCAAGAAGCATGGCAACATGAGCATCATGACCACAAGCATTTACTCTTGGGCTCCCGCTCCACACTCTCCTACTACAATTTAAAGCCCAATCACCTTTGACATTCCCTCACCAACTTACAGCAAAAAATAAAAAAATAAAAAGAGTATCCGAGAATTCTACAGCCCCTCCATAGAAAATTGTCCTTAAAAGTCGTACTTTTTTTAATTGGATATGATTCAGAGATGTCCTATACAGCTATGATATTTTTTTCATATTAATTAGTCAAAACTTTCACATAAATTATGTGGGCATTGTATGATAACTACTACTACTAGTGACTTCACATAGAAAAATCTAATGACCCCATGAGCCTGGATAGCCAGAGCATCCATATCGGCACGAAGAGCGACAAACGGCGGCGAACAGGCGTCGACGAATCCGACAACGCCGGTTTCAGCAACTGGGTATGGGTAAGGAATGTCCATCCTGTCGAGTTCGTCCCTGAAAAGCTTCCCGGTCTCGGATTGGATGGTGGGAATCAGGAGGAAAATTCACGAGAACCCGGAACTCGGGTACGAGGAATTCGAGACCGGGAAGCTTTATATATTTTTAATGTTTGTATACGCATATAAAAGCATCATATTTACTTTCTGTTGCCATCTTTGCAAGTAGTCTATTCAAATGGCAAGTAAAGTTTTTGAATATCTCCCAAGGGAAAGTTAAACATCCAGCTGCAAGTTTGAAGTGATCAGATCAAAACCTTTTCTTTTCTTTTTTCTTTTTTATTTTTTATGTATGTTATTTTCGATCAATTGGTGCACGGAAGGTACATAGGGCAACGCCTGCGCGTTACATGAGATAGGTTGGCCGAAATTACTAATAGCAAATCAGATATACAGGTGGAGTAATTTCCAGCCTCAAATTCACAAGCCCTTTGGAGATTTGAAACTTTTTCCATTAGCAGATAACTTTAATAATAAGAACTCAAGGCGCTTCACAATTCATCGTGAGAGGTCCCTTCGATGAAGGAGGCTCGGGTTGACGTTAAAGTAGGTACCTTGCCGCCAATGATGCATGCAATGCAGCTCCATACAGTAGTACATCCTCGTTGACTTTGAAGAAAGGTGAATGTTCATCTGCAAATGGTCTTTTCTTATCATCAGCCATCCCTACATAAAGCACGTATCCGGGAATCACCTCTTGATAGAATGGGAAGTCCTCTGCGCCCATCTCTGGTTTCATTTCTTTTATGCTCTTGGTTCCCAGCATTTGCTCTGCAACATTTTGTAAGTTCTCGTGGAGACGTTTGTCGTTTATAGTCACGGGATAGAAGTGCTTCTCACCATCTGAACTATATATAACAGTTGCATTGCATCTGTGTACACTGGCTTGCCTTGTAATAACCTGTCACATGTATTTCAAAAGAGCTATACATGTTCTTCCATCTATTATTTAACATGAATATAGGCGACTCTACGAAAAAGAAAGAGGAGAAAAGTGGGAACAGAACATATTTTTGACTTTCAAGACAGGAAAACTAAAGCAGTAGTAACCAAGAAGCATACCTCCTCGATTCGTTGTTTGAGTTGAATAAAGCTGTCTTTCGAAAATGCCCTGAAAGTGCCACCAATTGTAACGGAATCTGGAATAACATCGAAAGCACCACCCCCTTGAAATGTCGCCTACATTCGTAAGTCGAATGTGCTAATAGTTGAACTAGTTGATTTATTACGATTCAGGGACTAATTCAACAAAAAGACAAGCAGCTGGGTAAAGAGACAACCAGCGAATCCAAGGGATCAGTTTCACGAGAAACAAGATGTTGCAAACTAATGATTACTTTTGAAGCAGCTAAGATTGGATCTATGGTGTGCTGCAGCATTGCAGCGTGACCACACTTTCCACTTATTACTGGCTCGGAACTCCCAGGCCCGGCCAGGACAGGGCCAGCCTCCGAGGCTACCGAGCCCATTGTGTACTCGGTACTGGCGTGCAAGCTGAAGATGGCGCCAACATTCTCCGGTACTCCTGCATCTACTATCTTCTTTGCACCCGCACCTCCTTCCTCAGCTGGTTGGAAAACAAGCATAACTGTTCCCTGTAAGACGTATATTTTTGGAAAAATGATCTGTCAAGGGACTTGTGGTTATCTCCATTGTAGGAAATTTTGAAAAAACAAACGTAGACTCCAGCGAATGAATCCGTATGCGACATACAGACTCCATAAAGTAGTACACAAGCTTAAACAATCAGGTACAAACAATGACAAAAAAAAAAAAAAAAAAAAAAAACCTGCAATTCGTGGCGATGTTTGATGTTGTTGAAGAATGTTGGCAGCACCAAGAAGCATGGCAATGTGAGCATCATGACCACAAGCATTTACTCTAGGGCTCCCACTCCACACTCTCCTACTACAATTTAAAGCCCAATCACCTCTGACATTCCCTCACCAACTTACAGCAAAAAATAAAAAAACAAAAAGAGTATCCGAGAATTCTACAGCCCCTCCATAGAAAATTGTCCTTAAAAGTTGTACTTTTTTTAATTGGATATGATTCAGAGATGTCCTATACAGCTATGATATTTTTTTTCATATTAATTAGTCAAAACTTTCACATAAATTATGTGGGCATTGTATGATTACTACTACTACTAGTGACTTCACATAGAAAAATCTAATGACCCCATGAGCCTGGATAGCCAGAGCATCCATATCGGCTCGAAGAGCGACAAACGGCAGCGAACCGGCGCCGACGAATCCGACGACGCGGGTTTCAGCAACTGGGTATGTGTAAGGAATGTCCATCTTGTCGAGCTCGTCCCTGATAAGCTTCCCGGTCTCGAATTCCTCATACCCGAGTTCCGGGTTCTCGTGAATTTTCCTCCTGATTCCCACCATCCAATCAAAAAGCTCCGGCCGTCGAGCCAAGTCGAGGAATTTCACGGGCGGGTGGTGATGGGCAAACCGGTGGCGCAAAAACCGAAAGAGAATCGAAAAGCAGAGAGACCCCATTTGAGGAGGAAAGCCATGGGCGTTTGCTAAAGAGAATGATGAGATTTTGTTTTTGTTGGTGGATCGAAGAGAAACGGCTTTCGGGGGGGCTGTGAAGACGAAGAACGAATAATAAAATTGATAATAATAATAATAATAATAAGAATATATTATGGAAGTCGAAGCACTGGTGACTGAAAATGGTTCAGCTGAGCTCACCATGTGCGATGGACTCGAACGCGACGTTTTGGGGCTGTTGCCTGTATGACTCTGCACCCGAGTGAAGACTCTGTGCTTCCATGTCGAATTTCGGAGTTTTTTTCATTGTCACAAATGTAGTTTTGAACTATTGAGGTTTCGTATTTATTTATTTATATTTTTTTTTTTTTTTTTTTTTTTTTTTTTTTTATTATTAATATTATAATTATTATAAATAAAGGACGTTGTCGTTAAGATTATTTAAGTTTAACAGTGGGCAACTTTTTTTTTTTTTTTTGGATTCTTTTTATTATTATATAGTGAATTATTACAACAAAATTCATATAAATCATGCGTGTTAGCCTTTTTATTTTTTTTTTTTTTTTTTGGGGTGATTTGATTTTGTTTCTTTCTTTTAGCTTCCCTTTCCCTTAAATTCTTGACGTCCTTTGTTGTTGGTATTTATAGAAGTTTAGTTTTTTTTTTTTTTTTTTTTTTTTTTAAGAGAAAAAGTCTGTACCGTCTTACATGAATCAACATCATTAAGTGTCTAATTCTGTATACAGATGTATTTATGTGTTTGTGTGTATGTAACAAATCATCTTTTTATGTTTTATTACAAATATTCAAGCATCATACATGTTTTTCCTGTTTATTTTCTCTTGACATCTTTGCAAGCTATCTATTCAAACAGTAAGTAGAAATTTTTGAATCTCTCTCAAGGAAAAGTTTAACATCCAGTTGCAAGTTTGAAGTAATCAGATCAAAACTTTTTCATCTCTCTTTTTATTTTAAGGTGCATCACAATTCATCGTGAGAGGTCCCTTTCGACGAAGGAGGCTTGGGTTGATGTTCAAGTAGGTACCTTGTGGCCAGTGATGCATGTAGTGCCGCTCCATATGGTAGTGCATCCTCATTGACTCTGTAGAAAGGTGAATGTGAGGGTTCAAATGGTCCTTTCTTGTCATCCACCATCCCAACGTAAAAGAAGTACCCGGGAATTGCCTCTTGATAGAATGCGAAGTCCTCTGCCCCCATCACCGGCTTCATTTCTTTTATGTTCTTGGATCCCAGCATTTGCTCTGCAACATTTTGGAAGTGCTCGTGGAGACGTATGTCGTTTATAGTCGCAGGATAGGAGGGTCTCTCATCTGAACCGAATGTAACAGTCACATTGCATCTTTGCACACTGGCTTGAATTGTAATAACCTGTCACATACATTTGAAAAGAATTATTCATGCGAGAAAACTGTTGATTATTCCGTCTGTTATTTAATCCAAGACAAAGAAAGAGGAGAAAAAAGAGGGGACAAAATATTTGTCTTTTAAAACAGAGGAAATACCTCATTGATTCGTTGTTTAAGTTGAATGAAGCTTTCCTTGGAAAATGCCCTGAAAGTGCCACCAATTGTAACAGAATCTGGAATGACGTTGAAAGCACCACCACCTTGGAATTTTGCCACAGTTACTACCTACAAGATTTTCTTTCTTAAGGGCATTGTTTTTTGAACGGTTGAACTAGTTGGTTTGTTACGCTTTAGGGACTAATTAAAGGAAAAGAAAAGGACACATGCAGCTGGGTAAAGGGACAACCTGCGAATCCAAGGGATCAGCTTCACGCGAAACAAGATGTTGCAAACTCACAACCACGTTCGAAGCAGCTAAGATTGGATCTACAGTGTGCTGCGGAATTGCTGCGTGGCCACCTTTTCCACTTATTACTGCCTCAAAAAACCCTGCCCCAGCCAAGAGAGGGCCATGGCCTGAGGCTACCGAGCCAATTGGGTACCTGGTACCGACGTGCAAACCGAAGATGGCACCGACATTCTCCAGTACTCCTGAGTCTAATACTTTCTTTGCACCCGCGCCTCCTTCCTCAGCTGGTTGGAAAACAAGGACAATTGTTCCCTGCAAGATGCATAATAACCACTAAGGATTTATTTATTTTTTTTTTTTTTTGGGGGGGGAGGGAGATTTTAAGAATGCACAATTATGTTGGTAATCAATCAGCCTGCATATAAACAATGCCATAAACAAATAGTACATGACAATCATAGAACAGGACCACTTTGGCACTTCAAACTTTGACAACGTTGCCAAGTGAGGCGATAGAACTGTTTATGTGAGTTAAGGTGATAATAGCAAGGTTACTTCATAGACATCTACAAGTAATCATCTTGATAAATATCCTAAAAAAGAAGTTGATATCTTCTTGTTCAAAGATATAGGTCTAATGGAAGAACAGATGAGAGAATAGTCAAAATACAACAGCTCTAGTCACTAATTAGTAACGCGAAATGATCTTTTAAGGGGCCTGGGGTTGTTTCCATTATAGGCAAATTTTGAGCCAGCCATCTCAAACCAATAATTACTAGAAAACATAAACTCCAGCTAACAAATCCGGGCAAGAACACCATAACTTAATACACAAGCTTAAACAGTGAGATCAAATCAATGACAAAAACAAAGGGATTGGCATAATCCATTCGGATTACTAAACAGAAAAGGAAGGAAGAAAAAAAAAAAAAACCTGCAATTCGTGCCGGTGTTGTTGGAGAAGCTTTGCAGCACCAAGAAGCATAGCAACATGAGCATCATGACCACAAGCATGCATTTTTCCCGGGACTTTACTCTTGTGCTCCCACTCCACACTCTCCTAAGATTCCGTAGTTCACAGCAACCAAAACAAAACCTCAAACATTAAGTTAAATGTGCCTTAAAAAAAGACTGTGTTTGGTGAATAAGTTGAGTTTGAGTTGAGTTTAGATTTTTAAGTTTGAATAGTTATTTTTGTTGATTTTTTCAGAAAAGATAAAAAAAACTTTTTCAGAAAAAGACAAAAAATATGATGAAAAAATTACAGTTTAATTTGAGTTGAGTGTTGATGTCAAACACTCCATGAACATCCGAAAATTCTATGATAGGGTATGAAAAACTACCCATCCCTAGAAAATTGTCTGAAAAGTCTAAGGGAATGTTTGGTATTTAAGTTTGAGTTAAGATTTTTAAATTTAAATAGTAATAATGTTGATTTTCAGAAAAAATAAAAAAAATTTTAAAAAAAGGTAAAATTTTGAAGAAAAAATAAAAAAAAATTTAAAAATATTGGTTTGAGTTTGGGATTCAAACAAGTCCTAAAACATTTCTCGAAATTATCGTACTCTTCTCAATTTGATAGAATTCCAAGCATCCTACCGCCGTTATATTTTTTTCATAACCACTAATCAAAACTTGACACAGAAACTAAGTGGGCATGTTTATATCCTAATTGACCATTTGTTAAATATTAAACACGCAGTGATGATTACTAGTACAAATGGTGAAGATTACTACTAGAGTGACTTTAGAGAGAGAAGTGAAAAGAACCCATGAACCTGAATAGCCAGCGCATCCATGTCAGCTCGGAGAGCGACAAACGGCGGCGAACCGGAGCCGATGAATCCGACAACGCCGGTTTCGGCAACTGGGTATTTGTAAGGAATGCCCATCTTGTCGAGTTCGTCCCTGATAAGCTTCCCGGTCTGGAATTCCTCGTACCCGAGTTCTGGGTTCTCGTGTATTATCCTCCTGATTCCCACCATCCAATCAAAAAGCTCCGGCCGTCGAGCCAAGTCGAGGAATTTCGCGGGGATTTGTTGACTCGATGAAGTGGCTGCTGGTGGCGGCGCAAAAAAAGAAAGAGAAGCGAAAATCAGAGAGAACCATTTGAGGACAGCCATGGCTGTTTGCTAGAGAAAATGATGAGATTTTGTTGGTGGATTGAAGAAGGAATAGGAATATATTTTGGAAGCAGAAGCACTGTGAGTGAAAATCGTATGTCGGGGGAAACAAACAACGTCCCAAAGTAGCTGACCTCACCATGTGCGGTGGACTCGAAAACAACGTTAGTGTCGATTGTCTCGTTTTTTTTTTTTTTCCCTACTTTTTTTTTATAATGAATTTGATAAGAGAATTCGAATTTGATGAGTGTGAAGTTACATCTTTATACCTCCATTTTAATCAATTTTTTTTGGTAGAGGGGAAAAGGGAGAGAGAAAAAAAAATAAGAGGAGATTTTAACTTTTATTTAGATCGTGAGTTGAAGATGAAATTTTAAAATTAGAGTTTATTAATTTTTTTAAAAAAATTAGTTATAATTTTTATTAATTTTTTAAAAATAGATAAAAATTGAATTTAAAAAAATATAATTTAATTACAGATTTCATATGAAATTTTGGTTTTGTATTGCTTTTCTAATAAACAAAAGCGACGTTAAGGTTAATAGAGTTTGAGTTTCTCATGTAAACTTTAAATATAATTATAGTAACTACATCAAACTCATATTATTCATTGTCTATACCATGTTTGCCTTTATTTGTTTTCTTCCCGGCTTTTTTTTTTTTTTTTTTTTTCTGTCGTCCATATTTTTTTTTTTTTTTTTCAATGTCGCTCTCATACGTTTGGTGTCCATTGCATCGGGAATGCCCGGAGTCCCGTGGATGCGCGGAACCATAAGCCGGCTTGTATGAGAAGTTGGCATGTAAATTGTCATGGAACTCAACATTATAGATCTCCCTTTGATCCATTTTACATCTTATGAAAGCGGTTAAGGCTAAGATACTAAAAAGCCTTGAACCAGAAACTTCACGGGTAACCGACCGAAGTGATTCCATCGAGGCTGCAACTTTTAACTCATATGTACTTCACCAATTCTTCGGCACCTAAATTGGGAGACACCAATGTCAGGAAGGAAAAGAAAAATATGTAGAACCATCTTTCTGACTTCTCGTAAGTTTAGCGCTCTTAATACATCCCGACGATGATGATGACGACATTTGTTGGAGGCTTGAAGCACGTCCACAACGCTTCAACGACTTCCAAAAACTTCCCTTGTGTGCCTCTCCAGAAGGCGCTGACATTCCTGCGAAAAGGACCACAATGGCACCGCAGACGAGTTTGCGGTTCCGAGCGGGGACCGACGAACAAATAGTTTCAGCAGCAGAGGTATGTGATCAGGTATTAAGAGTTTTGAAAGATTTTGTTATGGAAGCATGGCTTGGCTCCAAAATCCGGCTATCTTGTGCTTTGTCATATTTCAACTCCAGAGCATCCATTGAAAAATTGCTCACCTTTTTTTTTTTTTTTTTTCTTTTCAAATAGGATGAGGAATTTAATTGTGAAGGATAGAGGATATTGCAAGTTCTATTTCTAATGGTTAAATTTAGAGAGAAATCTAATGAAGAATCAATTAGTTTAAAGTGGGTGTTTTATATATTGCCACTGGCTTTTTTACTCAACATGACCCCATCATTTTAGGAAAGATTTTAAATGGACCCCAAAACAAAACCATAAAAAAAGGGACAACTTTTTAGATGGGTTTGTCACTTTCCTCTTTTAGCAGAAATCCTCAAAAGCTTTTTCTTGCTTTACAATAGGCTCTACAAACCAAACCCCCTTTAAGAGATAAATCCAAAAGAACTCTCTTTGATTATAATTTGATTTTGTTTCCTTCTTTTCGCCAAAACTTATCCCGGATGGGGACATGTTGAAGATGGTCTGGACATATTTAACATCTTTTTTTTTTTTTAATGTTTTTCTACAAATAATCAACACCATAAATATTTTTCCTGTCTATTTTCTGTTGACATCTTTCAAATTTTTCTATTCAAATGTTTAGTTGAATATCTGTAAGGAAAATTTTCACATGCATTTGCTAGTTTGAAGTGATCAGATCAAAACTTTTTTTTTTTTTTTGGCTTTCTACATTTTATTAATGATCTATAGGTGGACGGAAGATCCATAGAGCAATGCCTGCGTGTAAAATGAGATAGGGTGGCCAAAATTACTAATAGCAAATCAGATTTAGAGGAAAAGTAATTTCCAGCCTTAAATACACAAGCCCTTTTGAGCTTCTGTATTTTTTTTTTTTTACATGAAACTTAATGACTTAATGTGCTTCACAATTCATCATGAGAGCTCCCTTTTGACGAAGGAGGCTCGGGTTGATTTTCGAGTAGGTACCTTGCAGCCAATGATGCATGTAATGCTGCTCCATATGGTAGTACATCCTCATTGACTCTGTAGAAAGGTGAATGTCCACCTACAAATGGCCCTTTCTTGTCATCCGCCATCCCAACGTAGAACATGTATCCAGGAATCGCCTCCTGGTAGAATGCGAAGTCCTCCGTCCCCATCACTGGTTTCATTTCTTTAATGCTCTTGATTCCCAACATTTGCTCTGCGACATTTTGGAAGTAGTCGTGGAGACGTTTGTCGTTTATAGTCACAGGATAGAAGTGCTTCTCATCTGAACTAAATGTTACAGTTGCGTTGCATCTTTGCACACTGGCTTGTCTTGTAATAACCTATCACATGTATTTGAAAAGAGCTATTCATGGCAGGCAATTGTCGATTGTTCCATTTATTTTTCAATTGCGGCTCTAAGAAAAAGAAAGAGGCGAAAAAGTGGGAACAGAACATATTTGACTTTCAAGACAGACAAAAACAAAAGCAGTAGTAACCAAGAAGCAAACCTCTTCGACTCGTTGTTTAAGTTGAATAAAGCTTTCTTTTGAAAATGCCCTGAAAGTGCCACCAATTGTAACAGAATCTGGAATAACATTGAAAGCACCACCTCCTTGGAATTTCGCCACGGTAACTACCTGCAAGATATTCTTCATCAAGTCAAATATGCTTAATAGAAACCACTAGTTTATTGCTTTTTGAACGGTTGAACTAGTTGGTTCAGTATAATTCAGGGACTAATTCAAGGAAAAGGAAAGGACACAGGCAGCTGGGTAAAGAGACAACCTGAGAATCCAGGGGATCAGCTTCACGAGAAACAAGATGCTGCAAACTAACAATTATGTTCGAGGCGGCTAAGATTGGATCTATTGTGTGCTGCGGAATTGCAGCGTGACCCCCCTTTCCACTTATTACTGCCTCAAAAAACCCAGCTGCAGCCATGACAGGGCCCGACCCGGAGGCTACTGAACCAATTGGGTACTTGGTACTGACGTGCAAGCCAAAGATGGCGCCAACATTCTCCAGGATTCCTGAGTCTAATACTTTCTTTGCACCCGCGCCTCCTTCCTCAGCTGGTTGGAAAACAAGAACAACTGTTCCCTGTAAGACGCGTTGTAACCACTCAGGAAAGTATTTTTGTTTTATTTTTTTGGGAGATTTGACTGCATAATTAAATTGGTAATTAGTAAGCCAGCATACAAACAATACGGAAAACAAACAGTACATGTACAATCATAGACAATTTTGAGCAAGCCATCTCAACCCAATAATTGCTAAAAGACATAAACTTCGGCCAACAAATCCGGATAAGAACAAATCGATTCCATAAAGTAACACGCAAGCTTAAACAGTGAGATCAAATCAATAATAACAATAATAATAGGAGAAAAAAAAAAAAACCTGCAATTCGTGGCGGTGTTGTTGAAGAATCTTGGCAGCACCAAGAAGCATGGCAACATGAGCATCATGACCACAAGCATGCATTTTTCCTGGGACTTGACTCTTGTGCTCCCACTCCACACTCTCCTATTACAATTCAAGATCCGATCACCTTTAATATTTCCTTACCAACTTACAGGCAACAAAAAATGATCAACTTCTCTCATTTCACAGCTACCAAAACAAACCCTCCAATATTAAGTTATATGTGCCAAAAAGAAAACCCGAACACCCGAGAATTCTATAGTAGGGTACGAAAAACTATCCATGCCATGAAAATTGTCCTGGAAGTCAAAATCTATTCAAGTTATCTTACTTTTTTTTTATTAATTTGACATGATTCGTAAAGTCCTACTGCTATGATACTTTCATCACAATAATTAGTGAAAACTTGCCACATAAATAAAGTGAGCATTAAAACAAATGGGGATGATTAGTTGCTAATAGTGACTTTAGATAGAAAAGTGAAAAGAACCCATGAACCTGAATAGCCAGAGCATCCATATCAGCTCGGAGAGCGACAAACGGCGGCGAACCGGTGCCGACGAATCCGACGACGCCGGTTTGAGCAACTGGGTATTTGTAAGGAACGCCCATATTGTCGAGCTCGTCCCTGATAAGCTTCCCGGTCTCGAATTCCTCGTACCCGAGTTCTGGGTTCTCGTGTATTTTCCTCCTGATTCCCACCATCCAATCAAAAAGCTCCGGCCGTCGAGCCAAGTCGAGGAATTTCGCGGGGATTTGTTGACTCGAGGAAGTGGCTGCGGGTGGCGGAGAAAATAGTGAAAGACAGGCGAAAATCAGAAAGACACATTTGAGGACAGCCATGGCTGTTTCTGTTTGGCAGCGAGAGAGTGTCGAGGTTTTGTTGGTGGGATCGAAGAGCAATAACGGACGAAGATGGGAAATGGTTTGACGAGGTAACCATAAACAAAGTCTAACGCAGCTGACCTCACCACATGCGGAAGACTCGAAAACGACGTTTTTTTTGGTGCTGTTTGACTCTGCGTCCGAGTGTAGGCTTCTCAAGTTTTGGGTAGCCAATGGTAAGTGGCCACGCGATAGGTGAGCTTAACTGTGAAAACCGCCCAAACGCACTAGACGATGTCGTTTTGTTTTTGTTTTTGTTTTTTGTTTTTTGTTTTTTGTTTTTTGTTTTTTGCTTTTTTGTTTTTTGTTTTTTGTTTTTTGTTTTTTGTTTTTTGTTTTTTGTTTTTTGTTTTTTGTTTTTTTTCGTTTTGTAACTTTGTGATCTGGTTTGGGATCTAAATGTGCATTTCACAATTACAATGTTTTTAACTTTTTTTTTTTTAAGGAGTTATAGATTTTTTTTTTAATGTATTTGTGATTTAGTGAAATATATTTTTAAAATAACTCGAATAACATCAGGATATTTGTTGCCCAAATTAGATTTCTTATAAAACTCCCTTCCCTCTCATGATGAATTCAAGGATAATCAATCCAATCAAGCGAGCTTTTTTTTTTTTTTTTCTTAATATGAGGTCCCATTTGAGCAGAAAAGACCTAACTAGAAAAGACCTAACCGCTTGTAATAATAGATTATGTTTAAGTTAATGTAAAAATTTTATGATTTTTTTATTTATCCCATTAAAAATTAAAAATCTTCACATAATCGCTACTAAAAATTTAAAAACTCCATATAGCTCCCACATTTTACCTTTTAATTTTTATATTGATGTTATTTATTTTATGTCCCACTAAAATTTTTGTGTGATTCAGCAACATATAAAAGACCTTTAAGGTACATTTGATTTGGTTTGACAAAAGTCAAAAAGACTTGAGAATACCCATTTAAAAGATTGAATAGTCATTACAAACGTGAGCTAATAATGGGATGATCATTAAATTCAGAAACTGATATTTATTAAAAGTTTTACCCGAGATTGTGTGTCACAAAATTTTATAGTCACTTAAAATACGCTTTTACTATCCGAAAATATTAATTATTGATGATTAAATGAAAGGGTGTTTTTGTCAAAATGATTATTTTTCCATTCCATTCGACATGACTACTAATTGGATTCCAATATTAATTTCAATGTTTCAAACAAACATCGTAATTAGAATAATCAATCAGTCTATTACTATTCTTATTTTATCGCATTCCTATTTCATTCCATCATACCAAATATATCCTTAGTTTTATTGTAGTTAACATTTTTTTTAAACCTTTATTAGACATTCGTCTTTAGTGCTAGATTAATTCATTGACTCTAAAAAAAAAAAAAAGGGTTGTTTTACTGATTTTAATGTTGTTATTTACTTTTCTTTCCATCAACACAATGTTGCTCTCTTTAGAATATTTGTCAAAATGATAACCGTAAAAATCAAAAATAGCGCGGGTCATTTCATTGATAGTTTTGAAATTATTTTACTAATAAAAATTTTCAAAAAATCATTTAATTAAAAAAACATTTGAATATCTATTCTTGTTAAATGGTTTTATCTCGTATAGTACGAGGCTTTTTTATGTTTGGTATTTTTATATTTTCTTCAAATAAAAATAGTCATTTTGTTAACTGATGCTTATACCATCATGGACAACCTTTCTAATCTGAACATCGAGGTTTGAATTTCGATTTTCTTTTTTTGTTCTCTCTCTTTTTAATTCCTTGATTGGTTTTGGTTTTCTGTTGTCTCATCCAAGGATACGGAGACGAACAAACCGACTATTGCAAGTGTTGATTAGTCAAACTCTGGATAGCGGTGATCGTCTGGCCATTCAAGTTCGAATTCCGACTTTTTTTTTTTATTTTCTGATTGATTTATTTTCCGTATATTTTATCGTTTGATTAGTTTGTCTACATTTATTATTGACGAAAGAAAAGATTTCGGTGCATATTATTGCCAGGTTGAAGTGAAAATGGATGATGGCTTCATTGCAACAACCTTGGTTTCCAAACACATATTAATGCTTCGTTTACACTCTTGTTGGTCCGCTTGAGTTAGATAATTGAAGTTATTTTGATCGAAATTAAGTTGAGTTTTAAAATTATACGTACTATTTGGAGTTAAAAGTTATCAAAACTTGAATGTGTTTGGAAAAAAAAAAAAAATAGAGCTTGTTTTGTAACTCTCAAAATTTTATACAATTAAAAAAAAACATCTTATTTCGACTTGAAATACTTAAGATATGAACTTTTAAAATTTGAGTTTTTAAAATATTATTATATATATATATATGTGTGAATAATAAAAATGAGTTTATTCTTAGAGGAAAAAAAATTAAAAAAATAAAATAAAAATTATTTAATTGAAGTAAACCAACCAAACACATGTTCAGTGGGATATTTGGTTCATCCATTCAACTCAACTCAAATCAAGTTGAGTTTTCATGGGAATGCATGCTGCTGCATCTAAGATCGTTAACAGATGTTCGAAATTCGATGAAGAGGTGAGCAGTCTAATATTCTCTGTAGGTTCATGACAAAAACTTTGGACAATGGAGGGAACAAATAAATAAAAACCGAGTTAATTTTTTCTACGCAAAACGAATTAATTGTTCGATATTTCAGTGGTCTTTTTGTGTAAACTCTCTAATATCTCTTCACAGAGTTCATTAGAAGGGACTCTCACGTGCTACAAGGTGCTTGTGGCTGAATTTCCTATTTTGGAAATTGAAGATCCATTTGGGTAATGATAATTGGGTGGGTGCACTTCACCAAGCTGACCAGATGAATTGGTCGTGGGGTACGCATTGTGATGGGAGATGAATCACTTATCAGTAACAAAAAAGTCTGTCCGATTATCGATTACTTATTGTTACGAAAAGTTAACGAGAATAGACAATAGGAAAACGAAAAATAAGAACATACACACAGATTTACGTGAAAAGCCAAGATGGAAAAAAACTACCTGCAAAGGAACAAATTCACTTAATCAAATCTTGATACAAGAGGGATGTGTTTTGAGCGGCTATAGCAAAAGCATAATAATATGCAAACCCTATAAATATATATATGTGCGAGAATAAAGCAGGTCGGTCCGATCCCTCCACTACCAATACATAACCCAAAAAAAGCTCATAATTATCATTCCACCGTATATATCGTATCACGAGCTTTTCGGTCGGTTTAAATATAATTCGGTCAATTACTCTAATAGTTACTATTTTTGATGTTACGTTTTTCCTCACTTTTGTTCCTTAACATGTTTACTATTTGTATTCATGTATTTAGAGGCTTGAAAAGGCCATTAAAAAGACGGTGTGCGGTAGTTTTATTGTCAAGGTAAACGTACACATGTTAAACTTCTGTACTTCAAAAATCAAGATTAAAATTTTCTTAATATTTTATCTTAAAGGATCATTTCCTAAATAATTTATTTGGACACAGGTAGATTACCAAATAGATTGGACCATAACAAAGTGCATCGAAGCTGTGAAACACGCGGAGCGAGCTGGTTGCGGGCTTGTTATGGGTCGCCACAATAGGTTTGGAAGTCGTACTTATGCGGAGTTAATCAAAATGTTATCCATTTCATTACCTGTTCTTAAAAATATTTAGTCATTAAGCAATTCTACTATTTGGTTGTAGTTGTGAGACTACGGACACATTGATCTGTGAATTGCTTTGGCTATGGTAATTAATTAATTATTTTTTTTAATTCCTTTGTGCTAATCATTATTATTGTAGAAGCCTTCTTGTTAATACATTTACCACATTTCATTTTTTTTTTCCCCTTTTTGATCCAAAGTCAAATTCAGATATGAGTTTCGTGTGTGGACAGTCCTTGCAGTATATGTGCTCGGGTTGGTCTCGTGTTCGGTGAACTTCTTTTCTTTGCTTGCATATGTTTTCTTTGCAGTGCTTTTAGATCTTTGCTTAGAAAGCCTGCGGAATTTGGATGAAGCTGAAGAAGATAGCGAAGTAGATAGCATAGAAGGAGAAGAAGAATACAAAGAAGACAAGATGTAAATAGCGAAGAAGAAAGCGACTCATATGATATTAGTGTTTTTTTCTCGCTCACATGGTTTTTCCATGCTCGAGAACCACGTATTTCGATTTTACCTTTTTGAGTGGAAGTGGTTTCAAACCTTCTCTCATTGAACTCTAGTTTGTTCTTGTTTGAGTTTAATGCTAAAGAGTGATTCTGAACTCGTTTTGTTATGGAATTATTGGGGATTTCTCGGATAAATTGTTCCTCAAGAGAACAAGCTGCTCGGATGAGTTGTGCTCGAACCAGCAATCGTGCTTCGAACGAGTTTTGCTTGGGCCTATCACAGTGACCATTGTGGTCTAATTAACTAAGAAACTTTATTTAGATAATTGTTGATTGAAAAATGACCTATAAACACTTAAATATCATAAAATACACGTCATTTCTAGTCAATATGAGACTAGTCATTATGGTTATACAATCCACAAATACTTTATTATTATTATTATTTTGATCCCATCTTAAATTCATATCTTAACACTCAAAATTCAAAAAGGAGGGGATTGTAGATTTTACAATTTACTCAATCCTCCGATTGAACTTTTCAACCGAAGAAAAAGAAGAATTGGAGAAATTATCACATAGGATAACGTAATTTTGATTATTAAGCATTTATCGTCGTTTTTCATTTTAATCATGTTGGTTTAAAATGTAGGGTAAATTGCTCCCTAAATTTTTAAATTTGCACAATTTTTGTCACTAATCTTTTTTTTTTTTTTTTGGTAACTGGAATGTTTCTAAACTATTAAAATATTACTACAATAATCCTTTATGTTAATTTTCAAACGAAATTCATTAGTAATTTGATCAAAGTGATGCTATCTAATGGATTCTGGTCAAAAATTAATCGAAGGAACTATTGTAGCTAAGTTTTTAATAACTTAGAGTCATTCTAGCTATTAAAAAAGAAGAGACTAATGGTTCGTTTGGAAAATCATTTTAAACCAAAATTTTTATATTAATTTTTATCTTTTTCTAAAAAAAATTTTTATCTTTTCTGAAAAAGTTTGTCTTTTTTGAAAAGTCAATACAAATTTACTATAAAAACTTAAAATTTCTAACTTAAACTTATTAATCAAACGGGCCCTAAAATTATAAAAATGTAAAAGTTGAGGACCAATATGACAATTTATCCCTGTATTGTTTATTCTTATATATATAGATAATAAAATAAAATAAAAAGAAAAAAGAAGATGACTTTGAAACAACGACGTAACGAAAGGGAAAGGCACCTTCTTCTCTCTCCCGGACGCAACACGCCTAAGTAAACAAAACAAAAAACCCCCAAATTTAACCTAAAAGAGACCCGATCACAAACGTAATCACTCTCTTTCTCTCTCTACTCTCTCTCTCCTCATAATCCACAGATCTGATTTTCTTCTCTATCCGATCCCTCTGTCCCAATCGCGGAGTCAATTTCGAGGTATGGAGATTTTTTCGTATTTTTATTGAGGTTTTCTGTTCTTGATTGATCAGAATTTTCGATTGTTGACCTTCGGATGGATTTGGGATTTAGGGTTTTGTGCGATTTGATTTTGTTTTGCAGGAGAGCGAAAAGGGTTTCGTAATCGCAGAGGATCAACCATGTTTACCCGGCTTTTTGGAAAACCTAAACAGGAAGCCAATGCCCTAACCACGTTAGACAAATTAAACGAGGTATAATTCCCGAATTTCTTATCGAGTTTTTCGATTGTTGATTTTTTTAATTTACAATTGTTTCCTCAAGAAAGTTCAGAATTTGTTCATATGTTTAATCTTGTCGGTTTGACTAAATGGGTCCTTTTGTTTTGATCAAATTTTGGTTCTTTTATAGAACTTTTGGCTCTTTTCTTTTTTAATTACTCTGGTTGTCTGTTCTGATGGTTTTATCGCGGGTTTGATCGAGAATTTTAGTCAATGAATGATATTTTATGATGGACTGGTCACTGTTTACTTGGACATGTTTTCGCCGAATTATCAATGCAATTTCTTTACGATTTGGAGCTGTTAGTCTTTCGTTTATAAAACGGTTAAGCAGGAAAGTTTAAAGATTTTCAGTGGGTTAAGTTGTTTTTCTTACTTGTTACTGTTGTAACAAGTTTCGCAAGTAGACTTTTTTATTTTTTACCTTGATCTTAGCTTGTTAGGTGATATGCTTTTTCTTTTGAATCATGCAGACACTTGAAATGCTGGAGAAAAAGGAGAAAGTACTGCAAAAAAAGGCTTCTGCAGAAGTTGAAAAGGCAAAGGAATTCACCAGAGCAAAGAACAAGAAGGGTATAACTTTAAACTTTGAATTCTGGTTGTTAGACGTCCCCATTTAGGAAATTCAAGTAGGAAAGTCTCAACTGGTTGATTGGTTATTGGTTTTATATTTGTCTGTTTTATGAGTTCACATTTACTCTCGGGATCATAACAAACCTGAGAGTAGGTAGGCTTATGTTGCTGTTTAATTTCATTGCCATTTATACCTTCGTTCTTGACTTCCTGTTTAGCATCGGTGTCACTGGTAATGTATGTGCAAAACGATTTTACTGGTTTTATAGATCCTACTTTCACGTTGGAGTTATTTAACATCTTCCAACACTGCTTTCATCTCCGGTTGAACTTAATACAATCATCTGATGGTATAATATGCTGATGGGGCGACATTGAATTTACCTTTAAAATTGTGCTATGTATTGTCATGCACTTATTCTACATTTGCAGTTCTATATTTTTTTGTAATGTTAACGGCAGGTTGAAGTTTTGTTGGTCATGTCTACATATCCTCAAATAGCCGCTGTATCTTCTAATTTGATTTCTATGTATCCTCACTTTTCTTGGTCATGTCTATGTATACTCTAATATTTGATTTTTAAAGGCCTTATTTTTATCTTTTTGGTCTCAGTTTTTTGTTCTTTGTTGTTTGATATTGACTTCTTTGCTGTTTGCAGCGGCTATACAATGTTTAAAAAGGAAGAGGTTATATGAACAGCAAATAGAGCAACTTGGGAACTTCCAGTTGCGCATTCATGACCAGGTGATCCTTGAGTTCCATAACCTGTTGATTCCAGTAGCTTATGAAGAATTTGTTATTTTGATTTTAGTTGATGTGGTTGTTGATTTACGATTGTCTATGACAGATGATAATGCTAGAAGGTGCAAAAGCCACAACTGAAACAGTAGATGCTTTGAGAACTGGTGCAGCTGCGATGAAGGCAATGCAGAAAGCAACGTAAGTAGCAGTTATATTTTATTTGGCATCTTTGCATATTGAAGAATTTTATTTCGATTATTAATTTGCTATTTGGTTGTGCAGGAATATAGATGATGTGGATAAGACCATGGATGAGATTAACGAGCAGACCGAGAACATGAAACAGATCCAGGATGCTTTGTCTGCTCCAATTGGTGCAGCAGCTGATTTTGACGAGGTAGTTATTTCCTCATTGATTTTTATTTTTATTATTTTTGGGTATCACATCTTTAAATTTATTCCAAAATTTGTACCCTCCTCGTGAATATGCATTTGTTTGTTTTCATATTCCTTTTTTCATGCTTGAATAGCTATTAGTATTAAGTTGCTGAAAAGTTGCACATTTCTGGCATTGCAGGATGAACTGGAAGCTGAACTTGAAGAGCTGGAAGGTGCCGAGTTGGAAGAACAGCTTCTCCAGCCTGCAACAACAGCTCCCGCTGCTCCAGTGCAGGTCCCAGCTGGCCGGCAACCTGCACGTCCTGTTCCTCAGAGGCGCACTGCTGAAGAGGATGAACTGGCTGCCTTGCAGGCTGAGATGGCCCTTTAAGCAGGTCATTGATCAGTTGTATATGAAATTTTCATTTCCTAAATGAATTAATCAGCTGGACTTATCTGCTTTGTTACTCTTATTCGGATGTCACATGTTTATTTTATTGAGATATTTTAACCCTGCCAAAAGGGTTAAGTTTGTAAGTTCCATGAGACAAATATATGTGAAGTTTGGCATGAGGTTTGAGAGTTGATTTTCATTAGTTAGTATGTTGCAGGTATTGCCAGGCACAATTTGAAAAGGCTATGTAAAGAAGTGGCCTGATAGCACGATGCAGATTCCTGCACGTTTCAGGCACATGCAGATTTCGTGTGGTGTTATTCTTGATCAAAGCAATAGTGTATATAAAGGTGGCACAAGTAAACATTATCATAAATCCCCTTTTGGAACTTTGTATCATGATTTCTGGAGCCATTTTACATGAGTTTGCTTCTCTTCCCCTTCTGTTTTGTTTTTCCAGAAAACTCTTTTGGAACAATTTTTTTTTTTTCTTGATCAATTTTAAAAGACATCAATTAATATAGGGAGTGCTATCAACTTAGAATTGTCTTAAAGGCACTGCAAATCATGATTTACCGTTGCTATTAGTTGGGAGTTGGCTCAACTACCAGATATATGGGCATTTAATGCTGTGCCATACCCAAATTCAATGTTGAATAAGAAAATCCCTTCTGTGGCATTAGCTTTCGGTTTTTGTCTGTTTGTGTTGTCATTCTGTATTTAGAGGTTCATTTGGCATTTGGAAATGTTGAGCTCTTTTAAGGTTTTTGCTATTTTGTCAAAGTAAAACTCTTTTTAGTTCGAAGAGCCTGTTGCGACGCCATTAACAAATGATTGTCAAATGATAGTTGTGATACCACTTGACGGCCATTTAAACAGTGTACAAGGAGTGCGTGCACTGACACGACGGTTTACTTTAGGTGATTGGGAATATTCGAGCACTTTATTTATGTATGTATATCCCGGTTTGTATTGAACTAAACTAATTTAAATGTTGCATTTAATAGATATTATTAAAATACACAATAAAATTTAAATTTAATTCTATATTTGAATGTGAACATTCAATTTGAACGAATATTTAATTGTAATCTATGATTTAAAACGGATAATGAAAAAAGAAAAAAAAAAAAAGAGAGAATTGGGAGGTATATCACAATTATACGTTCTTAGATACATCTACGGTGAGGCCTTTTGTTATGTTAGTGAAAATTTCTCATAAAATAAAATGGTATGTATGTGATAGGTTAATAGATGAACAACAATTTTTGGTATTATTATTCAAAATAAATAATAATATCTGTCATTATTATTAAAGGGATTTGGTTTTTTAAGGTGAGGGACGAGGGTTGGCGTTGTTGTTGTTTGTCACTTTTTTTTTTAAATTTTATTTATATATATTTTTGGCTAAGCACGGTAGTATTAAAAAAGAAAATAAATTGAGCAGGCCACGTCCGGTGAAAGTGGAAGCTGACACTGACAGGTAACACCAAACATAACGCAGTGATAAACACGTTGTCGGGTGTGTATGTGGGGTTAGGTGGCCCTCTTCAATTTCAAATTTCTTTCGTCGACCATGAACTTCAACCACTGGACTCTTAGGAGGAATTTGTCAAAAATGACCACTTCAGAAATTAAAATTAACAAAATAATCTTATTTTATTTTAATATCGGAACAACCACGTTCGTTCTTAATTATTCAAGAACATTTTATTAATTAAAATTTTTAAAGAGTTATTTTACAAATTAAAAAAAAAAAGTGAATAAGTTATTTTATCAACACACTCCTTCTCTTTGTTACTACTTTTCATTGAGACTTTCACTTTCAGAGCTCGTTTCGGATTTTGCTTATAAAATATATGCGCAAAATTTCTATTCTTTTCGAACAATAAACATCGTCTACATTATAAAGGAGTAAAAAAGAACTACTAAGAAATGGAATCAAGAAGAGCTAAACAAAATGAAGCATGAGATGGAGAAACGTTTCTGCTTTGATTTCTTTCCCCGTCTTTTTTGTCTCTAAACCAAAAAAAAAAAAAAAAAAAAAAAAAAAAAAAGGTCATCAGTGAATGATGTAGGTCACCACCAGAGCCACCAGCATTAGCACGTAGGCGATTCCTTGATCCACTGCCACCCCTGGCATTACCAAATGTACCAGTTTTAATACATATATATATATATATACACACACAAATATATGCATATATATAAAGAGAGAGAGAAAGAGAGAGAGAGCAAACCATCATTTGTTGGAGGAGGCGCTGGAGCAGCAGCAGTAGTAGAGCTTTGAGCGTTGATTGAAGGAAATAAAAAGGCCATGACAAGTGCCAAAGTCGCCATTATCAAGAACTCATATCTAAACATCTCCATTTCTTACTTCCTCTAGAAAGGGGGGAAAAAAAAGAAAAAAAGGAAAAACAAAAAGAAATCTCTAATGCGTTTTTGTTGAAGAGAGAATTTTATTTCTTTAGAGTGAACAAAAAGTGGCGTTTAGAGCTGGGTTTATAGAGGGAGGGAAGAAAGCGCCAGAGGGCCATACTGGGTTTATAATTGCTGGTTTAGTAGTGTGGGTCCCCGGGCTAGAATCTATGCCGTTGTCGGTCCCACGTGGAGGGCAGTAACGCCTGCACGGTCAGAACTCCAGTAATTGTCGAGCTGTTGTATTGGTGGGACCCACCTCCTCCAATGAATGGTGATTCCCTTTTTGCCTATACTTCCCCTCCCCTCCCACATGGACATATGGTATCAACGGTTAATAATTTAGAATTTTTCAGTTCCCAGAAATTTCGATTTTCTGGTTTGAAAAAAAAAACCTTTTTTTTTTTTTTTTTTTTAAATGAAGGACGTTGCAATTTTGATATGTGACCGTTGGGTTGGCCCCATAAGTCCACTTGGAAGCATCAGATAAGCTTTCGAGACGGCTACAACAGTCCCTACCATCAGATAAGCACTAGATCTTCGAACTGTTTGAGTTTGGCTCAAGTTGGAGGTTTTATTTTTATTTTTTATTTTTTATTTTTTATTTTTTTTTATTTTTGGGTTCAAATTAGAGGGATATTCCTCCATGCATTCCTAATAAACTTCCCAATAAGATCAAATCTGGTTGGTGCTTTAAAAGATGAATATGATGAGACTGATAGACTGAGTTTTGCTGAGAAAATTGCTGCATCATAAAGGTTAAAGTTCACCTTTCTTAATTTAGAACAAAAGACTTATCACAGGCGGTCTGCTCAGGTTCCAAACTCAACGGTGACAACTTACACAAGAGTCGCGCTTGATGCGGTTTTTAACCAAAAAAAGAGAACAAAAGAAAATGTAAAAACGGTAGAAACCATCTCCATCTGAGTATAATTATGTCACTAGTCTCCCTTTTCGCATGCCAATCAAGAATTTAAGAGCATATATAGAGATCATTAATGAACCGAACATAGTTGATTAGTTTGATCTTAATCAAATTCAGCTACCATTTGATGTGTACATTATTCTACGAATGCAATGAACATTATGTTTTTTCTACTACTGCCATTAACATGATGAAAATCTCAAGCATGCATTTAGAAACAGGCTGTCCTATATAATGGATGATAACCCTTTCTGGGCGTCAAATTACCCTAATTCGAGAGTTTCATGTGTGTGTAAAGAGCATCATCTAGGATAGCAACAAAAATAGAAGAAACTTGAGTCACCGACTTAACAGGTGGACTGATTAGGCTCTGGACTTCTAACACAGATGAGAGTAGAGGTTTTGAGTCTCCACCAGGTATAAGAACCAATGTTGGCTTGTGGGCCTGTGAATCGGCCTGAGGTTAAATGGGTAAGCGAGTCTCTGACCATTTAACCATTTCCTTTGCAGGAAAAAAAAAAAAAAAAAAAAAAAAACAAACAAAACAAAACAAAAAACCAAAAAAAAAAAAAAAAAAAAAGAAACAAAATTGCATTTTAATTCTAGGTGGCCTTACTAATCACATACATGTTAATTGCATTTTATATCCCATAGAAACATGAGCTATATCGCCTTCAAGCCTCTAATCAACCACTGAACTGAGTGGAACTGGTGACATCTCCAGGTAGTCAAAATCATCTGTTATTCCTGCCTGCATTTAAAACCGCAATCTAAGAAAGAAGATCAACTGGGGAAGCTAGGTGATAGCTTTTTGCATCACATGTTTTAACTAGAAACTCGAGAGCTTATTGCCGTGCTCACAAAACACAGGCACAGATTTGATGGCTTTGGGAGTTGAAATTTATAGCTTAAGCTTTTATTGGGCGAACATATATGCAGAAAACAATAAGTTAGCTTATGTACCTCCTTGTACAAGTTTTCAAGCTGCTCTTTGGCCTGAGGGAAATTGTTTGAACACCATTGCCGCAGTGTGAAAATGTTGTCTGCACAGTGTTAGACCACAAAAAGCAATCACAAATCACTACCTCTACATAAGCAATTCTGTTAAAAAGAAAAAAAGAAAAAGAAAAAGAAAGATTGAAGATTACGAATTTAAACAAGCTATATATGGAGAACCTGTCCACCGGTTAGCTGCTGAATGGGCAACTTCTATTGCTTCCTCTGCCAATGTATTATTCACAATCAGTTTGCTGAACCCAGAAGTTATCAAGTACCAAGCAGTTAACGTCTATTGGCAATCTATGAATTAAATATCAGAAGAAATTCTCAACTCATTGCTTCAAAGGCGGCTGGATCATTGTCTGCATACTGCTCCATTTCAGCCTAAAAACGACAAACAGAATGCAATTAGGCACTGGAATAAATTTATCCTTGGTTGCATTTAACGATCTGAAACAGATTTTCCAAACCTTCAATTCAGTATACTTTTGCTCAATGGCTTTTAACTCAGCTAAAGCCTTATCTCTTTCATCCTGGAAAAAGCTCCGATATCAGATACAGAACAACCCGATAGTTGATTTTTCTTTAAGCGTAAGCTAGTTTAATCGCTGGTTATAGAGAGTGCCTTTAAGAACACTCACAGATTCCTCTCTCCCTTTCTTTAACGAATCACACTGCTCAACAAGCTCTTGAAACCGCTTCTTACCACTTTGAACATCGGATTCAAGTTTGCGATACACATTTCTCAGCTGCCCAGAATTCCTTATTAGTACAAGCAAGATAAAGATGTTAAATGATCTTAAAAGGCATCCAGTTCACCTGATTTCCAGCACAGCTAGGAAGACTCCAAAAGTACACCTGAAATTTCAAAAATTAATGAACACTGAAATATCCCAAGAGAAACAACTTGTTAATATATTTTACATGCGTATAGATTTGTTGCTGTCAGATATCTTCGCAGTTTCAAGTTCGCATGTAAACAAAAATATATTTTATGTCTACGAAACACCCAAAAAGCAAATCATTACTCAATTCAAAAGCAACCGGAAACATCTACTTACGGAAGTTCCTATCTTGTCTTTTGAAACAAGATCATCGTCCACTAGACTTTGGACAACATCTTTCACAGACTGAGTAATCACACCTTTCTTTGGTCCTGATTTCTCAAGTTCCTTAAGCTGAAATTGCCAAAGAAACAAACTTTCTGAGCCAATAAAAATTTTCACTACTTTTTTTTAATGACTTGGATCATTTCTTTTCACAATTTAGTGGCCAAGATTTGAGCTGCATGGTGCATCTGAGCCTTAATTTTCACTAAAAATTTCAAGTACTTGAAGGAACTAAACTAGCGTATCATGAATATAATACGGCCATCCAGTAAAAAAACCAAAATAAAAATAAACAAAAAGGGATTATAAACAATACTCACAAGGAAAAAACCCTGGGACTCGTAGAAGATTTGAAGCATCTTCTCACGCTTCTCCTCCAGCGAAAGCCCTCTTTTCTTCGACTTTATCACAAAAGCAGACAGAAAAATCAATAAATTGAAAAAAAAATTATAAATAAAATTCCAATAATAGCATAGTAAATTACTCAGAATGTTGTCGGCAACAAATTCAAGATTCAAAGCCAGATAACTCCTTTCTTTCTCGGGCATTTTCTCGCCAACCAAACAGATCGAATATGCAATAACTGAGTGATTGATTCTAGGTCTTTACAACCGAGTAGCGAAAATCGTTTATCTTCTCAAATTCATCATTCTAACAACGAATTATCAACTAGATTACGAGAAAAAAAAAATGCCCTAAATTCAATTGAAATCAAACAGATTCGTGCAACTTTATGATCTAGTAGAAAATAAAGCTGAAAATTGACAGATTATTAGAAATTATTAAGATTGATTTACCATGGAAACGACTTGGAATTCGAAGAACGAGCAGAGATTGGAGCTGATTTGTGGTCGAAGAAGAAGAAGAAGCCTCCAGAGTCCAGAGTAGAGTAGTGTGCGCTTGACGTTTCTATTTTTGGCGGGAAAGGGATTTATCTAATTTATTAACTGTGTTAATTTATTATCAAATTACTGAATTGTCCTCACGATCTTGTTGAATTTTCAATACGAGGAAACGGCAGTCGTTTTCAATGTGTATTTTTTTTGTCGTTTTCTTAGTTTACATGGAATTGGAAGGGGTTCAGGTTTTTTACGTCTTCAAATTTGAAAGGTTTTTTTTTTTTTTTTTTTAATAATTAAATGAGTGTCTATAACCTTATATAAAAAAAAAAAAAAAAACGCACACACTTCAATAGGAAAAAAGAAAATAATTCTAAGGGTGGTTTTTGGTGGTAAGTTGTCTCTAAACTTTTACATATATTAAACATGCGTTTGAATATAGGTTTGAGATTAAATTTTTATATTGAAGTTAGCTAAATTTTCAAAAACTAATTATAATTTATTAATTCTTCAAAAAAAAAAAAAGACAAAAATGACCTTAAAAAAAAAAAGTTTTAGATCTTTCATCCAAACGAATTGAACTATTAAAATTATTATCATCGTTATTCAAACTTTAGTCTTGTTTTTAAATGGACTCTCATAATATGCACGAGAATGTTCCTGACCAAAATTTAATAACCATCATTGAATTGAGAGCATTCTGCAACACTTTCTTAAATTTAGGGATAGTTTGTCAAATTAAGAATTTATAGGATTGGAAAAATTTAGACAACAATATGCAAAAAACTATAATTTTAAAGCTAGAGATTAATAAAGCTAGTCTTTTGAAGTACAATCTACATTTTATCTTTTTGGTTGTGTAGTTGACATTTGCAATTACAACAAATATCAAATTGTTTGAACCGGCAACTATTCAAGTGTGAACTTCGTTTGTTTACTATTTATTTTCTCATTAATCTATAGACTTTAGGGGAAAGATTTTGTCCTACACAAGTCTCAACGACACATAAATAATTAGAAGGGACCTACATGAAATAATACGTCATAGAAACTTACGGGTCAGATGAAAAATTATACACCAATAATTATGTTTAGAAACATACAGTGTAATTTGTTACAGCAATCAGATGTTATTTTGGGATACACGAGTATATAATCTTTTTTTAAGAAGCTTTTTAATTAATGATCGAAGTTTTTTAAATTAAAAAAATGATCATTTTTTAAAAATTGATTAATTGATTATAATCAATTAATAATTTAACCAATCTTAATATATAGTTTTCGCTCAATGATTAATTATGGTCACCTGCCATTTTGTTAGCCTAATCCTACTAAGAAGAACACTTGTGTTACAATTTGTTAGTTAATATATAGATGTTATTTAGAATGTTATATTTAAAATATCTAAAATATACTATAAAAACAACATTAAGAATGAGCATTAATAAATAAATGAATTATTAAAAAGGAAACAAAAAAAAAAAAGGAAGAAAAAAGTATAAATAAAGATGCCTAAATTTATTTCGTGAAATGGTAACAAATTTTATATAAAAAAAAAATATCATAATGATATAATAATATCATAAAAAAAAATCATAATATATAGTAATATCATAAAAAAAACATATAATGATATAGTATTATCTTAAAAAATAAGCAATTTGTTATCACATTTGAACTTTAGAAACTAACTATTAAAACAATACCAATAATAATATAGAAGAATAAATTATCATCTAAGTTATAATTATTATAAAAACCAAATTATACTAAAAAAAAAATTTTAAGAAACCTAAATTATACTTAAGAAACATGTTTATAAAAAATCTAAATCATATAACAAGCAATCACTATAATAAAGAATAGTTAATAAATAAAGATACAATAATGATGAACAAATAAGGAAAAAAAATTGAAAATAATGAGAAAATTATTTTAAGTATAGTAAAGAGCAAAATAGGTACTAAAGTGATTGTTTATTTAAAAATAAATATTTCATAATATTATAAAAAAATATATATTTTAAAAAGAATTAAAAATAGACTTTTTATATAATTATTTTCTTAAACCCACCTAATACATTTCTAACGTGCTTAAAAATCATGGGTATTCGTAATAGTCGATTTCTTTGGTAGATACATGTAAGACAAACACTACTTTTTTAATGAGCTTTTACATTTAAAAAATTATGTGGTAGAATATAAAAATAAGACATATTCTTTAATCGTTAAATTAAACTATAAACAATTTTCACAGGAAGAGATTTATTTATTTTTTAAAATTTAACTGTACGCTTTGCCAATTTGTGATCAAAAGTCACTGAATGTCCTTTCGGTGTTGTCAAACTTTCAATAGGAGAAAATGACTCTCATTTTTTCTTATATCCATCTGGGTCCTTTAGAAGAATTTGTTTTTGTTTTTTCTTTTTGGTGAGAAAATAATTAAATTATTTTTGAATGGTTATAGATAGTTAACTTTTGCAATTACAGTATTAATACAATGGAATAAGAGATAATATTTCGTTCTAATCTCAAAGACACAATATGGGGCCTACAAAGAAATTGTGTCTCTTTGAATTACTCAGCTGGAAAATCCATACCTCCTCTTTTCCCTTGATAGCTACTAATACAAGTAATTAGCAACAAAAAGAAAAGAAATCCCGCCATAACTTGTATATTTTACCTTGGAATTTGTGAATTTCGATCCTTGGAGCTGTTCATACCGTAGACACTCACATTTTAATTGGAATATGATAATTTACACATTTCAATGATGTAATTATGATTTTTAAATGTTCACATGTAAAAGTTACTATAGACTTGTGAACCCACAGAGATATTGTGTATTTGTGAATTTTGAATTTTAAAGTCGTAAAAGTTATTATAAACTTGTAGACCGACAGGTACCGTGAAAGTGAAATGCACGTTAGAAAGATGCAATTATGGCATAATATATATGTTGGCATTGGCGGCTGATACATTTGACTTAATCAGCCAAAAAAAAAAAAAAAAAAGTCGGCATGTTTTTGACAAGTAAATAATTTGCCACTTGGAAAGCAGTTCAGTGGTTGTTCACTTTCCTGGTATGGCTAATGGTATTGTTTTCTTTCCAGCTCTTGAGAGTTGAAAATTAAAGTAAGCTCTGGAGTGCCTTAAAAAATTATATTATATTAAAAATGCTCATAGAATATTAATCCTTTACCCATAAAAACAAAAAAAAAAAAAATGTAAATTAACAAGTTTCAAGTTGTATAATAATATTATATTAATTAAAATGAAAGAGACCTCGGAACCATGGTTATATACCAACCTAATCCATTTCTCACGTGTTTAAAAAAACCAAGTGGTTTAGGTATTTGTTCACGTAATGATTTATTTTCTTTGGCAAAACTGGTTTGTAAATTTGATGGATTTTTTTTCATGTTTTTCTCGACATATTTGCATTGCGAATGATGCACAGGTCATAGCAAAAAGAGGAAGATGGAGATTGTGGCTGGATTTTTTCTGCTGCTATTTGCAACTTTGGCTCATGGACAGCGTCAAACCGGTTAGTCTTTTTTCGTGTTTTTTGATGTAGCAGAAGCGTAATAATCATAGAAAAGAAGGGGTAAAGTAGGATAAATTGTCCTAAGATCCGTTGATTGATGTAGCGGAAGCGTAATAATCACAGAAAAGAAGGGGTAAAGTAGGATAAATTGTCCTAAGATCCGTTGATTCAATCAGAATACCGAAAAATATTACATCAATAAAAACAGAACGGAGTTTCTTGTATGGAATCATTTTGATCATGATATAGGATTCGGTTCTTGATTATAGACATGAGTTGCTTTAGCCTTAAGTAACCTATTTGCTAACCTATAAATCTGTGTTTTTTTTTTTTTTTTTGGTTACTTGCTTAGGATTCATAAGCATTGATTGTGGCTCTCCTCCGAATTTCAGCTACGAAGACCCCGACACTAGTATAACTTACGTTGCAGATGGTGCTTTCGTAGAAACCGGAATAAATAGGAACATTTCCTCCGAATATGCATATCCAAACAATCCCAACCTACCATTTCCTCTTTCGGATCTTCGGAGTTTCCCTCAAGGTAGCAAGAACTGTTACACCTTGGAACCCGCAGCTGGAAGCGGGTCTAAGAATCTCATTAGAGCCACCTTCTTGTATGGAAACTACGACGGAGAAAAAAAACCACCCGAATTCGATCTTTATCTCGATGTCAATCTTTGGTTCACGGTGAAATTCAGCAATCTCTCTGAGATTGTGATTACTGAGATTATCAGCACGACATTAAAAGATACAATTCACATTTGTCTTGTGGACAAAGGCTTGGGAACTCCGTTCATATCGGCGTTGGAGCTTAGGCCATTGAACAACTCTGTGTATGACACTGAGTTTGGAGCCAATGCTTCATTAGTACTTGTTGAGAGATTAGATATTGGGAAGACAAATGGGACGGGTCGGTACGAAGACGATGTCTATGACCGGATCTGGTTCTCCGATATTTCCACTACTTGGGATCCAATCAGCACTTCTTCAGCAGTTAACAACTATGAAAATGGATATAGAGTGCCGTTGGAAGTGATCCAGACTGGAGCTAAACCTCGAACTAGTGGCGGATCTTTAGAGCTGAAGTGGAGCACAACGGATTCGAGCTCTAAATTTTACGTTTACATGACCTTTGCTGAAGTGGAGGAACTTGGGAGAAACCAGTCAAGAAAGTTCAATGTAACATGGAACGGGACTCCTTTGTTTGGACCCTTGAGCCCCCGTTACCTGCACGCAACGACAGTGTCGAATTCAAGAGCATTGGTTGGAAAAGATCACCAGATTTCTATTCGTAAAACGGAGGACTCTACTCATCCGCCAATCCTCAATGCGGTCGAGATTTACATGGCCAAACAGAAGAACGAATCATCGACATATAGTGAAGATGGTATGCAGATAGATACGCTTTAATTCATTTTCATGGCACAATCACCAAGTTATAGCTAAAATTGTTTAGAAGTCTTTGCTATATAAATTTTGCCTCTGTGCACATCTATGCTTTGCTTTAACTTTGTTTGTGTGTGTGTGTGTGTGTGTATGTATATATACAGCTGATGCTATTGAGGATGTCAAAAGAACATATCAAATTGTCAAGAACTGGGCAGGTGATCCCTGTGGGCCAAAGAATTTCTCTTGGGAAGATTTGGAATGCAGCCACAACGCCTCGCTTCCTCCTCGGATTATTTCCCTGTGAGTAGTTCTTCGAATGTTGAATTCAAGTGCAACTAATCGAATTAAGGTTCATTAAAAATTTCCGTTTTTTCACAAGAATTGGCCTTTATTTTGAATAGGAACTTGAGCTCGAGCAATTTGAGTGGAGCAATAGCTTCCTCCATTTCCAAGCTCTCATTTTTGGAATCCTTGTGAGTATTACTCATTTAGTTTCGTAACCTCATTTTCGCCAAGTTGTTATAACATCTCATAAATCAAAATACTCCTTCCACAGGGATCTCTCTAACAACAACTTAACCGGACCGATACCAGAATCTATGGAAGATCTAAAATCTCTCAAGTTCTTGTAAGTCATGAAACAATGAAAATGTGAATAATGTGGCTATGGTATCACTAGACACTTAGTTGCTCTAACTCTTCACAATTGACACACAGATATTTGGAAGGCAACCAGTTATCCGGTGTCGTTCCGAACGCTCTTTTAGAAAGATCAGAGGATGGTTCACTTATTTTAAGGTAATAATCTTTACATATATGTATATGTATAAAAATATGCAGAACATGGTCTGATTGTTTTTCCTGAATTTTTTTTTTTATTAAATTTCAGTGTGGATAGTCGAAATCTTTGTAGCTCGGGTTCGTGCAGAGAGAAGAAGAAGGATATTGTGACTCCCATAGTTGCATCATTAGCATCAGCAGCTGTCCTACTTATTGTACTGATTCTCATATGGAGACAAAGACGAAAGAGAAAATCAGGTTCTGTGTTGTCCAAATACATAACGTAGAACCTATTTAAAGATATGTATCATGACCGATCTAAATGTTTAAAAATTGTGTTTATCTTCGAAAACAGAAATTCTCAGAAAAACAGGAAGACATGTGGTAATAAAGAAGAGCCAGTATAGTTTTGCCGAGGTTGTGGAAATTACCAACAACTTCCAAACAGAAATAGGAAAGGGAGGATTTGGGATGGTGTATCATGGACATTTGAAGGACGGGACCCAAGTCGCTATCAAGATGCTTTCTCCATCATCATCTCAGGGTCCTAGGGAATTCCAAACTGAGGTCTGTGACATATGTATATCTATATGTATATATATTTTCCATTTTAGATATCTAGTTTGATAGTTTTTGGCTTGTCATCTATGAGGATTTGAATGCAAGGCAAAATGCCAAATCTAAAATGAGAATTCATCTGATTGCAGGCAGAGCTCTTGATGAGAATTCATCATAGAAACTTGGCGACTTTTGTTGGATACTGCGACGATGACGACAAGTTGGCGCTTATTTACGAGTACATGCCTAATGGAAACCTAAAGGGATATCTTTCAGGTACTTCTGACTTCAAAGTATTATCTTACCATCAGAACTACAATACGACTGACTTCTTTTCTAGTCACAATGTGCGTGCAATTTCTCATGTATTGGATGATGGACAGATCAACATGAACTATTAAAATTTGAGCTTTTAATTTTTTTTTTTTTTTAATCATTTGGGATCCAACGAAAACTGATTTCAAGGGGCGAGAAATCTATGTACCATTATCCAATACTGAGAAACATTGTACCTGGTTGTATAGAAGGGGACTCCTTTCTTACATGTACTTTTTTTGAAGGAACATTCAAAATATCTACTGAATTAACATTCAAAGTAACAAAACTTGTATCGCGTTTACAATTGATGATTGCAGATAAAAATTCAGAGTTGAGTTGGGAGATGAGGATTCGCATAGCAATAGACGCCGCACAAGGTAAGCATATCGAGTTTTTATCAGCGAAACCGACACACTGACTGCACCGTTAAGAACTCTGTTTCTTGTAGTGACATATCAGATTGTACTAACAATCCATTTTATTATTCTAGTATATTATTTTGTTCAAGTGGATATACTGATGTCAAAATATTTGCCTCGCAGGACTAGAGTACTTGCACCACGGCTGCAAGCCACCTGTTGTACACAGAGATGTGAAAACAACCAATATTTTGTTAGGCGAAAACTTGGATGCTAAAATAGCAGACTTTGGCCTCTCCAAAGTTTTCGCCAGTGACACCGACACGAACGCTGAAACTACAGTCATGGGCACAGCAGGATATCTTGATCCAGAGTACGTCGAACAATTTACTCACATTTGCATTTTTCAGTTGTTGTAGTGTTACCATATATGTCACGGATTAGGCGCTCTAATCTTTACTAACGAAAACAAAGGAAAACAAGCACACACAAAAACTTAAAGTAGTTCACCTTCTTGAGAGCTACGTCCACTTTCGCCACTCCCAGTGCAAGTGTCATAAGGGCAACAAAAACACATTTGGAAAACCCCGATAATAAAAAGTTGATCCGCTTGCTAACATTGCATCAGGGCGATGATTAGGCTCCAGAAACTCGAAAACATACTCATATTCAATGCATCCTGTTTATAATTTTCGGTTTCACAGGAAGATGATGAGTTGAGTTTTACCTCCCAATGCAGGTACTATAATTCACAAAAACTGACCGAGAAAAGCGACGTCTTTAGTTTCGGGGTGGTCTACTAGAGCTAATAACAGGCCAACCTGCGATCATCAGAAACGAAGAAACGGTCCACATAATACAATGGGTGAAGAGTGAACTTGAACAAGGAAACACAGAGAGTGTTATTGATAAAAAGCTTCGAGACAACTTCGATGTGAATTCCGTCTACAAAGCCTTGGATGTGGCAATGGCGTGCACAACTTCTAGTTCCCAACAAAGGGCCACAATGAGTTATGTCTTGATAGAGCTTAGACAGTGCTTGGAAATAGAGTTATCTAAGGACATTACAGAAACAGCCTCAAGACCAGCGCAAAATTTCCACTTGCATTCATATAGTAGTACATTCGAGATGTCTTCTATTTATCCTGATTCCGTGAATATGGATTCTTTCACAACTCCATTGGCAAGATAGGGAAAACCCCACCATTGAAAGGCAATATTTTAGAAGATCAGAAGAATATGGTTTTTCCCCACATGTTTATTTTCTTCTAGTAATTTTGTTTCTTTGGTCAAGTTGTTGTGTATATATTTGTATATGGCATATTCTTTATGATTTGCCTTCTGTTGTGAGTATTTTGTACATGAGGTTTCTAATAAATTGCCTTGTATCCCTCTTTGCGTTCATCTTCAAGAAGAAAAACTTTTATAATTATGCAATTACTCAAAAGAAAACGGAGATAACTAGGACCTTGCGTTAAATTGACATGGCGTAATAATTTATGAAAAGCTATGGTCCCTAATTCAAAAAAGATAAAAGCTTATGCTCTTCGTTCTCAGAGAGGAAGGGGTTTCAAGATGCATAAACCGGATTGAATCCACGCTCTTTTTCTCTCTAGTACTATTGTTGTTATTATTTTTAAAAAAATCAGGTCAATAAACAGTTTTTAAATACTTAAATAAGAAAATGGTGAAACTTTTCTTTTTATTTAGGAAAATAGTTGTGGCCATAGATTAATCGTAGATTGACTATGGTCAATCAGTGGTTGATTAATCAATCACATTTAAAAAACAATTATTTGTCTAATATTACAAAATCATGGATCCTTATTAAAAAAAAAAACTTTAAATAATGTCATTTACTCAAAACCCCTTTTTTTCTTTCTTGTGGAGAATTTAAGGAGACATCTCTTTAATTCTTTAATAGAAGAGTAGATCTTTTTTCATTCGATAGTTCTATTTGCTTCTTATTTTCTTGTATTGTTAGTCGTTATGGATTGATTTTAAAGTTCTCCATTTTTTTTTATCTTATTTTTTGTTTGTCATTAAATTAGAGTAGAGGTTTAATATAGGACCTATTTAATGAGTCCTAACCTAATTCGATAAGTTCTCTCATATCAACTTTACTCCCCCTTCTTTTACTTAAAAAAGGAAAGGAGAAGAAAGAGAGAGAGAGAGAGAGAGTATTTTGGTGGACAAAAGTTCATGTGGTATCATTTATACTTTGACTTCTTGACTACTATTATGATATATTAAGCGATAATTAATAGATAGAAATTATGCATGAGGATAGAAAATATGGATCATTCCCATTGGCCTGCGTAAAGTAGTCATAAACACATCACTCATTGACTTGAAAGTAGCATTATTTTGTAACTCAAACACTGAAAAAGATGCCCTGATCTTAAGAGTGTAATAAATCGTTATAGTTGTGAGAAACAACTTCTTTCTTGGCAGACTTTATTTTGAGTTTCGGATATATATATATATATATATATATATATATATATCTACACACACAAGTATTTTCCTGTCCATACCGTATAAAACAGCAATTATAATTTTTTTAATGTTTATTATAATAATTAATTGATTTTAATATAATATTTTTAATTATATTTATTCTTTAAATTAATAATTATAAATAATTATGTTATATTATTCTAATTAGAAAATTATATAAAAATCAGTTAGTTGTCACAAGACATAAAATAAGATGTCACAATTATTGCCCATGTCGGGTTGATGGACAAGAGAACATTATATTATATATATTAATGCATAGAAACATGTTTCTTATTTGAAATCAAAGGTTGGTCCTGTTTTCTAAATCAAGTCTCCATTCAAACTTTAACTCGTGGTGAGTGTTCACATTGGACTAAAAGAAAATGTAACAGGTCCTTTGACCTTAACCCTTTGTTTTTCCCCCTTGAAATTATGAGGATAAAGAAGGGAGAACAAGAGAAATAGATAAAAACTCTCATAGTAGTAAAATTAGATAGAAGAAAACTTTTTAAGTGATAATAAATAACATATTCACGATAAATAATATATCCATGAAGCATTATTTATGACAAAAATATAGGAAAAATATTCTTATAATTAAAATATTTGTGATAAATGTCAAATCTATGATAAAGAATTTATTTATGAATTATATTTACAATAAAATTATCTTAAAAATTTTAATAAATAAATAATTTATTAAAAATATACTATTTACCTCATATATTTTTAAATATGCTATTTACTTTAAACATTTTTAAAAAAGGACATATTTGTTATAATTGTGTATCCAAATTGTCTTGAGAAGAATATATATCTCGTCTAGTATATAAATCTTTCATGAAATAAATTGTTCATATATCCAATGCACTATGACGGTGGGTTTGACTCGAACATAACCTAGCATAAAACAAGGTGCTGGTTAGATTGTCCCTACTGAAAGAAGGGGAAAAAAAAAAAACCTTTATTATTATTTTGTTAGAGCCCATTAGGATAGGGATTATTTGATAAGATGTTTCCCACAAAGGTCAATAATAGCACGTTATGAATTATCTTGTTAAAATACCTAAGAAAGTTCCGGGAAGTTGAGAAACAAAGGTTAAAGGAAGACTTCATAAAAAAAAGACCTTGAAATCTCATTCCCCCAAAATAAACAATTTTCTAAATGCAAATGCACATGTCCTTTTCTCACCTTACAGCCAAAAGATAAAACAAAAGGAAACAAGAGGAAAAACAAAAACAAAAACAAAAAAAAGAAGAAGAAGAAGCACTCCAAATTTTCTTTTTTTTGTTAACTCATTTAATTAAGTTGACGTCTCAAAGCGTCCAAAACACAATTGAAAGTAAAGACTAATCAACATCACACTTCATATTTTAACGTTATATATTACAACAATAATAATAATAATAATAATAATAATAATAATAGATGTCCATTATAATCTAGCCCGCCAAACTCTACTAGGAAAAACTTTTCGTATTCTTTGAAAAAGAGAGTACTTTGACTTCTCACTCTTGAATTGTCGGTTCAACTTAACTATTCCATGAAACTCTTTGACTACGTATTTGCCTCATAATTTCAGGATAATAATAGATGAAACAGCTAGCAAAGGCAACTTCCAAGCAAATGAAATTATCTTAAGTAATAAGCAAACAGTTTTTAGACGTTTATTTTAAAAATGATCAAATTTTTTAATTTAGAAAAATAATCGATGGATATTATTAAAATTTTAATTTACCCATTTAGTGGTAAATCATAGTTACTTAGTAATTAATCATAACTGATCATAGAAGTTAGATGATAAGAATTTATATTGATATTAATCAATTAGTGATTAATCATGATCAATCAGTGTTATATAATCAATTACTTATTAATCATTTTTGAAAAATTAATTGAGCATTTTACGGAAAATTTTTTTTTTTGTTGACATATGCTATATATTTGGTAACAAATTTAATACCAAATACATAAAGTGCTAATTTCCTTTTCCATTTAGTCATTATTAATCATTATCTAATTATTTTAAAATTAAAAATTTACATTTACAAGTTTTAAAATTTAATAATTACAAAAATATATATATATATATAGAGCTCATTATGTACAAGAATACGAAACAAAAATAAATAAATAAATAAAAGCACGTCAATTTTCATACTTTTAATACTTATAAAGACAACAATATTGATATTGGTATTTGTAGTGAAGATGATTCCTAGATTAATTAACTTTTTTAAGGTGAAATTTTTAGTACTAAAGATCATTATAATGTGTCGCATTCCCTTGGAGCAGAATATAGAAACAAGGACGGTAAACCACGCCGCCGCCCCACGAATTGTCTGCAGAAAGGTGTTGAACTTCTTCATTATTATTCTATCTGTATACTATTTGATTATGATATAATTATAACAATTAAAATATATTTTTTTCTCAATTAAAAAAAAAAGTTCTACAAGACACATAGTCTATATATATCGAAGGCTGATTTCAACGTATACGATTCAAATCTTTGATCTGATACTGGTAGAAAGATGTTGAACTTATTATTATTATTTTATCAGTATACTATTTCTTTACAAAATAATTATAACAATTAAATATCTATTTTTTTTCTCAATAAAAAAGTACCCATCAAGCAGATAATATTGTGTAAGAAAGAAAACATTCAAACGTATATTATATTTTATTATATCACACTCGGATATAATGTAAGATGAATAATGTTTTTGAATAAATCATTAGTGTAAATGTGAGTAGTACCAGTTAGCATGTAAAGCATATCCTTCATGTAAATGAAGCTTATATACGTGTACACACACACACACACACACACACACACATATATATATATATATATATTAGTGGGTATTATATAGTGAACACTTCTAGCTGAGGCAGTACTGGCTTATAAACCAAAAAGGAAAGAAAAAAAATAATCAGCTAAGGTAGTGGCTATTCGTACGTAGTTGATTTTATGAACGTTGAAGCTGAGTGAAGTAGCGGAGCAGTGGGCATACTTTTGACCATAAAGAGTGAGAGAGTAGTTTCGTAAAGGGGCATTTTCAACGTTGCATTTAAAGTTAAGTTGACATTTCAAACAAAGGCTAATTAATGAATATTGGAATAATAAGCCATGCACATAACCAAGGCATATATAAAACAATCTATTGAGGTGATAAAACAATTAATGATTTTCTTTAACTTGCAAGGCGAATCTGACAGAACTTCCTAGAAAAGCAGGTTTCAAAAGTTATTTAGCGAAATTTGGATAATTTATAAAACGAGCTTTTAACTCTCAATAAAGTTTTCAATCAAAATCATAAAATATAATTAAAAAAAAAAAAGTTCTTCAGAGTATGAGTTTGAAATTTGTATCACGATTTCAGTAATACATTATAAACTTTATAGAAAATTTTAAAACCAATTTGACCAACTAAGCTGTTAATAATATGATTCCAAACACTTAGGGGTTGTTTGGTATTTGAGTTGAGTTTGAGTTGAGTTAAAATTTTTAAGTTTGAATAATAATTTTTGTTAACTTTTTAAAAAAGACAAAAAAAATTATTTCAAAAAAGACAAAAAAAAATTTTAAAAAAAAAATAAAAATTTGAGTTTAAACTTGAGCTCCAAAAATAAATGTTAACTTTTAATTTACTTTTCACGGATTAAAATCAAAAGTAAAATCAATCTCGACTAAACAGATCCTTAATATCAGCATTAAAAGCTTCAAAGAAGCTGGTTTTGTTCATGAACCAAATTGCAAATAATTTAGTCAAAGAGCAACACCTTTATATAGTCATGCATATTCAAAGAATATAGTTCTCAACTACCCACTTTCATGAGACTTTCTTTAAAAAAAAAAAAAAAAATTATAGAATCAACATTATTGTCGTTGTTCTACATTTTCTTTATCCATAAATCATTGTGGTGGCTGAAGACAAAGTTACCAATTGATCCTTAAAAAAAGTAAAGATGTAGAAATTAAAGAACAAGCAAAGAAAAACACACATAAAGAGAGCGAGGGATTCTATATATGGATACTGTTGGATGAAGAAGTTTTCTTCATCTTTGAATTGGCTATCCAGTACAACTTTCGTGATCACTGACTAGTCAGAAACCAAAAAGCCAAATACATATATATATATATACACACACACACAAATACATATATGTGTATATAAATATTTAAGAAGTATCTCTCATCCAATTGTTGTAGTTTTTTATTTATAAGAATATTGTATAAAATATATGTAGTATAATACTACTTAGAACTATAATTGTAAAGTACATGTTTTATTAAAAAATGTTAAATTAAAATAAATTGGTTGTTACATTAAAGTATAAAAAAAATTATAAGTGTTGTTTATAAAAATATGGACTATGAAATGAATAAATGGTATATGTTATTTATATATATATATATATATATATATTTCTGATTGTTACCTCACATTCATGATTCCACCAATTAGAAGAAACTTTAATGGAAAAATACAAGGCTTCACAGACAAAGTTCCCACAAACATAAGGGGAATTATAGTACTCCCACATGACTTGCCCAATATTTTTGGTTTCATATGTTCATCATCCACCTCTAGCTATTATAAGTTAAAATTCACTTTCATTAATTAATGGACATAAACAAGAACAACAAGTAACCAAACCAACATAACATAAATAACTAACCCTAATAATAAACAAATCTAGCTTCTATTCAGTAGTTTCATAACACTTATTTTCAAATGGAAATCTGACAAAGTCGATTCACCTATACGTCTTGCTTTTACTGTCATATCGAGAGTTACTCCACGTATTGCTCGATATAAAACAGATAGTGGATTTGGTGGTTAGTCTATGACACTTTGATGCAGAACCAAGCCTTGGTTTCCACAAACTGTTAGCTGGTTAAGCAGAAGAGATACAAATTAAAAATTACCCAATAAGGAACTAAACAACTGATCAAAGTTGTGTTATTTACCTAAAACCCAAATCCACTAAGATGAACATCATTACAAGAATCAAATCCCAACTCCATAAGAATCCCATCCTCGTTCAAACCTCCATTAACGCCACCAAATGAGGCAAAATTGCACTCAAAACCCAAAGGAGATGAAGTTGAAAGGCTTGACATGCTAGAACTGGCGTTCCCATTTGTGCTAAAATCCGAAACCTCCACCGGATTTGAGTAACAAAATTGAGAATTTGGCTCCAACTTTGGCCCTTGTGGATCAAAATTTCGATCATAACTCGCATCAGTCAGATGTGGTAATGCACTTGGGTTTGGATCAAAACAAGCCGAATTCCCTTGATCGAAGCTTTCGGTTTTCGGGACCAAACCCGAAAACCTGGCCGATGAGCTGAGGTGATGGCCAATAGCGTTGTTGTTGTTAGTAGTCGCATTGTTATTGGTAGCGGTCATGCTATGATTGAAACCAGCCTTTCCTGCCATTAACATCTTTTTCTTGAGCTTTGTGTTCCAATAATTCTTCACATCGTTGTCTGTTCTTCCGGGTAGTTGGGAAGCTATGACAGACCACCTGAGTCCAAACCAAAAAAAAAATTCATTAAATTCACGAAACATTAGACGAAAAATCCATATATTTCATCAAAATTTTAGAAGAGAAATTGACTAACCTACTTCCAATGGTGCTATAAAGTGTCCAGATGACATTATCTTCCTCCACTGTAAAACCTCCATGTTTGATGTCTGGTCTGAGATAATTCAGCCATCTCAGACGACAACTTTTCCCACATCGGTTTAGGCCTACAGATACATGAAAAAGCTGTAAACCATCATCTAGAGAGAGAAAGAGGAGACAGAGAGAGACAGAGAGAGAGTGATGGAGGGCTGGAAAGAGAGGTGTCTTTTTGAGAATGAACTTTTATTTTTAAGAGAGAGAGAGAGAGAGAGAGAGAGACCTGCTTTGTGAGGCAGAGCAATCCAATTACCACCAGTGCCATGGTTTTCCAAGAAGGACCTGAGAGTGGCGTCTTCTTCAGGAGACCAAGGGCCTCTCTTCACTTTGGCTTTGTCACAACAAGGAGCTCTTCCCATGGCCGAAACACAGCCCCCCAACGAGACTTGGCTGTGTCAAACGCAAACCCAGCAACACTAGGAAAACAGAGAAGAGAAGAGGAGAGAGAGAGAGAGAGAGAGAGCGAGAGAGTTTGTTGTTGTAATCAGTGAGCATAAATGTTTAAAGTTTGTCCCTTGTGGAGCTGGATAGAATAACCGTTTTAAGAGCTCTGGAAACATTTGACTTAGTCTGACTCCCGTATATTTTAAAATGCTTTTTTTTTTTTTTTTTTTTTTTTTTGCTTTGTAGTTTTTGGGGTTTTTTTTTTAATGTTTTAGCACATACCATACTCATTTTCAAAATAAATTTTCTGTTTCAAATGAAAAAGTCATTTCATGTTAACGATTAGATGACATTTGAATTTATAAAATAGAATAAAATAAGTCTAAATTGTAGTCCGGAAAGTTATAAAACGAGAAGAATGATTTCCATTATTTTTTTTTTAAATGAGAATAATAATGAAAAATTTGAGAAAAACATAATTTTGTTATTTTTTTCACCCATTTTAAAAATGGACGTACGAAAATCAAGCCTTGAATTTTTCTTGAATTTGACAATTTGTCCTCTAAATTTTAGTTTCACTAAATTTTCTTCTGAATTTAATAAGGGAATTTCTAGCATAAGACCTTTTATTTTACACTATCTATAAGAATTATTATCTTAATCATTAGATTAAATTTTTGATAATATGATATATAATTAGAGCAATTATGCATCATGCATGATAAATTTGTATGGATACTCCCATATCAGTTAAAAAATTTATCAAAAATCAAATTTTGAATTTTTTTTTTTTTTTTGGTAAGACAGAGAAAGAGACTAGTCAATGTGGGTATTGAGGATACACGGAGATTTCATGGTTTTGGTGTCAGAGATTGGGAATCAAAGGAGAGTGGGGGTCTGTGGAATTGGTAGTGTGTGACAACATTTAACATAGGACTAGTAAACAGACAATGTGAAACCCATGTCTTCCCACTGTGCGAATTTTGACGCGGTTTCAATTTTTACCCTTTTTTTTTTTTTTTATTGGGATTGTGATTTGTGAATAAAAAGTATTTGCATGCTTTTCTCACCGTCACAGGGGACTGCTAGCCTACTATTCAAAGTTTATTGTGCCCTTAAACGATTAAAGTATTTAATACAAAGTTGGGAATTGTAACATGGGATTTTAATGTCTCACCCATTATAAACTTGTATGAACAGATTGATTATTTCCAATATATATCTATCCTACTAGCAATAATCACTACTACAAAATATAGATACCACGACGGTTTTTAACCGTCGTGGTAACATTTTCACGACGATTTTTTAACCGTCGTGGAATCTTTTCAGATTCCACGACCGTTTTCAGAACAGTCGTCGAAGGTAACAATGAAAAAAAAAAATTTACGAATTCGTTTCATTTCTCCAAACATATTTAAATCACAAAAGCATCAATTTTTCCCGAAAAATTCACTGATAATGTAGGGCATGGATTTTAGCCATTTCGGACGGAATATTCCCAACTCAACCACCTACAAAATTAACATTTTGGATTTTACCTGGAAAATTCATAATCAACAACCACAATCAACAAAATCAATATTTTGGACAAAAATTTCCCAAATTTGTTCAATACCCAAGCAATATACACTACAACTTACCAGCTTGTTGAGTGTGGCCGGTACGGGCGGAGTGCGGCGAGAGAGAGGGAAAATTGTGTTAGTTCATTGGTAGACCCGTCAGAGAATGGAGGAGGCCGTGTGAGTGGTGGAGGAGGCCGTCGGAGAATGGAGCCAAGAGAAAATTTTGAGAGGTGAGAAAGAGAGAGGAGGCGCGGTGAGATAAAGAGAGTTTTTGGAAATTTTAAGAAGGAGGGAGCGGAGGGAGAGCGCGCGAACCGAAAAATAACAAAAAACCGTCGTGGAAGGACGAGCTTCCACGACGGTTAACAAAAAACCGTCGTGGAAGTAGGCCACTTCCACGACGGTTTTCGGAAAATTTTTTCCGCTCCGTGTTTTTGAGTTTTTTCGATGACGGTTTTTTAAAAAACGGTCGTCGAAGGACCGTCGTGGAATCCTATTTTTGTAGTAGTGAGTTCATGAATGTCTTCATCACCTGTATTTAAGTTCATATAAATTTTTTTCCGTCAACAATCAATCAATAATCGTTTAAACAAAATCTATTATGAATTACGATGTAATCTAGTTCTAAAGATCTCATGATCAATCTGTCCATGAGTTATGTAGTTATTAAGGCGAGCCCCACATTGGTTGAAAGTGATGTGTACTTGTGGTATTTAAGCATTCACAAATCCTTTTCTCATCTATAATTACCTAAATAAAACTCACCTAATTAAGTTCATTTTTGTGTGACACTGTTACTTTTACTCCTGAAAATGAAAATGGATAAATAAAATAATAAATAAATAGGTAAAACTGTCAATTGAGTCGACTGACCACATGATAAGAACACTAATTGCATATGTATTAGAACCTAATGGTTAAATCTTCTAATGTTGAGGGAATTTTCTCAATGAGCCTAGCTGCACGACCAAATTCGGCCAAGCATGTCTCAAATGAACTGTTTGCGAAATAAGCTAAGAACATGCTCTTCTTGAAATAGGCTACGGTTCATGCTTTTCTAAAACACAAACTTGGTAGAGCACAATGTAGGGTATCTCTTCCGAGCTAAGGCCGTCCGAGCACAACGTGTCTAGGCATATGCTCTTCCCGATCATGTCTATTTGCTATCTAAAGCACAATGGGCCCAAGCAAAGTTCATTCGAATTGAAAATGTTTAGGAGTATTAACTATGTTAGATATCATAACAAACTGAAGATAGATTATTTACGTGAATTTTATATTATGAGACTTATCTTTTATTAATGTGTAGCGTTCATCAAGCCATTTAAAAGCATTCTTGAACAAAAGGCCGTTTGATTCGGATTTCGTGGTCTTGGACTTGTAGTTTGTTTGTGTAGGTTGAATTACCGGTTGCCTAGTCAATGTTAATAGATAGGACCACTTTTTATGCTATCCTATGCTAATAGGTGAAACATAAATATTTTAGCTCCAAAAAATTAAAAAAAAAAAAAAAAAAAAAAAAAAAAAAAAAAAACAGCATCAATAATATGTACCACTTTTTCCAACAGAGCGTTACAGTCTGCAGACCTCTTTTTGAGAGTAGGGACATTCTGCGTCAGCATAACAACAGATTGAGGCATGGCCTAGCCAAGGCAAATTTCGTGAACCCATATAATGCCAAGTTTTATTTTTCCCCAAAACTTTTTTGATATTTTTATTTTATTTCCGACTTTTGTTCAATTATACCAAGTTATTTCTCTCTTTTTCTTTTTTTTTTTTTTTTTCTTTTTCTTGTTTAACCTATCGGCCTCAAGACGGATCGGGACCAACCTAAACCTATGGTTCATTACTCCAAAGCCAAGTACCAAATGACATCTGTCGTGTGGTGGTTAGATATTATTTAACAATAATTATGTACTTAATTTTTTTACAAGAGTTTGAATCTATTCACCAGTAAAGTTCAGAAAAAGATAAATAATTTTTTCCATTATCATGTTAATTTAGAGAAAAAAATTACCGGTGCATGGATTGAAATGTACGTGCAATTTTTAGCTATCCCCAAAGGCCATAAGAAAATGAAGACCAAAGGTTCCATTTTCAGAGTTCTCTCTTAGAGAGCAAATATTAGCGTCAATAATTCCCAGCCTTATACCTTCTTGCACCTAAGTCCCTATTCTTTTAATTTTTTTTTCCCTTGTCATTTTAGTCCCTCAAAATTACAATCTTGTAATAAGACCGTCCTCATTTTATCCTAATTTCCCTTTTACTTCATATTAGAGCACGTTTCTTTGCTGTTGATAAAAAACTTTTTGTGGAATAAATCAATTATCCACTATTTTTCTTCCTTCGATTGACCTCATCGTCGGCCAATCATGTCGATTAAAAAGCTCCATAAATTAATTAGCATAAATAAACAACTCATTGTTCTATCGATATGATATGTTACATCAAGCTTGTAGTAGTAGCGATTGAACTCATCCACCAAGTATAATCGAATCAGATCTTTTCTATTTTATTAATGTACGTCTAGATTCTATTGTAGGTAAAGGAAACGTGGAAGGAAATGCCACTAATTACATATGTTTAACAGAAAGAAAAAACCTAAATCCATCCTTAAAGCGCATAAAACTCCATAAGCCTGCATAATGCATGTATATATATATGTAAAATAATTTTAGAGACGTTCTTTATTATTTTTTTTTTGGAGGTCTTCTTCTTTGTCTTATATATATATATATATATATATATATATATATAGTTTTCTTAAGACAAAAATGGAGATTTTATGGTACCTAGCTAGTAGGAAGCAAAGAGGTGTAGATTTGCTTTATTTCATGAAACACCCTTTGCACAATGGCCTACGTACTCTGCATGTGAACAGAGAAATTGGACGGCATATATATGAGGAAAAAAGATGAAATAAAACTTGCTATGGAATTTTTCTTAGGATTTAGATGCAACGTAAAAATTAATTGGGACCTAAGTGTCATAAGGGTGTAATGTAAGGGAGTAATGGTGAAAATAAATCTCTTACAATATAAAAAAGTAATAATATTTTTTATGTATTTTTTTTAAAATTAAAAATGATGATTTAAACTCTACATATTTTAATTGAGTTATGTGTGGTATTACTATTATATATGTAACTACGTAATTATTTTAAAGTGTTGACTAAATTTGACAAGAAAAAAAAAATCTACATAATTAATGATGTACTAAATAAATATTCTATATTAAACAATATAAAAAATTATTATTTTAAAAAATTACTCTGACATACTCAAACTTTTTGCAACATTGCAGTGGCACTCTTTTGACCAAATTAATTACACTGACACCCTTTGATCGTTTTTTTTTTTTTAAATACCCATGATGCTACAACACGGACCATGGTGTTATTAAAAATAAAAATAAAAAAATCGGCCACCAAGATATGCATAAAGTAATTATCATCCCTCAAACGATATACGACTAACAAATTCCGAGGCAGATTTGGTTTTTACCTAAATGTGACATCTTGGAAAATTGTCGATTACAACATCAAGAAGAATACAAAGCCAAAAGAAAAATAAACCTAATGCAAAACATGAACAAAAATCAGCGGTGTTGGTTCTATAAACAATAGTAAAATCTAGCTAGTGAACGTGAAATATGGCAAATATATATATATATATATTAGAGGTAAAAAAAGTTTTACATCATTACAATATTTACTGTATAACTCTATAGCATGAAACTTGAAAATCATTATTATTATTACTACATAATTATGTAATTCTTGAAATATTCCAAAATAACTTACTATATTTCAGTTTCGTATTTATAAACATGATCATAGTTTCCTATCTAGCATATTTATAAAACGATACTTCTTTATTTACACATTAACGTAACAACCAGTTAAATCTATTGTGATAATATTTCTCAGTGATCACTAGTATGTGATCTAAATAATAACATGTGTTATACATAATTTTACAAAAAAAATACATATAAATCACCTTATTATCGGATGTCTTAACTATCGAAGTTAAACACCGTGCATTTGATACTCAAAAAGTCAAACACTTGGTGACAAGGATCTATCCATCTAGGGTACTACAAGACAAAGGAGCTGGGCCCATTGAATCGGGCCCATTAATGTTTAGCGGCCCAAATTGAGTCCTTAAACAATTACCATTCTCAAAAAGTCCACCACATCCACCCACAACAAATTAATGGTTTCAGGCTCTGGATTTAGTATGATTTTGATTGAATGTCTTTTCTCTTTCAAGTCAAAAGAGGTGGGGAGGGATGTTGGTGGAGTTTTGTTAATTATATGGATATTGAAGTTAACATTAGTAACTGTATTTGCCTTTGTCTTTTGGTCAATTGTCACACTCGCCAAAAAATAAAAAAAATTGGTCACACTCAGATGAACAGAAAATTTTATGGTCTAAAAGATGTAGTAATACCAGCGGTTCATTTGGTAGGTTTAGTCATTGTTCTAATATGACCTCTTAAAAGGAAGGAGAGTGGTGATGGGCTTAGTAAAAGGATTTTAATATTTATGATTGTTTAGTAAGAGAAAAAAGAAAAAGAAAGAGATTAGGAAATTGACTCCAAATCTTTCAAAACATCTTAATTTTAATCTCTCCTAAACTGAAGAGATTGTTGAAGGAATTACATGCCAAACATCATAAGCGAAATTACGTCTCTCTTTTTTCTTATTTCCCTCACCTAGGTAATTTACCATTTCCTTCTTCGTAATTATCGAATTGTATCAAAAACACTTATTCTCTTAATTTCTGTTCAATTTCTAGACAAAAATGATCACGTGGACATTTATAATCCAAATATTCTCCCCTAACTTTATTTATCATCTCATCATGTCTATAATACAAATATTCTCCCCTAACTTTACTTTATTTATCATCTCATCATGTCTATAATACTTTAACAATCATCTCGTCATGCCTCTCAACCTATGAAAAAGAAAGAAAGAAAAAAAATATTAAGGTTTACTCTAATCTCAATTTTTGAATATCACCTTATGATATTTGAGCTGTAATTCTTTTACTGATATGATTATCAGATTAACTTAATCTAATATTAAAAATTTGATAACTTATCCACGTGGATTGATACTTAAAAATTGATATTTAAATTTGTGTCCCTAGCACTTCTCATAAAAAAAAAAAGGAGACACTCATTTTATGTGGTTTACACATGGCAATTTTTCAGTGTGTTTTAATTTAAAGGATGTTGCTTTACTTAAGTAGTCTTTTCATCACAATTTCAAAGTCCAAGGGGCGTGTCTGTGTGTGTGTCACTTTTCGTAGTTTGAAGCCAAAATTGAGGTGATGACCAGGGCTCAAGGAGAGATTTGTTGAAATTTACCTTTGACTATTTCCGTCCAAAACTTAACTTAAGAACAAAGGGAGTTCTCATAACAATTTGAAAGTTCAAGTTGTGTATGCATGCCACATATTTATTGAGAAATAATAAATTTTTGGGATATTTTCTAAAATTTTATCATTGTTTTTATTCAAGTAAGATTTTATCATAAATGTAAAATTAACGAATAACCTACAATACAGAATCCATATCATAAAAAAATTTTATTGTATTTAGAATTATCTAGATACGTTATCCATTACTTGTATAAGTTTTTTTTTTTCAGTAAAAAGAGTTTTTTTTTTAATTTCCGAGGTTAGGGGAAAATTAAAGACTTCCCAAGTTTTCTAACTCAATGCTGTGAACTTTAATTGTTTTGAGCCTTTCTATTTCAATCATTGCGTAATGGACAATCAATTTCCATCTAATTCATGCCTCAAATGGAGGTCCTAATTGTTTTGGTCACGTCCTCGACAAATAACAATCTCGTGATTCGTATGAAAAGTAGCAGAGTCAAGATTTTAAAAAAAAAAAAAAAAAAAAAAAAAAAAACTTTTTAAGAGAACGTAAATTAAGCTAAAATTTTAAATTAAAATTATAGTAAAACTATCAGCGAAATATAAAGAAAAAACGATCATGAAATTTATAGATAAAGACAACGAACAAAAATTAAATAATCATGAAATTCGTTAGCAGCAAAATTATATAAATATATATGAAAACGAAATTCAAAATTGTATATAAATACCGAGACCTGTGTACCACACGGTTTTCTTAAAACATATTCGTCCCCTCATCGTAGGGCACTCGAGGTTTCTATGGACGTGTATCTCACAGGATATAACTGCAGATCAGTGGAGATTGCACACTAAAAGATAACTACTCGGTGAACTAAACACTGCCTGAACTCTATCACATGAGAAGCATAACACACACTAGAATAAGAAAATAAATGGAAATGGACGAGTATCGGAAATTTCCCATTTTTTGTGTGTTCTCAACTATTGAAGGGGGTTGCCTTTATATAGGCATCAAAAACAATGGCACCCATCCAAAACTTTTTGGCTATTAATTCCAAAATTAACGTAATAAGTTTTACATTTGCAACTTTCCTATTTTTCCAACTTCAAGGAAGGGTGGATATTAAGAGTTAATATCTTATTCACCCATTTATTATTTTCAGCATATAAATATATCATTTCGAATACCTCACAAAGGATAATACAAATCTATATTGATCCAATACAAATATTACGGATCCGGCTCAAAATTAAACTTCAAAAATGATATCCAACAAGGGTTTTCGAGCCATTTTTCCAACAGAAACAATGTTTGATGTTTGTTTATCTATTTGTAGATTTGTTTTTGGTCAAAATAAACTAAGCTCATAATAGAATTTGATTTACCATCTATTTCACTAAACGTCAAATTGTGAAGTCTACATATCATATAACAGCTTGAGATTATTGGAAAAATGAATGGGAATTATAAGTATTCTTCATTAGTTACACTTGTACAAAGGTGTATATATATATATACACACACACACAATGCTGTAATATACGTATATAAATGAGTGTATACATAGATATTTTCGGTATGTTTTCAGTATTCTATGGGGGATGAATTATGAGATCATGAACAAATTTCATCAGTTGCAAGTAAATAAAAATTTACCAAGATGCTGCTCTTCAATATATGCTCTATTGACATTTTTTTTTATATGGGCGAAAAAATTTATTCAACTGAAACAAATATTATATAATCATAGATCTTGTAGAAAAACAAAATTGAAATTAAAAATTGATTCTACTGAAGAACTGCATAAAGGTTTTTTTTTTTTTTTTTTCCTGTCACTCTTTTCAGTGAGCGTGTCTACTAAAATGAGTAATTTCACTGCTTCTAATCGGCGTGATCCCTTTCCTTGTTGCCAGTCACATATAAATCCACAGGAACAGGGATGAAATTTTCCCGGCCCCAATTTTTTCACCAATTTTAGACTTTCAATTTATTTATTTATTTATTTATTTGTTTTTTTTTTTTTTTTGGTAAGAACCAATAGGCTTCAGTTTTGGTAAGAACAAATCTCATGCAGATAAAAAGAAAAAGAAAAAAAAATTATTATTGAAATTGACTCATCAGCCATAAGCATCTAGGTGTAGCAAAAAAATCACAACGCCATTATCGCCATCACAAAAGCCATGATACAAAACAAAGTATCAATAATGCATTTTTAGTTGCCTTATTTTATCAGTTATTAAAATCCGTCCAGGTCAGCTCAGCAAGTGCGAGTAAATAATTTGAATAAAAACTCTTATATTCGAAATCTAAAAGTGTTTTTATTGTTTTTAATAAGTGAAAATTATAAAACTCATATGATAAATTATATTATGTATACATACTTCCATGCTTATCTTTTATCTCGTTGAGGAATTAAAGTAGACTTTTTTTTTTTTTTTTGGTGAATAAATTAAAACAGACCAATTCGTGCTTATGAAAACATACCTAACAGTCTCATTCAGAAAGGGCATTTATTAAATTTTTTTATATTATATATATATATACAGCTTTTTGAAAGTACTAATCGGCCCTTTGAAAGCGACTTCTAGTTTACACCACTCAAGAATATCAGTTAACTTTGTTTGACGGAAACCTTAATTTGTTGGGAGATCACACTACAAATCGCCCATTTTTCAGCTTTGGTCTTCCTTCCCTTTGTCACTATCCTATTCACAATAGTAAAACACACTAATATATATATATATATATATATATATATCCTTCTTTTTTTTTTTTTTTTTTTGCAATTCTATGGTCTCAATTAATAATTTGTAGGTCCCTGTTTGGCTCTTCTTTACAAGGTTGAGAGTTAGTTGGGGGAAAAAAAATTATATAAAGTTGATTGACATTAAGCAAATCAACTGTTTAGATAACTAATCAGGGTTTGTTAATTAACCCTAATTAATTCTCAACTTTCTGCAGACCTAGGTGCTTAGGATCAAGATTATAATAAGACTTGAACTATTATTCCAATAAGCGTAGCCTCACATAAAGGTAAAAACAAAAGCGATTGTAAACCATGTTTACTATACTTAATTACCATAGTTAAGAAAGGCTGAATTTTTCCAAAAACCTGATTCTAAGAGTCAAGATCATGTTAAGACCTTAACGACAATTACAAACCGATTGGTTTGACTTTATCGAAAGCTAAGATCAAAAGCGATCGTAAACTTCTTTTCACAATAGATTATTAGGAAAATTCTACAGTAGAATATACAAGCAAAATGGTGATCTAATAATAATGTGCCCTTTTTTTTTTTTTAAGGTTTATATACCATCTTGATATGATTATGACTTTCATAATCGCTCATCACATGCGACATTAATCTTACTTTTTCTTATTTCTTATCTTCAAATTCTTAAAAGAGACTCACGAGATAATATTCTAGGCATATTTCAAAAGTAGCACCGCCTTACTCCGTCATCTAATTGCACGTAAACATGGGTTTTCATGTTAATTAAGTAGGATAAAACTTTGAAATTCCAAGGTTACAAGTTAACTATAAATTAAGGAAGCATGTACCTAGTAGATGATCACATCACCACATTATAAAACAGGTAAAATGAGTTCACAATTTACGAAAGAAACAAATTTTTGTGAACAAGAAAACATTACTTTGAAAGAGTGAAAACAAGTAAAATTTTTAATATGGTGGTCCAGTGGTCCTAGAGATAATATTGTAAAACAAGACCAGAGATTTTGATTGCTGGATTTTGGATATGCAATAAAGTAGTTTGGAATATCCCAGATATGGGACCGGTGATGTTTCAAACATCTGTAATATATATACATACACACATATATGTGTGTGTATATATATACATATATATATGTATGCCTTTCCACAGAGAGAGAAAATACATGCTACATATATTCAAACACGTGGCGGCCATGCAGGTTGAAGATAAAGACAATACGTACTCGCGCGTTCAGGCCTTAAATGAGTATAGCCTTATGGGATACGACAGCATGTTGAGCTACTATCTTAACTAATTGCGAGGAAATGACGACGGTCGTTGTTGAAACTTGGCCCCTGGGTCACATTAGTAGTGACATGTGCGTATCATGTTTTTCTTATATGTGAATATTTATAAAAATATATATGCAACTATGATTACAGATATAATCTAGTAATAATTTCAACATGATTTATTTAAAGATACAGAGTTCGAATTCCTCACTTTTAAGTTCAAAATATATATATATATATATAGGGGCACGGATTTAAATTAGGGTTAGGAGGCACGGCCCCTCAATTTTTTGAAATTTAAATTATACCCTTTTTTTTAATTTGTAATTTACCCCACTCAAAAGTTTTTTTCTCAAATGTGCCTATAACCTCAATTATTCTTATATTAAACTTTTTATCCTATAAAGTTATTATTTTAAAAATTTTCTCCTTGTGTGTGCCTACACACCAAGAGAAATTTCTGGATCCGTCACTATATATATATATTAGTAAGGTGATTAATACTTGTGGCGCGTAACAATAGAAATAATTTTTGAGATGATTATCATGAATTAACTAAAATTAAATATTGTAATATTTTATACATATTTATTTATCCTTTCGTATCTTTGATATCTTTTTTCCGTCCAACTAAACTAAGCTTGTAACCAAATTTGGTTTCGATTTTAGAGTTTAGAAACCAAGAATTATAAATTTGTGTTATAATTATATGGTTAATTTTTCTTCTATTTGAGATTTAATACTTAAAAATAAAAAGTTAGGGTATTATTCCATTTTTATTAAGAAAAATATTTGGTAAATGTGGTGATTAAAAAAATTTCGGTGACGATAAATAAGAAAAAAACTAATAAATAAATAAATAGGGGGTGTTTGGTGAATGAGTTAGTTTGAGTTGAGTTGAGATTTTTAAGTTTGAATAGTAATTTTTGTTGACTTTTTCAGAAAAAAAAAAAACTTTTTCAGAAAAGACAAAAAACATAATGAAAAAAGTACATTTAGTTTAAAATGAGATGGAGAACCAAACTAACCCATAATCTTGGGGGCAAACTAGGTCGGAGGCAACTATCTCTTGAGCCCAAATAGTTCCACCCTTGATTATACTAACGGTTACTTTGAAGGGGGGGAAAAAAGGAGGTATGAAATTAAACGTTCTTTAAAATGTAACTAGAAACTATTCCGAGCTTGCATATCAAGTTCAAATTATTGGCAGATAGGTTGTAGCAGCCAATATATATATATATATATATATATATATATATGTATATCCGAACAAACAATTCATGTCGATACATGTTATTTCTGGACAAAACTTTCATAGAGAAATGGTCTGAAAACGAGTTGGTCGTCTTTGAGACCACTTTTGTCGAAATAAGAGGGCAATAAAAAGCAATTTTCTATTGAATTCCTGTTTTTGCTATGTGGATAATAATAATAATAATTTTGTAGTAGTGTTGGATTAGAAAAGTCCATCATGGTGTTTTTTTTTTTTTTTTTTTTTTGGGCTTTAATGACATACTATCTAGCGATATGTTATGAGGTGTACGAGATGCAGAAAATTACATAAAGTAACAAGTAATTCCTCTTAAATTTACCAAAAAATTAATTCCTCTTAAGCAGGAACAAAAAACAAAAAACAAAGGGAATCTAACAAAATTAAAGAGTATCATTTTCATAGAGAGTATATTTTTGAACTTTTTAAAAAACAAAATACATTTGTTAGTGTATAACTTAGCAGTAATTTTAGATATGATCATTCCACCTTAGAATATAGAGTTTGAATCTCCAAATCTCTTAATTCTTAAAATGCGTCCAGTTTTTTGGGTTTGTCCTGAATTTGGCTTTTGAACTTAGAGTTGGTTGGATTTTTAATTTTCTAATAACTTCTTGCCTCTTAATAACAAAGAAAAAAGACTTAAAGAGTTTAAATGCTGATTCACTCCTCTTGTCCTTCTCAGCAAACAATAGAATATATATCCATTTTCTATTTTCTTATCTTTGAAAACTAATTATAAATTCAATTTACAATTTGTCACTTCTCAATTGGCCAAATTCAGGTAATTAGGCAGAGAGCCCAAAATAAATTAAAAAAACCTAGGATTACTTGACGCCATTTACCTACCTCACTCAAATCTAACGGAAACATTAATTTTTAAGGGCCACTCCACCCAAAAAAAAAAAGAGTAAGGTAATTATTTATCATATATATATTATCATCTTCAATTTTGAACTTAGAATATATATATTATTCAAATTGTATACCTTTACGTTAGAGGCAAGTATAAATTTATTGTTGGATTATATCTATAATCACTTATCATGTTCATTCACAATTTAATGACTTGTTTACTTTTCAGGAATAGGGAATCGGAGTAGAAAATAAGAATCAATCCTATGTTTACTTACTTATTTTTATCTTAGAATGAGAGTGAAAGTGTGTGAGACCCACATTAATTTGGGATTAAATAAGGGGATTGACACTCCAAACCCCCCCACCGGATTGGCACTCCCACTCCAGATATTAAAGTTAAGTTACTATTTTACCCCCAATTTTAATTTTAGAAATTTATTTCAACCTTATGTTTTTTTAAGCAAATTTATATTTCAATAAAAGTTAAATAATTACTAGAACAACTAGTTATCCTAAATTTTAACTTTTTTATATAACAAATAATCTTCATAATATTATTACCTTTTGTCTTTAGTTTATTTACTAAAAATTGTATTAAAAATAATAATAACCTATATTAATTATTTTTATTAACCAAATATAATTTATTTTTAATAATTTAATATTATATAACTATCCTAATTACTATTAATGTTACTAGAGTAAACAAATAACTTTTTTTATGAAAATATATTATTATATTTCTATTTTTATATTTTTTGTATACTTTACTTATTTTATTTCATTTTTTTACTCTTTTAAATTTTTTAAAACAAAAAATTATATAATTTAATTTTATTGTCTTAATATCATAATAGTTATTTTACTTTTGATTAACAGTATGATAATAAATTAAAAACATTGATCAATTTTTTAATTTTTGAAAACACAATAAATAAAGGGGTATACAAGTAAATTTACAGTAACTGACTCCGATTCCTGTTCTAAATAAACGAATGAATAGGATTGACAGTGATTCTGACTCCGATTCCTGAAACCCAAGTAAACAACATATTCCTGACTCCGAATCCAGTTCATTCTGAATCCTACCCACTCTGATTCATTATCACTCCGATTACAGTTAAGTAAACATGCCATAAATATTATACTGAGTTAGCGGTCTATATAGAACTAAAAAGTTGTAATCTACTAATAATATTTTTTTTTAAATTTTTTTTATCATTACTATGTCAAATTTTTCTTCTTTTTTTTTTAAAGGAAAAAAGATGCTTTTATTCAAATCAAACTGCGAATATTAATTTTTACACAAGCAGCCCAAAAAAATGGGTAACGGACCACATATATGAATGTGTGCTAGAAAACAAAAAAAAAAAAACAAAACAAAACAAAACTAGCTTATTATAATAATTATCATAGGGTATTATTATTATTATTATTATTTAACTCGGTAATAGGAAGATTTAAACTTTATATCTTTGTGTATTATTATGTTATTATTTATAAGCATAATAATTATAATAAATTACCATATTTATTTACGTAATAGTGACCAAAAAAAAAATAACAGACAATACTATCACGAAATATTTTTTGGTGCCATGAAGAGAATTAGTCCTTTTTAATGTTATGTATGAATTATCCTACACGGTGTAGGAAAAAAACGATAGATATGCTATATATTTTTAATGCCTTTCATAAACTTAATAAATACATCTGTAGGATTTGGGACAGTTGAGTGATAATTTCATGATCCACTTCATTATGAAATTAAAAGTCAAATCATTGACGCTCAAGATAATATGTGTAGCATGCGGGTTTTGACTTTCTGTGAATATTTACTCAATTATAAAAAACCATTATTATACATTTATTCTTATATCTTTCATTTATGATATGAATCACGAAAAATATCGGTAAAACGGGAAGGATTGACTCAGTCCACTCAGTATTGGTAGACTAAATTTATGTGATATTATCAAAAAATTTCAAAATAATACTAGAATATCGAGTTTTGAACACATCTCAATAGAAAAATAAGGAAAAATTGTTGCACGATCCTAGTGGTGGTTTTTAGTGACTTTTTAGGTTGGGAAAAGAGAAGACAAAAGTCCTAAACGTGAATTTAAATTTATCAGAAATTCGAGATTAAAATTTATCATATTTAGAGATCAAAACCTTTAGGCATGCAAATTTTGGTCGGGTTTGGACCTTTTGTGAGCGATGTATCATTAACCATACGTCACACATTTATATGAAACTTTGGTTTAACAAATTAAGAAGCTTAGTACGTTTATCCAATATGTAAGGAGGAACAAAATCAATGCAAAGTTTGTTTCAGACCTACATGATTGTTTGAAAGTTTCCATAGAAGGATCTTCTATATATTCTGTGTCATGATAAAAACTGTTGTTTTAATCGTTAGTTTAATTTTTTTTTTTTTTGTGAGTATTTGACACCTATAATTGAATCAGCTAGTGGTATATGTTGCAAACCTTTAACGTGGAAGCTTATATACTACACTGTCAAAACATAAATCTAAAAAATAAAATTAATTCCTATCGGCAATACAAAATAAGGGATTTTATTATAAGAACTCCTTTGTTTGTTTAATAGTGGAAAAAAAAAATACTATGGAATTGTATATCCTTTACAAAAAAAAAAAAAAAAAAAAAAAAAAAAAAAAAAAAAAAACTCCAATTTTAGCCACACAGAAAAATGAAAAAAAGAAAATTCATTACCAAATATAATAAGAAAAAGATCATCTCTATATCTCTATATCTACCCCACCATTTCATCCTATTTTCTGTTCCTCTCACCAAACAAATCTCAAAATGTTTACAAACAAGGAGATTCACTAAAATTTAGTCAAGTCTTTCTCAGTACTTGTGATGAATGTCCATATCCAACAAGAAAAATGAACACTATCAGATTTATGATGACACTATCAATCATGCTCTTGACCGAGTCTTTCCATCCCTCCCTCCACACAGTCCCTGATCATCATCAAGGCTTCGTTAGGAACGTAACCAAAATTTTTCAACTTATTTTATTTTTTTTTAAATCGATAAAAATTTTATTTAATTTTTAAATAATCAAATAACTGTTTTATCTCATTTTTAAATAATCAAATAACTCTATCAGTTGTATAACGCAAGCTAAGACGATCGACCATTAAGGCTTTGTTTGGAACATATCTAAAATTTTTCAACTTATTTTTTGTTAAATCAATAAAAATTTTAATTAATTTTTAAATAGTCAAATAATTCTAACCGATGCATAACGCAAGCAAAGACGATCGAACGATCGATCGGTGGGAGATTCACATTCATTCATTCCAAAGAATCACACCCAAAGAAAGCCCAATTCAGAAGTAAAGTTATATCCCCATATATATATATATATATATTTATATATTTATGTAGCCCCATGCTCTCATATCTCCTCAACGTTATTGCGTGTTAGAAGGGTTAGACGGGAAGAATAAGTAAAGTTGAAAAAAAATCCAATGGGTCCATTACTTCCTCAATTACTTCTTTATGACTGAATTTTTTTTTTCTTTATTGACCCAAAAATTAATATTAATAATAATTAAAAGGGCAAAAAAGTCGAGAGAGAGAGAGAGAGAGAGAGAGAGAGAGAGAGGAGAGAGATTTTCTTTGCTCTTGATTCTATCCATCCAAGTTCTAGTACTTCTATTTAACATTTTTTCCTTTGTTCAGTGTCTCAGAGATATTTCCTTTTCTCCCCCCAATCCAAACCATGCCCCACTAAGATGTCTATTGCAAGACTACGAGAGCTTTAATGGATTATTTGTTTGGAATTCTCTCCATTTTTCTACCATCCATCCAAAAACACAACAAACCCTTAATATCACGATTTGATGATTTGAAATGAAATTTTTAAATTAAATTAATCTAATTTTAAAAAATTTAATCATAATTTTTTTTGATTAAAAAAAAAACAAATTTAAACGAGAAATTTAAATCCAAATGAAAAAGGACCCTTAAACCACGATTCAAACCTTTAGCCAAAAACAAAAATACAAAAACCACTTTTTTCTATAACCCAATATTTCATCTCATTTATATTTTCAATTCAAGTTTTTTAAAATATTTTATCTCATAAAGAATTTTCTTTCAAACTCCAACCAGTCTAAAAGAACTGTCTTAAAAAAAACACTTACACATAAAGCAAACAAGGACAAAAGAATGAAAAAAAACCCGGTTATTTGAATGCAGTACAAAATCGCAAATAAGACCTCGGCCAATTTCATCCACTATTTAAAACTCCATTCCATTTAATGATTCCATTTAATGAAATAATTTAAATTAAAATATTTAAACTAATTAATTTTTTAAAAATTATTTATAAATTTTATTAATTAAAAAAATTAAGATAAAAATTTTAAATTTAAACTCATTTAATATTTACACGTAAAACAAACAAGGACAAAAGGATGAAAAAACCCGATTATATGAATGCAGTACAAAATCCATTTAATGAATTGATTTAAGTTGGAAATATTTAAATTTCAATCGATTAATTTTTTAAAAATTATTTATAATTTTTATTAATTTTTTAAAAAAATATTAAGATAAAAAATTTAAATTTAAACTCATAGAGGTATTGTTTTCTTCAGGTAAATGACGAGAAAGAGAGAAACTCCTACTCCTTTTTTTTTTTTTTAAGTAGTACTTATTTCAAGTATTTAAAAATTAAAAAACAACAATAATTTGCTAGCCAGAAAATTTAAATAAATAATTGCCATCAACAACATAAAAGAAAAACCAATTTTTCAAAAATATATATATATATATATATAATTTTCATCCTGTCCCTGTTTACACGGACATCCCACTGATTGATGACTATTTATGGTATGGTCCAAAACGTGCTCTGATGGTCATCGACAAGGAAATACATTCACCTATTCATCTTTGTTAATAAATATCCACACATTTTTGTTAAAAAAAAAAAAAAAAACACACAAATAAGACTAAAAACGAAAAGAAAATGTATGCAAAAGAGAAGTTGAATAAACATTTACAATATAGATAAATACCATTACAAGGAGATAATAAAATGTGTATTTACAATGATGATAGAGATTAGCAAAAGTAGGATAGAGGTAATTAAATACAATAATTAACATCATTAACATAATAATAATAATTAAGCAAAAGGTAAAGTGGGAAATGGAATCACCGATTCACCGCCTGCTTGCTTAAACAAAACTATACAATAAACCCCCCCCCCCCCCCCCCCCCAAAAAAAAAAAAAGTTTTTCATCCCCCCCCCCCCCCCCCCCCCCCCTTCAAAATCTACAAATTCTTCCTCTTCCTTCTTTCTTTTTCTCAGGAATTTCCCCAAAAAAGAGATTCTACTCTTCACCCACACATTACCACCTTAGTCGATAATAACAATAATAATAATTATACTAATTAAAAAAGTATTTACAAACAGAATTTTTTGAACCTGCCCTTCTTTTTATCCCCCTTTTTTTTTTTTTTTTTTTTTTTGCTTCCAAAATCCAATTCCAGTTCACTCTAAATCCCTCTATTTTCTAATAATATCCACAGCGAGAGAAAAAGAGAGAAAGGAAGCAAAAAACTCCCAAAACAGCCACCAAAATTAACCCCCCAAAATAGAATTTAGAAAATCAACCCAATTTTTTTTTTTTTTTTTTTTTTTTAACTTCACTGGACCAGCTCTGATACCCACTCGACATCCGGAGCACCGCCAGCAGACGGTTTCGGGTCGACCCGACCCAGAGTGTTCTCTTTGCTTAGCTTTTGAAGCATTTTGGCCCGGAGGCCTCTCCCGGACTCGACCCGTTCCATGGCGGGCTCCTCTTCGCAGCCCATGTCGTAGAAATCCATGTAGCCAGGACGGGTCGGAGCCCGGGTCGGAGTTGTGGGAAGGCTGGAGAACCCGGGTCGAAGTAACGACCCACGGGGTGATCCGAACCCGGGAGAGCCCTTCTGTACTGTGGTAGTGTTGTTCCAGCAAGAAGGAAGAGACTTTACCTTTCCGAGCTGAAGATTTCTCAGCGAAGCCACCATTTCGTTGACGGAGCTCGAGCCGAGAGAGCGGCTCAGGACCTGAGTCATCGGCGACATGGGAGGAGACTCCACCGGAGGAGTGGCCGGAGGCGAGAACTCCGTCGGAGAGAGCGACGAGAAGAACGGCAGAGTCTTCGCCTGCCTGAGAGGCGATCCGTCGTAGGAATCAACGGAGTTGGAGCCCTTGGGACTCTGCTGAGGCAAAACCCTAAGCTGGTCCGTCGTGTGGGCGAAGAAGCAAACCCGACGGCGGCAGCTCGTCCCGTCCTTGCACGGCTGAGTCCGGTACCTCGCCGGGTGGAGCCAGCACTCGAAAACCCCATGAGCGAACTCGCAGGAGTCGCCTTTCTTGCAATGGCCCTTTCGGAAATCCGGACAAGCCGTACCAGAGTAGTGATACTTCCTCGGATCCCTCCGGCGAGCCTTCTCGCCGGGATGAGCGTACGGACACTCCGTCCAGTCGTGCGATCGTCCCCGCGCACAGCGCCTGACCTTGAACTCGAACATCCTGAAGTGATCGCACGAGTACGCGTCCACCGGCGAGTCCGACTCGCGGCCGGAGACCTCCGAGTCGGAATCGGCGTCCGCGTCACCGGCCATGTACGGACTCAGCGCCGTCAGGGCTTCATGGAGGTAGTAGGGAGAGTAGTCGCCGCCAGAGTTGCCATTGGAATCGGAGCTGTTGATGGAGACGCCGCTAAGAGGGAATGGGGAGTAAATCTCGTTCGTCGGATCGTCGATGGTTAGGGTCCAGGGAGGCACGTGGACGGTCGGATTTGGGCGATGAGGTTCCCCAAGCATCATTTTTATTTTTTTTTGGCGGTGACTGGGTTTTCTTGTTTACAGAAACCCCGGCAAGGTCTGGCTCTTTATATAAACAAACTGCTCAAGGAGTGGGGGTGAAGGAATTAACTATGGTTAGGTTAGAATTTAACCGTGGTTAGGTTAAATCCTAGGAAGTCTATCGGTTTCTTCCACAGTGCAGTTAAAAAAAAAATTATACCATGAGGATTTTTTGAGTCACGGCGTTGTTAGAATCGCAATATCACGGTGCAATCTAGGTTACCCACGAATTGATCTTATTAAGCCGCGTGGAATTTGACGGATACGTGGAGATATATTAGAGGTTGGTGAGTTAAGTTTGATAACAGTGATGTGTGTGAAGCGTAAACCGCGGTGATTTCCCTTTCCTTTATGGTATTTTTACACGTTCCTGTTCTAGACAAAGCGGTGGTCCGATGGAGGACGTGATACGCAAAGGTTTTTTATTTTAACTCCTTTTGCGGGTTAAAAAAAGGCACTTAGAACCCATAAATAAATAAATAAATAAAGTTATTATCAGAAACTTCTAGATATCTAATTTACGATTTTTTTTTCCTCCTCATTCTATTTTAATTCTTTTGGCATCAACAATATAAAAAATAAAATATCTCCTACATGAAGAATACATGTTATAATTGTGTCATTAGTTATTTTTTACATCTTGTTTATTCATTGATACGTTTAAATCAATTCTAGACTACAAATTATGCCGTAATCGAATAATGATGATCAGTTTTCATTCTTACAACTTTCGATTGACTATTGATCCTAAACACATATTCAACCATAAATTTTACCATTTACAACATTGATAATATATAGATATATATATATATGATAACTCTCTTGTCGACGGCCGTACATGTTCAGCAAAAGAGAGAAAGAAGGTACGACCTGAAACGTTGTATCATTGTTAATCTTCTTCATTATCATCACCATCTATTTTCATATCCATCGGTCCTCAGTGCCCATCATTCGTGTTCAACAAAAATGGGCTGTCGGACATGAGAGTTGACATGTGTATATTTATGATTATTTACATAAATGTCTAAATTGAAAACTATAATTAAAAATGTCTATTTTTCTTTATTTACATGAATGTTTAAATTGATACTTATAAAGACCACATTACTCTTTTCATCAAGAATTGAAAATAAATAAATAAATAATTGATAAAAAAAATGAAAGAAAAAATCTCTAAAACATTTTAGATTAAGCAAACATTTCATTAAACAGAAAAAAAAAACGATAATTTTACTTGATTTATTATAAAGAAAAAAGAAATATTAGTTGTGTGACATATAGAAAACATTCGTTATGATAAATAATTGATCATTAAGATAAATTCACAGCAAACATATTAAAAATGATATTGTTAAGAAATATTAAACACTTTATTAAAGCCTAAAAATACATCATAAGGATATATTAATTTCATTAAAAAAAAAAGAACATCATAATAATAAAGTGATATCATAAAGAAAAAAGCATAGCACATTAAAAAAAACATAATGATCTAGTAATTATCATAAAGAAATAAACAATTTCATACACATTTAAACTTTAAAAACTATTTTTAAAAAAACTTTAGTAACTATATGTTAAAACAATATCAATAATAATATAAATAATATATTATCAAATAACTAATAATTATCATAAAAAATTAAATCATAGTAAACAATTATTTCTAACAAACCTAAATCATATTTAAGAATTATGATTGAAAAAAAAACAAAAAATATAAATCATACTAATAAGCAATCATTGTAATAAAGAACTAGTAATTAAGATAAATATAAAAAAAAATTATGAATAAATAAGAAAAAAAATAATGAATCTAATAAGGAAAAATGTTGTTAAATATGATAAAAAGACAAAATGAGTATTACAAGTAAATGTTTCTTTCAAAATAAATATTTATGTAATATTATTAAAAAATAGACATATTTTAAATAAGATTCTAAAAATAGATTTTTTATATAATTATTTTATATATTTATAGTAATATTGTTGCCCCTCGTATTACATAAACTGCGGCTGATTAAAAAAAAAAGAGTAAAGAATGAATTTAAATAATGCAAAAATTAGACATACCATGTATATGAAATCTTTTCTTTTTCCAGAAAAGGTGAACCTTTTGTTTAAGTAGTTATAATTATTTTGATTGTTGATGTCCATCAATTATAAAGTATGACTATTTGTCGCACTATTTTTTTTTTTTTTTTTACTTCAAAAACTAGTAAGTTTTAGATTTCTTAAAATTTAATTCTTAGGAAACAAAAATTATATGAAAAATAATATAAAAATCAAGGGGATAGTTTAGTGGTACTACGTACGTGGCTACATGATTACAGATTCTTGTGGGCTATAAGCTTTAAGGTTCTCTATGGTCTGCCCCTCAAAAACAAATGTGCTTATGTTCAATGTCAATGGATATATTTTAGATTAATAAACTAAACCTTCTTTTTATTATGGTTCATTTTATTGTGTTACTCAGCACGTTGTATATCTTATCACAATAGATAAGATATACAAACAACTTATTTTATTAGTGATTTATGTATCACATTATTAATTATTTTATGCGTACCGTAATTATTTGGATTAGAATTATGCACAAGAGTACTAACATATTTATTAGACCGTCAAATAATTAACCGGTTCATGCATTTTTCAATTAATTGATAATATTATTTAATAATTCTGCATAATGACCTATAATGTCTAATATGTAGTAATGTATTAGCCCTTAAATATCTTATTTATATTAATTCAGCGGGTGAAAATGAAAGAATTTGAGTATTTTTAATATTAGAATCTTTTTTTTTTTTTTTTTTTTTGGATGAGGAGTATTGCTCTTTACATATAGCATCTCACTTTGCCTACATTTTTAATCAAGTAATTGTGTATTTAATTTCTTGTCATTAGTCATTCACTTCTCCGTACCCTTGTCATTTATACTCGCTACCGTCACTTTTGATCCAAGTGGAGAACTCTTCTCCTATTCATCTTTCATTTTTTTAAATGAAATTATATATATATATATATATATATATATAAGGGAGATAGAGAGAAAAAGAGTGACACATTTTCTTTAAAATGCTAGGGCATATCTTTTATAGAAGTTATTTGTCAAAACCTCACTTACTTGTTAAGTTTATCCAATCCATTAATGGACACATAAATTAAAAAATAAAAATAAAAAACGAACAAAGCAAAACTTTTTTCGGTAAGATATCTTTACAATAATATATTTATCTCAATATTAAATAAAGTCAAAATCATATTAAAATAATACACGGTTGAAAGGGGTTTTTTAACAAATTTGATAGATTAAAACACAATTACTTTAGGTAGGGTATATTTTGATGCACTATCAAAATTCTCAAAAGAAAAAAAAAATAATGATAAAAAGCACTACTAAAGTCATTAAGATTTCAATTTTGGAATGTCTTTTTTTTTCTTTTTGAGATAATGGAATGTCATTTTCATAATCCGTAGAAGAAGGGTTATGATATTAAATAGCTTAATGAATATTAGATAGTCAACTCATGCTAAAGATTAGCAATTATATTTTGAAAATTTAAGAAAATGCCATCTATTTCCACTCTAAGTCATACCACTACTTATTCTAACATTATAGACAAAATAGCTCCACAGGAATCTTTAAGACACTTGGAGAAAAACATTTTCTAGAGTATATTTTTATATCAGATTCTACAAATCCTACGGGACTTAGGTTTTGTTCTTATCTCGTGCAATTAAAAAGAAGAGGAATGGTAACAAGCAAAGTTTTAGTTACTGCATTTTGTGATTTAAATAAGGAAATGGTGTATTTATTTCTCTAATTTGCTTAAAATTCAAGGTAAGTTACAGGTAAATTTCTTTTTTCGGAAATTGTAATAAATAACAGTATTTATAAAACAGCTATAATAAATAACATATTTTTAAATTTTTTTTAGTAAATAACAAATTTAGTTATTTACTGGATAAATACCTAATTTATTATGTAAATAAAAAAATTTACTTTTAGTAAATAACTGTTTCGTACTTTAAACATTTATAAAACTAACTATTTACTTCAATTATTTTCTAAAAACTACTATTTATTTATATCTCTCAATTTTTTAAAGCAATCTCTCTCTCTCTTTTTTTTTTTTAAAATTAATCTAAGAATTCTTTTGGTTTTTTTCGATATATATGCGACAAAAATTAGCATTATTTGAAAAGAGCCTTTGTGAGTAAAAATGGGGTGCATCGATTTCAATTGTCTATTCATTAGACACCCACTTTATGTAGAGCCAACCATTCATTTTGATTTATTTTCATTAAATTTAAAAACAAATAATACATTCAATTTTTTGTAGAGAAATCCAATTCCCCTATGAAAATGATCTCTTTTCAATTTTCCCTCAGCATTTTGTGGAACAGATTTTTTTTTTTTTTTTTTTTTTTTTTTTTTTTTTTTGCCCTTTCATCTAATCTTCCCCACATTCATTTGTTCCCCAAAATTGTGACTTGATTTATTGGAGTGTGATTAATGAATAATGGAAAATATACATGGAAAAACATATATATGTATATATATGTATATGTATATGACTTTAAGAACAGGACTTGTTCCCCCTAATGGAGTCCTAAGCCTTAATGGTGTATCAGTAGGGGATTTTCTTTTTTTAGTTTAGCTTGAAATGGGGCAGCAATAAATTTTTCCACTATAGGTGGCAGAAATTTTAGCATTACCTAAGCACCCTATTTTTGGCACAAAATAAAAGTTGAGCAGCCCCATAAAACAAGCATGTCCTCTTTTGTTCTGTTGCTAATTAAAACAAAAGTTTTTTTTGTTGCTGCTCTTTTACCTCACCTACCCTAAATAAATAGGATTAGGCAGCCTTTTGAAGTACGAGAGGATAAGTATGAATGATGCCATTTCTTAATTAAATTCTTTAAAAGGTATTCTTTATCAGAAATTATTTAATAAACTGAATGATTTATATCATTATTAATCTAATTAAAATTTGATATTTAGATATTTTATTTATATCATTCTTTTATTTTAGGTTTTTCTCTCATAATAAGTATTATCTTAATCATCAAGTTGGAAATATAATAAGAAGATATATATTTCAGCATCTATCAATATATGAAAATTGAAAAAGAGCATGATTTTAAAATCTATTGAAGTTTTTTTTTTTTCTTTTATTTATGAAAGTAGTTCCGGATTTACTACAAATTTAACAAATTGTTTCTTACAAAAGAGCCCGAGAATTAGGGCATAGCAACCATCCAAACCACATAAATAGAATTAAAGAAAGAAGTTTTGATTAGTTGTTTCCATGATATTAAAAAAAGAAAAAGAAAAAGAAAAAGAACTTTTGACCAATTTGGGTAGCATCTTCTTCTTCTTCTTCTTCTTCTTCTTCTTCTTCTTCTTCTTTCTATTTATTGATTTTTAGTTCAATTGTATGAGGAAATATCCTCATTTCAAGCAATAAAGTTTTCGTTTGAAAGCAACTAATAGTTCAGGGTGGTTTCATATGTAACATAAACGAAAACAACTAAAAGGAAAAAAATTTCATGTACACTATAAATGAAAACAACTTAGAGGAAAAAACATCGCAAGGGTTTTTTTTTTTTTTTTTAGGTAATCGCAAGTTTTTTTTTTTCTTTAATTTGCAAGGTTGTTTCAATCTTAAAGAAATTTAAATAGATAAAGAGAATTTTTAAAAATGAGATATGAAATTTCTTTGAATTCAATTGATTATTATAAAGGTTTTTTTTTTTTTTTTTGAAGGAAAGATTACCATGAAAGATTTAAATGAGATTTTAATTCAATAATTAAGGTAATACTTATTAGAAAAGAAAAACCTGAAAAAATGACATGGATAAAGTATCTAAATGTCAAATTTTAATTAGACAGTTGTCCCATGTGAGTTCGATGACGTGATACACCCGGTCTATTAAATAATTTCTCCTTTTTTATAACACAATCTCGTATTAATAATATATATTTTTGATTATTAAATACAATTAAAATTATATTAAAAAAATATATATATATATATATAATAAAAAGTCACTAATATAAATTTGATAGTTGAAAAATAAAACCATGTCAATTGTATATTTTATTCTACACTCTTAAACACTTTTTAAGAAGATGAACTTTCAAGTCTCTTATCATATCTTGCATGAAAAGAAAAAAAAAATCTGGATTCTTACTTTTTTTCACCTCTTAATTGGTAAATAAAGACAAGATACTGAGCCCGTTGGGTTAGCTCAGAGAATAAGAGTAGATGCGTTTGGAACTTTGGATTGGAGTTTTGATGTTTGAAATTTAAAAATATTTTAATTATTCTTTACTAAAAAAAAACCGTCGAGTCCCAGAACTTTTTTTAAAAGAAAGACAGTATCTTATTTTATTTTTATTTCTTTTATCTTTTTTGTTACATTCCATTACAGTTTAGTAATATTAATGCTCTCAGAAACATTAATCTTAAATAAAATTATCGTATTGAAGTTCTTTAGTAAAATCTCAAAGTACTTGTTTGATGTTGTGTAATTGCAAACCATTATATATATATATATATATATATATATTGATTCAAATAAATTACCCAATCACACATTTAAAACGCATGTCAATTTGAGAGTGATGCTACACCACCTTTCATTTTATTTATTTATTTATTTATTATTATTATTATTATTATTATTATTTTGTCCTTTCAATTCGCATTAGTATAGTCCGTCCAAATAGGTTAAAATGGGAGCCACCAAAATGGAACATCTTTCTTATCAACAATATATGTTTTTAGGAAAAACTTGGACAAGAGTTATACTTTTTCAGTATTGATAGACATTATTAACTTTATTATTAATTGTTTTTAAACAGTATGATTTATAATTAGGAGTAATTTGTATCACAAGTTCTAAATTTTTTCTTTGAACACTCACAAATAAAATGACGTGTTTCTTTTTTTAATTAAGATTGTTAGGGACAGAAATCAGTAGATACACCAAAATATTCTAACTAAGTTGGCATCTCCTTAGCACTCTCATTATTTATTTATCTCCAACATTTTATTAAAAATAAAGAATAATAATAATAATTCTAATTCGACATGGAACAACCCATCCACAAAAGGAAAAACAATTAAAAAGTAAATGCACATGAGAAACAGAGTAAAGTAGATTATGACGCCACAAGATATAGGTTAAACTACACTTTTGAATACCAAAATCTATGATAGACCTCATTAAAAATCTTGTTAGTAAAACTCAATAAAAAAAACCTAGTAAGAAAAAAAGAATGTCCACTTTTGCTACGCCCATAGAGAACCCAAAAAAAAAAAGAAAGAAAAAACCTCAAGAGAACCTATATTGTAATCTACTACTACTATCATCTACAACAAAAGCGAAAATAAAATCAGGGGCCACCCATCCCCAAATAAGAAAAATGATACAACATGAAATAACGTGTTTAATATAATATTAAACAATATTTAATCATTTGACCATTCTTCATATCTCAAAAGTAAAAATCACATGTAACTTTTTTTTTTTTTGAGATAACATATGTAAAATTTTTAGATGTTAACTAATTGGGTTTCATATATATATATATATATATATTTCGAGGATATATTCATAATCCAATTCAAAAGATCTAAAATGAGAAATTCAATACTTTATCAATTCAAATGTCCTCCAATCATATTCAATTCAATTCAATCTAAAAACATTGGATTTGGCCAATTCGGACTTATGATTTGTGCTCTAAATTTGAGACTTTCAAATAGGCTCATTTGTTTTCAAGAAAAAAAAAAAAAGGCTCATAATTTGCACAATTTTCATAAATTCATTATTAAATTAGAAATTAAACTTAAAATTTACGCATATTTAACAAAAAGGAAAAGACATAGTTTAAAATTTAAATGTATGGCTCTGATTAGTTCATGAACATGGATTTCATAGACCGAAAGATACTCAAAGTCTTAAACGACAATCAAATTAAAAAATTTTAAACTGGAAAAGTTATAATCTGTTCTTATTCGTAAATTCCTCTAAATCTAATTGAACATAATATGATTATTAATTTTATTGAACAGATTGATCGAGATTTACGAATTCGGAAAACATTGTTACGTTGAAATTTTTAAAAAGAGGTAAATTATATGATGGGAACTATACTTTTACCTTGTTTAAGATCATTTGATCTAATGGCGTAAGGAGGGAGGTCGAGGAGGATTATGGGTGGGTGTTATGGGTTCAAACCCACATAAAATATTCTAATTTATAGATGAATTAAAAAAATTATATTTTTACTCGATCAATAGGTATTGTTATTTTGATCGACGGATTTTAAAAAATATATTTTTTAAGAGTTTGATGTATGAATATCTATATTAAGGTCTTGTTTGGTGAACAAGTTCAAGCTCTATTTTTTCATCTCATTTTTTGTCTTTTTTTGAAAAAGTTTTCATCTTTTTCTGAAAAAGTTTTTGTCTTTTTTAAAAAGTCAACAATAATTTTTAACTAAAACTGTATTTTTTCAGCTCAAACTCATTCACCAAACGGATCCTAAAAATTACAATGCAACAAATTTTATTACATATTAAATTATTAAAAAGTTAAGCCGTAACAATTAAAATAATAATTTCTATCAATAAAATAAAAATATAGTTATTAGCACAAAATTTTCATTAAAAAAAAAAGTAAAGATATATATATATATATATATTTTTTTTTTTTTTTTTGCAAGCAATAAAAAGGACTAATAAGAGGGAAATGATTGCGCGTGGGACGTGGGCTTGGAAACGAGGTGAATGAGGGGAACGACAAAGAGGCAGCCATGTGCAAGGTTGGAGTGAATTAGCCTGAGAGTTATGGATGGTTGTGGTTTTTCTTCCAAACCAAAAAAAAAAAAAAAAAAAAAAAAAAAAACATTTACTATTAAAATGTTAAAGAGCTTCACCAATTTATTGTTAAATATTCATATTAAAGATAATATTTACTATTAAAATCAATACCATTCTCTGATACGATGTCATTTTCAACATTATTAACTGGCTAATTTTATATAAAATATAACAAATGTTAAAATTTGACGATATAATTAATTGAATAATACCTTGATTTTTTTAGTTCAATATAGTATTTTATTAATAATTTTTAATGATGAATATAATATTGATATTGATATTTGTATTGAAAAATTATTTAAGCATATCAAAAGATACAAATGTTTTTTAAGTAGATTAATAAGACACTAGTCATTCTCGTTAAAATATTTGGATTTCAATCATTCCTACCGTATTAATCAATATATAAATAATCTATTTCGTGAGTAATTCATATATCGAGAGATATCCACTCGAGGGTTTGATATTTTGTTAAATTTGAGCGGTGAGTCTAAATGAGGGGAACCCCACAAAGCCCTCTTTTAGGTGTGCTTTGCTTTGTACGCTTCGGCGCTTCTGCAAAGCTGCTGAGTGCCCTTTGGGCCTCTCTCTATTTTTGGCACGTGTGTTCTTTTCATCTCAATAGAACAGATTATGGTCTACCTCACATAAGTTGATTTAAATATAATTTATGAATATTTAAACATATGTTTTGGGTGTCACATTTATATTTTTGAACGAATATGCGTTATATTAACATATTGAAATAAATTTTAGCACGTGTAAAAACTGTTTGGATTAGGATTTACTCAAAATTAAAAGGAAAAAAAAATTAAGGGACCGTTTTGAGCAATCATTAAATGATGGAATTTTAGCTCTTCAATTATAAGCTCTCAAATTTATATCTCATTTTATATTTTAAATTTTCATGAAATTTAAATTTTGAAAGTCAATAACAATACTCATAATAATCAGTGAAATAAAATAAGATTCACATTGTATATTTGTTTTTTTGAATACATTTTAAATTTTTACACTATTCCTTATGGCACGGTTTATTTTCAATTCATATTTCACTAAACACACATTTCGATTAACTTACAAATTTAAACTCCAACTCCAATCATTATTCTAATCAGGTCATTAATTTGAACGTACACTCAAATATGTACATATTTATTTTCATTCAAGATAACAAGAACGGATATTTTTCAAAATTTTTAACATATACATCATATTCTTTTCAAAGTTGAATGCCTTTTCAACTTCTTTTACCTTGTTTTAAAGAGCAGTAGGTAGGGCTAGTTAATTAAAAAGACATTAAAACACCTAACGATCGACTAGTTAATTAATAAGACATTAAAACTGAACGCCTGTTGGTGCTCGTATTGATTGTGTTTCTAGCGGGTTCTAGTTCATACAATATCCCTTCTTTCAAAAGGAAACTCCGTTAATGTTATTTTTATTTATTAAAAAAAATGATACAATATATATATATATATATATGTTTTTACACAAACAAATATACACATTCTCATAAAAAACAGATCGACCATAAAATAATAAGAATATAGCTTCACAATGATCGGTACGAAGCCATATTCTTCTCAACTTGTGGAATTTCTTTTTTTACCTTTCAATTATACCCCTGCTTTATATTTTAAAAAAAGGAATTATACCTTTCTTTTTCTCATATACTTCGACCTATAGTTGTTGCATGTAGTTCTATCATTTTCATACGTTGGTCTATATTCTATACTATACATGACAACAAAACGTACTTCATGTTCGAAACAGGAGTGAAGTCCAATTTCATGCTACACTTATACTCGTCAAATTTTGATTTTTAAATAATTGAGGTTAGATTTTGTGCTTTATTTTTCATTATACATGTATCAACTCGGATTGTTTATAGATCAAAGATCAACCCAAATATGACTCTCAGAACATCATTGCCTGATGAAGAAGAAATGAGACATCCCAAGTCCACATATATCAACTCCCAAGTCGACCGACACTAACACCAAAACAATGACAAGGACTTGCCAGAAGGCAACTCAAGGATCATATTGTTAGGGAAAATACCCACATATCCAAAGTGCAGCAGAAAAATAAACTAAAAAATGAACAAAAGTGAAGATAAAATAATTTACGTATCTCATAAAATTATCTACGTCTACAAGAGAGGGAAAATAAATTTATTAACACTTTCATAATTACATACCCATCAAACTATCTGAACCTATCTCTTCTCAAAACTCCTTACATGTTTTGCTTATCTCTCTTTTCATTTTCTTTTAAAATGAAGCACACACTCTCTTTATTTTCCTGAACATACACAACTCTAAATACAATACCTATTTATAGGCTCTTTATAGATACAAATTAACACTATCCTAAACTCACAAAATTGAAAGTTACTCAAAACTAATTTGAGTCATATACCTAACAATTTCTTGCACCTTTCTACTATTACGAATTTCTTTACCATTATATTCTTCCCTTCTTTGAGCTTCTTCAAGCTCTCTTGTAACATTTTCTCTTTACATAATAAAAATCCCTACAAAGGACGTATCTATCCAATTAAAGGTGAATTTATATTAATCTCTTGTCTTTTACTTATTTTATGTACTTTATTTTCTTGTTCGTACATATTTACACTAAAAACTCTAAATGACAGATCACATTAACGATATAATTGACTGCCGAATCTATCGTTGGCCCCAATACAAGTAGACTACAAGTTTTATCATCTACAGCAAGCTTGATTCAAATTAAACATGCATGTATTGGTCCGGATCTACGGCTAAATATGCACAAATTATTATGATTAAGACTCGATATATAATGAAAATAATTCTGACTGAGAACGAGATAAGAACAATTAGAAATTCAAATTAGCATTTAGAATTATCTTAAGATTTGAGTTACTTTAAAATCTATTGTTTCATGATTATCTTTTAGGATTATTTGAGTTCTATTAAGGTTATTTAGGATTTATTATTATTGGTTTGGGTAATAGAGCAAATGTTTCTAATTTTCACAGAAGACTTTGATAATTATGAATTGAATACATATATTTTTTTCCCCACTATTTTATCTTCTTCTCTCTGTCTTAAATCATCTTCGTCTTGCATCACATTCATGTATGTCTATAAATAAAGATCATAGCAACAAATACTTCAGCTTTCAACAATTAAATAACAGAATCTTTATATCCCAACTCAAACCAGTTTATTAAATTAATAATCTGATTAAAAACATAAGATTATAATTTTGAAGTCTTGAAGGACATAACAGAATATATATTAACAACTGATTAAATAAATAAATAAATAACACATAAACATTCATGTTATTAAGGAGTTTTTTTTTTTTCCTTTTCTTTTCTTTTGCAAAATGCGCGTCTAAAGTGGTTTGCTTTTTTCTTACTTAAATGGAACTCAACCATATTTTGATTTTGTAACAAGTTGTCGTTTAAGGTCACTGTTACTTAAAAGGGTTTTATTTTTATTTTTTGGAAAAACATTTGGTAAAATGCCACTATGATTAATCTATGTAATTAATCCCATTCTTTACTTCTTGAATACTCTCTCCATTTGGATCATGATGATCATTGGTAGGCATATCCATTAAATTCATTACAACTCTTTTTTTTCAAACTAATAACTATTCATTAGTAATAAATTAATTAACTGTCAATACTCTAGCCTAAAATAATAATTTTTCTTAGTTCAAATGATATTTATTTAGAGATTGTTTGCTATATACACAACTCAAGAAGATAGCCTCCAAAAAAAAAAAAAGAAAGAAAATAGCCGTTCTCATTTAAACATTTAAACAGAAAAGAAAATAGTCTTACTCTTAACTTTTTGTACACTTCTTAATTTCAAGAATCAAGGAAAAAAGTTATCGGGTATTTTAATTTGTGAACAGGAATAACCTTTTTTTTTTTTTTTTTTCCATATATCACAAAGCATTAACGTCTAATTAAGTCCATTTGATAGGAGAAAATTTGAGATATTTCTCTTTCTTTTCTTGCTTCTTCTTTTTTAAAAGCTTTGTGCTTCTTTCTTTCTCCCTCTTTTTTTTTTTTTTTTTCCTACTGAGACAAAAGCTTTGTGCTTAAGTAATAAAAGTCTATCCTTAAAAAAAAAAAAAAAAACTAATAAGTCTAAAATCTTATTGCGTGTAGGTTAAATTCAACAATTAACTTTTTCTTCTAACGGCGTTACATTACTTAGTGCAATTTTTGCATCTATATGGAATTGGATCAAGGAAATATATATATCCTGTTTTTGTAACGCCATGCACGTCATGGTTTTTCTTTTCTTTTTCTTTTTCTTTTTTTTTTCTTTTTCAATTGCATTTTTTTTTTCCCCAAAGGGAACATGTAATATATATTTTTTTTAAATATAAACGAGACCAAAAGTAAAATTAAAAAAATAAAAATAAAAATGGTCAAATAGATGAAATCAGTAATCTCATGTCTCAGATAGTTCAAATAGCTTACGATAGTTGATCTATAATTGAAAAAGAGAAAAGAAAACAGATGATAAATATTAAATGGTTCTCTTCTAGTACCAGTACTACCACTATCTTTTTTTCTTCAGTTTGATCTGTATTAGGTTCCGTAACTTTGTTGACAGGATCAATTTAACTCTATATGTGATTTTGACAATTTAATGATATTTCTTCATATTAATTTTAAGTTAATCAGATCAAAAATTTAAAATTATGCACTTCTGATAACGACTCCTTTAAAAGCTCTTTTCTCAAATTCGTTCCTGGGGCATAACTTTTTTTTTCATCACGGAGCTAAAATTATGCTTGAAGTTTCTACTATATTCATGTTCAATGGAATAAATATAGCTGCTTTATTTGATACTTTCACATCCCTGCAAAAAAAAAAAAAAAAAAAAAAATTAGAGAGAGAAAGGGTATAATAAGATCTTTCTTAAATGGGAAATTATCCAAGAAAAGCGTTCCAAGAATTTCTTGTTGAGTTGAGAGTTTCATGTTAATACAGCAACATTAAGTAAGAAAGCATTCATATTATAGACAATGATCATTATCATTTTACGGTAAGATCTCTTAAATTATAAAAAAAAATATTTACTAATGACCGGATTTATACATAATTGTTTCAATTATATATCAGATTGTTAAAAATTTAACCTTATGATTAAAATAATAATAATAATTATTGGTATTACAATATAAAAAGTCCAACCCTAAAAATTCTCTATTGTCAAAATTGCCTCTTGAGACAGTGAAATGGGATATAGAAAAATTTAAAAAAAAATCGATGGGACACTATATATAAAGAATCAAAATGTCAAGTTTGGTGCCGACTAAGTTCATCGAATCAAATCGTTTTGCAATATGAATATGTTCTATTACTGATGTGCCGTGGCATCTAAATAATTTTTTTTTAAATAAAAATAAAAAGCTAGCGAAATTCTTTTTTAATGTCGTTAATATTGCGTCGGAGTAAATTCTTTTTGAGCCTACAAGAAAATTAATTGAAAAATATTATTGTACTTATAAGGCTTAAAAAGAATATCTTTTAGGGTATGTTTGGTACACTGCTACACCAAATTCTAATCAGGATTAGAAGTAGGATAAATTATCCTAATTTCATGTTTGATGAGAAGGATTAGTTGAATTAATGAGTTATTGAACAAAAAATAGTCCCTCTTTTACTATTAGAGTTTTGAGATTCATAAACTATTATCTAGGGATGTCAATTTGTGCTAACAGGGCAATGTGGCGCCCCTAATTAATGAGACAGTTTTGCGGATGAGACGGGGAAAACCCAATTATTGTTGTATCTAGAAAGGGATAGGATGGTGTTGAATACCCTACCCTTGAAAACTGCTCTGACTAAATATATTAGAAAATTATAAACATTAGTAAATATTGTTTTTTTTTTAATCACCAGTACTTGTTACTAATCCATTGACACACACCTACACTAGCTTGTTATTGATTTATGTGTGATTTTAGACATGTATTCTTCTAGGAGCATGTTTATTTTGTGCCAAAATTTTGAATTTCTTGTTTTTCTAAAAAGAAAAATTAAAAGAATGCACAAATGTTAATTCTCTATGTAAAAAAAAAAAAAAAGTAGCTAGATTATTAGCCATCAATGGCTTGGTAGTAAGAAGGATGTATTTCGTTGTTTCCTTGTAGGATATACATATATATATATATATGTTTGAATTTTGATAATTAATTATCACATATATTAGATCCGCTATGACAAAAAACTAATTTTATGTTTTAAGTAAAATTAAATCAAGTCCTTCTAAGATCTAAGATTAAGTCCGGAAAGGAATAACAAGACATAAGATGACATCAATTCTCTCTCTCTCTCTCTCAACACAAGAGTACTTAAATGAGTAGGAATGTTTTTGGCAAATAGAACCTCCTAGTATCATATTGAATGACAAATACACAAGTTACCTTTGTTATTTATTATTGTTCTTCGAAACAAAATAAAAAAAAAAAAAAAAAAAACTCATTCCGTGGTTTAGTACACCGCCTTGAATTGATAATCTAAAATGAATTGGTATTTGAGATTTAAAAAAAAAATTAGCATAAATTTGATCGAATTATTTGGATTTAAAATGGTATGCCCAACTCTTGTCGGGGATAATATTGTGAAGAAAAAGTCGGTGGCGGCCAAAATGTTAAATGGGCACAGGTGGCAGATGGTGATTGGTTGGCAGGGCCTGGATGAGAAGCCTAACAACTTGGAGGGAGAAAAATACAGAGAGGGGCCGGTGTCGACAAATCTTTTTGTAGAAAAACAAACAGGTTTAGTTAGGCAGTGGCAGATAAGTCACGTGAAATGTCACCTTGAAAATAATAGTCATACAATTTGTTAAATAAAGGAAAATTATTAACACACGTAGAGAGCAAAATAATAATAATAATAATAATAATAATAATAATAATAAAAGAAGTAGAAAAAATTGACTCGTGCAACAATAGAAAATTGCTAAACTAGGATTGCTGTTTCACTATTAAGTAACATCTGCATGGACAAGTTCCATAGATTAAGATGTAGAAAGCATGATTAAAATAATTAGCATGCTTCATTATTGCACTAAATCGTATTTATTTATAATTGTAACACGCTAGAATCTAGTAACTCTAGTCTACTCAATTGTGGCAAGAGCCACACTCATGTGTCCCCACTTTTATTCTAAAAGATCGGCTTTTGTTTTTGAATTATTTATAGAACTTCAGTTGTACTCTTATTTATTTTAGCTTGCACTTAGAATCACCGATTGAAGTTGGATGACTTTTCAAAACTAGTTATAATTTTTATCGATTTTTTAGAAAAAAAAAAAATCCAGTTGAGAAAGTACAGTTAAGTTGGAGTTGAACCTGAATTCCAAACGAACCATTTGTGTCCCACTTTATATTGAAAAATATTATTATACCATCATTTAACAATTATAATTTTAATTGAAAATTATTTTAAACTTTTTTAGTGCCCGAATTTAAAATATATTCTAACTCTGTCATCATGTCCAAGATTATTTAGAACTAGTTTTTGGAAAGTCAACCGACTCTAATTTAAAAATTTCATCTCCGATGTGAGGAAAGGGAAGTAAGTTAAATATTATGTTATGTTTGACACATAGTCAAAAGTGTTAAATTTATGTTATCAATTTTAATCTTAACTTTTGTAATAATATACATGACGATGAGTTATCATTTTTTATTAATTAAAAACAAGTAGTGGACATAAACTTTAATTATAATTTTGTAATGTCATCTCATGTAATAGTGAATTGTCATATTTTCATTGCTTAATGTTTACAATCAATTAATGTGATAATCTTTTAAACACTTATAAATAAAACAATGATAACTCACGTGTCATATAAGTTGATAATTAAAAATTAAGATTATAATTGATATCACTAATATTTTACAACTAATATATCATGGACATTAATATTAAAAAATTATAATTAAATTTGATATTATTAGTGATCTTTGTCGTTCTTAAGAGAATATCATAAGGAGAATTAGCAATCCCACAATTTTATACTTACATAAATTGTTCCCCATGTGTGACACACTATCTATATATCTATATAAAGCAATACATTAAATACAAACACAGTTTTTGATGAATGCTACCAAGTACGTTTATTCATATATGGGACACCTCACTATGAAAGCGAGGTTATGTGGACATGTTCAAGTACTAATTAATTGAGTTCGTTTGCTTCCCAACAAAAACCTAAAATTTTATAAAAACAATCGTGTAAAGTCATTCCTCCTCCTTTCCCGATACTTAAGCTTCTACTGCCACGGAACCTAACAGAAGGTTTTCTACTGTTTTAAAAAATTTATTCACTGTTTCAATAAAACTATTTTTAAATTATCAATACAAATATCTTTATTTTTAAATTATTTAAATACTAAAAATTTATATGTTTGAGTTCCAAAGATAACAATAGGATAAAAAATAGATATAACATCGAATATTACAGTACAAAATAGAATAATTTTTATTTTTCAGACTTTTTTATATTATATATAGTATTGATATAGAGAAAAGCATTAAAAATATTTTAAGAAAGAAGTAGGACTCCTTAGATAGTATCATACTTTATATGGTCTGCCAAACCTAAAAGACAGTCAGATTTATGCAATGGAGTGATTCATACTAAAAAATTCGGCGAGTAAGAGCCAGTTAGGCGTAACTTTTGCTTTTGTTTTTATTTTTAGTCAGTAAAATAAGAGAAATAAAATATGTAATTTTTCAGTAAATATTTGGATGTCACATTTTTAAAAGAGTATTTGAAATCAAAATAATTTTAAAATGTTCTAATGAGTAATAAATGTTGTTTTAGAAGAATGTATAATGTTTACCTTAAGTTTTTATCCAAATTTTTAAGTCGAGAGAGTTTTTCTCAAAAGTCATATATATATATGTATTTTTTTTTTTTTTACTTTGACATAAAACTTTCATGAAGATCATAAACTTTTTGATAAATTGTTTAAATATTTAAAAAAAAATACTAAGGACACTAACTCTAATATAATTTTTCAGTATCAATTTATGTGGCATATAAGTTATCTTTCTTTTATTGATTTAAAGTATTGTTGTATCAATTATTTATATCTATCAATAACCATATGACAAAGTTAAAATTAAAATTAATACCCTTAATATTATTTTTTTAAAACATAAAAAAATACTAAAGAGACTAATTATGATCTTAATTTTTAAATATTAATTTATATAAAATATAAAGTATTAATATTTTATTAATAAGTATTTAAATCATCAATATATGAATGAATTACATTTTGTAGTAAAATTACAACACGTGAACTCCAGAGAAATAGGTATTATAAAAATACCTTTCGAACAGATGAAATCTGAAGCAATTTTTTAAAAAATCTGCTAAATAGATCTTAAGAAGGTGTTTGGTGAATAAGTTGAGTTTGAGTTAAGTTAAAATTTTTAAATTTAAATAGTAATTTTTATTGATTTTTTTAAAAAAGATAAAATATAATTAAAAAATATAAAAAATATAATTAAAAAAATATAATTTAATTTAAATTGAGTGTTAATATCAAACGAGTGTTTTTGAAACTCAAAAAAACTAAATTCACTTTTAGCTGCGTTGGAGAAAAGGAAATGACTAGTTGGGGATGACCTAAAAATTTTGTAACATTTGAGGGACACATGGCTTCAGTTGAGGACACTAGAGTGACACCGTCCTCCCTCCTCCATACACTTCACGACAAAAGGAGATACCCAAAACGATCCTCTCTTCCATGTCTCCCTAAAACAAAACCCATTCCCATTTCTGACACAAACAACAGACAACACACAAGAAAGAGAGAGGAACAGAGGAGAGAGAAGGTGAGTGAGAGAGAGAGAGAGAGATACATATCATCATGAATGAGGAATGTACGGACAATCCACCATAGTCCGTGTTTTGGCCGTACACGCGTCCTTGTCCTTATCCCTTCTCTTCAACTCTCGAGCAGACATGGAACGCCACGCCCCCACTCCCTCTACACGTGGTGCCATCTCCTCCCCCCTCTTATCCTCGAGATTCGCGTGATTTTGACGCTTCTTTTATCTTCTTTTCCTTTTTTTTTTTTTTTTTCTAAGTTGTAAAAATTTTCTTTCCTGTTTTTTAGGCCCTCCCTCATTTTTTTTTTGACCACCTTGGTATTGTCGTCGATTGGATGAGATTTGAGATGTCTTACGGTGTTGTTGTTGAAGACATTAGAAACGGTGCATATGCATGAAACTGAGGGTTGTTCGTTCACAAATTCGAATCAATATTTTTAAATTTTTTAAATTTTTTTTATAATTTTTATCTTTTTTTTAAATTAATATAATTTATTATTTAAATTTAAAAATCTTAATTCAAACTTACGCCATACATCCTTTTTCTTGATCTATTCAGATCACCATCTCTGATAATTTTTATTTATCTATAATTTAATATACATTTACTTGGTGATGAAAATTCAAGTAGGTGTAAATATTATTTATCTCTAATTTCATGTACATTTAGTTGGTGATGAAAATTCAAGTACGTTTAAATATGTATTTTTATTATTTCATATTTATTCAACTTAAATTTAAATTATAATTTTTAAGTCTTAAAAATTCGTTATTTATTTTTCTAATTTTATGATATTTAAATATTTTATTTAACAAAAACCATCCACATGTTTAATTTAAATATACAACTCCAATTATGTTTGAATGTAAATATATGTTTGAATGAGCATATAAATGCAGCCTTTGATTTAAACGGGAACTAAGGACCTACTTTGACACTATAAAAGTTCAATTCTAATTAGGAATATTAACCAAAGTTTGATTTCTTATGTAACGAATGATTGATAGATAAATTAACATTAATAACCAAACTTCAAAAATTACAAAAGGATTTTTTTTTTTTTGTAGAAATTATAAAAAGAATATTAAGATCAACAATTTTAGCTTGAATTTTTGATATATTCACGTAAAAGGACAAATCTAACGTGATTGAAACGAACCCAAAAAAAAAAAAATGCCACTGATATTTCTTCACTTTATCCGACAACTTAAAATCTAGTCATTAAAATCTTAAATTAATTATTCGTTTTTTTTAAGGTATTTACTATTTTTGGTAATAAAAAGGAGATATGCTTCCTGGCTGTTTTCTTTCTTTCTTTCTTTCTTTCCTTTTTTTTCTTTTCTTTTCAATTTATTTTTCTAAAAGTAAGCCAACTACACAAAAAAAAGCTATGTAATACTGATGCAAAGGGGGTGTCCGAGTACTCACGGCAGTCTCTTTTTGGTATTGTCTATGTTAAGCATGTCATGTCCCAATGTCTTTGTTTTGAAAACTTGATATATATGTATATATATATATGTATGAATGTATGTATGTATGTATATATATAAATTTATTCATTTTGTCCACTTGCCCTAGATGTAAAGTTGAAAGCAGGAATCTCTCACGTGATCACGAACTGACCAAGCACAAAAGTATAAAAGGAGAAAAAAAAAAAAAAAAAAAACCCACCCTAAATAATTTTCAAAACTCATCGTAAGCTTTTATTTATTTATTTATGAGGTTGCGAATTGAATTTGAATGTCAACATCGTAAGGTTGTTGTTGGAGGGATTCACAATTAAGAAGGTTCTTATACTTAGAATAGAACGTACGCATGCTTTAATGACGACTAACCGATTTGATCGTTGATGCACATCTATACACGCATATTTGGTATTTACGTATATATATAGCTGTATATAATTTTTAGGATATTAATCTTAATAGGGTTAACTTTTCAAATTCAACATCCAAATACATATTAGTTCTGACTTTTGATTGTAAATATCATGCTACCATATTTTACATTGTTGTAAAAATGATCAATAATCACTCAAAAAATCGAACAGAAAATCGTCGCATGAGTGTGATTTCAAAATTTTTTATTTTTTATTTTATTTTAGGCTAACTAAATTTATAAAAAACATAATGTTACCCATCACCATTTTGTAGTTCATCATTGTGATCCTGATTGTAAGGGTTTCGCCACACGAGCTTTTTTGTTATGCAAATGCCTCCTCCACCAATAATCAATTAAAAAATTAAATATAAAATCATCATTTAAGTGATTTTGATATATTTTTTATTTCAGAGTCATTTGATAAATGAAAAACAGAGGGACCAACTATGGAATAATACAAAAGTTCGAGAATGCTATGATTTTTGAAATCTAAAGTCAAGAATCAACAACAAATTAGATGTAAAATTTAGGGATCATTTGTGAAAACAATCATTAATCATAAATCTGGCCCTAATTTAATTAAGGATGAATTTCATTTTAGTCTATGAGTTCAAATCATCTCACAGAACGTCCTTATCAATGAAAATATAAACTGAAAATATTTTCATCAGTCAACAAGTAGATAAGAAATTACAGGTGATAGTTATATGACATTACTTTGCAGTCCTATCTAATAACAGAGATAAGTATAGATGAAAAATCCTATCGAAAAAGAGAGATTAAGGAAGAGCGGATCCTAACTAATAAACAAGAGAGGTAAAGTATCAAAATAATAATAATAATAATAATAAGAGAGGTGAAAGAAATGGATAAAAATAAAGAAATGCAAGAGAAGAAGTCTAGGATCGGCTATTAATATCTCGTGATTATTAATATAATTTAATGATAATTTCATATTTAATTCTATCTTAGATTAAATAGTTTTAATCTTAGTCTTCCAAATTCAACAGATGATTATATATATATATATATTGTAGGTTAGAATAGTCACTTCATTTTCACCTTTCATATAGGAATCTCTTTGATTAATGTAACATAGACGCTTCTTTTGTTTTGGAACATATATATCACTTTATTCCACAAAGAATATTTAAGCAAATTATAAATCAACTTCAATTATATTAATTAAGAAAAAATCACAATCAAACAGGAAAGGAAGAAAACACTATTTTTTTTCTTTTTTTTTTTTAATAGCGAAGAAAGCACAATAACTTAACAAATAAAAATGACCACTCCTCAAATTTTCAGAGGAGACTTTTACTTTTTTTACACTAGTGGAGGGTGCTGTCATAATTTCACATGAGAGGCTTTTTTTCAAATCCTGCAAAAGAAACGTGGAGGGGATAGGACTGAAATGAAAATGAAATCATGAAAGTGGTAATAATTACTCCACTACAGAAGTGATAAACATGTTTCGCATTTATAATAATTTTTATCGAAAATAAATAATATATATCACTTTCTTTCTTTTTTGAAGACTTTGTATTTTTAATGCGAATATGTAAAATAAAATTTTTCCTCTGAAGAGATACTTTTTAATTTGAAAATAGGAAATGAAATCAACAGTCGTTTTTGAAGCATTATTAATTAAAGTATTCCTCGGTATAGTGTCGAAATTCTGTATTAATTAACATACAAATTTAGCATTTAAACAAGGGAAAGTGTTCACCAATTTAATGTTATACTTTCCTTTCAAGTTTGATATATGTTATTTGGTGTCAACTTTACATATATATTTATTAATGACTGATACGTCTTGTGACATTGTCATTTTTTATATGAAAATTTTAGAATATAGGTCATGTTCTTTTAAATAACAGGTTTTAAGATCTTTGGAGTAAATAGTACTATATTTACTTGCAGTACAATTTCTTCACGAAAATAATATTTTTGTAGGTAAATAACCCATTATTGGATAAATAATTTATTTATCCCTTCTAAATAAATTTATGTAAATATTTTAAAGTATGTTATTTATTTTTTAAGTATAGAAAGCTCTTTCCCCCTTTTTAATATTTAATATTAAGTTATCCGTTTCGTGAGTTCAAGGCTTAAATTTATGACCCGAAGTCATAAAAGAACCTACCAACAACACAATATATATATATATATATATGAAAGAAGATATATATTAAAGAAAGCATTATACGTATTAGACTCGTGATTTTCTTATATTTTTGAGCTAAATATAACATTGACAATATCATTAATCTTGAATATGATCTTAAGAACTGTTTTTACTTTTATTTAATAAAAAAAATATAAACAAAAACTACAATATTTCAGTAATTGTTTATAAATTATATCTTTAAAAGAGCTTTTATAATTAAAATAATTTAAAATTTTATAATAAGTAATAAAAATGTAAAAATAAAGTTATCCCTTCTAAATAAATTTATGTAAATATTTTAAAGTATGCTATTTATTTTTTAAGTATAGAAAGCTCTTTCACCCTTTTTAATATTTAATATTAAGTTATCCGTCTAGTGAGTTCAAGGCTTAAATTTATGACCGGAAGTCATAAAAGAACCTATCAACAACACCAAAAAAAAAAATATATATATATATATATATATATGAAAGAAGATATATATTTAAGAAAGCATTATACGTGTTAGATTCGGGATTTTCATATATTTTTGAGCTACATATAACATTGACAATATCATTAATCTTGAAGATGGTCTTAGGAACTGTTCGATAGAGTTTTTACTTTTAGTTAATAAAAAAATATAAGCAAAAACTACAATATTTCAGTAAGTATTTGTAAACTATATCTTTAAAAGAGCTTTTGTAGTCAAAATAATATAAAATTTTATAATAGGTAATAAAAATGTAAAAATAAAGTTTATCTAACTTAAACTCTTATACTAATTTTAAAGTAAATTTAGAAGAGTTTTTTTCTGGAAGCTTAATTTTTATGATTTTTATAGGAAATTCTTTTAAAGATTAGAAACTCTTATAAGAGATCATCATATCACTTTAAGAAGTAATTTTCACACTCATAAAGTCAAAATCATCTTATAAAAAACTTTGTCAAATAGACACTTAATTTATTATCCGAATGACATTGATAAATAAGATAATTACATTTTATGCCTTAAATTACTACATAACCCAAATTTGGCGGAGCAAATTGCTAAGAAAAAAGCTTATTAAAACACCACCTCCTATACACGTCAATGAAGTAAAACCTCATCTACACCTCCCAAAGTAGACTAATTAGAGTGAGTCTAAGAGTTGTTTGTATGGGCCAAAAAACAAAAAACAAAAAATAAAAAATGAAAGTAAAATAAAAAATAAAAAATCAAAGGCTCTACACTAATCTATATGATTAGATTCTATATGGAAATTAAATAGAAGCTTTTAGGTGGCAATTAGGGCCCTTAGGTTAGTGATGGAGACAATTAGTTTTACTACTTGGGGTGTCAACATTGCACAGATTTAGGAGATCTAAAGGATACCTGTTCCAATGAAAGTGAAGGCACATTACATAGACACCTTTGGAACAAATAAAAGAAAAATTATATATTTTTCCTTTTTTTTTTTTTTTTACTTTTTCTTTTCTTTTTTCTTTTTGGTTGAATGAAAAGAAGCAAAAGAAAAAGAAAATGGTTGAAAGTGAAAGAGGGTACTTGGCAGGCATGAAACCTTTGTTTGTGAGATATTTTATTTAAATTATGGGGGGCAAGCGGCCAACGTCAGAAAAGAAAGCTCTTTTCATGGAAGCCTATAATGTAGGGTAGATAAATGTTATTTTAATTACATCAACAAAATATCTTGTTTAATTTAGTTAGCGATTTCATCGTTTTCTAAACAAGATAGATGTAACACAATATATGTGCATATACACACGTTTTATCCCTATGTCATGAACTAGTATGCATCAAAAAACTAGCTTAACGAGTTAAGAGTATTTATGCACATCAGCGGAGAGTGAGAAATTCAAGTAGTTGTAATTTTCTAGAAGTTGTAATTTAATGAGGTCTATTAAATTTCTCCTACTAAAAATTCTTGTGATAATTGCCTTGTAGATTTGTTTGTGCTTGTTTGATGTAAACCAAAAAAATTGGTAATAGGGTTGGAAAATTAAAAAGAAGAGCAGAAGTAAATTAGTCTAAGGTAAAGAAAATATAAACGAACAGAGTGAGGTTTTGTTTTAATATTTCTTTTATTATTTTTTTAATAGAAGAGAGAGAATAAAATAACGAAATTATCATTTATTTTGTTTTATAATTATACTCATATATTAATAAAAAGATTATGCATGATTTGGATCAAAATCATTAATTGCCTTATAATTTGTTTTATCAAATATTTATTGTCCTCTTTATCGTTATTTTATCCTCATCCTTTTTTTATTTTTAAAATGGACAAAATATCACAAATTAACAATTTTTTATCTTTCTTATTTCTCCCCTATATTCCTCCAATTTCTTTGTACAGACTGAACAGAGCAGGTAACCGCCACATGAATCCCAAAAATTTTGCAACGTGGGATAGAGAATTTGTCTCATTTATTTATCAAACCATTAAAAAGTTAACCTCATCTAAAAAAAAAATTACAGCACCTTTTGGAATGGTAAAAGTCTTAACTGTAGTCGTAAGCTTTTCCTATTGTTTATCATCATGGTAATGAAAATAGAGTTGAGTATGTGACTTTAGTTTGTTTTATGTGAAAGAACATAATACCTTTCTCGAAAGTTGCATTCCTTGCTTCCAACTTTGGTTAATCACAAAATTATTTTCCATGGTGTAGGGCCACATAATAATCAATTCTATTTATCGGTTTATATATATATATATATATATTTATAAATTATGATTTATGGACAGCAACGATACCACTTGTTAATCTATTTTTATCTCCAGTTACTTAGGTTAATCAACAAGTAAGCATCAAAAATCGACAGTTTGTATTAAACTCTATTTATCTCTCGTCAACAATTAAAAAAGGGCAAAGGTATTTTCAAAGAAATTATCCAAAAGTCAGAATTACATGATCGCATCATGGACAAATGTTGTCTTTACATATTTTGCTCATATATGCAACGAAATAGTCAAATAGGCCAACAAATTCTTTTTTGTCCAAAAAAACAGAGAGAGAGAGAGAGAGAGAGAGAGAGAGAGACTCAATATTTAGACCAAAATGGGGAAACAAGGAGGACCAAAAGGGTTGAAGTATATTACATGTACAATACATAACAGTACATAATTACAAAGTCGTCTTCTCCAAATCGTATAGTGCATATATATATATATATATATATATATATATAGTAGCATCCAAACTATATACGCTATTATGCGTATGTTTCAAGACAAAAACACAAATTTTAATCCATGAATCTACTACTATGGATTACATAGATACATGATATACATAAGTATATTTTTTCTTATGGGAGTTTTCTATGGAATCGTATTGTACTATTACTAATTTTTGAACGTTAATTTTAATAGAACAAATATATTAAATTACAAAACATACAAAAAGTAAAAGAATTTTGACATTCTATTAGTATATTTTTTTTCTTTTAATATGTATATGATATGAGCCTTATGATGTCCACTTATTAAAAAAAAAAAAAGGAAAACATTTATAAATTTTAAATCTGAAAATTCTTATCCAGATTTTTTTCACGCACGGCGGCTGAGTATTTTTTTTTTTTTTTTTTGGGATAACCCTATATATATTATGGGAGTTGAAATGAGAAGATAATGGAGACAATGATGTGACAAACCAACCACTTCATAGTGCTAGACCACATCAAAGTTTCATTTAACAAACCCCAAAACCAGATCATAATTAAAATTTCAGAGATTATTAACATTTATTTTAATTGTCCTTTTTACGTTCTACCTAATAAATTCAATGCTCCTTATTGCATGGCCAAGCAATTAAACCCTAGGTCAGGCCACAGCTAATTCCTTCTTGTGAAATTCATTGAATATATATATATATATATATATATATATATATTTGGGTATTATTTGTTTTTCATCTTTCACGTGTGTCGTTATCCAAACACAAGATAGCCGTGGGCTCTCCCCTCTATTCCTCTCAAACCAGTGCCAATATCCTATCTTATCCCCAAAACTTTAAACTTTAAAACTTTAGGTACAACTTCTTTATGTCTTGTATAAATGACTGGTTTAGCTTGTAGTACACCATTTCCAGTACTTTAAATTAAACGCCTTCTCTCCATAATTTAGGGCATTGTAGCTCGAGAAAGGGTTCCTTCTTTTTTATTTTTATTTTTTGAAATTGAACAAGAGGATTCAAATTTTATATCCTTTGGTGGAATTAAGTATAATATTACTGTTAGACTATATGTATAATTATAGGGTTCGATAACTAAATATATAATATATGCATTTGTGTATGATATAAACACTCCACTTTAATGTGATAGTATTTACATGTTATCAGGTTACATGGTGGTTGTATTTGGCACAAAAATCATGCATATATCTAGGTGGTGAGGATGAAGACTAATAGTGGAATCTATGTTTTTTCTTAATGAGAACACGTGAAGTTTGGATATAGTTTTTTTAAAATAGGTGAAATTTTTGAAAGAAAAATAAATATAAGTGCCCTTAATAAATTAAGAGAGATATAATTATATTATATCCCACTTAAAAATTATGTATGTGCCCCGTTTAATCATTAAGAATTAGAGATATAATTATATTATATCCCACTTAAAAATTATGTATGTGCCCCGTTTAATCATTAAGAATTCTTATCATACTTCTTTTTTTTTTTTTTTTTTTCATGTTTCATAGTATTATTTCTCTTCTGAAAAAATTTTAAAGGCTTCGTGACTGATGATGACAAGCTTTAATAATCATGAAATACAATCAAAATAGACAGAAAAACATCTAGCCCATGTGAGTTTTGGATGTATTTGATCTCTTAAGATAGCTCGGTTCAATCAAAATGTCTAAAGATTGACTAGTACAATTGATATGTGGGGGAGGGGTTGGATGGCTTATAACATAATTTTATCTTATATAACTTAGTTTTTTTTTTTTAACTTAAAAAAAAAAATTGAATAGGTGATGTTCTCACATCTTTCAGCAATTGTCCATTTGAAAATTTAATAGAATCGAGAATTACCCAATTAATTGCATGTCTATAATTTTCATAAGAAATATTACTTTTAAGGTTAGATTTTTAAATAAGAACGTGAAGATTCAAACTTAATATGAGATTAAAAGAGAAATTTAAATGACATTCACATTCATAATGCCACGGCCGAGCTGCAGTTATCTTTACTTAGGATGATGGGATAAAATTGTAAGCGACAAAAAGGTTAATTGATACTGATTTGGTGAGGATTTCCTACCGTTAAATGTCACTATCTAAAATGTAGTGTAGTAGTTCATTTATTCCTTATGGCTAGGTTTTTTTTCCCCCCTTTGTGAATATCTTTATTAGCGTTCTAGTATTGGTTTCTTTTGGAGCAACGAGAGGGACATTTGATTGTTACCTTTTTAGTTTCTTATTATTTTTTTACGGGGCGGTAAATATTAAGAAATAAATTAATATTAAATTAAATCTATGCCCACCTTATTAGACTTTTTTTTTTTAAATGTAACTGACCTCAATAGGTTCTGAACTTTTTAAAAAAATGATACTTTAGTTTCTGTTTTTTTTTTTATCGTATTGATCCTAAACTCTCTAAAAAGGTGACGTTTAGTCATTTCTATCTGGTTCAGTTAAAAAACTCATGAAATGATCACGTGAGAGGCACGTTTTGTGCTTTTTGAAGAAAATACCTTAAAAAAAATGAAAATATCCTTATTTATATATATTAAAAAAAAAAAAAAAGAGGAGAGACCCCTCTCTCTCTCTCTCCCTTCCATCCCTCCCTGCCACCCTACCGCCCAAATCGGATACTGACGTCTGAGCTAGAGGCCATCTTCATCCCTTCCTCTCTCCATCCTTCTCCCTCTCCCCCTCATGCGATCCCCTCGCCTAAGCATAATCTGGGTTTTGCCCCCACCCCCTCTGGCGCTACGATTTCGCCCACCCCCCCCCCCCCAACCGCCATAATCTGGGTTCAGACCCCCCGATGCAATCTGAGTTTTGGCATGCCATCTCCCTCCTCCCTCTCTCCCTCTGTCCCTAACTCTCTCCCTCCTCTTCCCCTCCCCCCCAAAGGCCCCACGATCTTGGTTTGGACCCCCTGGCGTGATATGAGTATTGGCTCCCCCTCCCTTCACGCCGCCGTCTCTCTCCCTTCCTCTTTTTCTCCCTTGCCCCCGCGTGCCGCCATGCATTTTGGCCATCCCAGCTTCCTCTTTCCCTCCTCCCTCCCCCCCCCCCCCCCCCCCCCCCCCCCGTCATGGCCCCTTCCCCTATGGATAGGGTTTCAGAAATAGAAAGAGAGAGGGAGGAGAGATAAAATTATTTTTAATTTTATTTTGTTATATTATTATTATTAAATTACTAAAACACCCTTATAAATTAGATCACATGCATTGTACATGACTAATTCCGTTAAAAGCTTAATGATTTTGGATGAAAAAGATTGAGATGACCAAAAAATAAGATTCAAGGTTATCTCGACAAAAAAAAAAAAAAAAAAAAAGACCAAACCATCACATTTGAAAAAGTTCAGAAACTATTTAAGTCAATTATTTTTTTTTTTCGGGAATTGTCTATCCAATTTGACTTGTAGATCCACATTTATGCCGTAGTTTATGGAAGATGATGTGGTATATATATATATATATATATATATTGGTGAGAAAAAATAGATTACTAGGGTTTCCTTGCTTGCCAAGCTTTAATATATATATATATATCTCTATTTTTTTTTAATAACAAGCTTTAATATTCTTAGTAGCATGTATTATTTTTAAATTAAAAGAAAAAGGTTCAACGTATATGATCATGAGTTGAATTGAGAAAGAGCAGCATCATGATTGTTTACAGAATGATTTCTCTGTACAATTTTGCACACAAAATGCCGTTGAATAATGTAATAAACTAATAACAAATCTACCATGGACCTACAAAACAAAGCCACAAATAATCGGTAAAGAAATTTATTAAACGAATAATCCTTAGTTCCCGGTCTGAATTTGGACATGATACAAAACAGATAGGTTTTTACATTTTGTTTCGCATCCTGACTCATCAACATGTTAGATAGAAAAATTTATGATGTGACCATGACTTCCAAATATATCGATTCGAGTTGCATAATAAGATAATACTTTTTTGAATAAAGAGCGAGTCGAGTAAAATAAAAATGAAACATATCCCTTATTGGCTGTTTGAAATAACATTAATCATATAGCATTGATTTTTTTTTTTTTTTTCATGTTACGTTCAATTATGTTACATACAAATTATAGAAAATCCACAAGTTGTTTAAAAAAAAAAAAAAAAACTATAAGTTTCCACTCTTTAGTAAACAATTCAAGCTTTTTTTGGCGACAGAGCGATTCTATTTGTTAGTTAAAACTTTTAGAAGCCAAAGTCTATTCTGATAAAGTTGGTAATCCTAACCTTACCCACAGGTTTGGCCTAAATTAAGATTCTCAGATAGGGTTTATCATGCATACAATTTTATTTTTATTTATTTATTTATCTTGATTTTATATGCAACTAGATTATTCCATGCATATAAAATTGCCATATTCAAACCTTACTTTGGATTAATTAAAATACAAATCCATGTTCGCCATTGATTGTGATTCTTGTTGTATTATTGTTTTTGAATATTTGTGTTTGCTTCTTTTTGAAGAGTAGTGGACCTGTAAAAGTCTAATCCAAAACCAAATCTCAACTTAACTTGGAACCGATAATGATTTGGAGATAAAGATCATGATTATCTCTTTTGGCCCGACCAATTGCTGAAAAAACAAATTTGCACTTTTTTGGTCTGGAGATGTGCTTGGTTACAAGGTTATATCAATTCCCCTAGTGGATGGTAGGTAGGGTGGTTTTGGACCACTTTTGGAATAGGATTTGGTTTTCCACACTTTAGGGTAGTGTTAAACATGTAACCAAACACCATTTCGTAGAGTCAGACTGTGGGAGAATCCCCACATAATATATGGATCCCGTTCGAGGTGAATTATCTATATACTCGATCACCGTAATAATAAGGACTTAAATCCAAGATCTTTAGTCCATCAAACAAAGGTCTTAGTGTTTCTACTCGTCTGGTTACTCAGTGGGTGACCCACTTTTTACATGGTTCTGTCTGTTGATCACAGGATCAAACAATTCAGATTTTCTTCAATGTATGGACTTGGATTGGGCTTTGATATCATGTTGTTTTCCTTGTATAAATCAAACCCATATAGTTCTTTGGAATAATAAAAAATTTGAAAATCAAGATAATAATTAGTAGTAATTAGTTTATTTCTAAAAGATTTCAAAAAGTTAGTCATACTCCAATTTTAAGTACTTTTCCTCGTCGAGCTAGCTTTTAGTGCTGACAAGTTCTAACCTAGCCTTTTTATAACGATATTAGAGCCAAGCAATGAGTTTAGATCCTGATCTATTTGCATGACATCCTACGTGCGGGAGAGGATATTAAAAGTTGAATTTATCCCATATCGCTAAATTATTAGGCTGTTATGATGTGTAAGTATATGTGGATTGGACACCCACTCCTTTACGGTAGCTTTTGTAGGCGGTGATGAATATTAGAGTACTTTTGTTGATGGTGATGAGTTTGGATCCCGATTCATGTGCATTATATGTTACATATAAGGGAGGGTAATAAACGTTGAAGTTGTCCTATATTATTAAGTTACTGGACTGTTATAATGCGAATGTTTTTATGGATTACGGACCCAGTCCTTCAGCTAGCTTTTGTTATACTTTGACCACATGACAAAGTCATTCACTGCACTATGTAACTGGGCCAAGCCATTCGAGGGATAGGCCCATTAGGATTTTAGATTGGGCTCTGTCTGTGCTATTCAGCTTTTGATTGGACTGGGCTGGTTTTGTGCATTTGATTTTATGAGCTTTTGATTGTATGAGCTTCTGGTACATCCCGGAGCAACCCAAATCCAGTGATCACTTTTTTTTTTTTTTTTTCCGAGAAAATTGTATGTATAGCATTTTCACGAAATATTTTTTTTTTTAATTTGGAGTGAGAGGTTCGAACTCTATATATTTTGATAATATTATGTGTGATATTTCTGTTAGACTGTGCATACAATCACTTTTAAGGATGACAAAAGGGTGGCAGACCGGGGCTTTGCCCATCCCCACCCTCAACCCTTAAAACTATCCCCATTATGGCCTAAAAAGGGGCGGGGCTAGAGGCATAAATTCTTCGCCGAAGGAGCCTTTCTCATACGCATCCTATTCCCCGTTTATATAACAATGTGTTTTAAAATTACATAATTTTTATAGCATTACACAATTTAAAGCAAAGAACAAATAGCACGTACTAATTAGTATAGCCAAATAAGATTACTAATTAGGATTAGTCAAATAAGATTACTAACTAAAAATTTAACTTTTTATTTTATTTTCTTTTCTTTTTTTTTTTTAGTGAAAAAGATATAGTTAGTAATTATCTTTAAAAAAACTAAAACATTCTAATTAAATTTAACAAGTTAACATACACAAATATATTGATAATATGAATATATATGATATATGCATATTAAGGTGGAGGCGGGGGATGGATACATCATTTATTCATTTGCAACTAGTCGTGGTAATTTGGGTTTTTTTGAGACATTATGTGTAATAATTTTCACAAAAACAAAAAGAAAAACAAAAAGAAGATCATAAACTATTGGGACAAAATATTAAAAACCTGGTGATACATAATGGAGTCGTTAAACGCACATCCCTTATATGAAAAAGTTAATGAATTAAGTTAGCTACATAAACACATCATCATAATGTCTAATTTTTAAGGGTTAATTTCATTAATAGCACATGTAAAATTTTATTATTAAAATAATATCATTTTTTTTCCTTCATTACTAGCACTTAATGTGGGCCCAACAACATTTAATGTATATCAAATTACGGGTTTACTCTCATCTCTACAAGCTCAAATATCCCTCTCCCTTGCATGGCCCAAAAATTTTTTTCAAACCAACATCTACAGTGTTTTAGAGAGAGAGAAAGAGTTGTCACCTATCGGAATCTTATTTTTTCTCACTTTTCCACCTAGCCCCTACTCATTTTGAAATCCAAATATTCATATAATAGAGAGAAACTTCCATCTAAAGAGAGAAACTTCCATTTAGAGAAAGAAACTTCCATCGAAAGTTTTTTTTTTAAATTAACATTTTTGGTCATTTTTGAGTAAAGGTCATTCCTATACCAGGTCATAATAGTTATGATCACTTGGTCATAATATTATGACCTATATTTAAAAAAAAATTAAAAAAAATTATAACATTTTTGACCATTTTTTAGTATAGGTCATAATAGTTTTGACCAACAATTAGTTATAACGGTTATGACTGGGTGGTCATAATGGTTATGACCGGATAGTCATAATAGTGTGGTTATAACGGTTATGACCGGGTGGTCATAATGGTTATGACCGGGTAGTCATAACAGTGTGGTCATAACCGTTATGACCACACTGTTATGATCATCCGGTCATAACCGTTATGACCACACTGTTGATGGTCATAACCATTATGATCACCCGGTCATAACCGTTATGACCACACTGTTGGTCATAACTGTTATGACCTATACTAAAAAATGACCAAAAATGTTAGATTTAAAAAAAAAAATTTAAACATAGGTCATAATATTATGACGGGTGTCATAACTATTATGACCGGGTACAGGAATGACCTTTATATTAAAAAAAAAAAAAAACTTTCGATGGAAGTTTCTCCTCTATTATATGAATATTTGGTTTCAAAATGAGTAGAGGCTAGGTGGAAAAGTGAAAAAAAAAATAATATTCCGGTGGGTGGCAACTCTTTCTCTCTCTAGGTTTCAGATTTCTCTATCTAAAACACTGTAGATGTTGGTTTTAAAAAATTTTTGGGCCATGCGAAGGAGAGGGATATTTGAGCTTGTAGGAGATGAGGTAAACCCGTAATTTGATATACATTAAATGTTGTTGGGCCCCACATTAAGTGCTAATAATGAAGGAAAAAAAGTGATACTATTTTAATAATAAAATTTCTACAGGTGTTATTAATAAAATTAACCCAATTTTTAATTAGCAAATGATAGTAATTATTTGTTAAAATTCATGTTTTTTAATAAGAAATTTAAACTCAAGATTTCACTATCTAAGTGATTGTCAACATAATCTAACCAATGCCCCATATCAAATAGAAGTCAAATCCTCCACTTCAAATTGGTAATTTTTAAATAAAAATTTCAAGAGTTAGGTAGGTAGAAAATTAGCGTTACTTGATTAAAACTACCATCATTAAGGTCCCTTACGGTAGGTCCTTTTATTTTACGTGAAATAACTTTTTTATCGTTGGATTAAATATTAAGAATGTGGTCCATGATGTTAATAATTTATAGTGCATAAATCACACAAAGCTAGTTCAACCAACCATTGAAAAATTAATCAAACAAATAATAGTTTCATCCATAATATAAAATAAAAGGCTTTATCATATATATATATATATATTTTTTACTTTTTCTCTAAAAGAAGCTTCTATTAATATATTGTTTCCCATTTTATAGGAATTTCTTTTTAATTATTCATCGTATCATAGGAATTTCTTATAAACTCATCTTTTGACCAAACATAAAATACAAGCACGTACGATCAACAAACAATTATACGTTCTTCTAAAATATATATATATATATATATATATACTATTATCTCTCTCTCTCTCTCTCTCTCTCTATGATAAGATACGCGTACTGGGCAATTTATATTTATGTTATGTATATACCTATAAATAGCTTAGGTTATGTACATGTATATGAGTCCTAAAAAAAATATAAATGAAAAAAGAAAAACAATTTTGTGCATTTTACAAATTCCGTTAAAAAATTGGGATCAGTTTCCTTTTTGTTTTCATTTTCTCACATTATAATAAGCAAATGTTATATTTCAAATCATATTAAAATATGAATGTATTGAAAATTTGTTTTCATATAGGCAAATATATTTCCAAGTGATATTTTCATGCTCTAATAGGAACATTATGAACAAGGGAGTCTCCAACTTTAATCTTTCTTCTTCTTCTTCTTTTATTATAAAATATAAATATATATATATACATTATTAATTTTAAGATGGATGCCATAGAAGGACTAGAAGTAAATATTGAATTAGGTAGTTCTACTGTTACTGTTGATACGCCTATTGGAATAAACCAGATGGCTGAGCTTGTCACAAACACACACACAAAACCTTCAAGATAATTTTCCTTTTGATTCCTATTATTGCTATATTAATGTTACGCGCTTTAGTTGTTTTGAAGAACTCAAATGTTATTTGCTTGCCACATTTTTACATACTTTTTAACGACATACATATGTTTTATTTTAATTGGGTCACTAACTTTATCATTTTTTTCTCGGGAGTTCATCTTATCTTATATGTATATATGAGTACATCTAAAAAAGTTGGTTATGAATGAATTGTATGTTGAGATTTGGGACTCCATCCCAAAAGATTAAATTAGATGATTTCTCCATTAGTAGGTTAGATCTAATAAAAGGGCAAAGACGGAATAGACTTTGAAAGTTGAAATCATACAAGCCTCTAAGATGACAAGCGAATAGAAGGAAAGAAAAGGGGGCAGCAATGATTGAAAAAGACAGAGGGTGAGTGAGAGAAAATAGTAGAGTTTTGAACTTTGTCGGTTATTCGTGCTCAAATTTAACATGGTGAATTTTTATGATGATGTCATTTCTACTAGTTCTAATTCTTAATTTGGCCTTTAAATTGCTTCTCCAAAAATACCTACGTGAGACCTATATATGTATATATATATTTGGTGCTTATATATTATTCCTCTTGTAAATGATGAGCTTTGTTGTATCATCAAGATTGTTATTGTTGACATAACATAAGTTGATATTAGACTACAATATTCTTACCGTTTTTCCGTTCACGTTGAAAGGTTTTCCGTACCAAAAAAATTAGTGTTTTTCGTAATGATTGATTTGTTTTGAATATTTATGTTGACTTGGTTGACGTATCAACTTTGTTGAAACTAGTTTATAGATCTTTATCGTACAAACATGGAAAAAGATTAATAGTAAGTAGATTGTCATTGAAAGTTTTTCCCAATAAAGTGATACCAAAACTATAAGTTCGTTTAGAATCATATTTTTAAAAGAATTTAATAAATGAAAAAAGATATTTAAATCTTCTAATATATATAATATATAAGCAATATATAATTATGTTTTAATGTAAAAGTTTGAAAATTTTTGTTTAAAATTACAAGTTTCGGATTTTAATTAAAATTGTTTTTTTGAGACGTCACAAACTGTGGTTCTGATTGTAAGTTAATGTATAAAAAAAGTAGAAGCTCCTCTTAAAAAAGAATCATAGAAACAGTTTTTAGACTTTAAAAAAATAGCTTATAATATAACTTAATAAGTAATGGCAACATGCCATAATGTGTGTATGTGTGTTTTTTCTTTTTTAAACCAAAAATTTGGTCGTTTTAACATGTGAGAAAAATGTCTGTCATACGCAAGCTGGTTAGGAAAAACAAAAAAGAAAAAGCAAAGATATTATTTTCCTTGAGAGGAAAAATAGAGCATTTCGAAACCTGTATCAAAATATGAAGTACAGAAACCAACATCAAGTAGTATGAAAGTTACAACCCCGCTTGGTCCTACTTCATGCATGTTTCACGATTATTTTATTTTATTTTTTTAAGTTGAGCCACAGGTCGACTTTGATATATTTATCAATTTGCACTTTTTTTTATTTATAAATTATTATGTTGGTTCTTAAACTTTTAAGTTTATGTAATTTGATATCTGTTCTCTTTTTTGTAACTAGGATGATCTTGAAAAATTAAAAACGTTACTATAGTAGTTTTTCTGTTAATTTTTTTGGATGAAATCTATTCATTAACATTGTTTTTTAATCAAATTACTAACAAAATCAGGTGTGTATATTCGAACTAAATTATTCCTGCAACCACTCAATTGATACTTTGTTCGGACTTTAATTTTATAAGAGATTTTAATCTTATGATAACTATATAGACGTCACAAAATTTTATGAGATTTGTAGATAAGTAGTATTTTTTAATAAGCTTTTCTAAAATACGGCTAAAGTTTTGTAACGTTAGGAAAATTGTCATTTTTTAAAAAATGATCGGTCAATCATTATTTGACTATTATTAATAAGTGATTGATTAATATTATTTTATATGTTTCACTAATTAACCACTCATTAAATGTGGTTGATCATTAAATAACTATGCTCAATCATTTGTTAACAACAAGGATGGGAATGGTTGATCATTAATTAATTATGATAAAAAAAATTATCAAAGTAAGTCCTAGATACGAATTATATAGTTATTAATCCTCCTGATTAAATGTTCTAGTTTCACCAATTAACAATCATTTTCTTAGATTAAAAAATTACAATCATTTTTTAAATAATTATTTAAAAATTATCCATTTAATTACCTATTATTATTATTTTTTATATATTTTATCGATTGAAACCCTTTTTTCGTATAACTTTTTTCTGAAAATTGAGACTCGAAGACTGATAAACACATGTCAACTCTCTAAAAGTTTTGAGTAGAAACAACGTTAATTATAGAAAGTATTTTCCGTTACGGTATATCCATTAATAATTCGATTTCTTATTAGCAACACATAATGTACGTTGTCAATAAAAAAATCATAACCAACTACATGCAAATCTGATCGAAAGTGTCTAATACTAGACCTGCTTTCTTTTGAGAGTGTGCCACAAAATATGTATTGGATTGATTTTTAGTCGTAACGCAAAAAAATTTTATACAAAAAAAAAAAGAGTTAATAGAATGATTTATTTATTTGTAAAATAACTTTTTAAATCTCCAACAGATCTGCACCGTTTGGACATAGCGAAGACGACGGCGAGGCTGAGATAGCAAAATAACTAAAATATGATAGAGAAGAATTAAAAAAAAAAAAAAGAAAAGAAAAGGCTATAAAATAACTAAAATATGAGAGCTTCTAGCCAAAAAAAAAAAAAAAAAGGAAAGTCGAAAGAAATAGAGAAACCCAAAGAAAAAATAAAAGTAGGAAAAATGAGGATGTAGATTAAAAAAAAAAAGTTATCTTAAAGGGGATAAATCAAAAGGAAAGATGATAATACTAAAAGAAGTATAAAAAATGTTTAAATAGTAAATAAGTGCAATTATTATATAGAAACTTAACCAAGGTACATATAATACTATTTAAAGAGTTGGAAGAAAATTATTTAACTAAAGATATATTTTAAAAAAGTTATTATATAATACAAGTAAGGAATAAGAAAAATGTGTTTGGTGGTATATATTATAAGTTTTGAATTTTGAAGAAAAAAGGGGAAAAATGTAACTAGAAGTTATAGAAAGGAGGACAATCAAAGAAAAAGCAAAAAGCCAAAAAAAAAAAAAAAAAGCGTTAAGCAAATGGTCACATCAAAAAAAAAAGGAAAAAAAAAAGAGGAAAAGATGCATTAAGCAAGAAGCAAAGAAGAAAGATGAAAAAAAATAAAAAAGAAAAAAAAAAAAAAAAGAAACGAAAGACATGTTATGTGTAAAAAGGAAGAAAAATACACTTTGACACTTTAATCTATATTAAAGATAAATAAAATATTTAGTGTTTGAGTTTGAATTAAGATTTATAAATTTAAATAATAATTTTAATTATTTTTAAAAAATAATAAAAATTAAAAAAAATAAAAAATAAAAATTAAATTGATAATAATAAATTTAAACTCATCATATAATATACATATATGCAAGAAGTCTCTTATCGATTACCGGGTCCGAGACGGCACGTACGTGGAAGCTCAACTTGATCAGGAAATGCAGAGACTTTGTCAGGAAAGAATGCACGGACGTCAGGCTAGCTAGCTGAGGAAACGATTTTATATTGGAGAGGAGGATACAAAGTAATTGTATGTGAATAAAAAAATAATAATAAGGAAAGGAAAATATGAAAAAAAAAAAAAAAAAAAGAGAAGTGTAACAAAGGGTACTTTGACTGGTGATGGTAAAGTTGAAACTACGTGAATTCGACAGTGTGGGTATACGTACATGAATTAGGATGTGAGAACTTGTTTTGTGGTCCAAATCCCTTCTCAGTCACTGTTTTCTCAGCCTCCCTCCCAACTCCGACCTTTAAACGACGGCTCGACATCTCCGGCGACAGAATCCGATCGAATACAAGCAAGAGCACAGATTGACGGCCACGCTCTTTACACTTTCTTCTTCTGTCTTTGTTGTTTTGTTGTTTTGTTCTGTGTTCTATTATTCTCTTCTCTTCTTTTGCAAGTCAGGTTGGATTTAATACACTCCTATATATATATATATATATATCGAAGAGAATATGTATATATACATACATATTTCCTTCAATTTATTTATGATAAGATAAGTTATTGTTTTATAGATAATTATCTTTATTAAGAATTTTAAATTTACTTACCCCAAACTCTCAATTCAATATATCATTTGATTTTAGAAGAATTGTCAGCTAATTTAGATAATTCACGAGAAGTTTAAAACTTTAATTAATTTGTACTTAACCTAGAATTCTCTTTCGACAAAAATTGGATCCAAATCTCTCTCTTTTTATTTTTTTTAAAGTGCCCATTTATACAGATTTTGCAAGTGCTGCAATGGGATTTGTGAGTGAATGACCTTTTGTAAAGAAGTTTTTCAATTAATAACTAAAGTTTTGGTCAGAAAATGACGGTTTTAAAATGGTCAATCTACTCAATTATTAATTAATTATGATTAATTAGTAATTGATCAATATTAATATATATTTTTCACCTATTAATCATGATTAATCACTAATTGATTCTAATCAATCACCCATTGTTATTTTGCTAAATGAAAAAATTTCGATCTTTTATTTAAATAAGGGTTTAAAAACTGTTTATTTACTTATTAATTTTTTTTCTTTCTACAGTTTCCATAACTCAATAGCATCAAATGATAAATCTCTCAGAATTTATCAAAAAAAAAAAAATCTTATCTAAAGAAACAAAAATTAGTAACAAAGAGACATTAATAGTATCATCATTAAAAAAAAAAAAAAAAAAAAAAAACCCTCATCTACGGTGGAGTCGGCCTTTCAATTTAAAAGAGTATATACTAAATTCTTTAAGGATTATTTGTTCGTTTACATAGATTTTAGGTTTTTTTTCCTACTGATTTATTTTAGGTTAAACACAGTAAAATTTTTGATTAGGACTAACATGAAATAATTGATTCTCTTTTTTAATTTGAGAATGGAGGATCTAAAATCTACACTTTAAGATAAAGTCATACATATAATTACTATTAGATTGTATTGATAAATATATATATATATATATAAATGATCCTGATAAAATATTTAATTGATATCAGATTTATCAATAAAATATGATAAAGTTTATGAAGATAATTGTATACATAAACCCGATAAGAAATTCCTTGGCACGTGGGAAAAACTCATCACCTAATGCCTCAAACCTCTAAAAACGTAAAAAATAACCAAAAAAAAAAATCTTGGCTGTGGCTAGGCTGACGTGTAAAAATGTGGAACCACCATTAAATTCCTCAAATAATTTTCATTTTTTCCTCATTTGTAAAACGTGCACCCCAAAAACCAACTATTTAATTAATAGCTTACAAAACAAGAAAAAGAGGCAGAAAAATAAAATATATGTATATATCTATAAATAAATAGAAAAAAAGAAAACTGTGTCTATTACTTGGTCATGACTAGATTCTGCGTCAGAATGTATAAACACTTCAAAATTTTAGATATGTTATACACGCATAGCTGACTCATGCGGTTTACTTGACATTTTCCGCGTTGAGCAGCTATCCTCTGCAGCCATTCCTATAGGCCATCTTTCTGCAACCAGTTTCCTTTCCAAACACCAAACTTTCCCAAAATAATCAAGTCAAGGATAATGGTCGTCTGCGTCTTGTATTGTTGTTGGAATTTGTTGTTGGCATTTTTTAAAGAGCAATTAGCCTAAATGATCTATAAACTCTTTAAAAGATGATATTTTAAATCTTGTACTTTTTTTTTTTTTTGCCGTGCTAATCCTAAACTCTCTAAAGAAGTGACGGTTTGGTCCTTTCAATTTGGTTCCATTAAAAAACTTATGGAATCATCACGTGAGAAGTACATTTTCTACTTTTTGAAAAAAATTAGAAAAAGAGTAATCGGCCTAAATGGCTCATGAACTCTTTAAGATATAACAATGTGGTTCCTATTCTTTTTTTTTTTTTTTTTTACCGTGCTGATACTAAACTCTCTAAAAAGGTCACAGTTTGGGCCTTTCCATCCACATCAGTTAAATTTCTAGCATAATGAGTCACACGCAATACATTTGATATAATTTGATAGGGTATTTTAGTAATCTAATAATAATTAATTTAAAATCTGGGTTCGCCCTCCCCCCTCCCCCTAACCCCACATGACATTTGGGGCTCGTTAGCGTTCGCTCTCTTAGCAAACTCGGATCTAGGTTGTGTGGGGGGAGGGGGGCATTCACGCTCATCGACGAAGGCAGGGGCCCAACAACAAAGAAGATGAGAGTGGTCTCCGGCACTAGTGTCGGATCTGTGGGGGGAGGGGGTCCGGAGTCAGATCTATTTTGGGGGGGGGGGGGGGGGAGGATGGGAGGGGAGGGAGAGAGACGGTTTCTCGGTTTCTAGTGTCGGATTGAGGGGAGAGAAAGGGAGAGACGGCCGGCGTCTAGCGCCGACATCAGACCTGTGGGAGAGAGGGAAGAAGGGGAATGGAGGAGAGAGATATGTGTGTGTGTGTGTGTGTGAGGTTGGGTTTGATTTTTTAATTCAGCTCTCTCTCTCTTAATTTTTTAAATTAATATCAATAAGGGTATTTTCATCTTTTTAAGGGTATTTTCCTTCAAAAAGCACAAAACGTGCTGTGAGTTTTTTAACAAAATTAGACAGAAAGGACCAAACCGTCACCTTTTTAAAGAGTTTAGAGTCAGCACGGCCTAAAAAAAAAGAACAGGGACCAAAGTATCACATTTTAAAGAGTTTATGGACCATTTAGGCAAATTACTCTTTTTTTAATGATTTTTTAATTTTTTTCAAATTAATTATTGTTGGGATTACTAAAATATCCTCTCAAATTATATTACATGTATTGCACCTAACTCATTCCATTAGAAATTTAACAGATGTGGACGGAAAAGACCAAACCGTTACTTTTTTAGAGAATTTAGAGCCAACACGGTAAAAAAAAATAAAAAAGGATCAAAGTGTCACCTCTTAAAGAGTCCATGGACCATTTAGGCTAATTACTATTTTTTAAAATGTTGTCATCAAACAAATGTTTGTGTCCAGAAATTTTGAGTTGTGTGCATTTGAACCGTCTAAAGGTAGAGTGTGACAAGTATCTTTAAAAATAGACAATTTGAATTCGGATTTGACTCAAATTGTTATGAAATAGTTAAACCACTTGAATATTTCACTACTAACCAAAATACACATTGTATTTAAGTGTAAAAAACTTAAATTGAGTTGGTGATCCAGATAATGATTAATTACATCGCTAATATCTAAATATCATTTTTTCAGAAATTAAAAGATAACCTTTTTTTTAAGGTAAATTCTAATAGGAAAAAAAAATAGTCAATTTCTGTTCTTGCGTATGTCTAACATTATTATCTTTTTTAAGTAAAAATAAAGTTGTTGGTTATAGAGCGATCAAAAGATATTGATTGTAAAGGTAAAACGACTCTCTCCTTCTCTTTCTCTCTTTGAATATGAAAAAAAGTTGCAGTGTTGGCCGGAGCTTTGGCGACATCTTCGGGCTCGTTGCTAGGTTTTCTACCTTGAAGGTCAATCCTCGGACTTGTCTCAACATCGGCTTTCTCATGATAGTGGTTATATATGGAGCGGTACATCCGTTAGGGCAGATCTAACATGTCTTGGAGATGGGTTATGTTTCTGGGATGGTTCTACTTAAATCTAGGTTCCATTCGACGGCCGATGACTTACTACTGGTGGATCTTTTTTTTATTTCGTTATAATAAAGTGTTGATGTTTCCACTCCTTTAGTGTGTTTTTTTTTATAATTTACTCTGGTGTTTTTGCTTCGGTAATAATGGAGGCGACGTCCTCTGCTTGTGCCTCCTATCCATTTGTTATCGGATGACATGGTGTGAATACCCCCGTTATGTGGGGATTGGTCTCGATTGACTAAGCTAGTCCATTAATTGTTTTGGTGTTGTTAATTAGCAATGGTCAAGCTTAAAATTTATATGCCGATTAGGTATTCTCTCATTTGAATCTCAATATTTATATTCATTCATGTGCTATTTTAGTATTTACTGGTGGATTTAATATTTAATTCGGGATTGAATTTCTTTATATTTGAGACCATTTATATCCTATATTTTGTTTATTGTTAAATGAAATTTTCCTTTAAAAAAATGTATATTGATTGTATCCTTGGAAAAAAGTTGTTAATTTATAAGGATACGACACGTGGCGTGGTTGTATTGGGTAATTCTAGTAAGCATGGGAAGCGGTACCCCACCCGATGATATCCGTGGGATATGATTTTTTGAACGCTTCCTCCGCGGGGGTGGTGGATAAAATAAATATACGTTTTTTTTCAGTTGAGGACTCCAAACTTCGAAAATCTCAGGTAAGGACTTTTTTATGAGACTAATTAATAAAAGGAGTTGGGTAAGTTTAGATATTTTTTTTCAGTTGAGGACTCCAAACTTCCAAATTCTCATGCAAGGACTTTTTTATGCGACTATAAATACCAACGCTAACGACTTCATCCACCACACCACAAAACCCTTTTCTCTCAAGCTCTTGCTTCTTTCCCTTTTATTTCTATCTTAATTCTCCGTATTTCCGATTCAAATATTTCTCTCTCTGAGTTTTTTTTTTTAATCCAAAAAAAAAATATATATACAAGCAAATAAAGATGACTATCCTCATTGAGCAAACCGATCATGGTAATATACATATATGTGTGCGTATATCTATATCTATATATCTTTATTTAAGCAATATTGGGTTCAACTTTGATATGAATTTTTTTTTTCCTTTAATAATGGAATTGTATATCTTATATTTTCTGTGATTTTCTCGTAATGTAGTGGCGCAAGCCGAGAATGAGAAATTTTGTTCAGAAACCAATGAATTGGTGTTGGATGGTGGTTTTGTGTTGCCTCCAGAAGTTCTTGTGTCGAACAACGAATTTATCGCCCCCGAAATCAACTCCTTCGGCCAGTCCTTCAGGTCTGTTCTTATTATAATTTTTATTTTTACTATCATTTTTTTTGTTGTTTTTTTTTTTTTTTGTCTTTTTGTTTTTGATGTTTTCTTCAAGTCAGATTCATGTTAGTGAAGTGGTACTAATATGTCAAGTGTCTGTTCCGCGGCAGAGACTATAACGCGGAGAGCGAGAGGCAGAAAACGGTAGAGGAATTCTACCGGTTGAACCACATTAACCAGACCTACGAATATGTAAGCAAAATCAATCAACCCTGTCGAGAAAAATAAAAAATTAAAAATAACGCGATATATGTGTCTTAAATATGTTTCGGGCTTCTTACTCTTGTTTCGTAATGCAATGCAGGTGAAGAGGATGAGGGAGGAGTATAGAAAATTGAATAAAGTGGAGATGAGTATATGGGAATGCTGTGTGCTTCTCAATGAGGTTGTGGATGATAGTGATCCTGATTTGGATGAGCCTCAAATTGAGCACTTGTTGCAAACCGCTGAAGCTATCAGAAAAGACTACCCAGATGAGGATTGGTTGCACTTGACTGCTCTTATCCATGGTACTATATACCCTTCCTAATTAGTCTCCGTTTCTACGTATATCGATGCAGATAAGGTTTTCAATCCAGCGACTGTACAGGTTTCGACCTATAATTTGTGGTAAAAGTTTTCAAAAATAACATGTTATACATAAAGTTATGTAACATTTTAACTAATAATTATACGAATTTAAAGAAATTATATTTATCGGATTGTTATGGCGGCCGGACTGAATAACGAGTCCTTGGCAGCATTTGACTTTTGTCCGGAAAGTCTGCTGTGTTTTTTCGTCTTTTTGGGGACGGTGGTACCTAGAGGATAACGTCGGAGGATTAATTAAAATTAATGAGAAAACTCTAGCTTTGGATGAATTTCTGACTACAATAATAAACAAGTTCAGATTAAATTAACATAGTTTTGTTTCATGGATTTCAGATCTTGGAAAGGTTCTTCTTCTGCCTGTCTTTGGAGGACTTCCCCAATGGGCTGTTGTCGGTGAGTAATTTCCCTTTTGACTTTGCATACAAAATGATAATCTTTTTTTTTTTTTTTTTTTTACATTAAGTATTATTTTTTATTTTTTAAGACTGAAAAAAAAAAAAAAAAAAAACTTGGTTTCTATGTCACAGGAGACACTCATCCTCTGGGGTGTGCCTTTGATGAATCCATAGTCCACCACAAGGTAGATATTTTTAATTTTATTGTTTTTTTTTTTTGTCTCGGTTAAAAAAAAATGTGATTATGAGGTATGAATTTTTCCTAAAAAAAAAAAAACATTCCTGTTATAATGTTTACAGTATTTCAAGGAAAATCCAGATTACGAAAATCCTGCTTACAATACAAAGAATGGAGTTTACACTCCAGGATGTGGGCTAGAAAATGTAGTCATATCATGGGGACATGATGACTACATGTATTTGGTACGTAAAAATCAACTCTGAAAACTAGAACAACCCCACGAATTTTGTGAAACTGCGATTGACTTAACCGGTGTTTTTGATTCTGCAGGTCGCCAAGGAAAATGGAACGACTTTGCCTCCGGCTGCATTGTTCATCGTCCGATACCATTCGTTCTACCGTAAGCATCATCACCGAGATCTCTTCTCTCTGCGAGATCTCTTCTCTCCGATTATGTCTTTTCTCCATTGTTATGGATTGTTAGCCTGACCAACAACATTATATGGTCCATAATATTGCAGCTTTGCATAGATCAGGAGCATATAAACATCTCATGAACAAGGAGGATAAGGAGAATTTGAAGTGGCTACAAGTTTTCAAGTAAAGCTTAAATACCAAGTCACTAAATTCTTCACTTTTATTATTTTGTAATATTGCAAGTAAAATCAGCTATTTATTTATTTATTTTAAAATGTGCAGCAAATATGACCTCTATAGCAAGAGCAAAGTTAGAGTAGATGTAGAGAAGGTCAAGCCTTACTACTTATCCCTCATTGAAAAGGTAAGAAACTCCTCCTTTTTTTTTTTTGGGCATTTTTCGTATATGGGTATTTCAGGAATTCAATTTACTTTGTTTTTATTTTTTCCATTTTTTATTTTTTATTTTTTCTAAATTCAGTGATTTTTGGTGCAGTATTTTCCAGCAAAGCTCAGATGGTAGAAAGCTCTGGAGAGATATTTCATCATGACACTTTGATTCAAGCCATTCATTTGTTGAAAGATACACAAATCAATTGTTGTGGAGGAGGCAGTCCTTTTCAAGTTGGACAGTAAATAGAAGTTCTATGCGTTATGCTTTTTTCAAAGAAATGTATTCTTCCCTTCTGCAATTCTTCTTGCCCAAATTCCTTGTCTCTCAACAAGTTTTTCCTCTGTAATTTTACGCGTGATTGAAAGTTGTTTTCTCGTTTATGTTTTCATTTTCTTTAGCTTCTTAACATGTCATTTTAAAGTATATCCAAATACAATATCACATTTTTCTTATACTGAAACTTATCTATTTAAAAACACAACCGAACACAATATTAAAAACGATCTCTTTAATTGTATGGGTATTTTTTTTTTTATACCTTTTATTTACTCTCATTATGCAATGTGCATAAACTTGGGAAGAACAATGTTTCAAGAGACGAACACAAAATCAAGAAGTAGGTCAAGAAACGCAGATTCCTAAACTTCTTCTCCAACACTTTTTTCGATAGGAGAAAGATTGCAAAGTTGTAAAGAAGTAAATAGCGGGATGTTGAATTATTGAAGTAAATAACAAAAATAAAGTCATTTTAATTATTTTTTGAACATTTTTTTTAATTTGTATAATTTTCGTTTTGGGTCGTTTACTTTTGAATTGATGGGCCGTTACCAAAAGCCAGTCAATAATTAGTTTCACTTTGGTCGGCTCGTAACCTACCTTTTATGTATGTGGGCTGACTTGGCCACGCCTACATAGACACTTGGGCCCATTCGGCTTAACCCTAATATCCAGGCCGGATTGGGCTGAGGTTCTAGGCCATAGGTGGGTCCTACCTGTATATAAAGTTGATAATTTTATGATTTCATAATATTTAATTAAATAATTAAATGAAAAATAGTAAATAGATAAAAATATCCATATCTTTTTATTTTATTTTATTTTATATTTAATGGAATATTTTTTTTTATATATCTCCAATTTCATTTACCGACTAATCATCGGTCGTCAGTTTGTTTCTGGTTAACTATCTGTCTTCGATCACTGTTCGGTCTCAGGTCGTTGACTAGTCTCCGATCGTTGGAATTATTTTTTTATATTTCAATGAAGATGACCAGATATATCCTACTCTACTTGCCACTCGTCATAATTTATTTTCCCTATATTTTAACAAAAGATGGTCGGATATATTCTACTTTGGTCATCGGCGTTGATGTTGATCGCTAGAGAGATTCTATTAGAATCCAAAATGGATTATGACAAAATATATCTTATTTGAATTTCAAAAAAATAGCCAGATATATTCGACTGCGATAGTCAGAGAGATTCTATTATAATAAAAAATGGATTATATCAAGATTCAAGAAGGTAAAATGGATTCTGATAAAATGCAAAACAAGCAAAATAAGTGCTGATGGAATATAAAACGGTCGAATTCTGATAGAATGCAAAATAGATTCTATCATAATGCAAAATGGATTATACTAGAGTCCGAGAAGGCAAAAACGCATTATGATAGAATGCAAAACACATTATAATAGAATGCAAAACGGATTTTGATAAAATGCAAAATGAATTATGAAAAAATTTAAAATGGATTCTAATAGAATTCAAAACAGATTCTCATATATATATATATATATATTTTGCATATCCAGCTGAAACATAAAATCGTTAACGCTATTATTTTCACCCTAAAATACCAAGAATTTTCCCGGTAAACAAACGGAATCAAGAAATCCGACAAACAAATCACCAAAAAACAAACCAAACCAACAAAAATAAATTTCTCGGCAGACAAACCACAAAAAACAAGCAAATTATTCACTAGAATAATACATGCTTCCAATGAATTTTATTGAAATATTTAAGTACTTGTCCAAAGTTCACAATGCTAAAATCATTAAATTCATTATGCCTGTTGTTACACTTGACTATGTATTAAAAAGATGGTCTACACATGATTGGTGTCTTGATTGGATTATGATCAATGATCCCAATTGAGTCCTTAAAAAACTATGGTCATTTTTCTCTTTAAATCTTTTCAACTTTATCTATAATTATATACATATATGTACATATGTATAGGTGTGAGTGAATGTGTGCATATAATGTATATAATATACAACACTGAACAGAGAACATAGTTCATGGAATCAAGCAAGCAAAGCAAAAAACAAAAGGAATTTTTATTGATTTTCAAACCAAAAACTTCAAAATACTTTTATATGTACATAAGTTTTACTCGGTTTTCTCAACAACCAAACACTAGGCACAATATTCACAAAAAAAAAAAAAAAAAAAAAGGCCAGCAAGAACAACAAGAACAGAGAAAACATAGAGATAGAATGTGCACTACCAGATTGACGGCCTCGTTTTTTATCTCGTCAAGAGATTAAAGAGAATCGTTATCGGAAACCTAAGGAGAGAGAGAGATAGAGATTGAAGAGAGAGAAAGCAAGGAAATCACTCACTTTAGATGCCACAAATTCGTTTAGGCCAAGATGCCATGGATCGCCACGAGATTGGAGACTAGATTTGTGGAGAGCCGCCAACATTTCGACAGTTGGAAAATAACACTGTTGGAATTGCGAGCTTCGAATCCACGGATCTTCCTCTGGATTGTGCCTCCACAGCGAGATTGAGTGAGATCATGACTTTAGATCTAAGGCGGGATCTGTTGTGCCCTCTTCGGATCGCAACTCCACGTCAACCATTGCAGGAACTCCTGACAGAGCTGAGCCAGTATCGACGCTGAGGAGATCCTGGTGCGTAGTTCATGTTAGCATCTTGATCCAGGCACAGTCGCTGGTCGATAGGGGGAAAGAGAAATAGACGGACAGAAGGGGAGAGGGAGACAAACAGAGAGAGATAGTTTTAGAGAGAGAATGAGAACTGAAAAGAGAGAAAAATAAGTGAAAAATGAAACACAGATCTAAGCTCAGGGAAAAAAATCATAAATCTTTAAGAAAAAATAAATTAAAAATATATAAAATGGTAAAATTATCAGTTTTAATGTTAACGCTGATAAAATTATAAGAGGGTATTCAAATAATGTCTATTTTCCTAATTTTCATCTAAAATTTACTATAAATTTACATGTGGGCCCGGCCTGCTCTCTTACATAGGCCCGCTGCCCATATTTATAGTATCATTCCCACGTGAATCAAGGTAGTTTTTGGTTTATCAAGCTCAAAAGCATTTTCAGCTAAAGTCACAAAATATATCTTATAATAAAATTGAAACTTGCATCAAATGGGAACACAAAATAAACTTGTCAGGACACGCTCAATGACAAAGAGAATTCATAAACTTGTATTCAAGATTCAAAATTTAAGAGATCATCGTTTTAAATTCATAAAATGTACTAAAAAAAAATTGAGACTTGCATTAAATGGGAGCACAAAATAAACTTGTCTGGACACGTTCAGTGAAAAAGAGAATTCAAAAACTTATATTTTAGATTCGAAACTTAAGAGATCATCATTTAAATTCATAAAATGTATAAAAAATTGAAGCTTGCATCAAATGAGAACACAAAATAAACTTGTCAATACACATTTAATAAAAAAGAGAATTCAGAAACTTATATTCTAAATTCGAAACTTAAGAGATCATCGTTTAAATTCATAAAATATATTAAAAAAAAAAAAAAAACTTCATATCACAGTATCAAAGTGAATCATTGGTGTCAAGCTTTAAAAGAGTTTAATTTCTTGAAGCAAGTTTCCAAGTGTTGATAATTGTGATGAAGTGGAGTTCCTCAATCTGCAACACATGTAATCTCTACTCAATTATCACTGTGTCATGTCGTGCATGGTGATGTAAGTTTGATAGCAATCTACTAATAATTTAGTTATTTGTTTATTTAAATACTTTTTCGTACTACAATTAATTTATTATTTAGCCTTCCCAACTAAGCAACACGACATACGACAGAACTTTGTCGTTGCCCAAATATTTGGCCTTTTTTTTTTTAGTTTATTTTATTACCCCGATTGTTCAAAACTTTCAAAATTTGATAGCAATCTCAACTTTTTATACATTTTCTTTTTCTTGTCTGGATCTCAAAATTTCAATCAAATAAAATAAAAATAAAAAAAAAACAAAGAAAAATAGAGTCATTTTTAAGGCAGTCTGATAATTGGGCCAAAGCCCAGCCCATTAAGAAAAACGGCCCAAATTTGTTCTCCCTCTGTCCTTCTCTTCCTACGTGTTCTTTCTTTCCCTCTCTGCGCCTTTCCGCGTCACCGTCACATTTGATTTGATAAAGCTCACTCACCTGTCACCGACTCACCGCCATTTCCAAATATTCTCTTTTTCAAAGGTTCATTTGTTATCCAATGGAATTCCCAGATCAAAGAATCCGATAATTTTCTTGCATTTTCTCGCTTGAATTTCTCGTTCGAAGTTTCGGTTTCTGATCGAAGGAAATCTCCATTGGATTTTGGAAGCTTTTTTTGGTTTTGTTTTGTTTTGTTTTGTTTGTTTGAACCCTAAATTGAGTCCAAAGATTTGAATTTTGGATAATTTCTGATGAGTTTCACCTTTCTGCAATGGCTGAAGCTCTCTTTTTGTTCTGCATTCTCCGACTGTTGGCGCTTTTCGTCTTGACTCGTCCTTCTCTGTGCGTCGCCGATTTCAGCGACGACGATTTCTCGATCGAATTCGACTTGCTCCGAGGGGATTACACCCCTCCGGCGCCGCCGCCGCCGTCTCCGCCGCCTCACCCTCCGTCGGTCTCCTGCGGTGCCGGTCTCGGTGGAATTGGCTCGCTCGACGCCTTGTGCGAGCTCAATTCGAGCTTGAGCTTCGAAGACGATGTGTATATAGAGGGACATGGAAGTTTGTACATTCTTCCCGGTGTTACTTTGAGCTGTCCGCTGCTAGGTTGCTCGATTTTGATTAACGTTAGCGGAGATTTCAGTTTGGGTTGGAATTCGTCGATCGTCGCCGGTTTGGTCTTCGTGAGCGCTGAGGCTGCGAATTTCTCCGACGGATCGTTAGTTAACGTCACCGGATTGGCCGGCGAGCCGCCGGCGCAGACCAGCGGCACGCCTACCGGGCTACAGGGCGGCGGCGGAGGCCACGGCGGGAGAGGCGCGAGCTGTGTGACGGACAACACGAAACTTCCGGATGATGTTTGGGGAGGCGATGCGTATTCGTGGTCGTCGTTGGACAAGCCTGCGAGTTATGGGAGTAAGGGAGGTTCGACGAGCAAAGAGGTGGAGTATGGTGGGGAAGGTGGTGGGAGGATTTGGATGGAGGTGAACGGCACAGTTGATGTGTCTGGGAATCTTCTTGCGGACGGCGGCCATGGCGGTCTCAAGGGTGGTGGAGGGTCTGGAGGCAGCATATATATCAAAGCTCATAGAATGTATATGATTGCTTGCTATCTCTCTTTCTAGTGTTTACTTTAACTTTATTATGGTTGTCCCACTAATAATTGATCGAAAAAATTTGTCATTGATCATGATGGGGTTCAGTTGGTCTTGTTGCCTGTTGGATTGGTTCTAATTTTACCCTTTTTGATTGTTTGGTCTAGTGGTAATGTTTTGTTCCTTGAAGTTGGGACTACAGGCTGCTGGGGATGTGTAGAAATACCGTTATTGCGGATGTGTAGAAATACCAGGATTCGTTTCGTGGATCATATGTTTGGTGTAGATGTGAATATTTGGAGTATAGAACGAATAAGTGTAGAAGTGTGTTTGATTTAATCTGGGCTAGTTAAAAGATCGGATAGAAGTAAAATTTCTTGACTTGGTGAGTCTTTGATAGATTTTTTACGTGAAGATAGTTAATAAAATGTTTTCTTGAATTTATGGCTCTATCTGTTGATAGGAATCAACTATGGTAGATAGTTACATGGCTTTAGAGTCGATGGACTGGTGTTATTTAAATTAATTATTCTTCATGGTTATCTATGAAAGGTCTTCAAAATTTGTTAATTTTCGTGATGAACAGGACTGGAGGTGGCAGGATAAGTGCAGCTGGGGGTAAAGGATTTGCTGGAGGTGGTGGTGGAAGAGTTTCTATCAATGTTTTTAGCAGGCATGACAGTACAGAATTCTTGATACATGGTAAAAATTATCTTCTTATGTCTTGAAGAATCTTAATTTAATCTGCGATGAATGTCCAGTTAAATTTTCCTTCCGTGATAGACGAAATTTTGCATCTGAAATTACTTTTGCCACTCCATTGCTTGGGTGCAAATCCCCTGCTGTACAAGTTGTATCCTGATATTTATAAACAAATCACTATAGTTTTTCAAGCAGAAGTTTGTGGGGGATCATGTTTGTTCAGTTATTTGTAATATTTTTTGTTCAGGGGGACAGAGTTTAGGCTGCAATGAAAATTCAGGTGGTGCTGGGACATATTATGATGCTGTACCTCGGAGCCTAATCGTCAGCAATCACAACATGTCTACACAGACTGACACGCTTCTGCTGGACTTTCCTAAGCAGCCACTTTGGACTAATGTTCATATTAAAGATCATGCGAAGGCTTTGGTTCCTCTGTTCTGGAGCCGTGTTCAGGTTGTTTGACAGCTAAAATCTTTTTGCTCCTACTTGACTGTAATTTTCCTTTTGCTAGTTGGCATCCTATTTATGCTTTTGCATCATATCTGTCCTTTTACGGTTATTTAGTAGTTGGGTTTTGTTTCTTGCTTGCCTTTTTTTATTTTGGTCTTTATCTGTGTTTTTATTTGTTTGTTTATGTACGTATAAGAACCAATCATTCGGTACCAAGACTTGCTGCTGGCCGTTTGGGTTGGTTGAAATTTACCTTTAATGTTATTTTCGAAGGGCAGTTCAAAATATTCCCAGATGGTTATAAGACTTTCTAAACTTCTTAACTAATTGTTGTAACTGTCACGAGGCTGCCTGTTAGTATTTTTTTGTGTGAATAAAATTCTTTGGATATGATTTCTACAAGAACATGGGAGGGTTGCTGTTTTCTTGCATATCTTTGTACGCTCAATATATTGGGAAGGATGATACAAATAAAATTGCATCAATTTTTTTGGAAATCTATTTCTTCTTTAGTTATTATGTATGCAAAGAATGGAATATTCACATGTTGTCTGTGGTGGGAACTTTTAAGGGAAGTAGTGCGCATTTCTGAGCTATTTGTTAGTTTTCATAAAAATCATGAAATTGTATAGTGGCTGTGTTTAGGATTTAAATTATTGATTCATTGTACAGGTACAAGGACAAATTCGCTTGTCATGTGACGCGATTTTGAGTTTTGGGCTTGCACATTTTTCTTCATCTGAGTTCGAGTTAATGGCAGAAGAGCTTTTGATGAGTGACTCTGTTGTTAAGGCAAGTGGCGGGCTTCTCTCTTTATTCTCTCTCAAATTGTTTAAATTTTGGGGCTGAACTAGGCGCTTAAGCTTTTTTTATAAATTGGTCTTCACTCTTTGAAATCCACTCCCCCACCCTTTCCTTAGTTTAGTTCTTACGTTACTTGGTCCTATTTTGAAGCTGCTATTTAAATGCTGGTCTTTCTTATGTTAATATCTAGCCCGTATTAGTTATTTTGTTATAGGATAATACTTTGGATTTTTACATTCTCACTCTTAGAAACCACCAAGCTCACTATCTTGCTACTTGAGTGTTTGGTATTACTTACCAAATTAGTGTTTGGTAGGATTTGTAATTGTTGAAACTTCCCCAAATTTTGTCTCTTTGTTTTCTTAGTTCTGCAAATAACCTACTTAATTTCTACGATTGTTGTTTTAGAGTATATTAATTATTTCCACTCTTGCAATGATGATCATACTCTTATTCGTTTCTCCTTTAAGGAGTGGTGCAGCCTTCAAAAGGCATTTATATTAATCTTAATTGTTTTGTAGGCAAGGTTCTCTCCTTGGCATTTGCAATAGTTTTGTTTCCCTTTTCTTCTTTCCTTGGATGCTTACTTCCAATCATTATTTCGAGGTTTTGGTTATAGTCGAATGACTACTATTACTTAATTCAGATATTTGGAGCTCTTCGTATGTCTGTCAAAATGTGCTTGATGTTGAATTCCAAAATGCTTATAGATGGTGGCAGTGATACAATTTTTGCAACGTCTTTGCTTGAAGCGAGCAATATAGTGGTTCTCAAGGTATGTCTTCTTCCTCATATTACTTAGTAACAATAAGATCTTCATTTATCTTGTTTTTATTTCTGAAATTATGTTTTCGGATTTGATTCTCAGGAATCGTCTGTGATACGGTCTAATACAAATTTAGGAGTTCATGGACAAGGTTGCTTGAATTTATCAGGACCAGGGAATTTGATTGAAGCACAACGCTTGAGTCTTTCATTATTTTATAGCATCAATGTAAGCTAAGAGCTCATCATTAAATTTGATGTTTGCATCCTTTTCTTGACTGAAAATTGTGAACTCAGGAACTTCATGGTGTGTTTCTTTTTGAAAGTTAAACCAATTACCCCGATCTATGTGGAGGGGGCACTTTGCATGGATCCAGTGGATTTGTTTTTCTTGCTTTAAAAGATTCATAATTGCCTTTCTGTACTTGTGCCTCTTTGCTGTTCAAAAATCAGCGTTTAGCTGACAATAAAAGCTCTCAATGCTATTTAATCCGCTGTGTTTAATTTACTGCCTGAGAAATTGAAGCATTGTAGTAAGTACTCCGTGCTCCATTAAATTAAGGAGGGATCGCTTACTGGCTAGAAGATTGTACTGACCTCTATCTAGATTTTTGTTTCAGACTATATCTGCATATGCTGTTGGAGAATCATTTTTAACTATATTGCACCGTTGTGGACTCACACACACATTTATATACGTGGTAAATGCATGCAAAGAATATATTGTTTCATAAACAATCTTTTGGATATTTCTGATCTAAGTACATTGCACAATTGATCGCTTTAACTACTAGAGACATCTTTGTTGTTTTAGTAACAGTTTGCTTAGTTCGAAATTCTGCAATTAGATATTTGCTCCATTGAGATTTTATCTTGTAGCTACCAATGTGCTGAATCTTCTCTTTGTAACATGAAGGTTGGTCCTGGATCTTTTCTTCGAGGACCATTGGAGAGTGCTAATAGCAATTATATGTAAGTTCAAACCCATTAGTTTTTGCTCTGCCATATCTTTGCTGGAATATAACTTTTGAAGATTGTAGGACACCGCGGCTCTATTGCCATCTCCCAGATTGTCCCATTGAACTAATTCATCCACCTGAAGACTGTAATTTGAACTCTACGTTAGCCTTTACTATTCAGGTCTTCCATCTATCTGGAAAGAACTCTAGCTTATTTTGGTTCGGGTCACATTTATTTGCCCTTTGCGTTTCTAAGAATTTGTTGGTCCATTTTGCCGCTAGATCTGTCGAGTGGAAGTTGTTGCTGTTGAAGGCACCGTAACAGGATCTGTTATCCATTTTCACTTGATTAGAACGATGATTGTCCCCTCTTCTGGATTGATTAGTGCATCTGCACTGGGTATGCCTTTTGCTTTATCTTTTTTTAGAGAATTTTTGCATGTTATATGCAAATTCATTTGTATTTGATTTAACCCGTCTGGACTATCTTCAGGTTGCAAGGGCGGAATGGGAAGAGGAAGAATGTTTGAAAATGGTGTTGCCGGAGGTGGAGGGCATGGTGGAAAAGGTGGTGATGGATATTACAATGGAAGTTTCATTGAGGGTGGTGTTACATATGGAGATGCTGGCTTACCTTGTGAACTTGGTAGCGGTAGTGGCAATGATAGCATAGCTGGTGCAACTGCAGGTGGTGGTATTATAGGTAAGCTTTCAACGAGTTTTGAGTTTTGAGTTTTTACTTGTCTTCATAAAACTGATGTAGTTAGCAGTCACCTTTTTAACTTGCCTCATTTGTCGTTTTAATCCTTTTTTTAATGCTTGCAATGAATATTTGTGCTTTAATTGCATTTTGAAATGACTTGTGTAAGTTTCAAATTCTGTAGCTGATTGATGATTAAGTCCTGATTGTCCAAAAAAAAAAAAAAAAAAGATCAAGTCTTGCCTTGAGCAATAAACATTACCAGGATTTCTACGGAAGTCTGAACATAAATTTGATTATTTCCCATATGTGAGAGCTGTTCAAGTTAAACGTACCACTCTAGGTTATCATGCCTTCTAGAGATCAAATTGCTAAATGAATTTTATTTTGGGTAGTGGTTGAGATAAAGCTTGATCAATTTAGTCCGACTATTTTTATGTGTAGCGTCTGGTGCAATATATGGTGTTGAACACTGTCTTTTGATGTCGTATCTAATATTGCATTACTGAGAAGGAGCAAGACTTAACCATGTAGCAATTGATGACCAATTTTATGTTCTTTTGATGCTTTTTAGCCTTAATATTTTGGTTTCGTTATTTTTTGCTAAATTATATCTGGTTTTGTTGTTATTTCTTTTTCCTTGTGACGAGTGGCAATAATAGTATATTAGCTCCTTTTTTCTTGGACAGTTATGGGTTCGATTGAGCACTCACTATCAAGTTTGTCCATTGAGGGTTCAGTTAAAGCTGATGGGGAAAGCTTTGGAGAAGATTTGACAAAGCTAAGTCATAGGTCCATCTCAAAAATAGGCCCCGGAGGTGGCTCTGGTGGGACAATTCTCTTATTTGTTAGTTCCCTGGCACTTGTTGATTTTTCTACCATTTCAACAACTGGAGGGCATGGTAGTCCTAATGGTGGTGGTGGTGGAGGTGGTGGAAGGGTTCACTTTCACTGGTCAGAAATTTCCGTTGGGGATGCATATGTACCGATAGCGAGTGTAAAAGGAAGCATTCTTACTGGGTATGTTTGTAATATATGCATGCCTTGCTCTTTTTAATGGTTATTGCCCATACTCATTTCGTTCTAAACTATTATGCTATATGTTATTTCATGATGGTTTACCCAATTTGTTTAGTTGGATCATTTGCTGATTTGCTCCCGTCTTTATTAGTAAATAAATTTAGAAAAATGTATTGAAGAACTTGTTGATCCAGACTATTGTAATGTAAACAGTAATAAGGGCATATTCTCCAAACAAACTTGTGTTACAAGTAAACTCCCTTGCAGCCTAGCTGATAATCAAGGATCAATAGGGTCCAGACTGTGCTACATAACATGTGGTACTTGAGATTTTATGAATTCCTTCTCACAATCTGTGAAGACCGGGCATTTCTATATTTCATAAACCAAATATATATATGTATATATTATGCTTCTAACACGTTGTAAGTATGGTTTTCAGTTTTTTCACTTTTGGAACTGGTTCATAAGTGATCAGTTTGTTTAAAGCCTTCTTTCCACTCTCCATGGCAGGGGAGGATACGGTAGAGGTCAGGGTCTTGCTGGGCAAAATGGGACAATTACTGGAAAGGCCTGCCCCAAAGGGCTTTATGGTATCTTCTGTGAGGTAGCTTTGCAATTAGTCATATCCTGTAATATCTTAACCAGTCATTAAACATGTGAATAAAAATTGCTATTCTGCTGGGAATATTTTGAGAATTTGTAGTTGTGATCGAAGTTTCCCTGGTTAAAAAGTTCTGCAAGTTGTCTTCATCCAAAATATACCAATGTTTATGTCTAACCATTTTAAGACATTTTATATATACTTTTCGTCTGTTTTCTTTCGTTTTATTTTAGTTGGCTTTGGCTATCCACTTGAGGATGCTTGAGGAATCTGTATCTTTAACTTGGAATGCTTTTTTCTCTAACCCTTTAAGCAAATTGCACTGCAGGAATGCCCTGTTGGCACTTTTAAGAATGTCAGTGGATCGGATAGAGCCCTTTGTTATGATTGTCCGTCTTACCAGCTTCCCCACCGTGCTATGTATGTTACTGTTCGAGGTATTACTTCTCCTAAAATTTTATTCCTCTTCCCATATGGATGGCCATGTCATTGCCGCATGCTTAATTCTAAAGGTCCCCTACTTTAACACCTACTACAGCCTCAATGATTTTTATTATTTTGAACAGGTGGTGTTGCTGAAACTCCTTGTCCGTACCAGTGTGTTTCTGACAGATATCACATGCCAAACTGTTATACAGCACTTGAAGAGTTGGTATATACTTTCGGTGGGCCGTGGTTGTTTGGTTTTATTCTTTTAGGTATTCTCATCCTATTAGCTCTAGTGCTTAGTGTTGCACGGATGAAGTTTGTTGCTGTGGACGAGGTCCCAACCCTTGTGCCTGCTCGACATGGCTCCCCAATAGATCATTCTTTCCCTTTCCTAGAATCATTAAATGAGGTCCACCTTTCATTTGTCTTTGTGCTATTTTTGCTTCTTTATCTGAGATAATGTATAAGTTCATGGCTATGTCTATTGTTACAAGGCAAGTCTTGTTTTTGTTCAGGTTCTAGAAACAAATAGAAATGAGGAATCCCAAAATCACGTGCATAGAATGTATTTTATGGGGCCTAATACTTTCAGTGAACCTTGGTATCTGCATCATTCTCCTCCTCACCAAATAAAAGAAATTGTGTAAGCCATCTTTTTCTGATTGTCACACCTGGTGTATTGCAGAACGTTTTTTGAACAACAGTTAGGGACCTCTTTGGTTTGGGTTTTGATACTACTCTAAGACAAAAACAACTGTGAAAATCACGTTTGACAGCTGAGTTTCAGAACCACCAAAAATAAAGTTTTAGCACGACCTCAAAACCCTTTATATATTTATAAACATTTCTTCATCTGTTTTGCTCATTCCAAAGAGGAGGGTAATGTTCTAAAAGCAAATATTTTCCTTATTTGGCAGGTATGAAGATGCATTTAATAGATTTGTGGATGAGATTAATGGTTTAGCGGCTTACCAGTGGTGGGAAGGATCAGTCCATAGTATTCTTTCAGTCCTTGGATATCCGCTTGCATGGTCATGGCTACAGCGATGTCGGAAGAATAAATTGCAGCGGCTTCGCGAATATGTTCGTTCAGAATATGATCATGCTTGCTTGCGTTCTTGTCGTTCCCGTGCTCTCTATGAAGGACTTAAGGTATTTCCCTGCATTACATTTTCACTTTTTAATTTTTTTTTCCCTCCCTTTTCCCTGAAGCCTGAAGGCTTATCACTAGTCTTTAAAAAAGGTTTTTACGTGTTAGTGATTTGGTTCTGTAGTATCTATAACACACAAGAGGTACACAGACGCACACTTAGTAGGGATGTAAACCAACACAAATATGGATGTATGCATGACATGCATGAATGCGTGCTTTATTAAATGCATGAATTTGTCTCTTTGCATGGATTCTGTTGCTTTCTCGAAGTTTTCCAAATGCAAGTTTGGTAGGTGTTTTCAAGATGTGTCTTATCGAGGTAACTGATTTCCTGCTAGAGGATTCTCTTTCAAGTTTCAGTCCATACATTGGGTTGAGGATGTTTGGGCAAATGGAACTTTAATTACCGAAGACAGTGATGAGTTCATTTTCTGTTTGATGTTAGAACAGTAAATTTTTTGTGGTTCTGATACCTGCCATAAGTAGGAGCCTCTCGGAGATTTTGTTGTTAACTGAAAAAATATAGCGGACATGACGTAAAAAATTGTTACTTTAATTTCTTCAAAATCTTTTCCTTTACACTTTTTGAGTTGCCAAACAAAAGAGTTTAAATATCTTGACAAATCTGATCTTTATGTTCTGCTTTTCTTAAGCATGACAATTGATCTTTTCAAGAACTTCTCTGTAGATTCTCTGGAGCAGGAGTTCATTTACGTTTGATGGTTATCTTATGAAATAGGTTTACTTTTCATACTGCAGGTTGCAGCAACTTCTGATTTAATACTTGCATATGTGGACTTTTTCCTTGGTGGAGATGAAAAAAGAGCTGATCTTCCTACACGTCTTCATCAACGTTTTCCAATGTCTATAGTTTTTGGTGGAGACGGAAGTTACATGGCTCCTTTTTCTCTCCATAGTGACAACATTCTCACTAGCCTCATGAGTCAGGTTTGCCACCTGTTAATCTTTTAAGGTCGTGGTCGATTTTAATTCTTTTTCCCTTATTTCTTTTAATGAAGCTTTGTTGATTGTATATTCGACGAATTTTCAGTCTATCCCACCAACAATATGGTATCGGCTTGTGGCTGGTCTAAATGCTCAACTGCGCTTAGTACGGCGTGGACACTTAAAAGTCACTTTTAGTCATGTTGTCAGCTGGCTGGGAACACATGCCAACCCTACTCTAAGGTCCTATGGCGTATACGTTGATCTTGTTTGGTTTCAATCTGCAGCTTTTGGATATAGTCAGTTTGGACTTGTGGTCTGTGCCACTCAGAGTGAAAGTATGCTATCGTCACCAGAAAGACAGAATATCTCATATCTTACTGGGCAGGAATCATGGTAACTATCTTCTCTACTCATGATTTTCTTTATTCAAGTATTCAATTGTTGGGTTTACTCGTCTTCTTCCATTCAGTGTTCCAAGATTAGATAGGGTCGATCAATCGGACTGTTCCAGAACCAGTGAACATCTAACGACAAATAGAAGGTCATTTGGAGGGATTTTACACAATCAGAGCTTAAGAACGTTGAAAGAGAAGAAGACTATTTGTTATCCATTTTCTTTCGTAGTTTATAACACTAAACCTGTTGGACATCAGGTAATGAACGACCAGCGTAACTGAATATACTAATCATTTCTTCATGCTGTAGTCGGGTTACGATTTGTGGATGATTTTCTGACTCTTTCCCTTTAATCATTACAGGATCTTGTTGGTTTGCTCATTTCTATCCTGCTACTAGCAGATGTTAGTTTAGTCTCCCTCACTTTTCTGCAACAGTACTCTATTTCGCTGCTCAACTTCTTTCTCGTGCTATTTATACTTCCTCTAGGCCTAGTATTTCCCTTCCCTGCTGGAATCAGTGCTTTGTTTAGTCAAGGACCAAGACGATCAGCAGGTCTCGCACGTGTGTATGCTCTGTGGAATATCACATCCTTAATCAACGTTGTACGTTATTCTCAACTCAATGCCTCTAGTCTTCTAGTAAGTTACTGTAAACTATAAATGTGCATGTCAAGTACTTGGTTTTGTGGTAATTTGGTCTAGAAATCTGTATAAAAGTGCTTTCTTGCTAAAATGGCTTCATGTTCTCCTCGCTACGGGGAATCATGGCTAAAATATGACTCCTCACTGGCATTCAAAAGTTCATACCGTCAAACAAGCTCTTCTTGCAAATCTTGAAGCTACTTGTAGATCTTGTTTTACTGTAATCATATGATGTCTTTGTTGTCTTTTTAATGCTTTCCAATTGATTAAAAATTGGCTATCATTGATGCTTATTGTGACGAGAGACGGCCTTCAAGGCTAACGCCAATGTTCTTGAGCATGTTTCTCTCTCTTTCTGTAGGTAGTTGCTTTTATATGTGGACTAATTCATTATAAAACCCACTCAAGTAAAAAGCGCTCGGACTTTCAATCCTGGAATTTTAGCATGTAAGTAGTCTTCCATGGTAATTAAGAAAAGCTCGCCTCGCAAGTCGCTATGATTCGATTTGTCGCAATTGTAACTTTTCTCTACGTTTGTGGTTTTGGTTAATCCAGGGACGAAAGTGAATGGTGGGTGCTTCCTTCTGGATTGGCGTTATGTAAAATCATCCAAGCATGGTTTATTGACCGCCACGTGGCAAACCAGGAAATTCAGGACCCCTCTTTGTATAGCAATGACCCTGATGTGTTCTGGCAGTCATGATGAAAGCAATTCATTGGCGATGTACAGCATCAAGTTAGTCTCATCCATTCTTTTGTTAAAAGTTTGTCCATATTATTCTTACTTGTTTGTATTGAGAAAGCAGTTTAGTGGTTTGATAGGACAGATAAAAAGAAAAGTAATCACTAAATCCAATATTAACTCTTAGATTTGAGCCGGTTATACCATATTTTAGTTAGAAGCTTGTGTATGCTCTATACACGTATGTGTTGAAACAGACCAAAAACGGGTCAAATTACAAATCTACACATTTACTTGTCAAAATAAATAAGAATTTAGGGGTGGCAATTGGGGAATGACACGAAACCAACTCGGCATTGAATTAGCAGCTTTGGGTTCATTATAAATGGATATAGATCAATAAGGATTGATACGATTAAAATGATTGATAAACGGGTTGTACTCAGGTTGACCTGTTTAATTTGTTCATGTGGACTGGTACGATTAACTATATTTATCATTAACAATTAAGCATTCGTTTGGATGAATTATTGCATTTGAATGTTCTTGCAACTTGAATGCTTGAATTCAAATGTGTATATTAAAATGGAATGTGTCTTTGAATAAATTTTTTGTTAAATGTAATATTTGAGTAGTGTATAGGTAGAAAGATGAGTGACAGATTTTTAAAAAGTGAAAATTTAGAATTTGTATTTGAGTTGAATTGCTGTGTAATCTAAAAAATTACCTTAAAAATCATTTTTTTAATTTTTTCTACTAACTAACATGAAGTAAATTCCTCATTTTTAATAAACATGATATAAATTTTAATTTATTTTAGTTTAATTTTAGGTGATATTAATTTAGTTTTAATTATTTGTATCATGTTGGTGTAATGGTCTTTAAATTTGTATCATTTAGGTGTTTTTTTTTTTTTTTTTTTTTGTATAAAATAAGATAAAATAGATGGGATTCTCGCCACCTTCAATTTTACTTTTTTTTATTAACTTTTTAAATTCATTTACTATATTAATTTTAGAATAAAAAATTACTTGTTCTATTTTTTTATTTTTTTCAAAAAAGGCCTTGTAAGTATATTATTTACTTTTTTCTTTTTTCTCCTATTAAAGTCTAAATTCCTATACATTTTTTCTCCCTTTTTTTTTTTTTTAAGAAAAATGTTCTATTTTGTTGTTTTAAAAAAAAAAAATTATTTCCAATAGAATTTTTTTTAAGAGAAGATTTTTTACTTTGTTTGTTATTAATCTTATTTTTCAATAGCTTTTATAGTATCATATTATAACTAGTTTATTTATTTATTTTTTATTTTTTAAGAAATAACAAGCAAATGGAAAAAACATTTTTATGACATGGATATGTAATCAAATATATTGATTTGATCGGTTATTTATTTCATAGATAATTGAGAGAAATGGTTATTAGGAATTCACTCTAAATTGTTATTTTTTTAATTATCTAATAAAAGTATTAATCAAATTTATAACATTTTTAATTGTGGTTGTGGAATATTTAGTTTTATCAGTATATTATTATTAAGTTTTTATCGTCTAAAGAAAAAATATACCAAAATATAAGTTCATAAATTTTTACCTTAAAATATGAACTGATGAAGAATTTTAATTGGATATCTAAAAAGAAAAAAGAAAACTTGTGAGAAGAAAAATTAAAAATAAAAATAAAGTAAAACATGTTAAAAAAATGTGCATATGTTTATATTTAGTATGTGAAGAAAAAAAGAAAACAAAAAATTTTGTTATAAAGGTTTTTTAAGAAAATTAAGGGGTGAACAAGTAATTTTTTAATTCTAAAATTAATTTGTTGATGATTTTAAAAAATAGATGGAAAAAGAGAAGTTGGGGGTGTCAATGGACCAACCCTTTTAAAATTTGTACACTTTCTTTTTGAGTTAAGATAAATTAAATTGATTAGCATATGTGTTACAAGTGTATTAAATAAGTCATAATTATCAATTGTTTATTCATTAAGTCTACCTAAAAGTCCACATGCTTCTTTTTTGTTGAAGGTTATTGTGGTCAATCTATCTTATGAGAATTTTTGTATGTGTTTGTTGTGTATATCAAAAAAAATTAACCATTGTTTATTCAATATACAAATTTACACAATTTTGTTGGGGTTATTTTAGTAGGTGGGTAATGAGGAATTTGCATAAAAATTATCAAATTTCGAATTTTGGAGAGTTTTCATTTATTTTTTTAAAAAAGTTATACGCCGTATACAATAAAAAGATTAAAAAAGTTAACGTTTTGGTTGATATTTTCTGAGATGATTATTCAAAAAAACAAGTTTGGATTGAGTTTTTTCTTTAATACTAGTTAAAAAACATGTGTTGTATGTATTGAATTATCAATGAAATTTTTAATTGCGTCAAGCATGAAAAATAGTTTACCAATATAAGTTAGTAAAAGAAAATATATCTTCAAAATAGTAATTTGAGTTGAGAAGTTATATTTTATCATATAATCATGTTGATATTTTATCTACTTTATAAAACATTCTAAAAGTTTTAATGCAATTATGTGGAAAGAATGAGAAAAACAATAGCAAGAGTTACATCATTTGATAATTAGATTGCTTAAGTAGAACTTTTTAAACTTAAATCCACTTGTGTCAAATACAAATAAACAAAGAAAGAAATGTATTAAAAGGAAATGATCCAACAACTTTCTTAGCAAAAGAACTGAAATAATTACACATAAATCATTCAAACTAACAACAATAAGCATAATAGTCTTCTTTTTTTTGGGGGAAAAAAAAACCTCAAAAAGAACTAGGAGAGAATCTTTACAATCCCTTTTAAGATATTAGGAAAATCCAAGATGGACACAAAAATTTAATCACGAAAAGAAGGAAAAAAACCGTAACCACAATTAGACATGATCACAATTAAGGAGATTAGAGATTTTGGTCAAAAGTTAAAATAGAAATTTTAAAATGTTGAGCTTTTAGTAAAGAGAAAATGAAAGGAAAAAATTTACAGGTAAAAGTACAAGCGGTTAAAAAAAGCCAAAAATAAAATATAATATAGTAAATTGAAAAAAAAAATCATAGAAAAGGGGTTAGAAGAAAAGAAAAGTTGACAACCCAATAAAAATAAAGTAAAGTAAAATAAAATAAAGTGGATAATACATACCAAAGCGGTTTTTCAATAAACAATGATTTTTAGAGAGAATAAAAAAAGTATCAAACTAGTATGTGAAAGACAATGATGTGATAAAATAAATAAATAGAAATAAAATTTATCTTCTTCCTCTCCACCAATGGGAAGAAAGAGCTTTTACTTCAGTATTTTTTTTTTTTAATCTTTAGTTTTTGTTTGCAGTCATTTTAAAATGAATAGTCCACTCTTACACTATGGGTAAACTAAGTTGAAACGTAATCGCCCGGTCGTGAAGGGAAAAGAAAAACCTTCTAGCAAACATAACCTACTTTTTATTTTTCGGAAAAATTGTCAACTGAGACCAACTTTAACGGCTCAAAATTTTCCTATTTTCTTAATAATTACTCGATTTTTTTTAAATAATTATTAATTGACTTTTTCTTTTTATAATAATGCATTGACTATTTACTGGAATCATTGAACGAAAGGGTCCCACTTCTTAAAGTTATTTATATTCGTGTGGTTTAGTGTTGCCTTTGTGACATGAATTGCAAAGAAACGGATTACTTGTATAGGATTTGTTAATATTCAAACTCGTAATTAAATTGCTTCTTTCATAGCAAAACATCTCGTAATCAAATTGGTAACTAGTACTTGGTAAAAATATGATATTTTTCAATCTTCAACCACTCTTTTTGAGCAATTAACACCGGTGTGACACCTAGCAATTTGTTAGTGTTCTTCTAAAGTTTCACTCAAAAAAATTGACCATGATTGGAAGTGGAGAATTGAAAAGTTTAAAAATTGGTACCTTAAGTTCATGATTGACCTTCTGGATATAACTCCATGGGCTTTGACAATATTGTTGATCAATTCAATAATGAGTACAGTTTTACGTAATTCAGCCTCCTAAATAGTCATTATTTTCCTTCAACGATAAGTGAGTTAACAATCTATACTTTAATTCCTATTTCAAAAATTAAAAATTTTGTATCTAATGGTATTAAAGCATGTGCAGATCTTATCATTTTTCTTATGAGTACTAAATTATTTAAGTGATGTTACAATATAATTTGAAAATGAGATTTGAGTTTTTTTTTAAAGGGAAATTGAAATTTCATTAATTACCAAAACAAGCCAAATCATCCTTCAAAAAAAAAAAAAAAAAACAAAAGATCAAGCCAAATCAGCTTTAACAAAGAATTTTTTTAGTAGAAAGTGTACCCTAATACAATCAATTGAACTAGAAGTAACTATGTAGCTAGGAAGTGTGCAACAGCATAACAAAAATATTATGAGTTTCAAAAAAATCTCTAATGTATAACTAAAGATATTGTTTTAACTAATTTTTTTTTGCTTATAAGATATTGTTTAACTAATTAGATATGAGTAGGTATATTTGCCGAAATTGAATTGAAAAGAAGTATATTGAAAAAAAAAAAATTATATTACCACATCATCTAGTAAAATAGTATCTAACGCTTAATAAACCGCTTGACCAATAAATAATGAGTAAAAAGTACTTAGATATGGACGCAAAATATTAAAAACTTTGGAAAATATATCCTTTTCAAAAAAAAATTAATATGTAAAAATTGAAAAAACTTGAGATGTAAAACCATAAGGTTATTGAATTTAAATCCCCTTACCGTAAGTTAAAAAAAAAAAAAAAAAAAAAAAAAACTTTAGAGCAAGGGAGAAAGAGGGTGGCACTTCTCACATTATAAGGAGCATCAAAAAACAAGTACCCAAAAAAAAAAAAAAAAAACAAACAAAAAAACATAAACAAAACCCCAGCGTAAAAATAGCCATATTATGTTTGTCGTACACGAATAGTATTTCTTTTTCAACAGAATAATAAGGGTGCCCGTCACATGCAAAACAAACTATATAATACAATATTATTTATTTCAGCAAAAAATATATAATACTATATAAGATGTGTATTTTTTTTTAGAATTAATAAAATAGCATAATGAATATGATACATGATAATAAATAGCCGTCACGGTTGCCTTCTCCTTGCAGCCTCGTCGTCGCCGGTTGCCTTCTCCTCGCCACCAGTCGTCCCGATCGCGATCTCGTCTCATCGCCGTCGAGATCTCGTCACAGTCGCGATGACAACGCAACACCGGAGGCAATGATCTCCGTTCTTGTGGCCGTCGCGGTCTTAGCGAGTTAGAGAGAGACAGAGGGCATGTGAGGGAGAGAGAAAAAGGGGTAAAATTAGAAAAAAAAATTAAATTAAAATATGTCATAATTTTCATTAATACTTTTTAAATATATTATATATGCCGTATTTTTTTTGGTGAATATTTATATATATATATATATATATATATAAAAGGTATTGCGCACACACAAAGTAATCCAACCAATTATAATAAACACATGATTGGTTGGCAAGCTGACTAGGAAACCGATGCAAATGATGATATTATATTGGAGTTCACCAACAAGGAAAGAAACAAAAGAGAAATGAAAATCTTCTTTGAAAGTTTGTCCCGCTACAATATCAAACAATCGGGTTGGTTTTGGCTCCGTATAATTGGAGTGAGTTGCTTTACCTAACATCCTAAAAAGCTGCAACACTTCTCTCTCTCCTCTCTCTCCTCTCTCTCTCTCTCTCTAGAACCAGTGATGGGGCAGCAGAGCCTGGAATCTCCACTCTTGCAAAGCAATGGCTTGGCCAACGAAAAGAAGAGCTCCAAAAGAGCTCTCTGGCTTCTTTTTGCCTTCACTACCATCACAAGTCAGTTTAATTTCCCTTCCAATCTCTCACTTTGGTTTCTTGCTTTCTTTTTATTTTTATTTTTATTTTATAATATATATTTAAAACTATATATATATATGCAATTTACTGGAGTTGGGTCTGTCACATTCTCCGGATTCTGAGATTGAAGATATTAAACCGGATTGATATGAGAATTTAAGAAGAAAGTTTGAAGTTTTGTTTTTCAAACACTGTGAAGTGATTAAGATATTGAATTTATTTCGGATTCATGGGGTTTTGTTTATGCCTAAATTCTCAAGTTGGTTCCAATTCTCCAACCATGGAGGAGAAAATTTTCTTTTTCATTTTTGTTTCTCCTTAATAAAAGTCTGTCACGTTATCTCTGATTGAATGAATGCCAATTGCCCGAAATCGGTTTTTCTTTCGATTGCTATTTCATGGAATGAGTTTTTTCATTTTTCTCAGTTGCTGGCCTTGTACTTGGAAGCAACATAAACATTTGGGGGCAGAGAGGAAGAGGAGGAGAAGATGGTCACCTTTTTCGTGTAAATCGTCCTGACATTGTGGAGTCGGAGCAGGCGGTTGTTGCAGCTGATGATGGCCGTTGTTCGGAGGTTGGAGCGTCGTTCCTTAGGCAGAATGGTCACGCTGTCGATGCTGCAGTGGCGACAGCGTTGTGCCTTGGCGTCGTTAATCCGATGGCCAGTGGGATTGGTGGTGGCGGTTTCTTGATTTTCCGGTCTGCATCAAGCTTGCAGACACAGGCTTTTGATCTAAGGGAAACTGCTCCTTTGGCTGCTTCAGAGGTATTCTTTCGTTTAAAATACTGCTTCTATTTGGATTCCATTTTTCGTTGGGTTTAACCTATGAAAAACATTTGTTCTTGACTTTAAGATCTTTTTAGGTTGAACTGTCGAATGATTAGGTTCACTTGAAATTTTGTCTTAAAGTATGTATTTAACAAGGCATTGACATTTTGAATGCTTGTAAAAATATGAATTTCGACAAACAGAATATGTATCAGAACAATCCCGGGGCCAAGGCTTATGGTGCACTGGCAATGGGGGTTCCTGGTGAGATTGCTGGCCTGTACGAAGCTTGGACGAGACATGGTCGTTTAGCATGGAAGACTTTATTCCAACCCGCCATAAAACTTGCCAAAGATGGATTTGTTGTTGCTCCTTATCTTGAAGAACATATGACTACGAATGCAGAGAAAATTATGGAAGACCCTGGACTGAGACGAGTGTTTGCACCGGACGGGAAGTTGTTAAAAACGGGGGAGACATGCTACAATGTGGAACTTGGCTGTAGTTTAGATGAAATTGCAGAACTTGGGCCACAAGCCTTCTATAATGGTACTGTTGGTGAGAAACTGGTTAAGGATGTGAGGGAAGCAGGCGGCATTTTGACAATGGAGGATTTGAGGACTTACAAAGTGGACGTCATGGATGCAATGGCTGCGGATGTGATGGGCTACACTATATTCGGAATGCCTCCTCCTTCAAGTGGAACTCTCGGGCTTTCTCTAGTAATGTCTTTTTCCGTTCTTTTTTCGGGCATAAATTGGTCTAACACAAGCTGCATATACTTGTTTAACATTGAATTATAGCTTTTCATTGAAGGACATTAAAAGCTCATTTGAAGCTCTCTTTCTAACTTTCTGAATTCTGTAAACTCTTTACTAAAACAGATTCTCGACATTTTTGAGAGCTACCAAAGTTCTGATGCTGCAAAGGGAGATCTTGGTGTGCATCGGCTGATCGAGGCGTTAAAACACATGTTCGCCATCCGAATGAACTTGGGAGACCCCGATTTTGTGAACATTAGTAAATACGAAAAGGTGATGCTTTCCCACGATTTCGCTGACGAAATTCGGAAAAGGATATTTGATAACACCACTTTCCCTCCAGATTACTATATGAACAGGTATTGTCCTTTTATTCCCTCGAGGTATTGCTTGGTAATACTATTGAGATCACTTTTTCAAAATTTTTTTTTAACCATAAATGGCAGGTGGAGTCAGCTAAGAGATCATGGAACAAGCCATTTTTGCATTGTAGATAAAGATAGAAATGCTGTATCAATGACAACTACTGTAAATTATGCTTTTGGAGCTGGTGTTCTCTCTCCATCCACTGGAATTGTGCTCAACAACGAGATGGACGACTTCTCAGTTCCCGCCGAAACAACACCAGACAGTCTCCCTCCTGCTCCTGCAAACTTCATCAGACCAAACAAGAGGCCTTTATCTTCGATGACCCCAATCATCGTCACAAAGGTAGATGAGTACTCCCATTGGACATTGGACCCGTTAGGCATAGCTTTTACTTTTGCTTTTAGTCAGTAGAAAAAGAGAAATAAAAGGATATAGTTTTTCAGTAAGTGCTTATTACCACATTTTTAATCTTCTATTAATTAGTAAAAACGTTAAAATGAAGTTTCTAATGTCTTATTAAAACTCTGATACAAGTTTCAAAGTTTACTCAGAAAAACCTTTTTTGAAAGCCTCACTTTCCGACTTTGATTGGAAGCTCTTGTGGAGATAAAAAGCACTTCTAAGATATTATCCAAACACTTTCAGAATCAACTTAAATCCCTATTGAATCTTCTATTTCTGGTTTCTTGGCCGATTTCTTATCCGGTTTCTTATGCTTCATGCAGGATAATCAGTTAGCTGGGGTCCTTGGTGGCAGTGGTGGTATGAGTATAATCCCAGCAGTTGTCCAGGTTTTCCTCAAGTATTTTGTTCTGGGAATGGACCCTTTAGATGCAGTTCAGAGTCCAAGGGTCTACCACAAGGTTCCTAACTTGTTACTATTATTGCGTATGGGATTTATTGAGAACTTTAAATGGGTTTTTGATTTTTGATTTTTAATTTTATTTTTATGATTTTCTTGCAGTTAATACCTAACATAGTCTCCTATGAGAACTGGACTGTGATCTCTGGCAATCACATTGAGCTTTCAGAAGGAACCAAGCTTTTCTTGCAAGAGAGGGGTCATCAACTACAGGCCAAGGCAGGGGGTGCCATCACTCAGCTTGTTGTTCAAACCCTTCAAAAACCGATTGATATGGGGCGGAAAAGCGGAAAAGAGTCGAACACAAAAACATTTTTTGGTCCACTCATTGCTGTTAGTGACCCTCGAAAAGACGGGAAGCCCGCGGCTTGCTGATTGTTCTTTTTATTTATGGAGTGGAAAATCATGAAGAAGAGCAGGTATTGGCTTGTTCTACGCTCGACTTCACTGTGTTCCATTGTTCCACTTCAAGTGTGCAGTTATTCTAATGTACATAACAATTCAATAGAGGTTCTCCAGCACAATAAAAATTGAATGAAAAAAAAAAAAATTTCAGTCAGGGTTGGTGTCTATTGGGGAAAATGTATCTCAGAAAAGAAGATAATATGCGAAAGGTGTAAGATTTCAGTCATAAATTCCCACTTTCTTTTTGCTTCATGAATTTCGTCGATACCACAATTTCTACGCGGTCTGAAAACACATGAAGGAACTTACAAACTGACCCATGAAATCTCATTTCATGTCACCAAACTCAAACTTCCAACTAAGATTTGGAATTTACAACTCTTCAATTTGATTGTGCAACAAGCAACAACACAATTAACAATCCCGCTGATAACCTCAAAACACACAAGGTACCCATATTTAGCAAGGTTTCAAGAAGATTTGTCCATCAGCTGGATTGGAGCCAGAATGTTACTCTTGCTCGTCTCGACAATACACCCATTCATGACCATTTCCTCCAGCATGAAATGTGCCTTCTCTAAGTGGAACATGATGTCAAGCTCGCACTGCAAATTCGTCCACATAAGTAACTTTTAGACAGATGATAGGTGACTCAGAAGAGAAATCTTTTTAAGTTATTCCTAAAATAGGACTTACCACATTGCCAAAGTGTCGATCCATGGTTTCAACCAGCAGATGTATGAATTCCAAAATTGCAAGCTCATTCTACAACATACATGACAAGAAAAGGAGTTAAATATTCACAAAAGAAAGCAGAGAACAAGTGTAAAAATACCATATAATGGGAAAGCTAAATCACTCAAACATCTCATTGGCACATACATTGCTAGAGTACATAGCCATAAGAGGCGTTACCTCTATGATGTCAAATGCAAACAAGGAAATTGTTCTAGTAAAATTAGATTTTTGGTTTATGAAATATGAAACATATTATTGTCGATGTGTTGGTAAACACTGGAATATGAGAATTGTTGGATCCCCAGTACAGCGACTCTTTGGAAGCTTCACTCCCTCTATTATTCCCTTTTGTCTCTAGATTTCTTTCCGTTTCTCTTAAGATTTGGAAATAACGAAAATATTATTAGTAATCGCTGCCTCTCTTGCTAAAGTTCATATCCATATCGAAAGTATTTGAATAAAATCATAAGAATATGTATACTGTACACCTCAATTTTATTATGTTATTTCCTTGGGATTGTAGTTCAATTGGTCAGAGCACCGCCCTGTCAAGGCGGAAGCTGCAGGTTCAAGCCCCGTCGGATGGGTAAGATGAAGTGAGAAAGGCAATGATGAAGGTCTGTGTGAGTAAAAGAGGAGAACAAAAATGCTCCAAGTATCTATAAACGTGCCTTAACGAGAGCTTGTTTTCAGGTGGCCACGTATATATGTTCAAGGTCTTAATGTCTGATGTTCTACCATTTTTTAGTACTAGCCTCAAAGAAACAATATTTGCCAGGACTTTTTTAATTGGACGAAGATGGATTGACTTACTTCATCATTGTCAACTCCGACAAGGAAAAACAATGAGGCATATCGTCTGTACACAATCTTGTAGTTCCGATGCTCAACAAAAGAACACTGTTTAACATGAAAAACAAATTATCAACAGAAACACGAATAGCTGCTATTACACAACAAATCAACAATTAGCAGAAGAGCAAAACGTTTTTACAAAAATCAATATGTTGAACAATGATTGAATAGCTCACACATCTATAGCATCTTATGCATTTACGATTTTACCAAACAAACCATGTGGGTACGCGTGACCCAAATGACTACCATAGATAAGCAAACGAAAAATCATAACAAAACATCATCAGCAATAAGAACTAAAAAACAGTTTCTGCTTTCTATGAATCTATATGACCACCGATATAGATAGATATAGATTTCCGGAAGAGGTTTCGATGCAGACAAGATAGTAAGAACTGAATTATATATTTATCCATTAGGATACGTTTTATCTTTTGTATTCAATTTTGAATCTAAGATCATGTTTAACTACTAAACTTCTTTAAATTAGGTTCACTATATCATGTTAAAGTTATTAAACTCTCTCTCTCTCTCTCTCTCTCTTAATAGTTTAGTAATTGTATCTTCATTACAATTATGGTTAATGAAATTTCTGGTTTTCCACCTCTTCGAGTTCTTGTTCTCGCTCTAAAATGCTTTATTTTCTCTCTCTATCTCTCTAGTGGTTCTATTCTTCTCTCTCTTCTATCTCGGTCCTACACCAGGTTTTACCCAGATTCCCAAACTAAGAAATTCAGAGTTCGCATATCACAATCTGCTGAATTTATCAATTGATCTTTACATTTCATATATTCAATCCCAACATACCAAACCAATAAGTCAAAATTAGCATAAATTCAGCAAGATCCAGTTCTGGAATTTAAAATTGTTTGTTCAAAATCCAAGTCGAAACTCAATTCGTAATCTACGGAGTTAAAACCTAGGATCGAATTTAGATTACTATCTTTTAATAGGAAGCCGATTCATACACATGCAAGAACATAAATGCAAATACATACATATATATACACACATAAGTGTATATATATATATATATATATATAGAGAGAGAGAGAGAGAGAGAGAGAAACCTGTTGCTCGGTGCGAGCGAGACATTTGCGGACGATTTCACCCTCAAGAGCTCGGCGTTCTTCGATAGTGAGATACTCGTAGTACTGAGCGAGACGAGTCTGGCCCTGTTTGTTGACCATCAATATGAATCTGATCCCCATCTTCTTCCGCAGCTCAGCCTCTGTTAAAACACAGCCAAAACCCCCGCTATATATATGTGTATATATGTATGTATATACGGCTTCGAAGGTGCAGTGGTAGAGAGGATCTGTTGGGTGATCCAAAATCGAAAATCCTTCAACCGCCAGCCACCGGCAAATTGTATGCTCATATATTTTCTCTCTTGTTCGTCCTTTTCAGGTCGTATGTCGTAATAAAATTTTGTTGCCGTTTCTCATTTTTATGTCGTTTATATAGTTTCTCACCTTTTCACATTTTTACATTTCATTGTTTAATATGGTAATTTTGTTTTCATAAGTTTGTCGTTTTCCATTTGTGTCGTTTCTGGGATGTTGTCGTTTTTCGAGTTGATGGCCTACTTTTTGTCGTTTCTTAATTTTTTTGTCGTTTTTCAAGTAATTGTCGCCAATCGGTTATGCGGTTGTTGTTCGATAAATGTTATAGTTTCCGAATATTTTACACATTTACATTTCATTGCCGTTTAATGTGCTTTTTTTTTTTTTTTGTCATTTTCAATTTTTGTGTCGTGTCTGAGATGTTGTCGTTTTTCGAGTTGATGGCCTTCTACATTTCCTTGTCGTTTCTTAAGATTTTGTCGTTTTTCAGGTTATTGTCCGTTATGGGACTGTTGTTCATTGTCATTTATCGATTTGATGTCGTTTACAATTTCATTGTCGTTTCATGTTGTTCCAGCTTTTCAAGTTTTGTGTCATCTTCATATGGCTGTTTTTATTTCGTGTTGACGTCGTTGTACACTCCACTGTCGTTTCTAGTTGGTAAGGTTATTGTCGTTCTGATCTTTTCATCACGTCTAACTGTAATTCATTCAATTCTTCCACTTTTTTTTTTTTTTTAAAGTTGGGAAAAGCAATTTTAACTCTGTACAATTTGATATGGAATCTTATGGACACACTCATTTGATTAAAAAAAAAAAAACTATTGAGATATGAACTTAAGATCTTGAATCCACTTCGCATCCGCTAAACTAGCACCAGTAAAGTCACATTTCATTGGCGTTTAATTTATTATTTTTGCTTGTACAAGTTTTTCGTTTTGTTTTTGTGTCGTTTGTGATGTTGTTTTTCAAGTTGATGTCCTTCTACTATTCATTGCATTTCTTAAGTTTTTGTTGTTTTTCAGGTCATTTTCGATTTTGAGGTTGTTATTCACAGTCACTTTTCGATTTGACGTCGTTTTTATTTCAATATCATTTCATGTTTTTGCCGCTTTTCATGTTTTTCTGGTCGTTTTTTAGATGGCTATTTTTCTTCATGTTTATGCGTTTTACACTTCATTTCGTTTCTTGTAGGTAAGGTTATTGTCGTTTTAAGCTTTTTCATCACTTTTTTTTTTTTTGTTTTTTTTAAGACTCTACACTACACCTTATAGTGAATTGAACTACGAAATTATCATTAGCTTATACTTTCAATTACAACTTTTTCACTTTTGGAGGAGTGGAATGAGTGACATGTAGAGATCTTAATAACTCATCATTCGTCTCATTTGTATTAATTAAAAAAATTTCCTGGATAAACATATTTTTGGCTTGTGAAAAAAAAGTACATTCTTATGCTAGAAAAGCTAAAAACGTTAAGTTGTAATACAAATTTGACATTGAAAATCTCTATAAACAAAATCAGTGGAAATAGACCTTCCACACACAAGCTTAAGACTTTGATGTTACATTATGGTGGCTCATGCTTTCCATAGATATGCAAAATAACATTTGCATTATATTGTTTATTATATTACAAAAACTATATATCAAAACTTTATTATGGAGCCCTTTTGTATATGCAAGCATCCAACAAAAAAAAAAAAAAAAAAAGTTACGGCAGATTCAGAGAGCCTATACAGGAGATATATATATTTTTGTGTATATATATTACTATATTATAAAGCAAACGACATTACAGAATAATCTAAGAGCATCACAAGACCGATCCCAATCTTATGAAACTAATTTTGTTTGTTCGCCAAATTATTGTCGTTTGAACAAACTTCGTCGTCCAACAACTGTAGAGGTGGTTCTTCCTCTTTCCTGGCCTCAATAACATCTTTGGCACTCAAGAAGCTTGGTTGATTTGTTGAAGACAGAAGCCGAGCCCACATTCTATCGGTTATCACAACTTTGTTCCTCTTCTCTGTGATTCTCTGCAGATCAAAAACTTGCTCGTTATTATAGCTTGAGCAAATTCTAAATACCGCATTCGGAAAAAGGACAATGGTATGGTTTGGCCAAGTTGTGAACCAATGGCGAGGCATTTGAAATATTTAAATATGTCGGTTTTTCGAACTTAAAAATCCCAAATAAAGCAAAATTAAACTTCACTGCACTCTTAGGTTTGTTCAAAATTTTGGCTAAATTCATGCCCGCTGAAAAAATATATATCTGGCTCCGCCACTACTAAAGAAGGTTAAAAAGTTTTGGTAGTGAAAATTAAGAAGAAACGACCAGTAAATTTTAAGGATGGGACTCACGTAGAATGGTATATAAGAATGTCTTCCATTGACAAGCCCAACCGTAATGCCGGTGTAACCTGCCATTGCTCCATGAACAGAACTTTGAGCAAGAAGTGTGCAGTACACGTTATCCGAGGCAATGCTCGGAATGGCTCGGATCATATAAGTAGGATCTGCAAACAACCCCGTCAGAAAAATCGCCAACTTTCACATCCACAACATAGAATACAAAACAGAAATTTTATGATACTAACCTATGTATTTGAGGTTTATAGTCATTCTCTTTTGTTTAGCAAAATGATCCTGCAAAACGGAAATAAAAAGCCAAATGCAGGAAATTAGACAGACATCATAAGAACAAACGGTTAGTTACTCGGATACACCAATATGAGAAGTGCTTAAACACATGCAAAACTCACGAAATGTATGTAACATACAATCTTTCCAAATGTTTAAAAATTAGAAGCCAGACCTTGATTTTCTGAGAAATCCATAGCCCAACGTCTTTGAGAAGCTTGTTTCCCGACGCATCCTCTTTAGCCATCGAGTGCATGCTCTCAGAAAGAAGCTCTTGGCCTGCACCTTCTGCTACGACAATAACCATGTGCCCATTTTCCTTGAGTCGTTTCTCTATGTACTCGAAAAGTCCACCGGGCCTTCAAGGTAAAAGGGTGACTCTGGAATTAAGCAACAGTCGACATCTCGGCTGGCAAGAGTTGCATGCATAGCAATGAACCCTGCATTGCAACACCAAAGAGTTAGAATTAGGGGAGAGAAGTAAACTTGGGCATCATAAATGCTTTGAGATGATTCAAAATGAGGCACAAAAAGGGGAAAAAAAAAATGTTTGTTTGAGTTTAGATTTCTCGATTTAGTAAAGCCGGTGCTTTATTCATTCTTGAAAATCAAGATTGAAGGGCAGGCTTACCACTGTAGCGACCCATCAACTTCACAAGACCAATGCCATTCTCAATACTTTCGGATTCAACATGTGCTGCATTAATGGCACGTTGAGCCTCTTCAACGGCGGTGTCAAACCCGAAAGACTTGTCAATAACCTGCATCAGCAAGAAACGGCAGTCAAAACACTAAATCTTACATGAATAAACAATGCGGAGCCAGGTGATCAAGTGAAGAAACATACCGGAATATCATTATCAATGGTTTTGGGAATTCCAACAACAGCTACTTTCAAGCCCCGCCTTCGAATTTCCTGCAAACAGAAACAAGTAATTATTTGCATAAGCTTATGAACCAGTTCGCTGTTAAGAAGTTTTCAGAGTCATTCCAAATCAAAGAGAAATTCAACTACTCGCAAAATATTTGCACCAGACTTCAAACAACCGAAGACGGGAAAAAGATTGTTACATACTTCAGCTACTGCATTAGATGTTGACACCTACATTCTTAGAAATGTAATTACCTCGAAAATTACAGATGCACCTTTCTGAGTTCCGTCTCCTCCAATTATGTAAACCTGAAAATAAAAAGTGTTACACATTTGATATCCGCACGACGAATGACGCAACTCCAAATCAAACAACAAATGCGTAAAGAAATCTCTGGCCAAAAGAACAACTACGAGTAAAATATAAGCTAGAAACCTGATTTATTCCTCGATCTTGAATGCTGTCAACGATCTTGGACGTATCGTGGCCTCCTCTCGACGTGCCAAGGACGGTTCCACCTCGTTTATGAATGTCATTCACTGACTTGGGCGTCAAAGCAATAGTATTTTTCGCATAGAAGCCCCTGTACCCTCCCTAAAAAAAATTTTAAAAAAATTTCAAAGTCAAGGAACGTAATAACTAATATAAGATAAAAAAATGGTTTAAGGAAAGTTGCAAACACACGACTTACATCGATACCAAGAACTCTCTTTACGCCATACATGTAATTCAAGCCGCACACGATTTCTCGAATAACCGTGTTGAGCCCCGGACAAAGACCCCCACATGTCACAATACAAGCGTTAACTTCATCGGAATCGAAATAAACCTGAAGAACCAAACCAAACCAAACCAAACCAAAACCATGTTAGTCAGTGAGTCCTGATTGTAACGTGCTTTGTTACTTAAAATTCGTTGCCTAAAAAAACATATAAAAACTTACCTTTTGACGGGGTCCGGCACGCCGAAAATGTATCCCTCTAGGAGAGTTTTTGTGAACGACAACCTACAAAAAACAGAAGACAGTTCAAAACTAAGTTGATTGAGAATCTTAACCAAAATAGAAAATTAATAATAAAACAGATTCTTTACAATATCAATTTTTTTCCTCAAAAAAAAAAAAAAAAAAAAGTTTAGAAGTAGGAGAAAGCTGACTTTTTGAGGAACAGTATCGTCGTCATGCACAAAGTACTGCCTGCAAAACGGAGAATAAATTTGGGAAATTGTCAATATCAAACAACATACTTGAATTCCAATAATTAATCAATTTTAAACTAAGAGAAAATATCAAATTAAATTTAACCAAAAAAAAAAAAAAAGGAAAATGAGGAAGCTGAACATACTTGACGACGGAATAAGCAGGATTGTCTTGCAATGGATTCGGATGCGTCTGTAAAACCAGCAAATTTAAGTAAAAATCAAAACAAAATTAAATTTCCATTGTGGAACAATAAAATTGTTAATAATCAAATTAAGCACAAGGAAGATGACGTCAGCAATCAAGAATAGCAGAAATTCAGTTCCCAAAGCAAAATTAGCAATTAAACAAAAGAGAGAGATAAGAAACGAAGAAAAACGACGACTAACAGGAAGATCGGGGATATAATCGGATAAGTGAGGAACATCTTGGAGCACGTAACCGGCTTGGCCGGTGACGATCTTGGCCTTGTGATTGCCGTTTGATCCCATCACGACGACGACGACGACGATGATGATAAGAATTCAGCTGCGGAATGCGAAAACGACGACGAGAGCAGAGCGAGAAATGGCAACGAGAAGTTGGAGTTGAATTGTTCGACGGTGGCGGCGTTAGAGCTCCAAGTTTATAGGAGACAAGATTGACCGTACGAGGGAGAATAATCAAAGTAAAAAAACAACGACACGCATGGTTTGTTATGTTCTGTTTTTGTTTATGTTCTGTTCTGTGGGGGTGCTTTGGTTTCGGTCGCTGGGTTTGACAGTTTGGGAGTTTATTATGATGCGTGGAATTACAGACCAGTGGCTCGAAGCTTTGGATTTGACGAATTGAATTGAAAAGGTTGAACTTTTATTATTATTTTATTTTATTTATTTATTTATCTTTTTGGTTCTAGAATCTTATTGGTTCTAGATTTTCTTTTTCCCAAGTTTTTGTCCTTTTAGTTAAATTAAAAAGTCAAGAAATAGGACAACATTATGTAACACATTTTTTTTTTCAATAATTCGATTAAATTAAAAAATCAATCACATCAGGTCTTAATCAGAGACAATATATTTTTTTAAATCATCGAAATGAAATTTTATTGTCAAATGACTAAAATATGCGACGTGTCAACGAGGTCAAAAAAAAAAAATACAGTGATGTGTTTGTATTTTACTGTAGTCTTACTTTTACAGCAAGAATTGTCTAATTTTATTTTTGGGAAAATTAATAGTAGCCTTGGGTGACAATAAAATATACCGTTGAGCTGTGGTCATAGGAAACAACTTTTAATTTTTAAGCTTGGGTTTGGTTGGTTTGTCCGGAGAAGGCTACTATTAGCGACAGCTATTTTAGGGAACCAAGACTGGCTGGCTTTGTTTTCCTTGGAACACATTACCTAATTACTTTGTCGTCGTTGATAAAATTATATGTAAAATTATCATAAATTATATTATAATTATAAATTTTAATATTTTGAAAAACAAAGTTGTTTTCTATTGAACTAATCTCTGTTATATAGGTTTGATAGTGATTTATCTATTAAAAAAAAAGGCTAACGCTTTTATTAACTAATAAAAAACACTAACTAATGGTGTTTTTATACCCTTCATTTAGAGTTCATTTAAAAATTTAGCTTATGCTTGAAACAAATGTTTGAAATAAAATTTTAATGCTGGAGTTAGTTGACTTTTTAATAGATAGTTATAGTTTTTGTTGATTTTTAGAGGAAAAAAATAAAAAATAAAAAATAAAATCTGATCAAAAGTTTAGATCTTTGTTCTAAACGCACCCTTAATCGAATCATATGTAAAACAATATTATGGTTTAATCTGTTCTTGCATCAGGTTTAATTCAGAATTAATTATTCAGTCCCCTACAAGTTGATGTTCTACAAGAAATACGCCCTCTGGTGACGAAGAGCCTATCTTCTCTTTAATGAAAAAAATAATAATTATAACAATAATAATAACTTAGCTCTTATCAGATTATATAATCAAGGTTCAGTACTTTAATCCTCAATAAATTGACATATATTATTTTTTGGCTAAATATCAATAAATTGACATTGTTTTGTGACGATTTTATCGATTGTAAGTGCTTGTCGTTTGTCAGCTTAATAAGTTATCACTTTAAAGAAAAATGAAATGATGTCAAATTTGTATAAAACAAAACAAATTTGGTCCCACCAGAAAAACAAAATAAAACAAAGTTGATAGCAAAGATTCGGAATCTGGGAAGAATATTCGGCTGAAATAGCTTTTCAAATATGTAATAATATTGTTCTTATGGCTTCATATCATGCAAAACTGCATGTTTACTGCCTCTGTTAGTGGCGGCTTGTAGAATAACATCTTGCCTATCAGACCAAATTATAGGTGTGACTTTTATTCTAATTTAATTAATAAGCACTACTTATTATCAAAACTGATCATTAAGTTCCACTTCTATTATTTCTATTGAATCTCCTATTTAGGGGAGGGCGGCTATACGGCACCCCTCCTAAATGTTATTTATATCATATTTTGTCATATATAATAACAACCAGGGACAAAATCTAAATATCTGATTAATATCATGTGACAAGATTACATAAAAAATTAAATATATATATATATCAATTAGTTGTTATATATTTTTAAATAAAAAATTATAAATATCATATGATATATATATGTATAATGCAAAAAACTACATCATTTATATCACTTATTACTAATGATCTGCAATAGAATTGCCCAAAAGATTATACTTTAGACAAATCTAGTATTTGGCTCTTGAGTCTTAAACTTTATAGTCATTCATACTTTATTATCTAAATTTTTAAATTAGTTTTGCTTAATTTATTATATTAGAATTTTCATTAAAACAAACCAAAAAATGAAAATAAGTCTCATTTAACTCATTTTATTAAAATTTCCATGAAAGAAAAAAACATGTGATCATGCTTAATTATCTCTTTTCTCGTTTGTTTTTAACGAAAATTGTAATATGAGAGATCATGCGGGACTAAATGCAATTTTAAATAATAAACTATGAGATTTTAAAATTCGTAACCAAAAGTGAAAATGACCATACACTAAAGTGGTACAAGTAAGAATTATTCTATACTTTTATTGTAAGTCGTATGGCAAGTAAAACAATAATCTAAGCTAATTTCTCTTCTTTTTTTTTTTCGCCATTATTATTTTCAAGTGAACGTTACAGAATCTTTAGAATAATGGGTATCTTTTATCTTTTTTTTTTTTTTTTTTTTTTCAAAACTTGGATCATTTTTATATTGCGACAATAAAGTAAATATTTAGTGGTGTAGAATAAATAATAGTGGAAGAGTGGCATGTGATCATGTATTGCAATGGTGGGTGATGGCATTAGGGGTTGACTTAAAAGTCGGTGTCCTGTGCCCACGCTGGGCAGCTAACTAGTATAGTTAATATCTATCCAAAAAAAAAGAAAAAAAAAAAAGAAAAAAGAAACAGTATGGGCCATGGTTGATCAAATTTTTTCCTCCGCATATTTATTTTACAAGAAGGTGAAAATTGTAGGTGTTAATCTCAATGGTCAATATTGTATTTAAGCTTAAATTTAAGAAAAAAGAATATGGTATAACAGAGCACCTTGTTTGACTAAAAGACGCTTGGAAGCACCGAAGTTTAGCACCACAACTTATATAACTAATTGAAATTAAAAAAGATTATATATGTTAGGGATTAAGAAAATATTTAAGTTCAAAAATAATAAAAATAATATATATAAGAACATTATATCAGTCCACTAAACATATTTTTTAGAATGAAAGTTTGATTTCTTAGAAGTGTCATATTTTTTCGAGTATATATGTTATAACCAGGAACAAATTAGTAATTATTTTTTTTATCATGGGGTTAGTAACTATTAATTAATATTTTTAAGGGGACTACTTTGAAATTTAATTGAAAATTAAGGGGTGTTTTAAAAAAAAAAAAAAGAAAAGTTGAGGGCTCTGTGCTTGATTATAACTATGGATTCCTGATGTCTCTAATATTGTTTTAAGGAAACATATGAAAACATAATCGGTGCTTCTAGAAAGTGGATTCCATTTGTGGACTCCGTTAATACGGCACACTGTTGGATTCTAACGTAAGTTTAGCTTAGAAAATGTCTGAGGACACTATTAATATTAAATATCATATGTTTGTGCTAATATTTAGATTATAGAATTTATATTTAAATTGATTATACGTTTATTGAAAAGTTTAAATTGTTAGAATTAAAAAGTGTAAAAACTTAAAACGTGTCCAGAAAAAAATATTAATATGAAGCTTATTTCACTCGTCTCAAAATTATATGTAATTTTTTAAAAAAATATCCATTTGGACTTATCTATATAATGTTATGGATTTTTAAAATTTGAGTTACAAAATTATATAAATAGTGAACTGAGGAAAAAAAAAAATTGTATTGTAATTTTAATGTTTGGATTGTGCATCTAAACACCCCTATAACCTATGATTGGAATACATATTGAATTTAAACTCAACTATATTTTACAATTAATTTTTTAATCTTTTTCTAAAAAAATAACTTAAATTATAATAATTTTTTAAAAAATAACTAATTTAATTTAAAATTTTTATTTAATCTCAACTTAATCCAAATACTAAACGGCAAACACACCCTTATTTCTTCTATAGGTCTAGATGGTCAATATTATCGATACTCTTTAATTTTATTCGTTAGTTTATGAGTTATTTATTTATTTATTTATTTCCTTATGTTTCCAGCTGGCAGTCGCGTTCACATGGATCGCGAGGAAATGGGTTGGAGCTACTCAAAAGCCGAGGTAGTTGGGGGGGGAAAAGAAGCAGGAAACAACGCGAGCTTCGTGGAAGCCGACGAGACGATACTGACGTGGCCAAGCTCGTCTTTCTAGAATTCCCCTCCAGCTGCCTGCCACTTGTATCGCCGCCATTCCTCAACACGACAATACTATTAATTAAGTATTAACCAACTTTATTTATATATTTTTTTATATTTATATGTCAATTAAGATATTCTCTGTATTTTATTTTACAATCATTAGATAGTTAATTGGAAAAATAATTACATAAAATTTTGGAAAAATAAAAAATTCTATTTTTTTGTCCCTCATATTATGTAAATTTTAATCAGTTGGAAACATAATCACGTAAAAAAAAATGGAAAAAGAAAAATAACAAATGTTATTTTTATCCCTCATATTATGCAAATGACCATCTTTTATATGTAATATTAGTCATACAAAATACCAGAAATGATTAAGCTTACGTTTGATTCATTGGTTGAAGATGAAATTTTTACGTTAGAGTTGGTTAATTTTTTGAAACTGTTATAAATTTTTTTGACTTTTCAAAAAAAACAAAAATTAAGATGAAAAAATAAACTGAGTTGAAGTTAAACTCAAATACCAAACAAAACCTAAGTTTTGATAACTCCAAAATAGGTGGTATAAATTTGTTGTAGTCTTATTTAATTAATTAATATCCTGACTGGGGCTAGTTTAGCAGGTTTGAGGGGAAGGATTTAAGTAGAAGGTCATAGATTTAAACCTAAAAGTATTTTTATTTATTTTTATAATATAAGTGAGAGTCATAACCTCATACCAGTATAAAAAAAATAGTATAATCATTTGTCAACTAAATATTTATGATCAAGTACCTCATCTTTATATAGCGTTATCATAAAACAAGTTATCACATGTTAATTAATGTCCACATAAAATTATGATTTTCCTCTATTTAGAAATGCGTATAATCCTCATTCCTGGTAATGCACACGAGGACTTGGGTCCATAAATATAGTAGTAATAACACCCACCAAGTTCAAACAAAATAAAGATTACAAGTATTTATGTTCTTATATATATATATATATATAATTCACTTTTGTGTATTTAATTTGTTTTCTATTAAATTGGTATTCTTAATTTTTCTTCATCTCGGCATGATACAAGTAAGATAGTTTCCTGTCCAATTTTGATGTCATTTGCTGTCCAACATATCCACAATAGCGATCTTCATGAGCCGCCATGCAAATGTCAATTACCTTCTTTGACATGGGATCATCTTTATAAAAGGGTTGTTCTATAAATTCATCAAGAGGCATCCACTGCAAAAATAAAAATTAAAATCAATTGCGAGATAATAAATTTTTTTAAAAAGAAAAAAAAAATCAAAACACTGTATTGTTTAGTCAAAATATCACGTTTATTATACAAATATTTAAAACACCCTTTATGTGCGTATAACCGCGAATAGAAAATTCTAATACCTTTGCAGCTTGGATTTCCTTCTCGTCAACTGTAATCTCATAGGACAATGGTTTTAGCATGCATACGAAGAGCAGGTCCGAATTCTCGAAGGCCATAAGGTGGGCATGTCTTCAAATTTGCAACACACAGAAATATATATATATATATACACACACACACACACAAATAAAAGTAATTAAAAAATGTTGTCTGAAATTTTCTTACTTTCTTCAAAATGAAATGATTAATACTTCCAAGGAAGGGAAAAAAAAAAAAAAAAAAACCCTCACCTGAAAGCAACTATTTCTAGAAAAACAGTGTCAATCTGTCAAACAAAAAGTCCGCACGTAATTAGTTGAAAGTTGGTCATACAAATTAACCATTATTTTTTTGACGGTTTTGTCTGTGATTTTTTTTTTTAATGAATTGACAAGTTTTTATGTATATTTTTAATTTTGACAAACTACTCTGCGTGTTTACTAAAAGGATTTTGGCATATTTAATTTAGTTCCTAAATTTTAATTTTGATAGTTCGGTCCCTCGTATTCAATTTGGATAAAACCCTAACCTTGTTTAATTGATTTAGAAAAAATGTTAGATCTTTCCGTTCTTTCACAGTTGTTTATTAATGTTCCTAAATCAATGACAGATAAAACTTCAAGAAATCATCTTTGTATTATGACATGACATGTTCTCTTGTTATCTAAAATTTCAACATGTGACTTCAAACAAGCTCTCATGACGTGTACAGAGACATTTCCGTTCATATTTTAAAGCTATCATCAATGTAGGGGTGTTAAGCAATGTTTAATTTAATTCAAGGCTATTTGTCGAATTTATAGAAACTTAGAATGCAATATTTCAAATGTTAAATATTCGTTCTAAATTAAGTACCAATAAAATACCCATGAATTACTGATGATGGTCATGGTAAAGCTAAAAGATAAACATTACTTACACCAGTTTCCTCTTTCACTTCTCTTACAGCTCCACAGAATATGTCTTCAGACTGAAATTTAATTTCAAAATAAGACTTTTAATATACAAAATACTTGTTGGGAAAAAGAGAATTTTAATGTGGAATTACTTTGCATCGAACAATAATATTCTTTTTTAATAGGGGAAAATATTCACCTTGTTGACGTAACCAGTAGGAAATTTCCACACACCCGAACAACTACAAGGACACTTTTCTTTCACCACAAGCACCTGAAATGAATGGGAATTGACCATATAATTCCAAAAAAAAAAAAAAAAAAAAAAGAAAGAAAGACTGATGAATAAGAATTTCGTTAAGGAAAAAACTACTAAACCCGACGAATTAAATCACAAAGAGTGGGTCCCATCAGGTGAAGTCATTTTTAATATAAAATATCATTAAAATTCGTCAAGTTAATTAAATAAAAGTGCTTTGTTATTAAAAATACCTCTTTTTTGTTATTGAACACAAAAGCACCAATTCCGATTTGATGTGAAGGGCTACCGGGAAGCATGCAGAGATCATCTGGGATCCAGCATGTTAACATAACATATCCTGATTCAGCATGGTGGTAATCAAAACCCTCCTGAAGAACCAAAATCACATAAGTTAATTGGAGAAAGGTTTCCGCTTTAACCGGATATGGGATATTAAGTTACTCATGGTTTAGCGGCATTAAACATAATTAAAAAAATTGCTTATAATTAACATTTTGCTTAACAAGACATGAAGTGTTGAAATTTGTTACTTGAATTGCGATAGGGACAAGATCAGCTTGCTCTTGCAGTATCTTCAGCCATACCCCTTTCTTTCCCTGCATTATACATACATTACTTATTATTTACCTTTTTTATTTTTTTAAAATGCATTTCAATAATAAATTAACAAAGTCTTGTTAGACAATAAGTGCGATTTAAAAAAAAATTCTAAAAAATCCAACTCAAGAAGTGAAGTCGACCTCATTCTAACAACCCGACTCAGTGAGTCGGGCTGTTTAGCAATACTCGGGATTATACGTAATTGCCTGCTGTGGTAAAAATATTTACGTCACATGACAATATCAATATGTGATATTTACTTGAGTCGTATAACAAGTTGGATAAACATATAAGGGTTTGTTTGGTGAAACGGTTCAACTCAAACTAAACTGTATTTTTTCATCTCAGTTTTTGTTTTTTTCTGAAAAGTCAACAAAAATTATAACTAGTTTTTAGAAATCAATCAACTCAAACTTAAATTACTCAATGTTTTACAAATGGACCCTAAATATCTATATATATATATATATATATGCATATGGTATGTTTTGCATAGTCTATGATTCAGACCTTCAACTTCCAGTTGGAAAGAGAAGCCCTAAGAGATGATGCAAAAGCATTTGCACTAATTGGCAAGCTCTCTGGATTAATCACAACCCCGTTATAGTCATCATTCCATGCATCAAGTAACTCCGGGGTAATGCTTGGTGAAGAAATATTTGGAGTTACTACATGGATATCCGTTTTCTTGCGGATATGACCCGCTCCATGGAAAGGCAATGGAGAGGAACACAGGTTAAATCTAGGGTTTCTTGATAAAATCGGCGCCTGTGAAAAACCTGGAAATCCAAAATTCTATATATAAGAAGTCTATTCATCTTAAATTGTCAGACACAGTTTTCGTTAAACTGTCATATTTTTGTAAATATGATATGGGTATATGCTGTAATTTAACAGTTCATAATTATGAAATAAGAGTTTACTACCTGTTGACAACAACTGAGTAGATTCGTTCTTTTTCCGAGAAATAGCAGCAATCAGTGACCATTGAGAGCCCCCAACAGCAGTTGCCATAGTTTTTTTTTTTTTTTTCCTTTTTTATTTTGTGGAAGCACTATAAGAATTCGAAGCTTCCATTCATATATTTTTGTGTGTGTATATATATAGAGTCGTTTAGCATGCAAATATGCTGCAAATTGATGTGTATAGGCAAAAAGAGGAGGCGAATAATGAAGGGAATAGAATTTTGTGGTACAACTAGGAACACAAATAAGATAAAAGAATTATGTTCTTTACTCCTAATAATAAGTAACATATAATTTTGAGCCCCTTTTTTTGGGTCACATTTCTTTATGATGACATTTCAAGACAGAACATTTCACTATATGAAGTTATGATCTCTTGAACCAGCTTATCAAAGACTCAGATTACGTACTTAAAAGCAAACATTAAGACACCCTTAGCGTTCTTTACACCACAAATGCAACTTAATCAATAGAAGTCACAAAGGAAAAAGTTGAGATTATTTGAGAATATTATCTCCAGTTCCAGCATTTCATGGGCTGCTGATAGAATACTCTAACAAGTTGTTATTTTACAGCGAGAATTCTATGGTAGGTATGGAAAAAAAAAATCCCATCGTTTTTTGAAAGAAACTATTCAGGAACAGATGAAAATGTTTTCTCCTTTGATAACAAGTATAAATTAATTGATCACTTTAGATCTAATCTAAAAATTATTAAGTTTCATCAAATTCATGTTACACTTTGTTAGTTTTGCCTAATTTTTAGGTCCTTATACAGTTGGATAAGGTTTTTCTTTTCTCTATTGACAAAACAAGTTTTCTTATCAGATTAAATTTTATTAGCAACAATAAATGTGAGTACTTTTATATCGTACGGTTTTTTTTTTTTTTTTTTTTTTTTTACATGGACATTCATAAATCCCAGTGTTAAAATTGTAATCTAATAGTTGAAAAACCTTGTTCAACCGATAGGGCAAAACATCATGCCCAACTGTAAACGTACCTTACTTTATTATTTTAATATGATTTTGTCCATGTTTAAGGTTTGTAAAAATACACTATACGTAGGACATACCTACAGTTGAAAACTCCATGTTTGCATCATCCATGAGAACTGTTATTCTTCCCTATATATATTATTCATTTTCATTACACACACACACACACACGTATATATATATATATATATATATATATATATATCTTGAACTACAATTGAAAGCTCCATGTTTGCATCACCCATGAGAACTGTTATTCTTCCCTATATATATTCTTCATTATCATTACACACACACACATACATGTATATATCTTGAACTAGAAGGTCCATATATTCAAATATCCTTATCCATTTTTTTAATTATACTTTTCTTTGATAAGAAGAACTTGGTTTGGACAAAATTGGTAAGACTATGAGAAATCTGTGATTTGTTAGAAGGGGGAAAAAAACGTCAAATTTCCTATGAGAATCATTGGAATAAGAATTGATGTCTGATTCTATACTAGAATCTCCTTCAGTAATGGAATAGTTCTTCGATGATGTAGCTACTTGCCACAATTTTTAATGGCTGAAATTGGAACACTGAAACATCCAAGGGACACAAAAACCACTCCACAAGTTGCTGGTCTTTTTTTTTTTTTTTTTTTTGAATAATCATTTAGGTTGAACCAAAAAATAATTTAGTAATGTCTTTTTTCTCCTTTTTTTTTTTTTTTAGTGTTCTTAACGTTTCTGATAACAAAAAAGAGATAATCGTACTAAATTATCCCCTATATTTTTCCTAATCACACGACATTAACCCGGATGTTGGATTTAAGTAAAATTAGTCGTCCGTTAAGTTTTATTTTTTATTTTTTATTTTTTTAATAACATAGAAGAAACAATCAGTTAATTGATTTTTATAAAGACCAACTTTGTCTACTATCAGGAAAAAAAGATTATCAAATGCCAATAATTAAAGATTAAAGTGACTACTTTTAGGAGTTATCGCAAATTACCATAATTCTTCTATAAATAGGAATGATATATTCTCATACGGTTGATTTTTACTAAATTTTATTGCAAAGATGAGTTTTTTATGATGAAATAGATTCACATAATTGGATTAAATAAACAACTACAAGAGAAGTTTTTTTGGTATTAACTGTGATGGAGTCAGGATTTATTAACAGGAAGGGTCAAAAAAAAATTTCGTTCAAGTCACTAGGCTCACAATATTAATAAATATCCCCACCTAATAAATGTTAATTCCTAATATATATACAATAAATCTATCATTTTATAGATACTTTCTATGTAATATCACATTTTTTTAAGTAAAATATAATACCACATTTAACCCACTCATATTCCCATTTTTATTTTAAATTTAATTTATTTTGTTAAAAATAAAATAACAAATCTAAATAAGAAAAAAATATATATTTACATTCTTAAAAAGAAAACATAAAGTATCTCTAAAAAAAAAGGAAATAATAAAGAAGAAAAACTCAAGTACTGTCTAAATAAAAAATCAAATAATGTCATATTACATATGAAAAAAAATATTTAAATATAAAATCATGTAAACGAACAAAGCAAGAAAAATAAATAAAAAGAATAATCATATAAAAAGCACAGAGAATTATTTTTAAATACTAAAAGGAAAGGGAAAAAAAACACATAATGCCAATTAATTAAACAAAATTAAAAATACATATTTTAATAGTTGTTGGCTCTTTAAGAGACTTGTTCTTTTATTTTTATTTCACCTGAATTCTCTATTAAAATTTTTCATATAGTTATAAAAATTTCTTAAGAAAAGAAATTGATGAAGAACAATTTAGAGTTTAGAACAACTTAAAACAATTTCTTAGGATTTTTTTAAAATGTTATTTCCATTTATGGTTAACGTGGTGTATATTTTTTAATTATTTCATAATTTTTTTTTTTTCATTTATAGGTGTGTAGGGTTATGAGCATTCTTAATGGTTTTAAGGGAATTTTCTTGTAGGATAAAAATACATTAAAAATATTGATTGGCTTTATGGGGATATTTATCAATATTATAGGTGTAAATAAGGGTTAATTTCATTAATAGCACATGTAGAAATTTTATTATTAAAAATAGTATCACTTTTTTTTCCCTTCATTACTAGCACTTAATGTGGGGCCCAGTAACATTTAATGTATATCAAATTACAGGTTTAACCTCATCTCTTACAAGCTCAAATATCTCTCTCCCTCGCATGACCCAAAAATTTTTTTCAAACCAACATCTACAGTATTTTAGAGAGAGAAAACTGAAATCTAGAGAGAGAAAGAGTTACTACCTACCGGAATCTTTTTTTTTTTCACTTTTCCGTCTAGCCTCCCACCTATTTTGAAACCCAAATCTTCATATAATAGAGAGAAACTTCCATCTAAAGAGAGAAACTTCCATCGAAAGTTTTTTTTTTCTTTAAATCTAATATTTTTGGTCATTTTTGAGTAAAGGTAATTCCTGTTATGATCACCCGGTCATAATAGTTATGACCTATGTTTAAAAAAATTTTAAAAAAAATTTAACATTTTTTGTCATTTCTTAGTACAGGACATAACAGTGTGGTCATAACGGTTATGACCGGGTGATCATAATAGTTATGACCTTTACTAAAAAATGGTCAAAAATGTTAGATTTAAAAAAAAACTGGTCATAACGGTTATGACCGGGTAGTCATAATGGTTATGACCTTTACTCAAAAATGACAAAAAATGTTAGATTTAAAAAAAAAAAAAACTGGTCATAACGGTTATGACCGGGTGGTCATAACGGTTATGACCTTTACTCAAAAATGAGAAAAAATGTTAGATTTAAAAAAAAAAAAACTGGTCATAACGTTTATGACCGGGTGGTCATAACGGTTATGACCTTTACTCAAAAATGGTCAAAAATGTTAGATTTAAAAAAAAAACTGGTCATAACGGTTATGACCGGATGGTTATAATGATTATGACATTTACTCAAAAATAACCAAAAATATTAGATTAAAAAAAAAAACTTTCGATGGAAGTTTCTCTCTCTAAATGAAAGTTTTTCTCTTTAGATGAAAGTTTTTCTCTATTATATGAATATTTGGGTTTCAAAATGGGTCATTGTATGAAGAAAACTACACCAAGAAAACTACACGTCGTTGTATGAAGTCGAGTTTTACTTCATCTCATTCTATTCGTCTCATTTCAAAACTGTCACAAGCTCTTTCTATTCCATTGGAATCAATTAAAAACGTCGCATTCTTGGCGGGTTAATTTGTGTTTGATTAAAGAGAATGGAGGTTTAGGCTTCAGTTTCTTATATATATATATATATATATATATATATATATATACATTTTATTTAAGCGCCCTTCTTTGTAAACTAGTTTGGAGATTCTGGACCAACTCTTCTTTTAGGGCTATTGTACACGAACACGTTACTTTTATACTCCCCATTAGTCAGTAAAAAAACGTTATGGGACTCTACACAGAGTTAGCTTCACAAAAAACACAAGTAGACTTTCATATAAACGATTCTCAACGTTAATAACCACATAGCGGAATAGAATTGCTAAACTTGATTTGTTCGAGGAATATGTCAAAAGCTATATATTCTTTCCATCACCACTTAGTTTTGTGCCTGACGATGATATTACATGTCACTATGTCTATTTTTTTTATTATTTATTACAATCTATTACTAAATATAAAATAGTTAATGACTCTCGAGTAATGACTTTTGATTACTCTTTTAAGACTGTCACGTGATAGTTCCGTAATAACAATCACGTGACGGTTCAATCACTGTCATGTGATATTTTTTTTTTTGTTTTTTTGTTTTATTTATCTATTCCTTACACGTGATACAGCTAGTAGTTTTTAAAAAGTGGATATTGCAAGTTCCTTATAAGTGCATTTTGTTTGCTATTATCCCTATGAAATAAATATAAAAATTTATTTCATGTGAAAATGTAAATAGACTAAAAACTCATTCATCACAAAATTCAATGATAGAGTACGTGATTTTTTTTTTCCTAATGGTTACTGCTTTTCTTTTTAGGGAAGTAATACTAGTGTATTGTTTAAACCATCGGATCATATTTATTAGAATTGAAAAAATATAGAAGATTTCACAAAAATTAATTAAAAAACTGGGCATTTAAAATGAGAAGATACTAGGTAATTTCATACTTAACCTTATTATAAAATGTAGAGTAATTCATATCCTTACTAATAAAAAAAACTGGCCATTTAAAATGAGACAATATTAAATAATTTCATTCTTAACGTTATTTTAAAATGTAGAGTTCATATCTCTATTCTTAAATTTTATCGTAAAATACAAAGTTCGTATCCCCATTCTTACATTTAAATAAAGTCGATACTAATAAGAATTTTCTTATGACCTTTTACCTCACAAAACCCAAAAAAAAAAAAAAAAAAAGGAAAGGAAAGGAAAACTAATAAACCTAACTAATCGAAGAGAAAGTTGTGAGAATATCAAATGAATATGTTTATTTTTTTTATTAGAAAATTATGAAAACAGTCCCTCAAATGAATTTTTATTTCCTTTTATTAATGTTTAGATTTTTTATCCTATTTATTTATCTAACTCGAGGTTAAAAAACTATTTTTAATTATTATAATAAGGTTAATAATTCATATATGTGCTTTTAAAAGACAATCCTTAAAATCAACTAAACTAAACAAAGGCAACGGATTAGATCCAATCCATCAACAAAATTGGAACGGCTCATTTCAACGGACGAGATTCACGCCCTCCTGACATCCAAATAACGGCGCGATGAAACTCCCACGTGCCTCCAGAAAACTCCACACGCGTACAACCCCCACTTTCCCTGCGAACTCTCTCTCTCTCTCTCCCTCAAACTCTTCCTCGGCCCCATTTCTCCAGAGCGAGTCTTCTTCAACCTCTGTTCCACAACCCACAGTCTCCGTCGCAGATTCCGATCAATCTCAGGGTTTCGCCGCCATCGCAGTTCTTCGCCATGTACAGAACCGCCGCTTCACGCCTCAGAGCTCTTAAGGTCAGTAATCTCTCCGCTCCTGAAATTTCCAATCCCTAACCTCGGATTCGATCTTCCGCTCAAATTCACATCTCCGAACACAAATTCTCGCAGTTTCACATGTTTGGGATGATTCTGCGATGTTACTGTGCTGATCCTAGAATCTGTTGGTTTTTGTGTGCGAAATTACTGGCAATTTTTTTTTAATCTTTCCGATTTTGATTTAGATGATTACGATTTCCCGTTTGGTTGCACAGAAAATTTGAGAAATGTAGAAGAATTAAGATTTTAGAAGCCGTGGAATTTGTTTGTTTTAGTTCAATTAACGGAGTCTAATACGAGTTTTGGAACAGAACAGGATGAGTTGAGCTTGAAGTAATTATCTTATTAATTATACTAGGTTTTTATTGTAATTAAGTCTTGGTTTTAGTTTAATGTAGTATAATTAGATGAATTAGTTAGAGTGGAAGTGTGTATTGACCTCATATCGAAAAAATGATATTAGGGGCGAACTACGATAGAGGATTGGCCAGATATGCAAGTTCTAGTGCCGTTGTAACGAACCAATCTTCGTCCACTTTTGGAGGTCTATTTGGATGGCTGACTGGGGGAAGTTCCCGGAGTTCAACTCCTCTAGATTTCCCGCTTCCCGGTGTCAATCTCCCGCCTGCATTGCCTGATATGTTGAACCGGATACTACCAAGATTACAACTCTTCCTAATGGCCTCAAAATAGCTTCTCAAGCATCAGTGGTACGTGTTTATTGGAGAAATTGTTTATGAATTACTTTTCTACATGTATGTTTTGTTTAATTTCTTGATAAAAGAAGTAGTACTACTCTGACTAAATTGCTGTTGGATTTTGTTGGTTGACCAGACTCCAGCTGCTTCAATAGGTTTGTATGTTGACAGCGGTTCAATCTATGAGACACCAGTATCATTTGGTGCCTCACACCTGCTGGAGCGAATGGCCTTCAAGACTACAAGAAACCGGAGCCACTTCCGTGTTGTAAGGGAGGTCGAGGCTATTGGTGGACATGTGCAAGCGTCAGCTTCTCGGGAACAGATGGGTTACACCTATGATGCTCTAAAGACACATGTTCCCGAAATGGTAGAGCTGCTTGTTGATTGTGTGAGGAATCCTGTTTTTCTGGACTGGGAGGTGAATGAGCAGGTGAATATTTGATATTTTCCTGTGATTTTGTGATGCAAATTCAGTTGTTTATTTCCCCTATTTTTGGGGTAAAAATTTATGGTTAATTCCACTTTTTGGCTCATTCTAATATATAATGGACAGCTTCAGAAGGTGAAAGCTGAGATTAGTGAAGCTTCCAAAAACCCTGAAGCTTTGGTCTTGGAAGCTATTCACTCTGCTGGTTATGCAGGTGCCCTAGCTAATCCGCTTCTAGCCCCGGAATCTGCAATAAATCGATTGAATGGTACAATTCTGGAGGAATTTGTTGCTGTAAGTTCGAGATGAATCCATGTGCATTTAGTTTGACATCTGTTCAGTTACCTATATATACATCATGCACCCATACGGATAGGTTTGGTACTTATGTGGACTATTCGCATTAAACTGAATTTCTACGAAAATTACAGGAAAATTATACTGCTCCAAGAATAGTACTTGCAGCTTATGGGGTTGATCATGAAGAATTAGTATCCATTGCAGAGCCACTTTTGTCTGATCTCCCTGGTGTCCCTCGTCCTGAGGAGCCGAAATCTGTGTATAGGGGAGGTGATTACCGTTGTCAAGCTGATTCAGGGGTGTGTATGATATATGTTTAATCTATCTAATTATAGCTCTCTTCTGATTCTTGTCTGCCCCAAAACTAGTAAACTGTATTATCCCTTGCTTGATCAGAGTACCCATTTTGCTCTTGCATTTGAGCTTCCTGGTGGTTGGCATAAGGAAAAGGAAGCTATGACCTTGACTGTTCTTCAGGTTTTTTATAGTGAATTCTTTACAATTTAAGTGCTAATACATACTATGTGTATGTTTCTAGAAATTTTTTATTATGTATTTTTGTCTCATCAGAAGCACTAACGTCTTGAACCGTATCATAGATGCTTATGGGAGGAGGTGGATCTTTCTCAGCCGGTGGACCTGGAAAAGGGATGCACTCAAGGCTTTGTAAGTTGCACACATAAGGCTAAGCTGCAAAGCAGAATATTGAACAGAACTAAATCATTTTAGCTATCAGCTATAGCACTTCTATTGGACACATGCTCCGTTTTTAATCTAAGGGGGGAAAAAATCTAACAGTTGGATGCATTTTTAGTGTCGTGAATATCTAATTTTGTTCTAGTTTCCTTTTTCTTCTCTTTCCTTGACTACCCCACCCACCTTCCCATTAATAAAAGTAGTGTCAAATACATACAAAAATCTCTGTATCTGATTATATGCGCTGATATGATGATCAGATGTACGTGTCTTGAATAAATATCCACAGTTCCAGTCTATTTCAGCATTCAACAACATCTACAACAATACTGGCACGTTTGGCATCCAAGCATCTACGGTAAGCCACATTTTGAACCTAACTATTGTTTAGACAAGGAAATTGTAGTTAATAGATTCTTCATATAACAGTGGTAAAATTCTAGTCTGAGCTCGGAATTTTTACGAAGGTTAACAAAAGAACATAGTCCCTTTGCTATCTTTCATGCTTGATTGAAACTCCAAAATTTCTGTGCGTTCAGAGTCCTGATTTTGCAGCAAAAGCAGTTGATATAGTCGCCAATGAGCTTATTGCGATTGCAACACCTGGAGAAGGTTTTTTGTCATCTGCCTATAAGTAATTGTTTCTTAGATATCCAATTTAGTTGGGAGCCCATTGCTGATATGTTCGTCTCTATTTTATGCAGTTGACCAATTACAGTTAGATCGTGCTAAAAAGTCAACAAAGTCTGCCATTCTGATGAATCTGGAATCTAGAGTATGCAGTTCTTAAATTTTTTTTTAAATTTTTGAAAATATTCTATTGATGGAGAATTTTTTTATTAAGGTAGTTGTTCTTTTACTGGTATAAAAATTCTTAATTACTAAATCTTAGTCTGTTTTTTTGTAGATGATTGCTTCAGAAGATATAGGGAGACAAGTTCTGACTTATGGAAAGAGGTATGTATTTGTAGGTGTCGAGATTTGTGACTGTATTCTTACACGGTAGTAAGATTTATCTCATCTATTTGCTGGTATTCTGCAAATTTTGAGCAATTATATATTTGGTAGTTGCTGATTCAGTTATCAGCTGTGAGCAAATCTTGTATTCTTTTTGCTGCTGATGTGGATAGCGAGGAGTTTGTTTCCTATAAAAATTATGAGCAAAGTATGTAATTTCGTACAAGATAAGATAAACAGAGATTGCTATTTAGAGCCTGAAACACAGAGCTCTTTCCCTGGAATTATTAGAGAAGACCGTTAACTATGTTATGCAGGGTTAATATCTTGGTAATTAAGTAATTAATTGATGGATATATCAAAGGACGTGGAGTTGATTTTGCTGTATTCCTCGTGTTAATTTTAGCGTGTGTTAAGCACCTTTGAAAGATTTCAAGTATAGTTTACTATTCTTTTTCTCGAGAGAGTTCCCGAGTTTGTCATGTTTAAAAGTACTTTCCATCTCCTTGTGTAGGGTGTGTGGGAACTAATTTGCTTTAATGTTTTGCCTTCTGTTGGTTGAGATTTATCACTAATAAAAAATATATTTGTCATTGCACTAGGATCAAGTAGATCAGTTCTTGAAGACGTTGACGAGGTTACAGTTAAAGATATTGCTTCGACCGCCCAAAAGCTTCTATCTTCTCCTCTCACACTGGCATCGTATGGAGATGGTACTTCTCCGCATTAGTCAGAATTCAGAAGTTTTTGTCAAAGTTTCTGTTAATTAAAATTCATTAGTTTCGTGTGGATATAATCATTCATCCGTTTCTCTTCTTCTGTGTTGCAGTTATTTATTTCCCAAGCTACGATTCAGTTAGCAGCAAGTTCAATTCCTAGTGAAATTATTTTCTACACTGAACCGGGCGGGCACCTGACCTTCGAGTAGAGTGGTTGAGAGTTTCATCTCGTCAGTTCCCTTTGCAGCCATATTTCTGTTCTGAAACAAGGAGGAGTTCTTGTTGTTCATTAATCAATAAGTTGGGTGGTTCTGGCAAGCAGATACTTTAACATTTCCCGACTTCGTAGTGCTAGAGTTTGTCAGACAGAATGCTTTTGTGTTCCATGTTCGGGTAGTGTAACCGTCCATTTCCTTTGCTATTGGGAAGAAAGGAAAAGAGACGCTCATATTTTTTGTTCAGGTTTATAAGTTACCTGAAGCCGAGTGTTTTTTTGGAAAAAATCGAATCTATTGTCCCATTTCATTGTGTCTTCTTGATTTCACTTTGTGTAGGAGGAATGTTCGACACCACAATCTTAGAAATCATGGTAAGGGCATCAATAATGATAAACTGCATGTGATCTCCGTTTGCTGCAATTTATATAGGTTGAGGAGGACCTGACGTACCCAAGGATATAGGGTAAAGTGGTGAAGAGAGCTTGTGAAAGAACGAGGTGTCAAAAATAGATTCGAGGGATAACCAGAAAGACGGGAAAATGAGGCAACGGATCTATCTTCTCTGACATTGTTGATAGGTTGAAATACACTCATTTTGGGAAATTGGAACTTGCTAGTGCTAGTGATTGTGATTGGATATGATATCTTTTTTTTGGGGTTATGTTAGGTTGGAATATTTGCAGCAAAAAAAGAGTAGAAAAGAAATGAATAGAAAAGAAAGGAAGTTGAAGAGGGGATAAAGCTAACCTTCTTTGGTGGGAGGGATTTTCTTGTTTCATCATGGAATAAAAATTTGATTAGACTGCATGCAAGAAAGCATATGCTCAACTGACTTTATTACACTCATTTATTTTAATTATTGTCTCACTTAATCTTTATATAATCCATAGTCTCGAATAAAGAAAACGATTAAGTGAACATGCTGCATCAAAATCATGCTTTATGATAAATGATTAATAACCATCGGAATTATTAATCATCCCCCAAATTGAGAAAAAGATCGAATGTTTTACTTGGTATCAAGCAGAACTGCCGATACCTAAATAGAAAAAGAATTTTTTATAAAGAACCGTAGTACTGTATTCATATTCAAAGCTCAGAAAGAAAGCAAGGCAAACATATATATATATATATAGGCCCCTATATATATATATATGCTTCATAAATTCTTTTTTGTTTGTCCATACCCCTTTCTTTAACGGCTATGCAAGAGAAGATACTCCTATTTAAACTTGGAAATTTTGTGCGTTTTCACTTGGAAAAGAAAAGGTACGGTAAGGAATATATTCTTTGTGGGCGGTTTAGTGGTGAGTTTGGCAAGGCTTCTTTTTTTTACTTTTTATTGAGTGAGTAAAATTCGTTCTCAAGAGCATTGGTTGGGTACCTTAGTTGGACATAAATTTTCTAATATATCTCTCTTTAATTGTTAGGACTGACTTAAAGAAGATGATGAAAGTCAGAGACACAAAATGGTGAATTAAAAGGGAAGCGATAGCAATGGGCAGATATATTAGATAAACCTAACATTAGTTCTTCCCCCTTGCATTAGGAAGTCATACCCATCTCACATGCCAAGCTTGACCATCCGTACACACACATTATCTCTTAAATATATACACGAAAAATTATCGATGAGACATAATTTTAAATGTGTCAATCAGATCATAATGAAATCAGTGATGGGTAATTCATAAATGTGTCTATCAATATAACTTATTTAGAATTTTTCTTATGTGACATTAGATATAGATATGTTACCCTAAGTACCATTGGGACCATTCACTTTTTTACTTCTCTGTGGGGTTGAGGTGGGTTGGGTGTCGTTTTTAGTTGTGTTTTTTCCCCCCCATCTTTGACCTGAAAAAAAAAAAAAAAAAAATTCAATTTTCCTATTTGTCTCCTCTCTTGGGTCTTCTCTATCTCTCCACTTCGAGTTATCATTATATGTCCTTGAGATTTACTATTTTTATGACAAACATGTATTGCCGACCACTCATAATTTGCAGTTATAAACTTATTGACACTCAGAAATAATCGTAAAACATGCACAAACACCATTATGACTAACTCATTGATGAATGTTTTTTGTGAACCAATATTACTTCTTCTTTCTTTTCTTTTATTTTTTATTTTTTATTTTTTATTTTTTGTTCTTCCCTTCTTTTTCGTCTTTAAAACTTTTTTTCTTTGTCATTAAAAGCAAAATGTATAGAATCAAATTCAAATTTAGATTCATATCCAAACAAACTTTTTTTTTTCCCCTCCTTTTTCTTGGCCAGCCTTATTTAACACAATAAATTGAACTGCACCAAGATACTTGTCTATCAACAAAAGAAACATGTGGGATTCAAGATTCAAATACCAATATATATGTATATATATATATAAGGCAAATTTGTCATCCAAGAATATAAATATGATTTTGTAGGAAAGTATTATTATAGTACAGCTACCACTTTACTTCGTTGTGGAACCTACGCGTATATAAATATCCTATATATACTATTGTGTTCCAGCTAGCTTTCCTCAGTTACTCAATATACATATTCCTAAGTTTAAATCACCTCTTTTGGAAGTATTAATTTATTTAACTTTGAGAAAAATAAAATATTTTTGTCAAATTTTGTGGATTGGATTTGAGGCAACATGTAGGTTATATATTATATTCTTCATTCTACAAAATCTACATTATTTGTCTGAATCTCACCAAAAATTTAACCTAATGCACCAAAGTATTATTCTTCTTGAAGTAATATTCTCGTACATATACCAACATTAAAACTCTTCAAAAAAAGGAGTATTTTCCCTCCCCTCATAAAGATGTTCCCTCCATTTGCAGTTCTTTTTTTTTTTGGGGGGGGGGGGGGGGGGAATATTTTGAGTGTGTGAAAGAACTTCTCTTCTCATTATTTTCATTATTGTTGATATACATATATACATATATTCCTTGACACAAACAAAATGATATAATAAATAAAAAAAAATACGTAAACAAAAAGATATATATCTAAAGATTGTAACATATTTATACACACACATATATCTATATCATGCCAAGAGTCAAGAGCATAAAACATTGGTTTAAAATATGTGGGTTCCCCTATTTATTAGTCAAAAGCAAACCCCATTGGATAATTCAATCTGGACAATGATCTGATTCTTTCTCAGTCCCTCTTAAGGGACAAAAAGAGAGAACTAATCAAAGGTTGTTCACAAGTTGAACGGTGTTTGCTATAATATACATATATATATATATTAATATATACAATATAGATATAGATATATCCCTTGGGATATATTCCTCAGTGTCAGTGCCAATGGACCAATAGTACTTTTTCACTGTCCAATTTCTTTTCTTTTTTTTTTTTTTTTTTGCAAAAAAAAAAAAGGATATCAGACAAATGAGCAGTAATCATGGTCATCTACATGTATATGTTGTTCTTCAAATTAACATCATTTTTGGACCATTCATGATTTTTATTTTATTTATTTATTTATTTATTTTGCTAAATTCATGATTTTTATTTTTGACTGGCTGGGACTAGAGATATGAATGTTATAAACGTGAAGGTTAGCCCATCATCAGATCAATACACTTTTGAGAGCAGAAGATTTCAGGGTTGGGGCCCCACTTTAACGGTGGGTCCACTGAACTTTTTTTTTTTGTTTGCAATAAAAAAATTCGGAAAGAAAGCTAATAGTGTTAGTATACCCTCCTAAATATTCTCAAATGAGTCCTAATAGACGCTGATAGAAATATTTGATGAAGGTCTTATGGATGGATCTTATCTTTTAATAAGGAGATGGTAATCCTAATTTCATCCAATATGCTAATATTAAGGAGGATACAAGTACCAAGTTGAGTCCACTATCACTCTAATCCCACCAAACATGTTAATAGAAAGGAAAAGGCACGACTAGTGTTAGCATATCCTCTTGAGCGTTATCAAAAGGACTCCTTAAACGTTGTAGAAATATTTACTAAAGGTCTGTGGATGGGCCTTACTCAACAATGAGCACATCACCCTAATCTCACCAAATATGCTAATGGTAAAAAATACATAAAGACGTGGAAAAAAGTATCAAGTTGGGTCTACTATATTTGTGGCATATTTACTTATCAGTAGTAGAAAACGAGAATCAATCATTTGTTTATTTGCTTTTTTTTTTTTTTTTTTCTGGAATGGGAATGAGAATGGTGGGCCCTATACCAATTTGAGATTGAGGAATAAAATTAACAATCTCATACCTCCTTTCGGACCATGATTCACATTCATACTATTAATATTAAATTATCATTTTATCCTTAGTTTACTTCCAAAAAATTATATTAAAAATAATAACAACATATATTAATTATTTTTATTAACTAAATATAATATATTTTTATTAAATTAATATTATATAACTATCCTAATTACTATTAACTTTATTAAAGTAAATAAATAATTTTTTTATCATACTACATTATTATGTTTCTATTTTTATATTTTTTATACTTTATTTATTTTAATTCATTTTTTTCACTTGTTTTAATTTTTTTAAAACAAAAAATTACACAATTTAATTTTATTGCCTTAATATTATAATGATTATTTTACTTTTGATTAATAGTATGATAATAAATAAAAAAATTAATCATTTTTTTATTTTTAAAAATATAATAAATAAAGGGATATATAAGTATAACAATTTATTATGATTCTGGATTCAAGTAAATACATGAATGAAATTTGTAGTGATTCCAAATCCTCACTCCGAATCTTTCTCACTCCGATTACGCGTAAAGAAACACACCCTTGGTACTTCTTTTCCTTTCCATGTGGTGTCAATATTATTTTGTATGAGTGTGAAGTACTTTAGAGCTCCCTCTCTATTAAAAATTACACAAGCACATAAGGAAAGATGGGGGGATAAAAATATAGTACATGTAACATGATCTCTCTCTCTCTCTCTTTTTTTTTTTAACTCGCTTTGCTTTATAAGCAAGAGATTATTTATTTTCCCTCTTCAAAAAAAAAAAAAAAGACTATTTATTTGGTGCTTCTACATGAAGTTTCGTAGATTTTTTGTTTTTTGTTTTTTTCCTGTTTCATATATACAATTTTTGTTGAAGTTCTAATTAGAAAGGGGTGGTGGTGGTCCATCAAGTATACTGCTCATTTTGCCTTGCATATCAAGCAACCTTCTAATCCCTCTCTCTCTCTCTCTCTCTCTCTCTCTAATCTCTCTCTCCCTCTCTCTGCGCAACATTCATGGCAAAAGCATCATGATCAGCACTCCAGCTGAAAACCCATGTGAGCTCTTATCATCTTTTTTTATTTATTTTTTATTTTTTATTTTTAAATCAGTAGTATTTTACACAGCCTCTCTCTCTCCCTCTCACTCTCTCTCTTGAAAAATAAATTTGCTCAATTTTATTATTCCTGAAACTAATTCAAATATCTTGTTAGGCTAAAATTATGTGCTACTGTAACATAATTTCCTGATTCTTCTTGATTACTCAAAGTTTACTTCTGCCTATACACACACAAAAAAAAAAAAGACTGTGAACTGATTTCACCAATTTACAACCCAAATAAAATAAAAATAAAAATATGTAACAAATGGCTACGTTCAATCAAAAATAATTATTTTTTCTACATATACGTGTATATATATACATATATATATATATGAATATTTTAATAGATAAATATACATAAGAAATACACAAAAGATGGGATACATGCTCTGCTTTTGAGTAGAGTACTGTGTGCCTCATTAGTAACAGCTGTGAAGGCCGTTCCTCTCCTTTTGCTTTTGTAGTAGTCAAGGCTCAAAACAAAGGTGTGGGAGGAGAGCCCCCTAACCTTTAGAAAAAATTTACAAAAATAAATAAATAAATAAATAAATAAATAAATAAATAAAACCCAAGTTTTATTGTTGTTTTTATTTTTTGTTTCTATCCTCTCTCTCTCTCTCTCTTTCTCTCTCTCTTTGCTTTCTCTCACATAAACCGCCTAGTCTAGCCACAATAGTATTATGCGCTTCTTAAATTAGCAAAAGGCTTAAAGGTGGTGGTATATGTTATTAGGAGTATTGTTTTTGAGGGCAACAAATACCTTTTTCCCTTTTTTTTTGCTCTCTCTCACTCCCTTCAGTTAAAGTTAGAGTCTAGAGAGAGAAAGATACATATAGAGAGAAAGAGGAGAGAGAGAGGGATTCTGGTGTTTTCCATGGTTAAAGCAGGTTTATAGCTCAATCCTACTGTGACAGTTTCCTCTTTTCTTCTTTCCTCTCCTGTCCTTTCCTCTCCTCTACTAGCTTTAGTCTCTCTTCTTCTCCTATTTTTTTTTTCTTTTGTTTTTGTTTTCAATCATTTGGCTGATGAGAAAAGCAATCACACGCTACAAATTTAAACTTGTACTAAAGTACTTGTATTAATTTTTTACTCGTATGTTTCGTCCTCTTTTTTCTTGGTTTTTATGAATTTTTTCTTGTTTGTATTTATATATATGTGTTATCTTTTTTTTTTTTTTAAACCCTTATTTAGTTTATGATTATCAAACAGTTCTGTAGATAAGGGAAGGAGAGCTGGGTTAGCAAACTGGCGGGGAATATTATGAAAAGCGAGCTCTATTTTTCTGAAGAAGAAGATGATAATTTTTTAGAAGCAGCTCATGATATTAACAAGCTCCTCATCAGTTCGTTCAAGACAGGAAGATCATAGTATATTTATTATTATACCTGTACCTATACCTATATCTATATCTATATATATCTCGCCTCCTTATTCTTCATCGGGTGATCATAAAGTTGCAATGAATAAGGGAAATCTGGGCTCAATCAGTAGCTCCGATCTCATCGATGCGAAGCTCGAAGAACATCAGATGTGTGGATCCAAGCACTGCCCCGGTTGTGGCCACAAGCTTGATGGAAAGCCGGTAATGAAATATATCTATTATACAACAATACATATATATATTTATGGATATGTTATTAATTAATTCTAATTACTTTGGTGTACTACTTTATTATTTAAGCTTGAATTTCAGGCAATACTTCCATACTAAATAATTATTTTCCATTAAAATCAAATCTAAATTTTAAGTAAAAGGGTTATCTTCTTCTTCTTCTTCTTCTTTTTTCCTTCCTACTTTTGCTTTCTTTTCTTTTCTTTTTTTTTTTTTCCTCTTTAATCTGCCTTTTATTGAGGGGAAAAAAAAAAAGAAAGAAAGATGTAAATTGGGTATTGAATAATGGAGGTTTTTATTGCAGAATTGGTTAGGTCTACCAGCAGGAGTGAAATTCGATCCGACGGACCAAGAACTGATCGAACATCTCGAAGCAAAGGTAGAAGACAAAGACATGAAGTCTCACCCTTTGATAGATGAGTTTATCCCTACTATTGAAGGTGAAGATGGGATTTGTTATACCCATCCTGAGAAACTTCCAGGTCAGATTTAACACATATATATATATATATATATATATGATATCCCTACTCTCTCTCTCTCCCTCCCTCCCTCTCCTCTCTTCCTCGCCCTTTTCAGTTTATAATTCTTCTATAACGTATACAAAATTTTTATGCTACCATATGAAGGGGAAAAAAAAATCTTTATTAATTTTCAACATTTTTATTTAAAATATATAAAGATTTAATGGGTATTTTTCGGAAAAAAAAATCCATATATATCTATATCTATATATTTTTAGTTATTTTCTCTCTCTCTTTGTAATGTGATTATTGAGTCCATTTATTAGGGCTTATTATTATGAACTTCAAAGGGCACTTTTGAGTATCATGCCATGCATGCTCTCTTCATGTCGGTTATGACTTTTTCATAATATGATAAAAATCAATATTATCACCTATATATATATATATATGTATGTATATGTATATGAATTGATAGTTTCGTAGTTTGTTGCACCTAAGTCAACCTAACTTTGAATAATAATTTTGGACAGATTTTTAATATTTTTAAAAAATAATTTGGCAGGAGTGACAAGAGATGGGTTGAGCAGGCATTTCTTCCATAGGCCATCAAAAGCTTACACAACAGGGACAAGAAAGAGAAGAAAAATCCAAACGGAGTGTGACTTGCAAGGAGGGGAAACTAGGTGGCACAAAACAGGCAAGACCAGGCCAGTTATGGTGAATGGAAAGCAAAAAGGTTGCAAGAAAATCCTCGTCCTCTACACCAACTTTGGCAAGAACCGAAAACCCGAAAAGACCAACTGGGTCATGCACCAATACCACTTGGGACAACATGAGGAAGAGAAAGAAGGTGAGCTTGTCGTTTCCAAGATTTTCTACCAGACTCAGCCTAGGCAATGCAACTGGTCCGACCGCAGTACCGCCACCACCATCACTAGTACTGGCGATCAAGGAAACATGAGCGAACCCAGTAGCCGGCGAGATAGTGGAAGTGGGAGCTGCTCTTCTAAGGAGATAAACCTCCCTCAGAGAGACGAATTGTCTGTCGGAGTCGGAGTCGGAGTCGGAGTCGGAGTCGGAATTGGAGTTGGTGTTCATCAGATGTCTAGTACTACTTATAGTGCTATAGAGATTCCTCAGTTGAAATCTGATCACTTCAGCTTTGTTCCGTTTAGAAAAAGCTTTGATGAGGTAATATATACATATATATATATATATATAATCATAATTCATCTAATAATCTCAACTAAGCAAGTACCATACACACAGAAGTCCTTTTTTTTTTTTTTTTTATACCATAGCTGTTAGTATAATAATTATTTATTTACTTTTCTGTAGTCATATTGCTTGGATTCGAAGCATGACAAACTCCATGGACCTTACTTGATATTACTATAGTCATCTAACTCAAAACCCAGTTTACCCACCTAAAAGTGTCTTGCTAATAACTTGATATCAATTTGGCAACACACACACACACACACATATATATATCATGACCAAATTAGATCAATTTAGAGAGGACAAAAAAAACCCAGGAAAAGCGAAAGAGGAACAGTAGAAAATGGACTGCTTAGCTAAGCTTATTTATATGTGAATACATATAAATATATTTGTATATATAGATATAGCAAAAAATATTGATTGGGGATGTGATGTCCAAATATAAACTATAATTCATTGTCCACATGCATTGCAGGTGGGAATAGGTGATCATGCTTCAACAGTAAGGGAAGCCTCAGGAGGAGGAGGAGGAGGCGAGGATCAGCAGCAGAGGGCACACCATATGGCCCAAGACCATCACCATCAACAACAACAACAACAACAACAACAACTACATCATCACCAGATGGCAACGTCAGCGTTTCACATCAACCGTTCATCTCACCCCATTTCCAACATCATCCCTCCTCCTCCTCTCCATCACACTTCCATCATTCTCGATCAGGACGCATACCACGTCTCCCGTATCATGCTCCCTAACGACAATTTCCAGGTATATATATATATATACACACGCACATATATATAGTTTGAGTCATGTAAGTGTGTGTGTGTGTGTGTGTGTGTGTGTGTGTGTGTGTGTGTGTGTGTGTGTGTGTGTATTGAGTATATAATGATGATTTATTGCCTTTGAATGTTTGCATGCTAACTTGCGAACAAGAAGGTTTTATCTTTCACTTTTTGTTAACCACTAGTTGAGGACATTATCATTAACATTGTATTATTTATTTATTTGTCTATTTTGGATGTATAAATATAAAAATATATAAATGTGTGTGTGTGTGTGTGTGTGTGTGTGCATACATATATATGTAAATTACAGCAACAAGCGCACCAACAGCAACAGGAGCAGCAGCAACAGCATCATAAGCTGGGAGGAAGGTCAGCGTCTGGTTTGGAAGAACTCATAATGGGATGCACTTCAAGTTCTTCCAATATCAAGGAAGTAAGTATTAACTTTAATCCCTGAAACTCTATGAGTTATTACTAATTATTTTCTATTTCTTTCTTGCTTTTTTATTTTTTATTTTTACATTTATAATGTATAAATATGTTTCATTTCTTCATGATATTAATTTATGACTAGCAAGGGAAGGAAAAGGAAAAGGTTGGAGAGATTTTAAAAGGGGGTTCAAAAAAGAAAAACTAACCAATATATTCTTTGTTAGTATTAGTTTAAATTAAAGATAGAAGCTAGCCCATGCAAGACTTTTTTTCCTTTTTCTCTTTTTCTCTTTACATTTTAATATTTGTTTTGGTGGTTTTGAAGTGGTATGTGAATATCAATCCCTCTCCCGCAAAAGAAACAAAAAAAAAAAAAAAAAAAAGGATAAAAATGTGCACCTCTAGCAAAGCTAGACTCGAATATTTTTTTGTCACCTAACCAGAAAGACAACATTGTCGAAGAATTTATTTTAAAGAAAAGGAATTTGGAGAACACAAAAAATATTCGTTTTGCAAGTACACTTTATTACGGCCATTTCCCTTCTTCTTTTTTTTTTTTTTTTTAGATGGTAGACCTAGAGATAGCAGACATTTTTTGCCGAGGTGTTGTTATCAGATACAATAAAATACACACACACACACGATAAAACTAAAGACCATGTGAAACCAGAAGCCCACAATTGAAGACCTAGGTGGTGAAGTATGTAGGATCTATCTCTCTCTCAGTCTCCTTTAAGAAAAAGAGTAATGAAAGTCTTAAATAACAGCTCGTGAGCTCTTAATATTCTTTTGCTTTAGTTTTTTCTTAGTTTTGATACACAATATAACACTAATTAAAAGTCCATAATGAATAGGGGAATTATTACGGTAAGACCTCTCTTAATTCGTACTATCTGCAGAAATTGTAGTTTAGTTATTGGATTAGATTTTCAACTGTTTGATTTATGATTGCAGTTGTTTTGTATTTCTATTGTCAATTTTTAAGATAGACACTCATAAATCAGACATATAAAAAATTAATCCACCAATGGTTAGATAGCAATTCCTACCGATAATACAAAATAAAATATTGTAATGTAAAAAGATCCAAAATAGTTAGGGAAATGGTACCCTCCCTCCCTAGCTTGACATTTAGAGATCAATAGACTATAGTAGTTTTTATGTCCTAGTCTGAAAACTGTGATCAATGTGAAGTTGATTATAATGTCTAATAATTCATAGGTTGAATTTAAGTAAATTTATGATTGTTCTTCTTCTTTTTTTTATTTTTTTTCTTTTTGCTGAATTTATGATTGTTCAAAAGTCAATTAAGATATATATATATATATATGATAGAAGATAAATAGAGATATTATGATTAATACAAGTTAATACATAGAGAAATATGTGGCAGCTTCTTTTCAGCTTGTTGTCTTTTGGTGTACTAAACTAGATTATAAACTTCTTAATTACTGCAGAAATTATTAAACCCTAAACCTTATCTTATAATAATGGGATTTTTTGTGTAATATTATTTCTTAATTTGCAGGAGTCATCTATCACAAACGTCGCTCAAGAGGCAGACTGGATGAAATACTCTTCCTTCTGGCCTGACCCTGACAACCCAGATCATCATGGGTAGGAGTGAAAAAATAATAATTATATTTCAAAAAAAAAACCCAAAAAAAAAAAAAAAGGAAAACCGTCATAGACAACATCATTTTCATCATCATTAGTACTTGAAGCCTCTCTCTCTCCTCTTTCTCTCTCTACCTCAAGTTCTTCTTTTCAAGGCCAAGAAAACCGTCCATACAACAGTTTGCTCTTTTTTCTTTCTTTTTCTCCATGGGGCCTGCCTTGTGGTAAGCTAGCTCTCTGATATACATACACACATATATATATACATGTATATATATATATATGAGTCTCAACTGAAACTAACTGTGCAACAGTCCATGTTGGAAAGGGAAGAGAGAAAGAAACAGAAGGGGAAAAGAGAGAAAAAGAAGAGAAAAAAGAAAGCAAAGAAAAGAAAAGAAAAAAGGCTGCTCTCACTTCTGACAAAATTGAAGGAGAACCAAAGACCCAAAGCAAATTCACACACCCCCATCTCCCTTTGCATGAAAATCATCACCATCATGATTACAGTATCCTATCTTTTATGCCCTATATAATACTTATATTTATATTTATATAATATATAATATATAATTATAAATTCTTATTATTTTATTGTTTTAAGATGTTTGTATAATGTCTCTTTTGTTGTTCTTTACAGAGTAAATATACCAAAGAGTTTGAGCAAATTGCAAGATGTATACTTTCTAAAATTTGCAGTTGTTGTTGACTGTAGTATGAATAGGGCCTTCATATATACGATTATTTCTCTTTATACAAAATGAAAAAGTTTATTGAATTTTTTTCAAATTCTCCATAGGAGAGTTTTTTTGCTTTCTCTATTTTTTCATATTGTCGCAAATACTTCAAGTAATAAAGAGAAATAGATTATTCATACCATTGAATTCTAAAGAAGGTATATTATATAGTTAATAATAGTTTTCTGAGGAAGGTACTATTGAATTACAGTAATGTGTCATACTCTAATATTTAGTAAGTTTTACTATTTTGGCCATTAGATTTACCTTTCAACAATCTAAAGACAAAAGCATAGTATTTCCTGTCGTATAGTATTTTTCATTTCTTCCCTACCCTTTTTTCCCTTCTTAGTAGTCAAATAGTTCTTTAATATAAATTGGTTAACTCCTATTCTTGTTTACAATTGATTTCAAAATGATCGCAAGATAAAGAAAATTTGTCTCCTTATTAATTATGTAGCGTTCCTAAGACGTGCTCCATGTACCGACATATCTATATATTTAAAAATTCCATTTATTTAATTTGTCGATTAAACATGACGACAAGTACTAGTACAACATGTATAATTCCAAAACGAATTGTATATGTGTACGTATATATTAAATATATGTTTCTTCTTGTACAAAATACTTGTTCTCTACATATATCTTTATAACTCTCATTTTTTTTTCTTTTTGAAGAAATCTACATTTCTTTATTTTCTAGACAAATGGGAAGAACTTTCTGGCTCAACTGATCAGAGAGGAGCTCCATTGTAGATTGTGTTACATGCTCTTTATGTTCTCTAACTAAATCAAAAAGGAAATTAGCTTTTGATTGTGTTAAGATCAGAAAAATTAGCGGCATATATATATATATATATATATATATATGTCTTCTAGTTTAGTCGCCCAAAAAAAGCCCTCTTGGCCAATTCTATAAATATATATTTTTTATGCCTTTTAGTACATTACATGTATATATACACATACATTTTTATTAACCATAAAAATAAACAGTGCCACTCTTGATCATGAAAAGTCACAACTGAAGTGCTGCCAAATAGAAGTTAGTAGGTCTTTTTAAAAAAAAAAAAAGATTAAACTTCAAATCACTGCTTTAATCAAGATGATTTTAGGAAATGGCATATTTCGTAATCATTAATAGAAAATTCAGTTGAAAAGGAAACTAGAAAACCACTAAAAAGATGAAGTGGAAGTGATATATATATATACACATATATACGTAGCTTCACCACTTGAGCTAAAATTTATTGTATATGTATATATAAATTTCAGTCAGACTCTTTTGGTTTTATTTTGTTTAGTTGAGAGTTGACAGCCTTATTTATTGCTTTATTCTATTCCAGATTCGAGCTTTATCTTCGGTATTATAGACTAAAGATAAGCTTATCTCCCTCTTTGAGAGAGAGAGAGAGAGAGAGAGAGAGTAACGTGCATGGTATCTTTTTCCCTTCATGGGACGTGCATGAAAAAAAGTAAAAACACACAAAATGGGAAACTCTAGGCAGGTTCATCGTTGTTTCTGAAGGGAATAAAGAGGGGACAGAGAATGAGAGGACAAGAATCAACTTTATGGTTTGAAATGACCAAGATCACCTGCGCTTATCCCCTCACTATATATTTCTCTATAAACACACATATATGTTTGTTTATGTATACACATAAATAGTATAATATTTATATGTGTGTAGTGTGTACGGTCTGTGTGCGAATATCAGCTTTCTTTATATTTTGTATCTCATATATGCACACAACCCCCCCACCCCCCCCCCCCCCCCCCCCCCCCGGCCACACACACACACACACAAATATATCTCTTTCTAGAAGGTGATGTAGTACTGGTAGCTAGGTGTACGTAGGTAAGTAGATGCTTTTTGTTGAAATACTATTGAATCAACTCATGTTTTTCCCACCAAGAAATTCAAAATGAAAGAAAGAGGGAAAAAATATATATATCATAACCAGAAAACGTACTGAGTTTCAGAGAGGAGACTTTAAGAAATGAATTCTCTAAGTTACATTGAAATTAAAAAAATCTCACATGAATGTTGGAGTCAGACTTCGTCTCCTTATTATGTAATAACCAGGTCATGATGACTAGCGAATCAATGAGCAATCAACATCGAATCGTGGTTCATTGACCATTCGACTTGGTTTTTACGATCCGTTTGACTCCATTATCCGATGGTATGATGAACGTTGAACCATGATTCATCAATCATTCGACATGGATTCTATGGTCCCGAATGAGTCGATTAATTATGTCTTTTACTCGACCTATAATTGACGAATGTCAAACCATGATCAATTGATTGTTCATTATGCATTTATTAGCCCAGATGCTATCAAAACTTGGGCCCGACCTAATATCCAATTCTCCATCCTTGTATGAAAAGAGCGAGAGTATCGTACCGTGGTCCATCGACCACTCATATGTGTCCATTGACTACTCGACATGTGTTAGTTCAACTCGACAATTGGCTTTGTTTGATGAACATTGAACGTTGATGTTCGATTGTCCAATGTCTGACTCTCAAGACTCCACATGACGGACTTATAAACTTTAAACAGTGATCCATCGATAACTCAATATTGGTCTCATTGACCTTTTAAAGCCCATAAAATTACTATATGTTTCGATCAGCTCAACATCTGGCTCAACATGACGAAGAATGAATGATGACATTCAATTGCCCGATGCATGCCAATCTATCTATTACAAATGGTGCTCAGTTCATTGTTCAATGCTCATCTTGAGTGAACAATAAACGATGGAAGATCGACTTCCACAACCGCCAAGCCCATAATCAATCGTGGATCACGTTGTTGCCCACGCTTCGAATTATCAAGGTAGTGGGAAACCATCCACTACTACCCTAAAAATCCGAATCTATTACTTTTCCTTTATAAATAGAGAAAAACTCTTCATATTTGAGGATCTTATGGATCTTCCTCCCTTTCTCTTGCTGAAACTCTATCGAATTTTCTCGAGAAACTTTTAACCTTATACTCATACATAGTAAAAACTCTAGACTCAGAGGACGTAGCATGACATTCTTGCAAACCTCTCTAAATTTTAGTGTTACTATATTTTACTATTCTTATTTCATCTTATTACTTATGTTTTCTATGTTATAATTGCTTTATAAATATCATATGCTATGTCCAAAGATCCTAATATTTTATGTATGTTGATTCTCACTGATTTAACTTAAATTTCTTGTAACCATATATTTTTAACATCTACGATGATCATTGGGTGGGTTGGGACAAAAAGGAGAGTATTTTTTTGGTCACCATGATTAGTAATATTGAGGTGTTGGAGAATCCAGACGGTACCTGTTGTGTATAGATGCCTTGGAGAATGGTGTGTATATATATAAATAATAAAAATGGCTAAAAATAATAAACAAAAAAAGGAAGATCCAAGGAGGGTATAATAGGGAGTGGGAGGGGAAGTGTCTCTTTTCACATGTAATAAAAAATAAAAAATATAAATAAATGACATGTCTTGTTCAACCTAAAAAGGTGATATTCAATTCTTTCACTTTATGGGAAGATTTTGGATGCTTTCAAAAGATAGCTAGCTAGGAGAAGTGAAGAGAAGATATTATATATATGTATAGATATAAATAATATATAGTATTAGAGTGTGAGTGTAACTATAGCAGATTTTTTTTTTTTTTTTGGGTGTGTGCAGATTTGGTCCCGTAAAGAAGTTGCAAAAGGAATTGTGGTAATGCGAGGAGGAATATCACAACATGGCCAAACTCACCTTTTTGGGATTCTTCCACAAAAACACACAAGGGTCTCAGGCTTAGCAGCGGACTCTTTTTGTTTAAACTTACCACTCTTACAATACAATAATATGGTCCACTGCTTTTACAACTGTACACGGTTATATATATATATATATATGAATAATATTAGAAAGCATCAATGATATTTAATATCACGTATTAAATGGATCTCATGATATAAAATCTACATATAAAATCTACCCTCTACTAATTGTGACGTTCAATATTAAAATATAGTTAATGCTCTAAAGCATTTGTGTGTGTATTATATATATATATATATATATATATTATTACTCCTTTGATGCCGATTTCATACTAATATATATATATATATATATATATTTGTAGAATGCACCTCAATTAATGTGAAATATGACAAGGCAATTTGTTCATCCTGATTTTCTTGGTGTGGCGAATTGTTCAAGAAAACTACTAGTAATGTCGAATTTAACGATTTACACACAATAGGGATTTTTGTCCAAGAAGTCCATTTTAGTTTTTGTTTTCTTTCTGAAAAATCAATATATATTTTAATTAATTTTTAAATAGTTAATTAATTCTAACTTAAAAATTCTATTCTAAACAGGTGTATCAAATACAAGAGTAATGGTGCATGTGTCCTGTATTTGAATTTCATACATAGTTTACATATATAAATGTATACATAAGCGACTATATAATAGCGATGAAATCCAAGTATGCATGCATAGTGCTGAATATATGCACAACAAATTAAGCCGCGGTACGTATGACTATTTTTTTTTTAATCTTATTTAGGTTAATCTTGTAATTTTAATTAATGGTATCGTATAGTATAGATTATATAGAACTTAAACGGTTAGGTAGAAGTACAAGGATTTGACACATGTCTTATTCTTGTGTCACTTTCTATATCTCCCGAATAAATATCATGCCACATATTCATAATATAACATGTTATTTTAATTTATATAATATAATATTGTCATTTAAATGATATTTTTAATTAACTTATCATGGTATCACTAAAGAGATATGAAAAAAAATAAAAATAAAAATAAAAGGAATAAGAGTCAATACGTTATTAGTAAAGCTCTGTTTTAAACCATTATAAATTTTTTAGAATTTATTTATGATATTGTTTTGATCAAAATTAGCTTTAAAAACTTGAATACAGGGTATCCATAGAAAAATTCGAAGAAATTGCCCCTGAAATTTTCTTGTCTAAGGTCCTTAAATTGCTTGAATAAGTTCACTTTTTGAAAATCTGCAGAATGACATTGTTTTTTTTTTTTTTCCTCTCTCTCTCAAAGACCTATTTGATTTGACAATTCTAGTTTGGACAAATATATATATATATATATATATATATATAACTATTCAATCCCAATCTATTTGCTAAGCAAACACTTGTGCTGAAGCATGTGTCCATTTTCCATTTTTGCCCTGTTCATTGACATATGGGTACGGCCTATTGGTAACCAGATATGAGATTTGGCATTGGCTTTAAAGCGTTGCCCTTCCATGGGAGAGGGTTAAGCAATTATTATAAATAATATATATCCATAATTTCATATCCGATACTTTTATAAAACAACACTTATAATTTTTTTTATATTTTAATAAAACAGCCAATTGATTTTAATACAACATTTTTAATAATACATGTTCTGTACATTAATAATTTTAAATTATATCAGTGGCATAGTCACATGTAAATCAGTGAGGGCATACATCCCCACTCATATTGTGAGAAATTAATTTTTAATTCTAAATATTTTATTAAATTTTAGTTGTACCACCATTTTATCATTTTATAAGAAAAAATTCAACTACACCTCCACTCAAATTTTAGTATGTCAATTTTTATTCTTAAAATTTAAGTAAAATTTAGTTATTCACCTACTTTATAAAAAAATTTTCATTATGTCCACACTCAATTATTAAATATATAGTTATATCCTAATTATTTTATAAAAAAAAATTATCGTTAATTTTCTTGTAAAAAATTTCCTACCTCTCCCACTAAGTAATACCATGTTATCCATATTTTTAAATATAATTATATATAAATCAATAAATTGTAATAAATTTTAAATATAAAGTTATAATTGTTGGATATGTTTTGTTATTGAACATGTTCGGCTGTCAGATAAATGACATTTTCATATATTATATTATATATATATATATATATATAAATAATAACTTGATTGATCATGAAAAGTAAATGGACATTTTAAGTCAAAGTCAAGTTAGAACACAGCATACGCAAGGCTTTGTAGTGATTGGTGGAGGAGGGCCGTGCTACATCTGGTCATGATGGAGATAGGGCCCTTTTTTAAGTTTGGAGAATTAAATGTACCTGATCATATTGCTTGCCCAGTATGATAAGCTTAATTGGTACTTAATACAGACTAGTTTGTCTAATGGATAAAGTTAATTATTTGAAATAACAACTAATTTTCAGAAACGGATGTGCAGTTCTACTGAAATATTATTTGTTATCTCATGAAGATAAGATTGGATAAGAATCCCATAGATAAATAAATGCTAAAATAATCCACCTATAAATATCGCAGGAAAAAACCAAAAAAAAAAAAAAGAATATAGTACGTTCCCTCAGAAGTCTGTCACGTGATGGTGAAAAAAAAAAAAAAAAACAGAGAGATTTTTGGATTTCTTCTAGAGTATGGTACTTTATTACTAGTGCACATTTTTAAATATTTAGATTCATCAAAATTGTATCAAAAGAAATAGCTGTATATAAGGACAGTTTTTCATACAAATCCAATAATTCAAAAAAAGAACCCTATTGATAAAATATGTTTCATATCTTATCGATAAAATCTGTTAAAAACAATAAAAAAAATAAAAAAAAAAAAAAAAAAACTTTATGAGTAGTTATGCACAAAGTGATTTTGTTATAAAGCACACTATTAAAATTCAACATCCATGTTTGGTAGGAGGGAGAAAAAACTGAAAGGAGTGAATGGTAGATCACCTAGGTGAGGGAGATGAGAAATGAATGAGGGGTCTCTTCCTTCATGATATTTGGTATGATAAAAGGAAAGAAAGCAAAAATTATCCATCTTGTTTGATATAGAAATACAAAGAAAATAAAAATTAAGAGATTTTATTTTTAAAATAACTATTTTATATATAACCAATGAGATGGATTAAATCCCTCTAAAAATCTCTCCAATTTTGAAGTTGATTCAAAATTAAGACGTATTGAAAGATCGAGAGTTCCTTTCTTAATTCTTTCTTTCCTTTCTTCTCTCCTACCAAACATACATAAATATCAAAATCTCTCTACCAATCCCTTCATCCCTCTCATTCCTTCCACTTTTCTCATCTACCAAATACACTCTAAATATAGTCACATAGATAGGTGATTGATTATCAAATGAGGGATTACAGAGTGAGGGCTAGTTTCAATGTTCGATTACCACGTAAGCTTGTCCGAAGGCCTAAACTCACATGACGTGTTTGAGGACATTTTATTCCAAACTCTAATAATAGTCAATAATTTAGAGCGCTCTGCAACACTTATATCAAATTCATCAAGTAATTTATCAAAATTAAAAAAATTAAAAAAGATTTTAGAGTTCGACTCATCTTTAGATACTTATTATTGTCACTTTCGAGTAAATCAACATTTTCATGCTTGGAAAGATTCAGCAGTAATCGCAGCCCCTGCTTCTTCCAGAGGAACTCCAGGTTAAAGGAGTTACTCGAATCCGAGCACTAAATACTTCTCGCAAAGTTAAATGGAAAAGAGGAGCTTAAAAAAAATGATTTTTTAGGGAAGGAGAAAAATTGATGCGAGTATTTATGTACAAGCTGAACTGAGAGTATTTCATTCCTCAGCCATCAAAACACTGTTATACACGACCTTCAATTCCGCCGGGTTTTTTCTTTTTTTTTTTTTTTAAACCCCGCTTTCATATACCTTCTCTCTCATAAACACAAAGCTACTGAATGCATCTGAACTTTTTAAAGCTTCCCAGCCTTATTTTCATAATCCTCTTCTGTACAAACAACAAACTCATGGTATTCTTGCTAGCCATGACACGACTCAGCAAGCACGCGGCTCTGGCACAGGCAACCGCCTCGCAACTGTTCCACAACTACCGGATACTTTCAACGAAGCAAAGAGACAGGACAATCTTGCTATCATCGGACTGGCTCTCACCACTTTGGGAACCACCGCAAGTTGCTTGCCAGCGTCCTCAGAAGTGCCGTGATACCCTTCAAGATCTGCTTTTGTAATAGGCATCTCCCGAGGGCGAGTATGTAGCTGTAGCTGGTCGTCTTCTGCTAAACTCTTGCACAGCCTGTATTTTGACAATCGTTGAAGCAAAAAATTAAAGATGGTTCCCAAACTTTTGATGCTAGTTAGAAGATTTTGAGAAAAGCCAACAATTAGTAGCTTTTTGGGTTGGTTATAATACAAACAACGTGACACTTTCATTTTACACGACAAATCTCGGCCCATTAGGCATGGGAACCTATGAAATCCCTGAGTGATAAATAACATGAAAAGACAGAAGCAGCCATTATCTCTAAGTTCTAACGAAGCGCAAAAACATTGAGAAAAAAAATATGATATACCTTCCACTGAGAGGGTGCTAGCAAAACACGAGGCCTTCTCGATCGCACATAATCCAGTGCGGCAGCTGGAGTCATGTTCTTGTACTCCACCTGCAAAATGCAAAACAATCTACATTCGGTAAATGCTAATAGCATTTTACCCAACAAACAATTACCAATAGCAGATCAAACCTTCAATTCAAAGCATAGAATATTACCAAATAGCAAAGAACAATTGTTGTGCTTCTACCACGACCAGCTTTACAGTGCACATAAGTAGTTCTACCACAAGATGCATTCCCTGTCGAATAAACAGATTTAGAAAACAAAGAGTATGGTCAACATCGTAGAGTCTCTAATCACTATGCTAGCATAGTTGAGATAGAATAAATTCTCTTACTGTGAATAAACTCCACAGCTCGGCTAATATCTACATGTGAAGGAGCAAAAAGATAATCTCTTGTAGGAATAACTAGATGGTCAATCCCATGGGCCTGAAACCATCAAATGATACATGAATACACCAAGCATATACAAATATGCAAGACTGGAATGCCTCTCAACTTCTTGTTACAAAAATCATGTAGGAAAAGTTTAATTCTCAAATCCTTTTAAACTTTTTTCTTCTTTTATTTTCATTTGTTGTTTGTTTAGAAAATCACTAAGTTTCTGTTGTCCCACAAAGTTACTTAACCAATGACATAACATATACAGTTATTAAAACCACAAAATCTTAAGACTCGTAACTACACATTTCTTATTGAAACATAAGGCTGCTGATTTCGTCAATTTAAAGATCCATAGTCCACTTCAAGTCACTTGTCCATGGCACCATTTATGCATACATTCAAGCAGCCAAATTTACGACCAAAATAATAAACACTTCATGGGAAGAAAGATTTTACTCCACTAGTTGTAACCAAAAACCAATTTAATCATATAAAGAGAGTTGACGCACAAAATACAAGGATGACGGAACCAATGTTTCATAAGGTTCATTAAGAGTGATAACACCACCAACACCTAGCCGCTTCAATCGTGGAACGTCTTTAGGGAATGGAACTGCACCTAGTAAAAGGAACTGAAAAAGAATATTATCGTTAGAATTAAACACAATAAAATCCAGAAACACTTTGTCAAACATAAATCAAATTGGATAAACAACTACAACACATCCCGTCCAATACAACATCTCTAAAGCACAAGCAGGTATTGAACCGTTAGCAAAGCTAGGACAACTAGTTTCATTTTTTTTTTCCGCATATAATAAGATAAAATATTTAGATTAGAAACCTTTAATGCAATTTTTTAATTAACAGATAAAAGAAATTAACAGGAATCTTAAACTATTTGCCTTCATCTTCTTTCGATTTCCTCAACAACCAAAAATAAAAAATAAAAAATAAATATTGCAACTGGCAGCCTACAGAAATGAAAGTTTAATAACATAAAAACCAGTCCTGAACATTTCTCAGTATTTTGAGCGGGTCTTCATTATCTCAGGTCCCAAACAATTTTCTCGAAATGAAATAAACTTTCAAACTTGACAGCAATTTAAGCATCAACTTTCTCAGCAACCAAACAGACATAAACCAGCCGCTTGATCAGCTGTCAAGAAAACTGGCTACGCAATCAAAGTCAGCTGATTCTCTCCAACCAAAAAAAAAATTAAAAAAATAAAATAAAAGTCAACAATTATCCGATCCATCAAAAGGCCCAAAACCTCACAGAACAGAATCAATCTTTTCCCCTAAAAAAAAAAAACAAAAGGAAAAAAATCAAACCTGGTCAACTTCGTCCCACCATCGGAACTCCGCTTCAATCTTGTTCCGAAGCACATTATAGAGAAGCGTTGGGTAGAAGAGGATCCGAGCGCCGGCGCCGACCAGCGCTCGCTTGGCGTCGACGCTGACAATCTGCGTCGAGTAAACGCCGTCGTTCCCATCAGACTCGACCTCGTCCAGTTCCTCGATCTTCATCAATCCCCCACCAACACCCAACCACAAAGCTCAACCGATAACCCTAAATCCCCAAACTGCAATCGAATTTCAACCATAGTCAACGAAACAAGCACCAAAAAAATCCCCAAAAAAAAAAAAACACGAACCTGAGAAATGGAGGAAGCTTGCTTCAGAGGATGGAATTGAGCTTAATTGAATTACTCACCAAACGGGAGGAGAGAGAGAGGAAACTGATCGGAAGAGAGAGAAGAGTGTGAAAGTCGAAATAAGATGAAATTTGGGGATTGGTTTCTAAATTTTGGGTGAGAGAGAGAGAGAGAAGAGAGAGAGAGACTGGAAAATTCCCATGGGGCTGTGTCTGTGTGTGTGAACACTCTGACGGGAAGGAATCGGATTAATAGTATGCGAATCGTTTTTTCCTTTTTCCTTTTTTATTTTTTTTTTTTTTTTTTTTTTTTTTTGAAGTTTTGATTTATTATTATCTGTGTTGCCCAAACGAAGACGGTAAACAGTTTAGTTTATTAGGAAAAAATAATTAAATTTTTTATTTTAAATTTTAATATTTATTTTTGTATTTGAAATTTTCTTAATAAGTTGCATATAGAAATAATTTTTTTCCTCTAAAAAATATGAAGTAACTTTATACCAAATATATCCTTATTCTTTTTTTTTATTTAAGGATAATTTCATAATTATAGTAAATATTTTCTCAATTTTTAACTTTTGAAAAGTAAACAATATAATAAATTTAATTCTCGAAATAAAGATTCATTGATATATTAGTAAACACTTTTATCTAATTATGAAATTTTATTCATTTTTTCATGAAATTAATTTCTTATTTTTAGAATTCCCGAAAACGTAAACATGCAAGAATCAGAATTCTAGTTGGAGCTTAAACATACATGTGGTTCACATTTTTTTTTAAAGAAAAAATAAATAATAGTTTTTTAAAAAATTTTAAAAACTTTTATTTACTTTAATTATTGGAAAATTTTATAATGGGACACAACTCGCTTATCCTATGAATTGAATAAGTTCTAACGTTCATGTACGACTGGATCAGGTATGAAGCACGTGATAATACATTAAAAAGATAAGAACCGAAGCATACGATTAAAGATATTCTATTGAAATAGGTTTAAGGAAAAAAAAATACATGAATTAAAACTCTTCATGCCTGTAATTCAAAGAGTAGAAGAAACTTATCCTCTCTATTGAACCGCCAACGAGCATGAAGTCGGTGAGCGCCAAGGGGAGTGGAGGAAGAACAAACCATAAATCTCACATTTACAAGCCTTTGGATTTTAATCGAACGGTTCAACTTATTTATCCCATCAATGGGAAAAAAGGAGTAGTCACCCATGATACAAGTCCCCTTAATTATTTTATTGAAAACTGTTATCTATTCTTAAAAATTTAAAAAAAAAAACTATATTTATTCTGATTTTTTTTTGTACGATGTTTTTTTTTTCTTTCGTACCCTACCCAAAAATAGAATTTTCTAATTTAATTTGTAATTAAGGTTTTTTTATTAATAAGATGAATTTAGGGGTGACACCTTTTTACTTTCTCACATTAAAAACACTCCAAAATAATATAAGAGACTCAAATTTTAAGACAAGTATGTGGTAGAGAGGGTCTCTATCAGTAAATCTCTTTTTTAGACCGTTAAGATTTAATCGAACGGTTGAAACATTGTTAGTATTTCATACTTATCATACACCTTACCTCACACTAACCTTTCCACCCAAAGTCTTCTCTGTCATCGGTGATCTTCCTACTACCAGCAACGGATGCCGGTGATCTAACTCCGATGCTGGCGACCCACCCCCGGCCTCAGCCCCGGCTGCCTATGACACCCTCTCTCTCTCTTCCCCTTTCTCTCTCTTCTCCCACGCCCCTCCCCACTGGCCCCAGCCCCAGTCGGCCCCCTACCCAGCCCCACCGCCCCCACCCCTCTCTCTCTCTCTTCCCCTTTCTCTCGCTTCTCTCACGGCCCCCCACCACTGGCCCCAACCCCGACCGCCCCCCACCCCCCTCTCTCTCTTCCCCTTTCTCTCTCTTCCCCTCTCTCCGGGGGGCTAGGGCGAGCTGGGGGGGGAGGAGGGGGGTTGCCGGGCCCGGGGTTGGGTGGGGGGGGCATGGGAGATGAGAGAGAAAGGGGAAGAGAGATAGAAGAGAAGAGAGAGAAATGAGAAGAGAGAGAGAGAGGGAGCAGTTGGGGCTGGGTGGGTGGCCGGCCGGGGGTGGGGCCGCGGGAGAAGAGAGAGAGAGAAAGGGGAAGAGAGAGAGGGGGGGCCGCCGGCGGTGGGGGGACCGGGGGTGGGTCGCCGACATCGGGGTTGGGTCACCAGCGTCAGTCGACGATGATGGGAAGGTCGCCGACGACGGAGAAGACTTTGGATGGGAAGGTTATTGTGAGGTAATGTGCATAATAAGTATGATACAGCAATAATATTTCAACCATTCGATTGAATCTTAACGGCTTAAAAAAAGAATTTACCGGTAGAGACCCTTATCTACCACATACTTTTCCCAAATTTTATATCACTTTCTCAATAAGAATTTAAAAAACGAACCCACGATCATTCCGTCCACCCGCTCCGAGATTACATGAAAGAACCGACCAGACCAAAGGTAGTGACCTGGCGAAGAGGTAATGATGAGGTGGAGTGAGGTCCATTGTCCTTCATAATGGACCCTTCCTTGGCATTGCGTCTCAGTCAAAAGCTGGGTGGTAGTACGTAAAATACAAACAGAAAAAAGTTTCTGCCCCAAATTCGGACACACAGAAAGTTTACGAGAGTACGGGGACGGTTTGACAGCCACGTTTTTATATTTTTTAAAAAATTTCTTTTCTTTTCTTTTCTTTTTTCTTTATTGCGAAAGCATGAGGTAATATATAATTCCTAAATTAACTGAAACCCTTAAATCTTTAAACTCACTCTTTCTGTTGTCCTTCAACGGATTTAGTTTTACAAATTTTTAGCATGTAAAAAAGAATGTGTAACAAGATGTTCATACACGTGAAGCATGTGCAAAATAAGGCCTAAAAAAATATTTATTTTGATATAAAAATGACTTTAAAAAAACTGTAAAGTTATTAATATACCTATTTTGAGTTATAGTTATTAATATACTTCTTAAAAATCATTGCCTTGTTTAACAGATTTTTAGGACTCTGGTCCTGTTGAGGGAATGTAAAAGCCACTAAAAGTTTTTTATCTCCAGTCTTTTACTCCTTTTGAATTTATTTGGTTCTGAAATAATTTGATGTTTCAAACTCGTAAAAAGGATAACTTGGATTAAATATTTTGTTCATGCCAAACTAATAAACTCAAATCAAGTGTTGTATTTGTGATCTGTAAATTCAAATTTCTGTGACAAAAAAATGATGTAGACAAATATTTTGAATTATGAATTTAAAATGCAAATCCATATGTTCACCCACCAATTTCTATCGGCATAAGTAAATAAAAAATGTGTTGCAATTTTCACTATTAACCATATGGAGATTATATAATAGTCAGATCATATAGAGGATTAAATGCAGATCGGAATGATTGTAGGTATAGATCTAACTTTATCAAAAAAGTGCAAAGTTCGAATCCATATTCTCCCAAGTTAAAAAAAAATGCAGATTGGATTTGTAAATAAGTTGTTGACTTGTAGTTTAAGCAAAAATGTGTTGTTTGGATTAAAAATAAAATAAAGAATGTGGTTGTATGTTAGACTACGATATTTCATCATATTAGATTTCATTATAAGATATAGACTGTCGTGAAGCAGTTAGGACCAGTGGAGCACGTGGTAAAAAAATGTTACGATGAGAGAGATTTCATAAAAACTTCTTATTTATTATGCTTTTATGTCCCCACTATCTGCCATTTAACTTTCTATATATAAATGATAATTTTTATGATTTGATTTCCTGTCAAATTGTTAGAGTTTTCTCTAAAAAAATATATGATAGTTACCTCTATAAATTTCAACTTTATAAAATTGAGCTTTTCCTTTTAATCTTTAATTTGCTTGCAATGTTGCACATGATTTCACTCTCTCACTACCCTTTTCTTTGTTTCTTATATTAGAATCTCATTTTCAATAGATAACTCTTCGGAGCCAAACTTTATTTTTGATTTTTTTTTTTAGGGGAATCCTTAATTTTTAATATTATGATATTACAATTTGTCATAATAAATAAAGTAAATTTTGATTTTGATTCCCTTTCAAAAAAAAAAAATTTTTTGATTCTATGTTAAACAATTATCAAATAAGTATTTTAAAAGTAAATTTAAGTCTAAAACCCTCTTGCAAAGTTAATATTATGCTAGTTGAAAAATCCTAGGGACACCAACTTTAATCACACCTGATTACCAAATTAATGGATTGCTTCTATCAATCAAAAGATTCCACGTGAGTTGTACTTGAAAAGTTGGGTTTAGAATTGTATCACTATACTATTTTATGTTAGTTTGTAAATTTTATGTTCATTATTTGTGCCCCCATTAAATTTGAAGTCCGACCCGTCACTAATATAAAATATAATTTTCTCACCCTCTAATTCAAAAAAAAAAAAAAAAAGTTCAAGAGCATACGGTAAGGTAGACAAGGATGGTAATTAGGAATTTTCCCATTGCCCCCATTTCCTAGATAAATAAACCAAATAAGTACGACCTTTAATCAAGATATTCTTTGTCATCACTAAATGGTGAAACACAACATTACAAAGTTGATTTTAGTTTCACATTTGAATAATGTGTAGTAGGGGAGATTATTGCAAGCTTGGTTAATGGTAACGTAAGGAAATGGGCAAGTGAGTTTTGTCCTCAAAGAGAGAGACAAGCGTAGTTGGGCACTTGGTAGTTGGTAGTGATGTTGGCTTTAAGATCACGCCCCACCCCCCCTCTCAACTTTTGAGCATAACCCAATTTTGGAGCCTAATTGGCTAAGATGAATATTTTAAGTGGCAATTGTTGCTATATGTTCCCTATCCCCAAACTCATCTCAACTCCCCTCCCTAGCAACGTGATGGGACTGGTTGGTGGGAATTAAGTCAAGAAACTTTTTACCACCGGCCATATCAAGAATGGTAAATACACTCGAGAGTGACAAAATGTAAGATCTTGACAATTGATTTATTTGGACCTTATTGTAAAAATCTATATGTGAATTCCGTAACAACCAATCACTTGGATTTTGCATTCACGTCTTTTGCTACTCAAATGTTTCTCTTTCTATTTATTGTCCTTATAAAAAGAGATTGTTTGAATTTTTTATTTATTTTTTTTTTTTAGTACGTGAAGTGACTAACTATTCACAACTAGAATGAATCACTTTGTGTAGATTATTAATCTGTTGTTGTAAGTGATCCTTGTTTAGTCTTACCAAAAATTTTAGGTGAGAACAATTGGGAATCTTTGAAATTTTAATTTAGAATCATTTCAAAAGGGTATTTGACTATCAACATTTCAAATGCTTTCTTATATATTTTTTTTTTTTAATTTACAAAATTCCAAATGAAAGGGAATTAAATTTTAGCTATTTAAATGTTTTTTACCAGTATTAAATATTTCCATCCAAAATATTTTCAGCTTTCTTCACCATGCTTACGAAATTTGGTTCGATTTTGTTGTCGATTTCTGTATTAGTTTTGCGAATAGTATTATTTCTGCATGCATAAACGTTCGAGCCATAGAAAAAGAAAAGTAGAGGCCCTAATCAAGAAAAAAAGATGAAAAACTTGTGCACATCTGTACTTTTGTTTTGTATAAATGGTATTGTTATTTTAATAGTTAGATAAATTTTTTAATTATTTAATTTATGATTAAAAAAATTACATGAACACAATGATGGAGCCAAAATTTTTATTAGTGGAGACTAACAACTGAACAAAGATTAATAAAGATAATTTTTAGTGAGACCATGTACTCCTATATTAAATTACACACATATGTATTTTTTAAAAATCACATTAGTTGCCTTTTATGTTTCATGAATGTATGTAGAGAACATTTCGTTAAAAAAATTAAGTACTAACCAAAATAACAATACCTCTTAATAAAATGAAAATACAATTTTCATACCAAATTTCGTTAAAAAAAATAATATTTTATATTTTTTTAATAAAATAATCTTTTTATATTGATCAAACAAAAGTAAGGGGATTAGAAGCATGATAATCTTGTTAGTGCCAAAAAAATATTTAAAAAATTAAAAATAAAAAGTATTTCAAAAATTTTTTTTTAAAGGTGCTCATGTTAGTCACTTCAACATAAAGTTATGCTCCTCCTTTTTTTTTTTTTTTAAGTGGTGGTCTAGAAGACTTCAGCCATGTAACTGCTGAATGACAAAACCAGGTTTGTACGTGGCAAGTTCTTATATTCTTATAGTAATTTACTTTATTAGTTTTTTGCTACATGTTCTCGTATTCTAAATTGGAGAGACCTCATCGCTAAGAAAATGATTCTCTTGGCCTAAAAAATATTCCACAAGTTTTTCCCCTTTTTTTTTTTTTTTTTGTAATTATCTTGATAAGCCGGCTCAAGATTTTCTTTTTTTTCCTTTTTTTTTTTTTTGGTGCCAAAATTTTCTTTTTTCTTTTCTGGACAAGAAAATGATATTTCACAATATTTATATGTTTTTAAATTTACATCATGATTTATCTTTCAATTATTAAAATTAAAAATTCGTACCATAAATATAAAGGTAACGCCTGCAAAAGTTTTTTTTTTTTTTTAAGAAATTGTAGAAATATCATTTTTACAAAATAAAAAAAATTAAATAACATGATTTTAAGACACTTAACGTAAAAAAGAGAAAATATCTATTTACTTAAAAAATAATAGTAAATAAAGTAATTCACGTAGTAATTTTTTTATTAATTTAAAATATTTTTAAATTTACTATTTATTTTATTTATTTATTATATAAGATAATAATGATATCGATAAGATTGATATTCAAATATTTCTTCTAGAATATATTGACGTGATCCCCCTAAATGAGATTGCCACCCCCATAGTATGTTGCTGTCAGAAGTGGAATCCCGTGTTTTTTCTAGAGAATCTCTTAATCATTCTCAAAACAATTGGAAAGAGATTCTTTAACTAAAGTGAATTGTAGGATACCAATCTGGAAGTATTTCTGTCTCTCAAATTTCTCAGCACACTAATAAAGTTTCTTCTACATCAATAAAACATTAGGATTGGATTTTGACCCAACACAGTTTCTGGATCAGAAACCTTCTCTGGAGGCCCACAATCTGGCCTACTAAACAATTCTGCAAGGCCCATGGTCTTCTATAGTCCTTTCACTTCCAAGTTCTCCCTTCTTCACAACAGACTAGACTAATCCACAAAAAAACAATCTCTATCAATTATCAGAAAACAGCTAAGCTGTGATGAAGTCAGTGTAAAATTTTCATTAGATTATATCTGTAATAACGTTATCTCTAGTGTTTTGATTACGGCCTTTTCCATTCAAGTAGGGAAAAAAAAAAAATTTTCCAAGATTGGTTAGTGGGAGGAGAAGAGTAGAATGGGATGGTTTGTTTGATTTCTATAGTTTAATTATGACCTCATTAGCATCCGGGAATTGCTGAGTGGTATTATACCAACAAAGTTAAATGTTACCAAATCCTAATGTTTCACCAAAGGATTCAAAATTCATTATTCATTAAGTTAACATTTCACACTTAAACTGCCCAAAAGAAGAATGGATGATACCAAGAACTTTCCTTTTTTTCACCCCCAATTTCTTTGGAAAGTGGTGGTGGGAAATATCCTGAAAATGCTGCCACACGTATATTAATGTATATAATGTTTCGTCAAATCATGGTTGGATTAGTTTTCCTTTTCTCCTAATCATATCGTGTAAACAATTTATCAAAAGTTAGATGATAGACAAATCAATATGGACCGTTGAAATTTAAACAGGTAGAATCCAACAATAAAAAATTTATTTCGAGATCATTTCTTTCTTTAGTGTCATTTAATACACAAAATCCGTATGACACGACCCGTCATCTTGGGTGATGGAAGATCTAAAAGCACGCAATTTTGATAGGGTGGTTTTAAAAGAAGTGGGAAGCATCATTAATGCCAACCCATGATACAGCAAAAGAATTCATGGACCATATTTAGAGATGGTTCTACCTTCAACTAACTAACTTATCATCACATAAGATCATGACCACACTAACCAGCTTACAGATCGTGCTTGCCCTAAGTGCGCATATTGAGCTCAAAAATTGAAGAATAAATAGGACTACTTTCTTTGCTTTTTCAATACCATATAACAGCCGCAGCTAGATCGTAAGATTTCTCATTGTACCAACTCAAGTACCATGTCAACAGTAAGGTTTCGATTTCTTTTCTTTCTTTTTTTTTTCAAATAAAAAAATGATCAGTGGTATCCTCACATCTCTGTCTATCGTCTATCTCCTATTTGAGAATCTAGTGTAGTCATAGATGGAAGAGTATTAGGACCTGACAAAATCTCCTATTAGGTTCACTTATAGTTATCTAGTCCAACACAAGCCTATATTTCCCCCAAATAATATCACTTTTAAAGCATTTAAATCATTGTACGACTTTCATCTATGATAATAGTAGGGTACAGATCAACGAGCGGAATGTTACCATCATCAATCAAAATATTGCCAGGTTCAAAAGAGTGACTTCTCCTCTGCATAAGTTCTAAAACAAAAAATAAAAAATAAAAATTCTTGAGCTTGATTGTCTTTCCAATTAATTTTGACATTTCATTTAGTTATTACTTAAGCATTTATAATATTTAGTTCTTATTCTCTACAAAATTTTTCAACACATAATACAAAAAGATGATTTACAGCTTGAAAAAGCGTCTTACTCAATTGGTGTTACTTGACACATTTCTCTTCCATTTCTCTCTCACGATGCCTTGCCTTCAAAAGGGTATTTGATATATTCTCTTTCTAGGTGAAGTCATAATCAAATTTAACCTTTTTCTAACTTTCATATTCCTTTATTTTGGTGGGGTATCGCAAGGCAAAAAGGTGAAATGAAATTGAATTTGTTGTGGCCAAACCTTTAAATATATATATATATATATATATATGTATATATATATTGCACCTACCAAGTGAAAATTATCAGTCGTGGAGTGGCAATAGAATTGGAATGAAGGAATCTAATGGTTGACCAGATTCTCTAATTTGCCCAAGTGAGGCTATTGGCCATGGAAGCTAGCTGCCCTTCATTAGAGATATCAAAGGAATTGCATGCGCTTGCTTTTATGCTCAAAAATACCACATCAATGACGAGGCTTTTCCTTTTCTAATCATAAGTAGTTGTGTAGTCTATACTCCCATGATCTTGTGGGATTGGGGAATATAGCATGTCACTTTATACCTCTAGTAATAGAGTAAAATCTTTTTCGTAAAAATAGTAGAGAATCTTAGCAAGTGAGTTGTGTTTTGGATCAATTGGCATAGAATTTGGTAACAAATGAGTTTGATTTGGATAAGTACGTCCAACGATTTTATTCAGATTCGAGCATTTTGCCAAAAAAAAAAAAAAAAGATGTAACTATAGTGTTTTAATTAAAAAAAATGTAAAAAAATAATAAAAATAATACACATATGACAATACATATGTAATTTTAGCCTATGTTTAGTAAGAAGAAAAGAAAACGAGAGGGGAAAAAAATGAAAGTGAAAGAAAATAAGAAAGAGAGAGAGAGAGAGAGATGATTTTTATCATTTATATTTTTGATATCATAAAGAGGAACGAAGTTAAAATTGTAATCGAAAGTAGAAGGAGAGAAGAGATATTATTTATGCAATTACTATTTCACCCGTAATTTCTTTTCTAATAAACAGAAGCATAGTTCAATAATTTTGTTAACTTCACCTTTTTTTTTTTTTTTTTTTTCCTTCTGAGGGAAAGCTTGGATGTTGTTACTCGGCTAAATCAGCCATAAAATATCAGACCCCAAAAAAAAAAAAAAAAAAAAGGGCTAAAACATCAGCGCCGACAAAATTAACAAAAGAGCTCAAATTATAAAAAGCCAACTTGTGAGCCTTTGATTCCCCGAACGAGGGACGTGACCACAAATTCCACTAGCTTAACGCACAGCTGATTTGAAGACGAAAAACATCATCTATCACTCCGTATTTACTTCACCTTTTAGTAAAGTTTTCTCTCTAATTCGTAATATTTTTAATTCTTTCTATTTTACTTTCCCTTCCAAAATCACTCCAACCAAACACCATAATTTTTTTTTTTTTTTTTTTATTTTCCATCCAAATCTTCCTTCTTCGACTTTTCATCCCTACCAAACATAGCATTTAAGCTAGTCAGAATTAATTAATTAATAATAAACTTACTAAAACTAAACAAACTGAGCCTTAAATTGTAACATGAGAATTTATTTTGTTTAAAACACTTTTGGTGAAAGCTAATATTGTCCCCCCTTTCCAGAATAAAAATATTGTCCCCACTGTGGGGGTGCGGTAAATAATTAATATTTACACAGAGACAGTAAAAAAGGGTTGTCTATTGGTGAATGATAAATGGCAATAAAGTCAGGTCTCCAGAAGTTTTTCATTGGCCAAAGCCAGCTGGTGCTTAGTGTGGCAAGCTTCTTCTCATTAATGTGAAGTTAAGTTTGAAATTTTGTCTGCTGCATCAAACTTAACCTCTTTGGAATGAATTTCAGTTTAAATCTAATTCATTTTTTGTTTGTATTTATCTGAGAAAAATCATCATTAGCGTGGTTTGTTTAGTTGGCATTTGAAAGAGGTAAACACCATTAATTACCAGGGAAAAAAACTTCTTCCATCACATCAAAATAAGAAAGCAAGTGAAATTAACAGTTTTTTAAGCCAACATCTATTGTTCTGAATATTTTATTTTATTAATTATGTTTTTAATAATATAATAATATATAATCTGAATTTAAGAATTTAGTTATATAAAAAATATTAAAAATTATAATTTTTTGAACAAATTAGGGAGGAAAAAAAAAAGATAGAAGGACAATTATGACAAAAAAAAAAAAAAAGATATTGAGGCTGAACCTTCAGACCAAAAGAAGGTGAACATAAAAGAAAGTGGATATTAAAAGGTAATGTTGCTCTGCAGATTAAGAGCCATAATTTATTTTGAAAATTATTTTTAGAGAACATGGTAAGAAAATCAAGGGTGGGTTATTTTTACAAATGACTTTGAATTATACATCATAATTTATATTGGGTCATGACTTTTATATTATTTTTATCTATTAATATTCTAGAAAAATAATAGAAATTGAATATCACATGAGTTTTATTTAGTTATAATTTTATTTTTAATTAAAGCTCAAATGATATGAATATGTTGAATTTTTATATAATTTTTAAAAGAATATCGACGGGAATCATTTGTGTAATAATAGAAAATTTTTAAGTAATGTGAAATGTGAAACTAAAACTCGGATGTCAATATAAATTTGAGTGTATAATTCAAGGACTATTTGTAAATGAAAATATCCCTATTTTTTTAATTAAAAAACTAATCCCCTATTAGTCATTGGTGCATTCTCAATCTTCATATGATTGTTCAGCAACGGTAAGGGTTTTTTTTTTTTTTGGGTAGTGCTTTTCAGAATTCTTCCTCACACAGTCAAACTAGTTCAAAATTTCTATTTCCACTAAACGTTCTATTTATTTTGGGATTTGACCATCAAAGTAAAATATTCAAGTTTCTTAATTATTGTAATAATAATAAGATTCAAGAAAGAACGTGAAACGTGCAAGCCATGAACTTCTTACTAGGATATGTTTATTAATTGTTTACTTCTCTAATAATTAAACTACACCAAAGTTATGTAATAAGAATTAAAAGGATTATCAAAATGTGACACATGCCCATGGCGTGATATAATGATAATCTAAGAGTTGAAAAAGCAAGATAGACAAGTGTTTTTTTTTTTTTTTTTTAAGTATTCCTCTTTCAACATATATCTATTTTTTTATTAGTTTAATGATTTCGAGCTCATGAACATGATCTTCATTTCTTGACCAGCGTGACCTTTATTTTTTCATCATCACTCACAAGTCAACAAGTGTACTGTTCAACTAATAATAATTATAGAAAATGAAAAATCTATCCACAGCTTAAAACATAAATAAATAAAGATAAAATGGTAAGAAAAGAAAGAAAAAAAAGTTATATCTAAACTGTCCACTTTCATCAATTTTTATTTAATTTATTATATTTATGTTAATAAGGTATGATTAATGGTTAGAAAAATATATCATATTAATAAAAAAAACTATTGTTTTAATTATCGGATCAAATTTTTAAATAATATGATTAATAAGAATTTATTTTAAAAACTTTATACTATACGATACAAAATTACTCTCATTTAAAAGACACTATGAGGAATTAATTCAATAACTAAAAATTACAGTTGCTTCGGAATTATTAAAGATAAACAAATGCACTTTTTAAGTTTTAAAAATCTAAAATCTACCTAACCAAATCCTCCAATTCTCATTTGCTAAGCTCGTCACAGCAGGATTAGTAAAAATAATTGTTTTTTTTTTTAAATAAAAATAAAGAAACTTTAAATGACCAGACCAAACACAGTGACCAGCCTCTCTCACACCCCAAAAACCAAAAACGAACCCCACCATTTTCCATCATTAATGCTGCTGCTTCTTCTGCAGCCTCACTCGAAACAGAGCCAACCAATCTCTTCCTCTTCCCAACAAAACACATCGAAAAAAAAAAAAAATGGAGAAGAAGAAGATCAAGTCCTGGCTTCTACTTCTACTTCTCCCTCTCCCTCTCCTCTTCCTCACACACACACTAGCTTTCAGTGTAGGCGGCGGCGTCGGCGTGGGCATCGGCATTGGCGTCACCGGCGGCCCCGGAGGCGGCGCCGGCGGTGGCATTTGGGTTGGCGGCGGCGGCGGAGGAGGAGGAGGATCTAGTAATAATGGGCAAGTGCCAAATGGGTCATCGTCATCCTCGTCGACGCTAGAGAGCGCTTACACTGCTCTGCAGGCGTGGAAATCCGCCATAACTGAAGACCCATCAGGGGTTCTGAAGACGTGGGTCGGCTCCGACGTCTGCTCCTACAGTGGCGTCTTCTGCGCCGACCCCCAGGCCCAAGTGGGGTCCCCACCGAACCCCGTCGTCGCCGGAATAGATCTCAACCATGCCTACCTCAAAGGAACTCTCGTCAGAGAACTCTGTCTCCTCACCGACATCTCTCTCCTCCACCTCAACTCCAACAGCTTCTCCGGCATCGTCCCCGACTCCTTCTCAGACCTCACTTCCCTCCTTGAGCTCGACCTCAGCAACAACCAGTTCTCCGGCCCTTTTCCCAACGTAGTTCTCGAAATCCCTAATCTCATTTACCTGGACCTGAGATTCAACAGGTTTTCCGGTCCCATTCCCGACGAACTCTTCGTCAAAAGACTCGACGCCATCTTTATTAATGACAACCAGTTCGAAGGCGAACTTCCGCAGAGCTTGGGGAACTCGCAGGCGTCTGTGATCAACTTGGCCAACAACAAGTTCAGAGGTGACATTCCGTTCAGTTTCGGGTTCACGGGAGGAGGGATTAGATTGAAAGAAATTTTGTTCCTTAACAACCAGCTGACGGGCTGTATTCCCGAGGGAGTTGGGATTTTTACAGACATTCAGGTTTTGGATTTGAGCTCGAATTCTCTGATGGGTCATATTCCGGACACGATTTCTTGTCTGCAGGAGATTAAGGTTCTCAACCTGGCCCACAACAAGCTGTCCGGGATTTTACCGGACCTGGTTTGTGACCTGAAGAGCTTGCTGAATCTGAGTGTTGCTTACAATTTCTTCTCTGGGTTTAGCCAGGAATGTAGCAAGCTGTACTCTAGGAACGTGGGATTTGATTTCTCACTGAATTGCATTCCCGGGAAGGTTATGCAGAGGCCTCAACCCGATTGTTCGATAATTCCCGGAGGCGGCTTGAATTGTCTCCGGATTCCGGCCTCCGGGCCGCTTGTTTGTGGCACTGTGTCAGTAGGCCTTGGCCTAGACAAGTTTCTTCATCTCACCATCTCCATGAGAAAAATAAAAATAAATAAATAAATAACAACAGGTGGGTGAATTGGTTGTGGTGTTGATTATTGTCAATTATGATTTACACCTACAATCCCAAGTGATTTCTTTGTGCAATCAATTTGAAGAAATTAAAGTATCGAAGAAAGTTCTTGTATTTTTTTTTTTCCTGGGTAGAATTTAGGTGAAATTTTTGAATCAAATTATTGACTACTAAAATATGTTGTAACTTTTTTTTTTTTTTTTGGGGTATAAGAAGAATATGGGTTTTAGCGCTTGTGTCATGTGACTATCGAGTGTCATGTGTCGACCCGATCCTGAGTTGTATAATATTAGAATATATGGACCTATCTTTTCCTTGCAACAATATAATTATTGTTATCGGTTTTGTCTGCTTCTATCACGGGATGTCCCATAAATCTTTGTTCTTAAGCTATGACGAAAGACGAATGGCTTAGAAATTGTAATCTGTCCTCCATTTGAAACCCAGTCTTAATTTTTCTTAACGGGAAACATAACCTTTTAGAATAGATAAACCTTAAGATTTTTTGCCAAGAATAGATTTTTCTGTTATATTCCAGTAATAGAAAGTAGCGACCAACTCCAATTACAATTTTTTTTTTTTTTTATCTTATCATGAATATGATTTTTTTTTTTTTTGTTAATATGATAAATTTACACGTATCAAAATCACGTGAAATTTATCAACATGAAAAACTGCTTTGTCTTGAAAAACTGTTTTTCCATGACATGTTTGGTTTTCCTTCTTTTATAGCTGGCATGGTCAATTTGTGCGTACCTGTGCCAGAATACAATATCACCGTTTTTTCACGTCCTTGACGCAAAGATTAATCCGAATAACAAGCTCTACTAAAGTGACTTGGCCGTGAAATTTTCAAAAGAATCACGGCCAGCAATCATATTACAGCAACGTAGAATGTCGTTGGTTTTCTGCTCAAGCAATATAGTACATCGGATTCGGAAGCTTGAAGGATCGATATGCTACCGCAAAACCCATCAAGTCGCTCCATTGATCTCCTGAGCTCCCATGAATGGTATAGCCTTCGTTTATTAAATCCGATCGCTTCTCCGATTTGTAGACAATGGCCGGTTTGTGTTCATCCGAAGGTCCCCTATATATATTAGAAGCTCAAAAAAATCAGTCATGCCATAAAAAAATAAATCACATCATGTTGTTTTGATATTATTACTTGTATTATCTTATGTACCTTAAAAACAGCCTCTCCCAATTATCAAAGCCTGAATAGAGAAGATTTTTCACTGTAACGTTCCTTTGATATTCACTCCGGCCAGTTAAAAGAAAAATCTTGAACCCCAACTGTTGTAGTTCCTTGTACAAGCTTAAACTTGCTGGCAGAGCGGGCGCCTCAGCCAAATCCACCCATTCATCAAAAGAGCTTTCGTTGAAGATCTCCGATCTATTTAGAAAAGAAGATAGGTTTAGCAACTTTGATATCACAAATTTAGTCAAAAAGATCTGTATGATCAAAACAGATACTGCGTACAAAATGTAATGTTAAAGGAATATCAAAACAAACCAAAAGTTTACAGAGTAAGGAAAAACTGAACGATTTTAAATTAAACCCGAAATTTGCATTGTGTAGCTCTTTAATTATTGGAACATGATTTGCAATCAAAACCACTAAAATGGTGAAAGCAATACAACCTGGATGCAAAACGAGTTCACGTAATTTTTTGGTCAAGAACTAAAATTATGGTCTTTCTGCTTAATGAAAAATGGGATTAGCGGTGTCTTCATGGTTCCACCCAACGTCATTCAGAATCTACTAAGATCATAAGTAGAACAAAAAAGAGACCGGTCCACGTTCTCATCAACAATCCTCAGAGGACTAAAGTAAACATTCCAATCAACTCCCATTAGTTTTACATGTGCTTAGAACATGCATGTTAGAAGTCTATGACGTACACTATCAAAGTCCATGAAACAACCAACCAAAGTTTTCTAGTGTGAAAATGCACATAAATTGTACTCATAAGAGAATCTAGTTGGAACTAAAAAGAACATCCGATTAAGATCCCATTTCCCCAAGTGGTAATTCTAGGATTTCAAGCAACCAACATCTTACATCCATAATGCACAGAGAAACTTCACTAAAGGAAGAAACTATTTAGTTATATCATTCCTCATCAATCCCAACTTCATTTAACCACAAACAGGAGCGGAGCCACCCATGCACCAAACGCATGCTTTTATCTTTTAATGTGCACTCCTATTAAAGTAATTAAAACAATAGGCTAGCTCTGCGCTTACAAAGAACCTATTTTGACAACTTAGCAAAGTTCTATTGTCTAAACTTTATTGCTAGCATAGCTTGCTTACAACGTTAAAAAGGAAAAGAAAACATAAAAAGCAAAAAAAAAAAAAAAAAAAAAAGGAGCAAACATTTTTAAAAAAAAGAAAAAAAAAAGTAATTTTTAAAAAAAGAAAAAAAGAAAAAAAAGAGTAATCTTGAACGCACCCAATAATTGTTAATAATTCTAAAAATCATCAATGAGTGCGACGTTCCGAATTTCAATCGCGTCAAGCTTGAATTGGCCCGTTCAATCGCCAATGGCGATTCAATCACATGACCAGACAACAAATTCGAAAAACGACAAAATACTTTTTCTAATCAGCAAATAATTTATCAATTCGATAACGAAATTCAACGGCTAGAAATCGATCTCGAGCTTACCCGAAGCCGTGAGCTTCATAATAGGGCAAATTGGAGAGCAGAGTCTCGTCAATGTCGAACACCCAGGCGTCCTTCCCGTCGTCGTTCATCCGCACGGACGTGGCGAAGGTAATCGAGTCACCGGCGACGAAATCCGAATCGGAGCGATAGCGATCGCCGGTGGCGTAGTTCTCCACGTAATTTTTGCACCTCTGGGGGATCGTGGACCAGAATCCGGCGTCGTTGGTCTCGACGGAAAATCTCCAGCTGTCGCAGTAGAGAGAGTCCTCGTCGGAGACGCGGTGGTTTCTCGGCGAGATTTGGATGATGCTTTGGGGGAAGACCTGGCCGAGGAAGAGGAGGGGGAGGATTGCGAGGACGGAGAATCGGTCGGAGGCTGCCATTGGGGGGAAAACCGAGACGGTCTCCCCCGACGGAGGAGAAGAGAAGAGCTTTTTCCCGGGTTTCGAGAAAGAGAAAGAGGCGGATAGAGAGAGAGAGAGAGAGAGGAGAGAGAGCGAGACACGGAGGAGAAAGTTTGGACCTTTGGCGTGTGTCTAGTTTGTGTGTAAACGATGTCTCTGACGATGAGAATAAACGACGGCGTTTTATACATTTTTCTGTGATTTATTTTTTGCTAATAACTTAACTCAGTTATGTATAATCTTTAAAAAAAAAAAAAAATTAAAATCAGCTATGGAGTTGGATTCCTAAAATTATGATGCAATATTATTCGTATGCCCTTTTATTTGGCATCCCGACATAGTAAATTTTAATATAATATTTCTTAGTAACATTTATTTTTTAAATTAATAATTATTATAATTAAAAATATAATCTAATAATAATATCATATCTGATTTTATTTAAAACTATTAAGACTATAGAGTTAATCATTGTTTTTTTAGGACAGCAAGTGTTAAATACACATAATTAATTTAAATATAAAAATAAATCAACTAATTGCTGTTTTTATTTTAAAAAAAAAAATGTTACAACTAGAGAAGAGGGTGTTATATCACATAATCTCGAAAAAAAAAAAAGAAATCATACTATTAGTTAATTTATATGATATAAGTATATAATTAGTTTGAGACAGAGAAATTGGACAGGTATTCCAAGTATGTATTAGGAATACGACGATTGGCTTATCTTGACTTTTGACTCTGTTCTCATTCATCCGACGGCTGGGAGTGCTTGGGACTGTTGGAGGAGAGAGAGAGAGAGAGAGGGTTGCCTTTTGCATTTTGGCAAAGAAATACGAATTTTATTAAATTGCGAATGTAAACCAATATTAGGGGGAAGTTCATTACATGCTTTGATCACCGGGTCTTTAATCTTATCAATTCCCATGATACAAATTTAATGGAAATGCTAGAATTTATTGTGTTTCTAAAAAAAAAAAATCCAAAGACTATGGATTGGATTTGAATGTTTATTTTGTTGGATGTGAATTCTAAAAATTTAATAAAACATATTCAATCGGATATAATATGAATATTTTAGAATAGATGCTGGTTTTTTCTAGTCGTGCTTGTCTTGTTGATTGTTTCATGATATTTGTTTACGCGTATATTTTTTCATAGCTTTTAATTGTTTAATTTTGAGAAGGGTTGTGTTGCATGAACAAAAATTTTCTACCTCATTTATTATGTCAGATGATTTTGTTTTATGTTATATGATGAATAGATGAAGATCAGATTAAATTGATATCTTGAAAATGCGATTTGTCATTTTGAGTAAAGTTTTATCAAACTTAATAGGTTTTAAGAACTTATGAAAATAAGAGGACAATCAATTCATCCAATCAAAAACATTAGTTAGATTAGATAGTAGCAATACATTGGGTTGAACTTGCTGGATATGAAAGTTTTTTTTTTCATAATTAAATTGGTTGATAGATGCTAACGAAAAAAGTTTATTTCGAAAAAAATACCCCCTAACCACAACAAATAGATAATGAACTTCACTTTATGAGTACCATGTAAGACATAATATTGGTAAGACACGTTCTTTTATATATGTACTGCGTTAGACATATTGGTGTACCATAACATTGAAATCAAACCAATTCTCTTGCTTTTTTTTTTTTTTTTTTTTTAATTCTAAATTTTCCAATTCATCCGATCCAATAAATATTAGATATTCAAATAGAGAGTCCTAGTAAAGAGTAGATGAAAGAAGGCCTCCGATATGGAGACGGAGTATGAAGACATCGGTTGAAACGCTTATCTTCCAGACTTAGGGGGTGTTTAGTGTTTGAGTTTAAGTTAAGATTTTTAAGTTTTAATAGTAATTTTTGTAGACTTTTTCAGAAAAGATAAAAAAAACTTTTTTAGAAAAAAATAAAAATTGAGTTGAAAAATTTGAGTTCAAGCTCACCCTCAGTTAAAATAATCTGGGACTATTGCACGTTAAATAGACTAATGTAAGATCACATATCTAATAATTTACTCACAACCTTATACTTTCCCTTCAACATTTACACACCTACAGGAAATAGCACGCAGAGCATAAATACATGCATATACTTGAAACCTTTAAAGTCCAAATATCACAAAGTCAAAGGAACCTGAAAGGAAAATAGGGGAAGATGAACGTTAAAACACCATTAAAAATACGTATAAATGAATTATATAGAGAATGAAAAAAGGAATTGTTACAAAATTTAAAGAACTAATTCATATTTCCCAGTCTGTACAATTGGATATTGTAAGCTTTCGACTTGTTCATAATAAAATAAAATAAAATAAAATAAATAAAATAAAAAATAAAACTGCTCTAGTTGCAGAATCAAAAACCAGGAAGCCACTCTCACTCTCTCCAATACCCAAAACCCAGAACAGAGGCCACACTTCGTCAGAGTAGTGTACTCCCATATAAGGAGACAAAAATCTGCTCAAAAAGAATCATAACAAGAGAAAAAGAACAAAAGAATACAAATATATATGTATTTATGTATAGTTATATATATATATATATATATATTCCTACGCTCAAACCAATAATTTGGCTATCACAGCAAGAGGGGAGATCAGATCAAATAAGAACTCAACAAAAAATTAAATCTGCTCAACTAAGAGAAGAAATCATGTTCGTCATGACAAAGCTCTTTCCTGAGCTTATGAGAGAACAAACGACAAGCGTCCATGCTCAGATCAATGGCGGCCGAGAGCGCTATGAACAGAGCAGCATCAGCCATGCAAGTCACGTGCTGGACTCCGACCTGAACGACGGGCTTGCTCACTTTGCCCTCGCCTTCCACGGTGGAGCCCATGACGAACCCTTTAACGTGCGACCTCGTACTACCGGAGTTCACGATGCAGAATTGGCCGCCTTTTTTCACGCTCATGGTGGCCTCGGCGATGGGGATGTTGCCTGTGGGGCCGCCGCGGAGGCGGTTCGTGTGATCGGGGATGACTAGTTCGAACTTGTAGCCGAGGCCGTCCACGGGGCCGCGTTCGCGCCAGGCCTCGAGGCGTCCCCAGGGCTTCCAGCTGCTGAGGGAGAAGCCGTGGGGCCGGAGTATGAGCCACGCCCCGGGGTTGGACCGCGACACGCGGTCCGACCCCGGGGACGGCACGAAGGGTGTGATCATCGACGCCGCCGCCACCGGAGAACCCGACAGGTCGTGAATTGTCACCATCCAGCATTTTCTTTCCCTCCCGGACTTCTCCCGCTCGCCTGAGAAGGTCCTCATCCACCCTCTGTTGTTGCTGCTGCTGCTGCTATTGAGGGTGTAATCTGATGGCAATGATCTGTAATTTTTTTTTTTTCAATAATTTATTTTAGCCAATATGAGAATCCTCATAAATGATTTGTTGGTTATGTAAATAAAAAATAATGGATTATTCTCAATTATGCATAGTTAATTTTAGGATTATTTTCAATTTTTTCTTCGGAACTTAAACTCTAATTTTATCTTTTGAATTTTGAGTTTAACTTAAATTTATCTGTTCTATCATAATTTCAATTAAGAATATATTTAAAAAATCAAAAAATTAGTTTGGTTAAGCTCATTCTGTGCTAAAGATAAATGGGAAAAAAAATGACTGCTTTAACACCACTTTTGTTTTTTTTTAATTAGAATTTTAGTTAAAAACAAATGAGAAAAAAGTGAGTTAATTGTAGCTAGGAGGTTTTTTCTATTTGCTTTTTGTAAAAATTCAAAAAGAATTGGCCTAACAACATTAATTTTTCATTTTTCTATATGTTTTTAATTAAAATCCCGATAGAAGAGATGAAGTGGGGTTAAATTCAAAGTCTAAGGGGAGAAGTATGAGTTTCTAAAATTTAGAAGACAAAAGAGAAATGATCATAAAATTTAGGGCTATTGATGAAAATAATCTAAAATTAATTATTAATTAATGTAATTAATTAGTTATGTCAAACAATGGGAGTTATCTTTGCACATGGGAAGGGATTCTAAATTGTGATCTATCTTTGACAATTTATAGAGATTTGACCAACATATAACATTGTTATGCTATGTTTTTTTTTTTTTTTTTTTTTGGGTTTAATTAAGAATTGTGTTTGTTGGGCTCATTCATGATGGACATATGGACAGAGTGTTTTTAATATATATATATATATATATATATATATATTCAAATAATGGGTCCGATATATTAAGTGCACGACATTTGCATTTAAGAATAAAAAAAGAAATGTGGGGTGCAAACAAATTAGAAATCGACAGATACGAATCATAAGCGTCAATTAAACGTAATTATAAGATAGCACAAATCCTATCTAGATAATATTAGTTTCACCGACCAAAGAAACTCTTAACTATTTTTTATATGCATATAAGAAATTAATAATCGAAATGTTATATCAATTATAGTAATTAAAGTCAGAGAAAAAAAAATTAAAGTGGTCAGAAGGTCTAAAATACAGATGAAATTTTAGTGGTCCGCCTGAATATTTTGCTGTCAAGTGATAACACTAAATATGGGACAATGATATGCATATACATATAGATACATGATATACATAGAGATATACATATGCATGCCCTATGGATAGGGATTCATCAACTGCTGAATAAATAAAATTAAAGCAAAAATAGAAGGCAAAAAATAACTATCATAAGTAAAAGCTAGCTCTTTCCTTTAATAGATACGTGACCTGACAAAAGTTAACCAAGCTACAACACATGAAAAATGCAAACTTGCATGAAGGAAACGTAAAAATTGAATCAAGATTTATAAGTTATAACAGCCCAACTTGGCATGTGGATTGCTTGTCACGGCCAGCTAAGGAAATATTGACAACCCCTTTGCGTGGTCCACACCCAAAAAAAATATCAATTATATAAGAAAAACAAATTAATTTGGAAAAAAAAAATGTTTTTTTTGTTGATCAAATTACCAAAAAAATATACAATTATATAAATTATTTTACTTTTTTTTTTTTTGGTGATGTGATGCTAAAAAAATAACTCAAAATGCAACCAGAACAACAAATTAATTTGGTTTTTTTTTTTATGTAAAATACCAAAAAAAAAAAAAAAAATCTTTAGCTATTATGCCCTTTTTTTTTGTACGTAATGCTTTTTCAAAAATTATATATATATAAGTAAAATTATATCAATCTCATGCATCCTCATGGATTAAAAGGTAATAATGGATAGTATTTTTTTTTTTCTTATGCTTTTTCAAATATTATATATATATGTAAAACTATATCAATCTCATGCATCCTCATGGATTTAAAAGGTAATAAAGTATACCATTTTTATTTTATTTTTTAATCTAAAGTGGAATTAAAACTTCAGATTCTATAGCGAAATTAGAAATGAAATTACAAGTAATCACAAATTATGCTTACAACTAAGATAGAGTAATTTTTTCATACCCACCAAAACCGAAGTATGTGAAAAACGATACTGTTGTCCACCAACTCAAAGCAAGTTAACTTTACATTTTAAGAGTAAAATATAAACATCAAAACTTTATGGTAACGTAAAATGTAAACATTAAACTTATTTGTCAAAAATAAAAAAAATTAAAAATATTTAGACAAATAGAACTCACCGGGATCTTGAGTTCCTGTCGGCGCTAAACTTGCAACTAAAAACAGGCTGCCGAATGCCTCCCTGAATCTGGAACACAACCGGGCTACACTCCGGTTCGCCGCCGAACTGAAACACGAACCGGGGGTCCGGTTCGGACCGGACGACGATGTGAAGCCTGGCGGCGTCTCCGCCGAGCTTCATCCATCCGGCATGGAAAACCGCCGGCCTGGAGTCGGCACCTGCGAGGTCGAGGGCGACGTGGACGCGGCCGAGGAGCTTGCCGGTGGAGACGCCGCAGGTGCGGCCCATGCGGCCGGTGTAGACGGAGACGCGGAGGGAGAGGTGGCGGGAGGAGGAGAGGCGGCGGAGGGCGGCGGAGTCGAGGTGAAAGCCGCCGGCGGAGGAGGTGGCGGAGTCGGGGGGAGAGTCGCCGGGGGAGGAGGAGGAGGAGAGAGGGAGGAGAGCCGTCTGGGAGGGGAAGTTCTTGAGGCGGAGCTTGCAGAAGCAGGGTGTGGCCGACGGGTGGACGCGGCCTGGACCGGCCGGTCTAGTCGCCTGCGGGAGCTTGAGGGCGAGTGACTCGATTATTAGTCGCGCGAACGGGCATGGATCCATTGTTGTTCTTCTTGTTCTTGTTCTTGTTATTATTGATTTTTTTTTTTTTTTTTCTATTTTAGAGAGACAAGAGAGTGAGAGAAGTGGCAAATGGAGAGATAGGTTTGGGAATATCTATGTTGTGTTGTGTGTGAATATATAGTTGTGATTTTGTTACTACTACTACTACTACTTATGGAGTTTAAAAATGGTTGTCGGCTGCGCACCTGTTTTTAACGTTTCAGTTTTCCCTTTTGATATCTTTTTTATTTTTGCTATTTCTCTCTCTCTCTCTCTCTCTCCTCTCTCTCTCTCCTCTCTCCTCTCTCGTCAGGGTGATTTATTTATTTAGCGCCGTTTAGGATAAATTTTTGAAAGTTTTTTCTAAATATTTTTTTTTATCTTTTTCCGTCAGTTTTATAGTTTATTTTTCTAAATATTTTTTAAAAATTTAAACTTTAAAAATTTATAACTCTATCATTTAAAATTTAAAAGAGATGATTTTGCTTTTCAAATTATATAAAATTGCCAGACGAATAAAATAAGATCAATTATTGTTAATTTTTTTCCAAACATATTTAAGTATTTACATTTTTTTCACTCCAAATAATTTATTTTTATCAAACGCATATTTTCAAAACTCAAACCATCTCGAACCTTCAAAATACCATCTCCGAATATGATCCCAAATGGAATCTTAGTCCCTAAATTATATAAATACACTATGTCACTTTTTTATCAATAAATTTTTAAATTTTTTGATTTTTAACGGTTTTAGTCTTTAATATTAAAATTGATGAAAGTTTTTTTTTTAATTTAACGTATATAATAAGGTTTCAATTCTATGGAACATGAACGTTTATAAAAATAATAATACCAAGTATAAAAATTTCCTTCTCATTCTTATTAATGTAATAGTTTTTTTAAAATTTTTAGTTAATTTGCTTTAAGGACATAATTATCTATGTTGAATTTCACTAATCGTCTGTCAATTTTAATATGAGGAATCAAAACTGTCAAAAAAATAAAAGTTCAAGGATTAATTTACTAAAATTAATAATTTAGGGACCAAAATAAAAAAATCTTTATAATTCAGAGACCAAACAGACAAAATACTCTTCTCTTTCTTTCTTCTCAGTTTTTTGAGTTTTGAATTTTTTATACTTTATGTTTTTTCGGATCACGTGATAAATCAAGGGATTGGACAAAATGTACCCTTTTTCGGAGCTTTTTGTAGGATGTACCTAATCTACATAAAATTTTCACAACATTGATGTCTTATTTAATAGTAAGTTAAAAAGTTCAAATTTCTTTTAAAATACATAATTAAGACTAGCTTAATAAGATAGATGAAAATTAAAAAGAAAGGTAAAATAACAAACTCTGAAGAGGAAAAATAAAAAGGAATGAGGAAGATTTTCTTTCTATGTTTTATTTCTTAAAAGAGAAGGAAAAAAAAAATTCTAATGTAGTGCATTTTTACCGTTATTTTTTTTTTATAAATAAGAAAGTAAAAAAGGAACTGAAATCAAATAGTTATTTTATCTATCTTTTTTTTTTAAGCTGAAAGGATCAAAAAAAAATGTTAGGTTTCTCATAGATTTATACCTCTTTTATTATCCAAGTTCCTCTCCATCAAACCTTCTATAATTCTATTTTTCTTTTTCAAATCCCTCCTTTAACTTCATTCTCTCTCTCTCTTTTTTTTTTTTTTTAGCTCTATCAAACATAAACAATTGCTACTTCATTAATATTTAATGGTGTGCGAGTTGTTGTCAGATAATAACAATCTAAAAGAGAGATTTTTTTTTTTTTTTTGGATAAAAATCATATCATTAGAGATAATCTGGGACCTTTTTTACACATTTTACAAGATGATGTAATTTTGTCGGCAAATTGTCATCTTGTAGACACCAAAATTTTCGAATAAGTGGGTCGCTTTCTCTTCTTTTTTTTTTTTTTGGTAAATTAGTGATAAAAGAAAATACGAAAGCGTTTAGGATTGAGACATTCAGAGATAATTTGGGGTAATATCTTCATGCAATATCTTAATTCCAAAACTCTAAAATTTATAACTCATTCTCTCTCTCTATTCCATTTTTAAAAATCAAACTTAAAAAATTAATAATTTTTTTATTAAAATCTAATGAAATAATTCTTCTGTTAAAATACTCACATCGATAAGATAAATAAAATAATATCTATTTTGTAAAATTTTTAAACTATAATACTATTTTTTATATTAGAGTTTATTTTTAATTTATATTTTAATAAAATATATATTTTTAAAATTTTAAAATTTTGTCTTCAAAAATCTTCAAACGACATGAGTGAAGACTAAACTGTATCGATTGAAATTATTTAATTTTTTAAAAATTAATCATAATTTTATTAATTTAAAAAATAAAAATTGATATAAAATTTTAAATGAAAGATATCGAGGTATATTTGAGTGGTAAAAAAAATAAAACAAAGAGAGAGAAATAGATGGGGGATAGTGGGGTCCTGACAGCTGGAAAAAGGCTGTCACCACGTTGTTGTGTTTGCTTGGATTTGATTGGATGAAGTAAGGAATTTGGCCCCACAAAAAAAATATAAAAAAAAAGGTTACATTCTGCGGGAGAGTTCAGAAAGAGAGACTGTTGACGTGGCATTCCTTGGCGTCTTCCTTGGCATTCCTTAAATAGTCCTTTCTTTGTCTCTTATGCCCCTTTTTTTTATTATTTTTTTCCCTTTTTATTTGATTTTATTTATTTATTTTCATTATCAGTAAGCGTTGGCAAACGGGGTAATGATAGAGTAACAGAGCCACTTTCACAAACATCATCAAACCAATTGTACAGGCTGCCACTGCGAATGCCAACCTTTCATGAAATCCCTCCATTTTTTTTTTTGGTCTGAAAAGCTCTCACGTTTCTACCATTGTTTTTTTGCTGTTCTTTGATTTCGATTATTTTGTGGAGAGTGTATGAGATAGGAAGTAGGAACTGTTTTTTTTTTTTTTTTAATCTAACTACAATTTTAGTTATAATATTATTTTCCTAATTGTAGAGAGTTGAATCTACAATCAAAGAAAAATATGATCAATCACGAAACAGGACGATGGTGAGTCGTTAACCGGTTGTAAAATAATGAACAGTTAGTGAATGCAAGAAATAAAGTAAAGTACATGAAAAGTAATATAGAGACAGGAAAAAGCTTCACCACGTTGTTTTGCTTGATTATGATAAGGAATTTGCCCACAAAAAAATAAAAAATAAAAAAAAAGTTACATTGCGGAGAGTTCAGAAAGAGAGACTGTTGACGTGGCATTCCTTGGCGTCTTCCTTGGCATTCCTTAAATAGTCCTTTCTTTGTCTCTTATGCCCCCTTTTTTTATTATTTTTTTCCCTTTTTATTTGATTTTATTTATTTATTTTCATTATCAGTAAGCGTTGGCAAACGGGGTAATGATAGAGTAACAGAGCCACTTTCACAAACATCATCAAACCAATTGTACAGGCTGCCACTGCGAATGCCAACCTTTCATGAAATCCCCTCCATTTTTTTTTTTGGTTCTGAAAAGCCTCACGTTTCTACCATTGTTCTTTTTGCTGTTCTTTGATTTCGATTATTTTGTGGAGAGTGTATGAGATAGGAAGTAGGAACTGTTCTTTTTTTTTTTTTTTTTTTAATCTAACTACAATTTTAGTTATAATATTATTTTCCTAATTATAGAGAGTTGAATTTACAATCATAGAAAAATAGATCAATGACCAAACAGGATGATAGTGAGTCATCACCGGTGTCAATATACCGTTAGTGAATCGCAAGAAATAAAGTAAAGTACATGAAAAGTAAATAGAGACAGAAACAACAATTTTATAGAGGTTCTCCCGTAATCTCTAAATTATGCTCTTTGTAGTGCTTCCGAGAGCTTCACTAAATGCAAATAAGCAGAGGTGTTTTTCAATAAGAAAGGGATAGAAAGAGATGGGGGATGATGTGATACAGAGAGATTCGGGGAATTTAGTGTGTATTTTGCTTATTACAATGCCTTGGACGTCCGAAATGGTTGGAATAAGGAGGTCCCTAGGCTTGCAGAGTAAGCCTTGATTTATAGGGACTGACTTGATGTCTTAAGTTACCTGATTCTGGTATAATATACCTTGAATGCTAATGAGTAATTGCCCCTTTTTGTATTGCTTGACTTTCCAACTTGCGAATAACTAGAAGATATCGAGAAATTACATTTTCTGTGAGATCTGAGACTGCTAACTGATTCCCTTATTTGATATGCTAGATTTAGTTTCATGATCCTGCCCATGAAGTCAACTTTCCTTATTTAGCTCTGCCTGACAGTCGGCCGCCAGTTATTCTCTTGTCGTCGTCTAGGAGTCATTCTTGGGTCTTCTAAGCGGTATGTCTCCGAATCGTTTTTTGCTCTCCGATAGCTTATCTGGGGACATGTGTACGGTCAGAAATGGGGTGCGAAATCTGACCTCCACACTAATAATATGATTTTTAAGTATTTACATTAATTTTTAAGTATTTAAATTAAAATTTATTACATAAAATGCAAAGCTATTCCTGTTCCTAGATTATCGTTAAAAAATTAATCTAACAACTAAAACTGCAATTTTTATAATGAAAAAGTATAATTTTTATAGTAAAAATTGTACTTTGATCAGCTATAAAGATTATATTGTTCAATATAGATAATGCATTCAAGCATTTTTCTTGTTTTATGGCCTTAATAAAAATGGTGACATTTTCCCCTCCAAAATCAAAACTTCAGGGAATTATCGACATTTTCATTCACTTTTATTTTAATTTCGAATCAGTCATGTTGATTGAGAGGGGAGAATTTATTTTATATTGGTTAATATATTAAAAAAAAAAGGTGATTATTCATGTAATTTTCTTGATGAAAAAATCCTCCAAAATTTGGGAAAAATTGAACTTAAATGGATTTTTTTTTGGTTTTTTTTTGGGGGGGGGGGGGGGGGGGGGGGGGTGTGGGGGTGGTGTGGCATGTCAATGACTACAAGCGTGTTGCCGTTAAAAAAGATAATAAAAAACATATAGGGGCAAAGTCACAATCTTACAAATTTGATGGACCACAAATATATATATACCTCTTTTTTAAAGAACTTTTTCTGTAATATTTTCTTGAGATTGAGCTTTTTTAATATTTGAATAAAAAATTCTTATGCTAGGAAACTTTGAACCTGACAAGGTCGTTGAATAAAAAATTGTTTTATCTGATTTTGAAAAATCTAAACCATTTGATATGTTCTTGTCGTTTGTTTTTTTTCCTCACTAAAAGTTTTCGACTATGCCAACTTTTTGCATTAAAAATATAACACAATAAAAATCCATGTAAGAGGTCCATGCATGTGCACTAGTAAATGAAAAAAAAAAAAAAAAATGCTCCACTGTCAACCGATTTTCATATGCTATGTTTTTCATTTTATAATTGGATTTTGTAATTATCTTTAATTCATCAAGAATTAAAACTTTTAGGAATTTCATTAGACCACATCCACAATCATCTCATTGGAACTAAAGGTATTATAATTTATAATATCATCACTTAATTCCAACCTGCCAATCAATCATTTTTCCATCTATCTTCTAGGCGCTTTTGATTTAATTCCCCCCCTCCTTTTTTAGAGGAGAGGAAAAAAAAAAAAAAAAAAAGGTGAAGAGATAGCTAGTCATATCTAATTTATGATTGCTTTGGGTGTATTTAACCTTAAGATATCCAAATATTACTAGAAATAATTTATACAAGGTATAATCAATGAATGGAGATAATCATGGGCTGCGTTGGGAGATTGAGAATTTGAAGGTCGAGGGTACTTCTATTGTAATATAACATCTTCATCCTGCTTATTTTAAGGGTTTGAAGGATCGGTAATGTCATTTCGCATCGAAAGAGACATTGGAATTTTGCCTTCTACTGGTGTGCACAAGCCGAGTTTGTGTGTGTTGTGTTGTTTTTTTTTTTTTTTTTTTTTTTTTCCATATTTGGTGCCTTGCTTTGGTTTGGCTGGTCTTTTGTTTTTGTTGTTATGACGTTTGGTTAATGGAGGTTTTCTACCCAAAACAAAAACAAAACCAAATTTGAAGTACTATAGCGAAGAGTATTCTTATATAGAGTCAACCTTATGTTTTACCTAGTGAACATAAAATAACATGTTACTTGCTAAGTTATCACACTTTGTTACATTTTTTTTTTTTTGAGGTAAACATCATACTTTGTTGCTTGTTGACAATGCCACTTGTTTTTTAAATTTTTGTATTGTTTTGTCCTTTAAAAAAAATAAAAAGTTAAAACGACTTAATTGTATCAAAAAGATGTGTCCCAAAGTACAAGAGGGCACATTTCTCTAAATAGTTGAATGCAAATCCTCTCTCTCTCTCTTGCGAATTGCAAATCCTCTCTTGACAATGAAGCAACACCAACTAATGCGTGGACCACTCTATGTCCAAAACAAGGATCTAGGAACAACAAATTCCACCTTCAACAACTCACCAAAAAAAAAAAAAAAAAAAAAATTCCACCTTCAACAAGGGACACGAGAGTTATATGTAACGCACAATATTCCTTATTGTATAGGAGATGACGTCGTGCTTGTTGAATTATTACCTATAATTAGCCTCCCTCCCGGCGAGAGTACAATTACAATTTGAAAATTAACATTTTTTTTAAATGTCAAAACAAGTTTTTTTTTTTTTTTTTTGGAAGCGATGTCTAAACGTACAAGAGAGATGTTTTTACTTGGAGCATACTTCGAACCAATACAAATCATCTCTTAATTAACAATGAAGTAATATGAGCTAGTTCGTGGGTCACTCTATTTTAGAAAAAAAAAAAAAAAAAAAAAAAAAAAACCCTTCAACATGATAGGAGAGGCCAAGTTTCAAACTTCCTCTAAATCCTTTTTGATGTACTAGATATTTAATTTAAATTTTTTTCGATCCATTTCTAATCACATCTTTAATGCCTATTAGAATACTCCAATCACCACGAATTTAAAAAAATCGATATTAGAAAAACTAGTAGGCCTCATATTGTAGAATATCAGCTCCCCTAAGCGAGCATCCCGACTCAAGATAAACATCGCATAGCATGCACCATATTCATGATACCATATCCATTAGGGTGAAAAACCATTATCATTTGCTTAACCTTATCCTTTTTTTTAATTTAAAAATTTGCCCCCCTAAATTTGGTTAATTAAATACAAGGATGGTCCATCTCCTTCTAGATGGGGCCCAAATATTTCGTTTGTGTGATCGGAGCGTGGGGAACAAGAGTATTGGCTCACCATTTCCTATTGTTTGTGTAAATCTCATTGCTTTTTAGCAAAAAAACAAATTATGCTTGTTGCCTTGCTACGCTACCAAAACAATCTTCCTTTTTTTCTTTTTTTTTTTTTTTTTTTTTTTTTTTTACATATATATACAAACTCTCAATTGAATATATATAGTCTAAATATATACACCACTTTTCCACATTCATTGCCCAACAGGGGCAATTTCTCTCTGCCTTCTGCAGCATGTTTGCTTTGTTTTCATGCGAGAACAAATGCCAACCTCCTAATTGGCTTTTAGTCCATCACGCTGGGGAAGGAAAAATAAAATGGCTTGTGGTCCAACTTTTTATTTTTAAATTGTACATATGTATTATATACAAGTATATATAGAATATCAGCCAGACTTTTTGATGATAAAAGAAAAGATTCAAATTTTTGTCATCTATGATTTACATAGCAGCAACCGTGAATTTTTTTTTTTTTTTTTTTTTTTTAGATTTTCCTCAATCTCGATATCATAGTTTGAATTTCCACATTCATCCTCATTTTGAGATCCCTATTTTCTGTGGGAACTATGGAATTGTGATGAATTGAGTAATTCTAGATTTAATCCTACTAGTATCATTTCACTTATGATTCTACAAGATTTTTCAATAAACGACTTACGAAGGGTGTAAGACACCACCGATTCTCTTTTCTTTTCTAAAAAAAAGAAGGAACATATACATGTAACAATAACTTTAGGATGTATAGAGGCATAAAATGAAGCACCAAAAAAAAAAGTGGTATAGTTAATTATTTTTTGTTGTGAGAGCTGACACAAATTTTTTTTTTTTTTAATTTAGATAGGATATAATTATAATTTTTTTTATTTGTGAACATATGGTTAACTAATTTAGAACATTACATTTAGTATAAATAAATAAAGATATGAATAAGATACATGTTATGATTGTAAGCATAATTTAACAGTAAATATATAAGTAACTCTACTAAGATCAATGTGGATCTGATCATCTTATATTGATTCAAGTTTTTTTTTTTTCAAATGATTCTAGTGTTTATGTAATAATAAAGGGACTGTTCCGATAAATATAATATATATTAACATCGAAAATGAATTGGTAAGTAACTTTTTTTTTTTAATTTTGAATTTGAAAATGGGGAGTTTCAAACTCTACGTGTTATGATATAGTTAGATGTGGAATTATGGTTAAATTATGTTTTCAACCATAATAGGCACGTAGCTTTTAATGATTATTTATTATTTTAGCTTTTTTTCGTTGGTTTATAAATTTAGGATCCACCGCACCAATCAACAATTGTTGTATCGTACCTTCTTGTGGAGTTCTTTTCATGTATATATAAATGTATGTATCATTAAATAACGATATATTTTGAAAAATAATTTATTACGGAAAAAAAAGTAACTTAAAAAAAATATTTAAAAAAAAAACTTTTTAGTTGAAAAGGTAGAAATATGAGAGAGACCGACATTCTTCCAAACCCAATAAATGGGAATATATAAGTAGGTTCATTCGTTACATGGAAAATAGAAACCAAAATCAGGAATTCTAAGCCAATATTCATTGCATGTACAGTTGTAATATACTCACAAGTGGTCTCATTTGAAAGGAGTGATACCACGTACTTTAACTCAGAAAACGACTTAAGCACGTATTAATTACCAATATTTGAAAAAAAAAAAAAAAAAACCACCACAACTTAAAAAAAAAAAAAACATGCAACATTAATTATAATCTACAATAATATTAATAACACCACAAAAGGACAACCGTCCTACAAAAAAACTAGTTGGCTGGACCAAGAAGAGTGTCGTAGTGACATACAGAATGGTTTGCTTGAGAACTAGAGATGATCATTGCTCACCTCTCTAACCTTTTATTAGTCTTTTTGTCCTTTTACTAAAACAGAGGATCATCGATATTAACCCGTCCCTATATTATCATTTATTAAAAAAAAAAAATCAGGCCAATCAAATATAATATAAATCATCTTATTGAAGTTTATTTGAATAATAGGTCCAATTTCATACTCCAACACGAGTCATGTTAGAATGAGATTGTGTAGAGCTTATTTTCAAAAATTAACTCAATACCAAAATAGAGGATTGTTGATATCATCTCGTTCCTATATTATCACTTATTAAAAAAAAAAATCTTTAGGCCTATCAAATATAATAGAAATCTTCTTATTGAAGTTTATTTGAATAATAAGTCCTATTTCATACTCCAACATGAGTCATGCTAAAAGGGATTGTGTAGAACTCATCAACAAAATTTAACTCAGTAGGAGAGGGTATCCGATCCCCATATATAAACAATATAAGAACTTAACAATGTATGTGATAATTTCTTAATCTAATACCCTGGTAAGCAAATGGGCCGAGATCTAACTCACCATCACTTGAAGAATCTAGTTCTAAAATCATGTTACAATATAATACCTTATCTCACATCTAGTGTGTCGTATAAATAGACTGAGATCTAAAATCACCATCACTTAAAAAATCTAACTCTGACACCATGTTAAATCTCAAAAGCGAGCTCAAGAGTAGATGACTCCCGATTCACATATAAATATCATGATAATCTAATAACTTAACAATGCAGGACAACTTCACAAACATTGTATAGCACATTCATCACGCGAAACAGACGCGTCGTGAAAGGAAAAGAAAAGGTATATATACTTGGGACTGCACCACCTCATTTGTGCTAAACCTTGCCAGAAAAGGATCCAGGCAAGCAAAATCAGTGCCAGCATAACACATCAAAGGAGTAGTAGTTGGCAGACAAAGAGGCCATTTTGAGGTATGCAAGTATATCTCCCCCCAGCTCAGCTTGGATTTTGGTGGTCCAAATAGTACACAACCCCAATATTTTGAGGTCCCATGTTCTTGTCTAATTATTATTATGTGACTACTGATTGGAACTGATTTTGTTGCAAAGGCCGAACGAATAGAAGCTTTTAAAGTTAAACAACGTTTTCGTTATTATGAGTTTAGGACCCCTCGAAAACCACGCCGTATGATTATCAATTTTGGTGCACGAGATGATAAAAGTTTTTGCACGTTTGATTGTTCCACAAAAAGTGGGAAATCTTTTTATTTCAAACTTGGTGAATGTTTCGGCAAAGTTCGAATATTCAAGTATACTTTTGAACAACGCCGTAATCTCCACTCATTGTATTGAAAAAACGTGACCTGAATTATCCGAGTCGGGATAAATAAAACTGCTTTAAATCTTATCTACATTGTTTACGTGAAAATCTTATTGTTTTATGTAACTTTTCCATTTTTAAAATGCACTAAAAAAAAAAAGATAGTAATACTATTTTAAAAAATAAAAAATAAAAAATAAAATAAATTTAAAAGTAGAAGAATTTGAATTCTACACTAAAATGCCAACAATCATTGATTCCACTCTTCTAATGCATGCCATATTGTGTAATTTTTGCATTTCTTTATTTATAAACCAGTTATCATTGGTTGTCTGATAACTGCCTGTCAGTCATTGGAGTAACTTTATAGGTTACTCATAGTAACTTGCTCGATAACTAGTTGACAGGGTCACTTATTAGAGTAACTTGGTAAGTTGCGGATAGTAATAGGAATGGTCGCATTAAATGCTTATGGAAATTATAATAAATAGAGGCTTTACAAAGTTAATTAAATTTAATAATAAAATTTTAAATACTTGAAGAAAAATATTAGAGATACGAACTCCAATCTCAACTTCTAAGTACCAATCTGTATGGCATAAAAGTTTTCGTTTTCATATAAGTAAGTGTTTAAAATATTGTTATATCAATTACCTGTATTTACCAATGAAAATATGACACGTAAGTTAATACTTAAAAAATTGGTATAAGAATTAGTATCTCTAACAGTACTCTTATTTGACATAAGTAGCAAATTTATTAAGTAAAAAAAGTTATAATAGCAAATTTGCTCCATATATAATTCATATATACAAGAAGTAAATAAATCATTAGCTGATTTATTATTTATTTTTATTATTTCTAAATACTTTTAAATCCTGTTATTTACCCCAGTTTTTTATGTTTTGGTAGGTTACCTCCAGCCACCTACACAGATATTAAGCTGGTTGGGCCTGAAAAAGGGCCATTGAAAGGCTTTCAAACTCACAACGAAACTCTGATGTGTATGGGCTTGAGCCCATCTTCGGCCCAATTGAAACATTCGTACCGGCAGTGGTCAGGCGTGGCAAACCGCGAACCTTCTGGGTCGTACTTGCAAAGTTGTAACTCATCCGAAGCAATTTTTAACGTTCTTGCGCAGCAATTCAACTAAGTAATCGTCATTTGGAAGATTTTTTTCTGAAGCGAGAAAGCAAGAAGGAAAATCTGAATCTGGGCATTCGTTCAAATTAGCTTTCTGGGTTGAATATGTCTTCTCCTGGCGAGTAATACCCTTTTTTCCTTTCTCAGATTCATTTTTCGTTCGCAAATTTTTTTTTTTTTTTTTTAAAGGATTATCGCTACTATGTTTTATATTTTCAGTTGGGCATTCATTTGAGTTCTCAATCACCAAACTGATTTCATTAATTTCCGAAATTATAGCTAGTAATTTGAAATTTAGAGGGTAAATCATTTTTTACTTGTTAATATATATATATTTTTAAATTTCTCTGGGCTTCAGAATGCTCACAACTGAATTGTGTATGTTTTTTTTTTTTTTTTTTTTTTTTTTTGTAAATTTTAAATTTGGAATTAAGTTGATGATACTATTTGTTGGTGAGGAAGAACTTGTCAAATTGTTGCTGTATCAACTTGGAAAAGAATTTCCATTTTCTAGAATGTAGTTCATTTTTTGCATTATTGCATGATTATTCTAGCTATCCCAGTTCGAAACCTGTGAGCGTTTTTATTTCTCTTTAAGTGGGAATCATGAACCCATCAGTACTCCCAAAAAAAAAAAAAAAAAAAAAAAGAGGATAGTCTTGACTATTCTTTGTTTTCATTGAAAACTCTCTCTTTTGGTTCTAGACAAGCATGGTTATAGGTTGAAGAGAGGATGATTGTCTAGTTCATTGTATATCTCGTTCGCAACTTGACTTTGCATCGAGTGTGTCTCAAAAAGTTATCTTAATGTACTGGAAGACCCCATACTAGTAATTTTAACTGACGTGATAATTTTTCAAACACTTACCAATAATAGAATAACAACTCACATGTCACGTCTTTTCTTTTAGATAGGTAACTCACCTGTTACATGATTTGGTATTAAAAAGTTTGGACCTCTAGCATTATTCTCGTTCAAATGCATGCATTGAACTTGGTGTGAGGCATCAATTTGAGAAACAAGCTAAATCATGATTCCATGCGATCCTATTATCTCTTTTGTATCGTACTTGAAGGGTTCTTTGTCTAATAGTATTTATCCTGTGATGTTCTCTAGCGGTTTTTTTAACTTTGTTTTTTAATCTTGTACTCTTTGTTTCTTCCAGGTTCTACAAGTCACTCCCACCTATAAGTAAGGCTTATGGGACCTTGTGCCTGTTGGTAACCGTGGGATGTCAACTGGGACTTTGGGATGAATCATTTCTTGCATTATATTATCCATTTGTATTTCGGCGTTTGCAGGTATGGATTCATCCATATAGGCTTAATGATGTGTTTTATTGCCTTTATCACCTTATTGAATGCTTATTCACTTGGTTTTCTAGTTAGCTATGAGTAAAACTCTCCTCTGACTTTGCCATTGTTTATAGGTGTGGAGGTTGATCACAACCTTATTTTTCCTTGGACGCTTTTCCATTAATTTTGGAATCCGTCTCTTAATGATGTGAGTAACACTACTGCAGAATTTCTAATCAGATTCAGTAACTTTTTCTAGTGAGTTGTGACTGTATATGTCATTACAGTTTTTGTTGGTCAGATCCACAGACGAGAATTCAGAGATAAGTTAATTAGTTATATTATACGAGGGAACTTAATTTTTAAACCTGCTAACACTGTCTCATTGATGATTATATAGAGCAAGATATGGAGTTCAACTAGAGAAGGGACCATTTGATCGGAGGACAGCAGACTTCTTGTGGATGATGATATTTGGTTCTATAACATTACTGGTACGTGGGAGTCTATATTGCTATCTGTTGGCAAATTTACTTGAAATTAAAGGACAGATTTGTTAACTCATAACTGTAGTATCTATGTTGGCTCAAACTATTCTACTTTTAGGCCCCCCCTTTTTTTCCCGGTACTAAAACTGAAAAGGACTAATCATGCTTTTTCTTCTTCTCCATGTGATCTTCTTGTTTGGTGTCCACCAATTGTTGGACTAATATGACCTTCTTTTGTTGTCACTGGATATGTTTGTCTTATGACTGAAATCTCACTGACATCCTTTCCCTTTTCGTGATCTATTACGCTTGGCAACTTCTAGGTCTTGTCCATCATTCCCATATTCCAGAGCTATTTCTTAGGGATATCTCTTGTATTCATGCTTGTCTATGTCTGGAGTCGAGAATTTCCAAATGCGAACATCAATATATATGGTCTTGTCACGCTTAAGGTATACGCCCAGCAACCTTTGCAAAGTTTTGGTCAGTTTTTATAGTTTTCCGTAGGTGGGTGCCATGTCATCATGTCTAATTTGTCGATTTCAACAATGTTGTTTGCAGGCATTTTATCTACCATGGGCAATGCTCGCTTTGGATGTCATTTTCGGCTCTCCAATCATGCAGGATCTGCTCGGAATCATCGCTGGCCATCTGTATTACTTTTTGACTGTGTTGCATCCTCTGGCAGGTGGGAAAAACATACTCAAGACTCCAAAGTGGGTGTATCCTTTTTACTTATTTTAAAAGGTGAAATTAAAAAAAAAAAAAATGGAAGTCTTGATCGATGTGAACTACATTAGGAGTAAAACACATTCCTCATCTTCTTCTCTTTGTTTATGAATTTTATAACGTAGAACTGCCATGGTTTGGTGCTTCTATATTTTATCTTCCACCTCAATCTTTCGAAGGTGACGTTTTGGTCATTGTTCTTTTTTTTTTTTTTTAGGTCGAGATAACCCTAAAACTCTTATTTTTTAGCCGTTATAGTTCTTTCCATCGAATTCCATTAAATTTTTAACAGAATGTTGCTGAAATGATCTTTTTTATGGTAAAAAGACCAAAATACCTTCCCTCCCCCTCTCTCCTTCCGATCTGGGTTTTTGCCCACCCCCAATTCGAAATTTGGGTTTTTGGGCCCCCCCCCCCAACAACTGCGACGATGATGCCACCCCACCCCTTATATGGTTCACCACCCCAAAAATCCCATTCGCGATCTAGGTTTTTCCCCCCCATTCGCAATCTGGGTGTCCCCGCCCCCACCTCCCCCTCCCCATCCCCAGTGCCGCCGTCGAACTGGGTTTTGAGAAAAGAAGAAAGAGAGAAAGGAGAGGAAAACTTTTTGTTTTTTTTTTTTAAGATTTTTTTAATTTTTGTTAAATTAATTACTGTAAGAATACTGAAATACCCTCACAAATTAACGGATTTGGATGGAAATGACCATAACGGCCAAAAAGTAAGAGTTTAGGGTTATTTTGACCCAAAAAAAAAAAGAATAGGAACTAAATTGTCACTTTTGAAAGAGTTCAGGGATTATTTTGGCCGATTACTCTTTGATGACTCGAACTAATCTTCGGTTGTGTTTATTACTAATCATTGGCTTATTTGAAAAGAGTATGTTTCCTTGAGTTTCCTTAACTTCAACCACACAGACAGAGACTGGTTGCAAGACGGAGGATAGGAGCTCAGCCGGTTGTCCGCACTCAAACCCAAAGCGAACCCGTAACGAATACCGGCATGGCTTTCAGGGGAAGGTCCCATCGGCTTAGCGATTAATCTGCTCTTTCTGAAAAGTGGTTTGAAGGTATGAACATCACCTGCCGTTTTTTCAGACAACGCATCAAACAATCAGCTTGGAGTCTCTTTGATTTCGTGGCATAAAATGTATTTCTTCTTGGAACAGAAAGGCTTCTTAACCGTTCACATGTCAATCAAAATGCTGTTTTTCCTTTGAACATTTCGGTACGAAACCACAATCTAAAGTGCTTTTTGGAAAGATGATATTGGATTGTGAACAATCTGAACAGAAAGGAAATGTTTCGGGGATGCATTAGTTTGTATCCAGCAACTTTGTTTATGGTTTTTATTAGTGCATTCTTTGAGCAGGTTCATGTTACGATGTGGAGATTGAGGAGGATTATGAAGGAAACCAAAAAAAACATGAAACTCAAGAAGACACTTTATGAGCTTGACTCAATTCATGACCTAATTCCTTTTGCGGGTTCTAGGAGGTTGTGTTGTGTCAACCCGTCAACCAAACAATCAAGTCGTGTTAGGATTGAGTTTCAAGATTTCTTAACTTGACGTGTCAGGTAATCGTGTTTGGAGCGAAAGTGACACGTGTTAATAACGATTCTCAATCCAATCCAAATACTATCTGTTACACATTAACAAAACGATACGATTTTGTTGGATTAAGATAAATAAGTGGTAAATTTAGGACAACTCAGCCGTTACGTTGTCGTCAATTTGCAGTAAGTGGTAATTACTATTTGTTATTGATATTTACTATTAATGGGAAAAGGCAATGGAGAACAGAGCAAATATATCGTGCAAGAAGAAAACCGCGGGTAATTCCGCAAGTCATCCTTTGTAAGAAAATACTAATATCAATTATAAATCAGGAAAAGAAATAAATAAATCAATTAATTAATTAAAAATGAAAAATCAAGCGCTGAATGGACGTTGGAGAGGGCATCAATCACGAAATCATATTTCTCTCTGCCCTACATAATTCCCTCCCAAACAAACAGAGGCGAGAAAGCAAGAAAGAAAGAGAGAAACCAACCAACCAACCAGAAGAGAGAGAAGCAAGAGAGAGAAATCTAGAGAGAGAAAATGTCGTGGCAAACGTATGTTGATGATCATTTGATGTGCGACATTGATGGCCAGGGCCAGCATCTCGCCGCCGCCGCCATCATCGGTCTCGACGGCAGCGTCTGGGCTCAGAGTTCTTCCTTCCCTCAGGTCCTCTTTCTCGCTCTCGATGATTTCGTTTGTTGTTTTTGAGCTAATGTGCCAGTTTTCGCCGATTGATTTCGTGTTTTTTTGTTTGTTTTGTTCCTTTTTTTTTGCTATGATCATCTCGATCAATGTGGTTTTAGTGCGTTTTGATCAGATCGTTTGGATTTTCATCTCGTGATCTAGCTAAAAGTGTTTTTGATCTTGCTTTTCGTAGCTAACTGAACATGCATTTCGGTTTTGTTGGATCGATGATAGTTGCATCCTTAAATCTCTTGGACAATGTAGATGTTTTGTGGTCCGCGATTCAGTTTGAGCCGCCATTTTCTTGGGTTCAGGACGTGCCTGATCTTATTATGGCATCATTTCCGTCCATAAGATCTGTTTTTGATTGAAGAATGCTATTCCAAAATACTATGATCTCTGTCTTGAGAATTTTTTTTAATCCAAGATCATTGCCTTCTTTTTTTATCAAGTATATTGGCCTTTGATTCAGTATATCGGTTGAGAATTGAGATAGTTTCATGTAGGTGATGAGCTAGTTTTTAATCCACATGAACTTGACGAATCAGCTCGGTTTTTTATTATGTTAAACTCGGAATTCAAAATGCAACATTTTTTTTTATATGGCAAAGGATTAAGTATCTGAAAGGCGCAATGGCATTTTATTTAGATTGTTATGTCGCGCTGCTCTTTCGTTTTGCATTTAGGCTCTTGCTACTATACATTGTTGCATTCCTCCATTGGTGTGCCTGATGCTTTTTATTTTTGCATTTTAGGTTTTTGCCTAGTTGTTCGGCAATTGTGTTTCCCTCTCACTAACATTGTTGTTAGCTTTAATTTACTTTGGTAGTTCCTAAGTGTGGGTTCCTTGGATCTATGGGATTTTGTTGTCGTACATATTTTCACTTTTACTAGACAAACTTGTTTTCGGTTGTGTTTTTTTCCCATCCTGGTCATGTAGCTTTGCGGGTGTCTCGTGCATCTGAATCGTACTTTGCAACTACTTTAATATGATAAAGAACTTAACACGACCTTCAATAAGTTTCTAAGCCAATAAAGAACTTCTTATAAGGCGATGAAGAATCTTTTGAGCTGATTTTGAACAGGTTGATATATACATCTATTTACATCCACAAGTTGTTGAGTTGTTAGTCTCTTGCATTGCACTATACTCCCACTTCTCTCAAATTATTTACTATGCATTTAGTATTTATGAAAATTTGGGCATTGATTTAAACCTGTGAGATGATCGCAATTATCTGATCTTTTGACCATGAAGTTTTCTTGGCTTTCTGACTCCAGCTTAAGCCTCAGGAGGTCACTGATATCAGGAAGGATTTTGCTGAGCCTGGTCATCTTGCTCCTAAAGGTTTACACCTAGGGGGCACAAAGTACATGGTAATCCAGGGAGAGCCTGGAGCCGTCATTCGTGGAAAGAAGGTAAGATATAGTCCTTACGTATTCATCTTCGTCATAGATAGTTTTTTTCACAAAAGCACTATCCGTTCTATTTATAACTTTAGGACTTTCTTTCATAAGTGCGCATATTTAAGCTGGACTGATACTTAATTTCCATGTTAATAAATTAAATGTGTTCCGAAGCAGCACCTTGTTGGCTTATAATCCAATTGAACTTTTAGGGGGGAAAAATGTCTTCCCTTGATTGAGTCACCATGCTGTGAACTAAATAACTATGAATTTTCATGCTCTAAGATGAAATTAGATCGTCTCTCTTTCAACTTACTCGTGCCTCTTCCGTGTTTAAAAGCCCAAAAGTGGATAATTGAAATTCAAACTCACACATCAGTAGCCGATTTCTTAATCAAAACAAATGTAACTTCTCTTTTTGAACATTTTTCCCACTATATTGAGCTATGAATTTAAGCCCTTCTCTATTGGATTGACAGGGATCTGGTGGTGTCACCATTAAGAAAACTGGTCAAGCTCTAGTGTTTGGCATATATGAAGAACCCGTAACTCCAGGACAGTGCAACATAGTTGTTGAGAGGTTGGGTGATTACCTTATTGAACAGGGCCTGTAGGCTTATATCTATCATGACTCGAGCCTTTTGCGATATAGTGTTCGGGAAAAAAATATATATTTATATATATATATATATTTTTTTTGGTCATCTTCCTAATATTTATTTATTACCGATTTTGCATCTCCCTCATTTGAAAGCCTTCAACTGGTGGTGAAGTTTGCCGAAAATAACCGCGGGAGGACATAAAAACAGTTTTCTGTTGTATTTTTGTTCTTTAATTGCATTCGTTTTGAGTCGTCTTCTTCGTGTGTGTTCTTCAAGCAGTTCCATTACGTTTCTACTTTTCTGTCTTCACCATAGTTTCTTTTATAACTCGCAATAGAATTTCTCTGCGGTGACTGATGGTTGTAATTTATCTTTTTATCTGGCAACTTGTTCTTAGTATATGTTCAATCGGAGAATAAAAAATAGCTGAAAAGAAAGGCTGCTACTAGGATAGAGTACCCTACCGACAGTGTACGTTTATGAATATTATGTCCAATCAAATTCAAAATTATAAGATAAACATAATTAACAGTTTCTAATATAGATAAGACTGATTTAAAATAAACCCTAACGAGTAGGATATTTCGCAATCTATTATGAAATTCTCCGAAAAGAACAGGGGTTTCGTGTTTAGACTTTAAAACAAACAGTAGAATGCAAGCAAATAATCGGATGGAAGTTTGCTCTTTGTTTTATCTATTTTTCTAAAGTTAAAAAAAAAAAAAAAAAAAAAAAACAGAAGAACTTTCTCGATGTATGTGCATTATTTTATGCTTGGTTTCTGTTTCCATTGGGGACCATAAATCATAAAGAAACTGCAATTCTTCCAAAGCAAAAAGAAAATTTGTACAAGTTGGATAGATATTATTCCCTATGGGTTGTTGGGACAAGTTGTAGTTACTAGTTAGTGCTTGTCAGTAGTGCTTAAAGATAAGGCATTTCCTCCCCCATTATTTCCACTCAATAACTATGTTCGTTTGGTTCGTAAGTTTAACTTACATTTCAACACTTAAATTTTATTTTATTTTTAATTTTATTTTTTTAAAAATTAACAAAATTTATTATTTTAATTTCAAAATATCAACCCAAACTTACGAATCAAACGAACCCTATAGCTTCCTCTTACCCAAAAAACAAAATAAAAAAGAGAGAGTGAAGAGAGAGAAGAAGAAGAAGAAGAGAGAAGCTTCCGCAAGTCATAATTCTCCGTTTTTTTTGGTGAATAAAGAGTCATGATTCTCTGTTGCCATATCAACTGAATCGCTACGTCCTCAAAGCAATTGCCATTGGCATGTTCTCGAATCAATTACGATCGGCATGTTATGGTTGGAACGAATGATGAAAGAATAGTGAACAAAGTAAATAATGTTTTAAATAATTATTATGATCTTAATTAATATAATTATAAAATTAACTAAAATTGGCTTTTATTGTTTTTAATTTTCTTTCCATATTTCCAGACAAAATCAAAGAAAATCTTTTACATTTCTTTTACTTTTTTTTTTTCCTCATCTAGTCAATTTACTCTGCATTCCATTTTATCAAACATATCATTAATGCCGAAATTTTACTGTTGTTGCGTGATCCATAGACACATGTAAAAACCCCCATCATTTTTTACGCTTGATGTAGACCACTTTCGAATTTATTACACAAGTGGTCCTATAAATTATGCTGATTATAACTTTCCAGCTTTACTCTCCTTTTTTTTTTTTTTTTTGACTGAAAATTGAGGATGCTCAAGATTTTTTTTACCCTCCACCTTCCTGATAGACACAAGACCTCAGCAATTGACATCCATCAACATAGCGTGCTGCAATATCCAGTCAAACAACTCTTTTTTAGAGAGTGGTGAGCATCAAATCTTAGTCAAATTATTAGGCACCAAAAAGGATGAGCAAAATTAAAACATAATCATTTTGTTTACCACAAAAAAAAATTACTATAAAGTTTCAAAAGTTTTTTAGCAAAAAAAAAAAAAAAAAAAAAAAGAAAAGAAAAGAAAGAAAGAAAAGAAAAGAAAAAGGGTGTCTCAAAACTTTACGTTATTTTTAAGCATTAGCCCCTCCAAGATAGCGACTCTGAGTCTCTTGAGGATAAGATGCTTCAGCTGCTCTGTTTTCTTGCTTTTATTTTATTTTTTTTTTTCAACGGACAATTTTATTAGGTTTTCTAAGCTTTTTTTTTTCTTCTTCATAAAAAATTTATTAAATGGAAATGGGATCTTTATAAAACAACTGGACAAAACTAATTTATTGAGGAGTGATAATATTTTATTTCCTTATCTGGAATCAAGACGCTTTTGCCCCAAAGAAAAGAACTTCCATGAAGCAAAATTAACAATACTTCTTCACAAAAAATAAAAAATAAAAAAAATTAATAAATAAATTAAACTTTCTAATTTGAGCGGTGATGTGTTTCTTTTTATATGTCATTTGGTAATTTGTACGGATAAAACATGAAAAAACTTTTGAACAATGTTGTAAAATACTGTTGGTGGTAAGCACCATCCGTTAATAAACAATAAATTTCCTGATTTAAGATTAATAAATAAGACTTGCATTTTGTTGGTGATGATTTTAAACATCAGTAGTGTCTTCAAATATTTTTCACCCTTCAATTTTTATCAAGATGGTTGGCAACATATATGTTTGGTAAAGAAATTTAAATTATACAATATGAAACTTATAATCTCTAAAAAAACTAAGTATTGGTTAAAAAAAGGTTGAAAAATAGAAGGATAAATTACAGTTGTAAAAAGAAAAAAATAATGTTCCAAAAAGGAATGTTAAAAATCACAAAAAAGACACAGAAAAGATAAGATGAATCTACGAATCCAAAGTACAAATGATATTAGGATACTCATAAGAGCGATTAGTTAAGAGATAAATTAGAAAAATAAAATAAAATAATTCAACATAAAAAATCAACAGTATTGTAATAAAAGTTCCTATTTCAATGACATTGTTAATTTAGCTGTGTTTTTTTAAGAAAAATCTACCTCTTTAGCTATCTTAAACTCAAACCATTTACTACATAGATATAGTTTTGTTTCCAAGAAAAATTGAGTGACCAAATTAAAAAATAAGGATAATTTTTTTTTTTTTTAAAGCTTAAGTAGAGCGTGAAAGGCACATATATTCAAGTCATATAATTATTGGAATAAATTTTACTTTTTCCTCTGAATTTTAGATCTTTTCATAAAACTCCCCTCCAAACTTTAATTTACAACATTATTTCCTCCCAAACTTTGAAACATTTACAGCTTTTTTCATCAGTTAAATTTTTTTTTTATAGAAAAACGCACTTGACAGTAATATTAAATATGAAATTACAAAATGACATTCATTGACAACATATGCGGCACTCGCTACACTCAGTAAATGTGAAATTACGAAGTTAAACATAAGAGAGCAGTGTGAGAAAAAATAATAATAAGTCATAAATATATACTCTTTTGGCCTAATTGTAAGGTTAACTTTGTAATGTCATATTTAACATTTTCTAAATCATGTTGTCAATAAGTGTCATGCGTATTTTTCCACCAAAAGTTCTATTATGGGAGGAAATTTGTAAATGTTTCAAAATTTGATGAGAAATAATGTTATAAATTGAAATTCATTGAGTATTTTGTGACAAAAAATGGTAAAAATTAAAATTCATGGAGTAATTTTTGACAAGACCTAAAGTTTGGGCAGAAAAAATGAAATTTATCCTAATTCTAAAGTCAACGTAATTACATACATAGGTTAGAACTAATTATTATTTAATAGTCATTTATTGAACTTAATTATAATAAATTACGATGATATAGTCTTTTTTTTTTAAATTTTGAATGGGTGATTCTAATTATTCACATAATAATCATATTGAGTTAAGTGTGAAATTATCGTTAAATAATACTTGCAATCATGATAAAAATTATTATTTGTCTATTTGTATTTATTGTTATTTCAATTATTAAGTGAACTAATTACTATTATATCAAAACATTATCAAATTGAAGCTTTAAGGTGAGATCAAACTTTCAATAGAACATAAAAACGATAGATTCATAAAATAAAATAAAATAAAAAGAACATAAAAATGATAGAAATTTATCAAAAAGGAAATAGATAAAAATTGCAGCAAATATTTCACGGTAAATTTTTTTTAATGCTTAAACCGAGACGCCGACTAATTGAAGACCAAAAAAGGCAAAAGAAAAAAAAAGAAAAAAAGAAAAAAAAAAAAGCACGTTTGGTAATGCGAAATTTACGGGCAAAGACAGCGAAATTTGCATAACAAAACGTCGCTTCCAGTGGTATTATAGTAAAATCGTAATTCCGGGAAAATAGAATTTTTAAAACAACGAACGTCTCCGTGGTTTCAACGCTACCGCTTTGGTAGAAGTAGCAGAGCTTGGGCTATTTTCTTAGCAAACAAACAGAAAAAAGTCGGAGAACTCTGGAAAGGAAAAATCAGATCACAGGAGACCTAAGAACTCGAAGAAGAAGAAGAAGAAGATGTCGTGGCAAGCTTACGTCGATGATCATCTGCTCTGCGAAATCGAAGGCAATCATCTCTCCTCCGCCGCCATCATCGGCCACGACGGCAGCGTCTGGGCTCAGAGCGCCACTTTTCCTCAGGTCTGATTTCTTTTCCTTTTCCTTTTCCTTTTCCTTTTTTGTGGTTTTTACTTTCTTTCTGATCATTTCTTTCTCCTGGATCTGATTGTAATTTTGATTTTTTTTTTTTTTTTTTGGGTGGATGTACTTTGCGATGAGCGAATCAGCGAAAGCTTGTTTGTCTGAGTGAGTGCGTGTGTTTTTCTGCTTTGATCTGATTCTCTTGAGAAAGGAGAGACAATTCTCGTCATTTTTGTTGAAGAATTTAAGGTTTAAGGAACTATTTCTTCGATTCGTTAATCACGGTTTGATGTGAAGTAATCTGGGATTTGGCTTATAAATTTTCATAATTTCTAGATTGAAATCAATCAATTTTTTTTTTTTTTTTGCAATTAAAGTTTTGAAATTGTTTTGTCAATGATTATGCTTACTGAAGGGGTTTTTTTTGTTTAATGAAAGCAAGGGTTTACTTGAAATGATTTTTGCTTCTAATTGTTTGTTTCTAAAGGATGCTTTTTTGGCTCAAAACCTGAGTGCACTACATATATCAATATATATTGATCTTTTAATGATTGAAATTTGCTTATGTATTTGACGTCAATGTTTGATTTAGTTCAAGCCTGAAGAGATAGCTGCCATCTTGAATGACTTTAATGAGCCTGGATCACTTGCACCAACTGGTCTGTACCTTGGTGGCACCAAATATATGGTGATCCAAGGGGAACCTGGAGCTGTCATCAGAGGGAAGAAGGTGAGAAACTCGAAAGTTCGATCTTTTTATGTTTTTGGTCAAGTATGAATGAGCATATTTTCTTAATCCAACTGTTGTGTTTTTATCACTTGTAAAATCTTTTGCGTGCATGTGTCTCATTAAGATGGTGAATGAATGGTCCATTTTTGGTAAGCTTGAGCATAGGCAAACTCTTGTAAGCGCAAAAGTACTATCGTCGATTTGCCTAAGGTGGACTTTACTTCTGAAGACATGTTCATCAGCTCTTGTTCCCATTGGCTAGCTCATAAATGGCAAGACTGTCGACTCCGTTAACCCTAAACCGCTTGTTAGGGTTTGTGAACCCTAAACCACTTGTTGGGGTTCTTTTGTCAATTGGTCAAAGACTTAAAGAGTTAAACACTGGACAATGCTGGTTTGAAATTTTGTTGTTACCTTTTTTTTTTTTTTTCAGGATAATGATAGCTATTATTCTACACGTACATTTCATTGTTACATTTAAAATCTAACTTGTGCCCCTGTGTGCTTCAGCTTCGTTAGTTGAGTGGGAGGTTGTTTCGAGTGCGGGGTTCTCGTAGACTGCGTTTAGGGCTTGTTAATTTGTCACGAATGAAAAACGGAAGGGAAATGAATGTTTTCCTCGCCCTTTTCAAAATGTTTACTTACGAAATGAGAAGTGTTGAATTTGATGAGGACTCACTCGATGCAGTAAATGGGGAATAGGAAAGCCAGGCTGTTTCAACTTTCAATTGGCTATAAAATCATTTTTGTGTCCTCGTAAAATTTTAACTAATAATTATATGCACAAAGACATTTTAGTACTTAAGAAGCTATTCTTAAAGTTAGTAAACACTAAAAAGAAAATTCGATTGTTTTCCAGTTCCACATCTTATTCATTTTCTTTCCTTTCCAGCACCTTTTCTTTTCTCATTATCTTCCATTGCAAGTTGTTAATTATTTCCGAATGGGGTTTTCCTTTCTTGTCTTGAATATAATCACCGTGTCTCTTTGTTTCAGGGTCCCGGAGGTGTTACCGTGAAGAAGACTAGCCTGGCTGTAATCATTGGCATCTATGACGAGCCAATGACACCTGGTCAATGCAACGTGATTGTTGAGAGGCTTGGTGATTATCTCATTGATCAGGGTTTTTGAGTTTCCTTGGTATGTCTTATTTATGTGAATCCTCAAGGTTTTCTATACAAGCTTTGCGCCTGCTGACGTACTTCTTGAATATGGCTGCAGTGACATGTACTACAAGTACTAAAAAGTTATGGGGACTCATATGCAATCAAAAGCTTTGGTGTTTGAAAAAAAGTAGTGTCATGGTCTTTCTTGTTGTACTCCTTCAATGGTTAGTATTCTGATGATTTAAAGCGAGTTACTTGTCCGGTTATTTGAGTCAGTGGATGGTGGTAAATTTGATTGGCATAAATTTATGAAGAGTCTTGTTTTGTCTATGAGCCCTTTTTTTAATAATTAATTAATTTTTTTTAGTTCTTGAACAGTTGAACTTATTTTTACTCTAGCATTGAGCTGTTTTACTTTGTCTGTGCACCCCGAGTCCCCGACCATGTCATGCCAAAAATTTTTTTTTTGCCATAAGCTGGCTAAAGCGTTTTGAAGGCTTCTTTTAAAACTGGATAATTATCTAGTTATGGGTTACTGAACAGGTTTTAACTTTTATCAGATGTAAGATTATGCATGCAAGGCTTTGTTAGTTATGATATTTCTTCCTCATTCTCTTAAGCTGGCTGGTTAACCAACTGCTAATTAACAAAATCCCTTCGCATTTGATTTTGTATCTAATCTTTACCGTTGCATTTGGTTTTGTATCTAACCTTAAGAGCCGTGACTTATTCATAACATCCATTCCTCATATCTGAATTCTGTGTTGTAGCTTCAATTGAACTTAGATAGTCCATATATATATATATATATTTTGGGATATGTAGATAGTCCTCCGTATCTATATAGTTTGTATTAAAAGCACAAATCTCTACTCTGCGGATTGCGTCCTTTTGTCGAGGTTTGTCATGTGACAATCTCATCACCCGTCATGCAGTGGCTCCTTTTATTGGTACTTTTTTTTTTGTCCATTGGTCTAGATTTGTCATGTGACAATCCCATCACTCGTCATGCGGTGGGTCTTTTTATCGGCACCTTTTTTTTTTTTTTTTTTCGGTCTATTCCGTGAGGAACTTGTCAACTTGTTAAAAACGAAATTCTGAAATCTGTAAATATGACAATTCGTACAAACTTCGAGGTTGGTTGGAGATAGTTTAGGCAATCTTGGCCATGGACATATGGTTTTGAACATGGTGCAATGAGTACTATCATCCTGATCTGATCCTATCATAAGATGCTTCAGCTGCTCTGTTTTCTTTGATTTTTTTTGTCTGACGGTCTATTTTATTACGTTTCTTAAGCCCTTTTTTTTTTTTTCCTTCAAAAAGAAAATTTTTTTTTTATTAAACGGAAATGGGATCTTTATAAAACAAGTGGACAAAACGATTTTCTTGAGGAGTGATAATATTTTATTTCCTTTTCTGGAATCTGGACGTTTTTGCCGAAAAGGAAAAAAAATAAAATTTATAAATTTTACTTCCATATAGCAAAATTAATTATTCACAGATTTTTTTTTTTTTTTTTCAACTTTCTGATTTGAGCAATGGTGTGTTTGTTTTTATTTGTCATAGAGTAATTTGTACAAATAAATATGAAACGCTTTTAAGCAATATTATAAAATAGCGTTAGGTTAAGCACCACCTATTAATAAATACTGAATTTCATGATTTAGGATCAATAGTTGAGAATTTCATGATTTAGGATCAACGGATGAGAATTTTATTGATGATGATTTTTAATATCGGTGATGTTTTCAAGTATTTTTCACACTTTAATTTTTATCAAGATGGGGTTGGCAACAGATATGTTTGTAAAGAAATTTAAACTATACAACATGAAACTTATAAAAATCTACGAACCACAACATACAAATGATATTAGGATACTCATGCAGAAACAATTTTCAAAGGGCAAGCAATTAAGAGATAAATTGAGAAACTAAAAATAGAATAAACCAACATAAAAAATCATAAGTATTGCAATAAAATTTTCTCTTTCAATGGCATTGTTAAGTTAGCCGTGTATTTTTTTTTTTCCCCTTAAGAACATCTACCCATTTAGTTATCTTAAACTCAAACTATTTTCTATTAGTGACCAAATAAAAATATAAGGAGAGTGTTAAAAGGCACATAGATTTGAGTCATATAAATCTACTGGTTGAAGTCAACGTAATTACTGACATAAGTAAGTACTAATTATTATTTAATAATCATATTGTAATCAATTAGTACTTAATTATAATAGGTTACAATGATAAGTCATTATTTTTTTATAAAAATTTTGGGTGAAAATTTTCAACTCTTCTTCTTGTGACGGAGACAATTGTAAAATTAATTATATCTACAATCATGAGAAAGTCATGATTTGTCTATTTATATTTGTTGTCATTTCAATTATTAGGGTCCGTTTGGGGTGTAAGTTTAAACTTACATCCATTAATTCAATTTTTATCTTTTTTCGAAATTTTTTTTTATCTTTTCTGAAAAAGTCAACAAAAATTACTATTAAAATTTAAAAATCTTAACTCAAACTTACGCCCAAAACTAGTCCAAAACTAACCCAAAGTGAACTAATTACCGTTATAATACAATATTATCAACTTGAAGTTTTAAGGTGAAATCAAATTTTATAAAAAAAAATTGTCCAAAAAAAAGGGATAAAATTTCAGCAAATATTTCGCAGTAATTTTTTTTTGTTCATGTAGTGAAGTAGAATAATTTTTTAATGCTTAAACCAAGACACGGAATTAAGCCCAAAAATGGGAAAAAAATAAAAATTAAAATATAGTGCACGTTTTGGAAATACGAATTTACGGGCAAAGACAGCGAAATTTGCTTAACAAAACGTCGCTGCCAGGGGTATTATTGTAAAATTGCAATTCCCGGAAAATAGAATTCTTAAAGCAACGCTACCGCTTGGTTGAAGTAGCAGAGCTCGAGCTATTTTCTCAGAAAACAAACAGAAGAAAATCTGAGAACTCCCGAAAGAAAAAAATCAGAGCACAGAAAACATAAGGACTCAAAGAAGAAGAAGATGTCGTGGCAAGCTTACGTCGATGATCATCTGCTCTGCGAAATCGACGGCAATCATCTCTCCTCCGCGGCCATCATCGGCCACGACGGCAGCGTCTGGGCTCAAAGCGCTAGTTTTCCTCAGGTCTAATTTCTTTTCCTTTTTTTTTTTTGTGGTTTTTTACTTTCTTTCTGATCCTTTCTTTCTTTTGGATCTGATTGTAATATATTTTTTTTTTTGGTGGATGTACTTTGCGATGAGCGATTCAGCGAAAGCTTGTTTGTTTGAGTGAGTGCATGTGTTTTTCTGCTCTGATCTGATTCTCATGAAAAAGAAGAAACAATTCTCGTCATTTTTGTTTACGAAGTTAAGGTTAAGGAACTATATATTCGATTCGTTAATCAACGTTTGACGTGATGCAATCTGGGATTTGACTTGTAAATTTTCATAATTTCTGGATTGAAATCAATCGAGTTTTCACCTTTTTTTTTTCAATTAAAGTTTTGAAATTGTTTAGTCAAGGATTATGCTTACTGAAGGGGTTTTTGAATGAAAGCAAGGGTTTACGTAATGATTTAGCTTCTAATTGTTTGCTTCAAAAGGATGCTTTTTTGGCTCAAAACCTGAGTGCATAATATGTATCATTTTATACTACTATACTGTAATGTTTGTCACTTTGTTTAATCTGCTCTTTTAATGATTGAAATTTGCATATATATATATATATATTTGACGTCAATGTTGATTTAGTTGAAGCCTGAAGAGATAACTGCCATCTTGAATGACTTTAATGAGCCTGGATCACTTGCACCAATTGGTTTGTACCTTGGTGGCACCAAATATATGGTGATCCAAGGGGAGCCTGGAGCTGTCATCAGAGGAAAGAAGGTGAGAAACTCAGAAGTTCATTCTTTTTACGTTTTTGGTCAAGTATGAATGAGCATATTTTCTAAATCTAACTGTTGTAGAATTTGACCCATAGAATCTTATGCGTGCACGTGTCTCGTTAAGATGGTGAACGAATGGTGCATTTTTGGCAAGCTTGAACATAGGCAAACTCTTGCAAGCGCAAAAGTATCATTGTCAGCTTGCCTGAGGTGGACTCTGCTTCCGAAGATGTGCTCATCAGTTCTTGTTCCAATCAGCTTGCTCATAAATGGAAAGACTGTCAACCCCGTTAACCCTAACCACTTGTTAGGGTTCGTGAACCCTAAACCACTTGTTGGTCCCCTGTCAACTGGTTAAGACTTAAAGAGTTAAACACTGGACAATGCTGTTTTGAAATTCGATTGTTACCCCCTTTTTTTTTTTTTTTTTTTCAGGACAATGATAGCTATTATTCTACATGTACGTTCCATTTTTATATTTAAAATCTAAACTTGTGCCTCTGTGTGCTTCAGCTTCATGAGTGGAGTAGGAGGATGTTTCGAGTGCGGGGTTGTCGAAGACTGCATTTAGGGCATTTTTTTTGTCATGAAAGGAAAATGGAAAAGAAATGAATGTTTCCCTAGCCCTTTTCAATGTGTTTACTAATGAATTGAGAAGTGCTAAATTTGGTGAGGACTCATATGATGCAGTAAAGGGGGAATAGGAAAGCCAACCCTTAGGTTATTTCAACTTTCAATTGGAACATATCATAAAATCATGTTTGTGTCCTCACAAAATTTTAACTAATAAATAGATGCACAAGGACATTTTAGAACTGAAGAAGCTATTCTTAAAGTTATTTAATACTAGAAAGGAAATTCGATTGTTTTCCAGTTCCACATCTTATTCATTTTCTTTCCTTTCCAGCACCTTTTCTTTTCTCATTATCTTTCATTGCAAGTTGTTAATTATTCCCGAATGGGGTTTTCCTTTCTTATCTTGAATATACTCACCGTGTCTCTTTATTTCAGGGTCCCGGAGGTGTTACCGTGAAGAAGACTAGCCAAGCTTTGATCATCGGCATCTATGATGAGCCAATGACACCTGGTCAATGCAACGTGATTGTTGAGAGGCTTGGAGATTATCTCATTGATCAGAGTCTTTGAGTTTCCTTGGTATGTCTTATTTTTGTGAATCCTCAAGGTTTTCCATACAAGCTTTGCGCCTGCTGACCTACTTCTTGAATATGGCTGCAGTGACATGTATTACAAGTACTAAAAATTTATGGGGACTCATATGCAATCAAAAGCTTTGGTGTTTGAAAAAAAGTTGTGTCATGGTCTTTCTTGTTATACTCCTTCAATGGTTAGTATTCTGATGATTTTAAGCGAGTTACCTGTCCGGTTATTTGAGTCAGTGGATGGTGGTAAATTTGATTGGCATAAATTTATGAAGAGTCTTGTTTTGTCTATGAGCCCTTTTTTTAATAATTAAATTTTTTTTTTAGTCCTTGAACAGTTGAACTTATTTTTACTCTAGCATTATGCTGTTTTACTTTGTCTGTGCACCCCGAGTCCCCCACCATGTCGGCATGCCAAAAAAAATTCTTAGCTATAAGCTGGCTAAAGCTTTTTGAAGGCTTCTTTTAAAACTGATTAAGGGCTATTGAGCAGTTTTTAACTTCTATCAGGAGTAAGATTATTTATGCATGCAAGCCTTTTTAATTTATGATATTTCTTCCTCATTCTCTTATGCTTTCTGGTTAACCAACCGCTAATTGACAAAATCTCGTCTCATTTGATTTTGTATCTAATCTTAAGAGCCGTGGCTTATTTATAGCATTCATGCCTCGTAGCTGAAATATTTGTTGTAGCTTCAACTGAACTTAGATAGTCCATAAGGAATTTTTTTTTTTTTTAGGTTGGGGTGGGGTGTGGGGGGAGAGATGTAGATAGTCCTCCGTGTCTATATATTTTTCATATTAAAAGCACAAATCCCTACTCTGCAGTGATTGCGTCCTTTGGTCTGGGGTTGTCAAGTGGCAGCCCCATCGCCCACCACACGGTGGGTCCATTAATCACTTTTTTTTTTTGGTCTATTCCGTTCCGAGCTTGTCAACTTGTTAACAAAAAAAAAAAAAAAAAAAAATCCGAAGTCTTCAAATTTGACAATCCGCGCCAACGTCGAGGTTGGTTGGAGATAGTTTAGGCAGTCTTGGCCATGGATATGTGGTTTTGAACAAAGTTGGTGCAATGAGTACTATCGTCTTGATCTGATCTTATCGTAAACCTGCTTCATCACGTTTCCGAATGTATTTATTTATATGTTTGTTTGTTTGTGCTGGTGTGGTCAATTGAATGGTCATTGTTTTGCGACCAAAAATTCATAGGGCTTTCATGAAAGAGCCTAGACTGAAACTTGGGTCCCTTTACGAATGCCTGAGATTTGAAAAGAAAGGCCAAGATATCCTTGCCCCCACGTCTTTTTTGGCCATTCGTTTGCTAGTCCTTTTTTTTTTTGTAAGTGATTTTGTTCCATATAATATTTAGAAATACGTACTATCGAAATTACCCTAATGTAGGAAGCTCCAAATTATAGTGTTGATTCATTGACGATGGGCAAGAATAACACCATGATCATGTTTTTGGATTAATGAAAGTGAAAATCTAAGCATTCTAATTTGGATGTTAGTGACAGACTTTTATGAGCTCTCTAGTACATTGAATACTGACTGTGACTTGACAAATGTCATACAAGCACTCGAGATTTAAATGAGCTTCAATCCCCATTCGGAGCCCTTAAAAACACACCAAACAGAAGCAAATTAGCTCATGTTTCATTCCATCAGCCAAATGATGGGTTCCTCTTAAGGTTGTTAATTTTTGCACGTTTCTAATTCTGCTGTCTCATTCAACCCAATAAACAACATCCCAAGAGTATCCATAATCCCGTTATTTTGCTGTCGACGTATTTAACTAAATACACATTCCTGACCACTTAAACCTTTCATGTTGAATTGATTTTTTTACAGCCTGACAACATTTCATGTCAGATTGATTTTTTAACGGTCTGATTTTTTTTTATCATAGTTTTTTATTGTGCATTATGTATTTTTAATGCAAACACATATTATATAATTAAACAATTAATCGAAGTCGAAAAATAAATTTCTATGGATAGTGTAAAACAAGCAGTCATGCTTTCGAAACTCTTTTTTTAAGCTTTTGTCACATAAATTGCAGTCAACATCATAACTATTAAATGTGTAATTACTAGTGGCTCTCATTATAATTATCGGTGGTCAAAAAAATAAGTTGCATGATGGCTTGGCAATTTTCAAAGACATTTCAGTTAGTCTTGCCCCGCCGGTGTGGGTTGGAAGGACTGTATTGCTTCGAGACGACGAAATTGTTATATCAAAAACACATCTCCACTTCATGAATTTCTTTTCCTCCACTATACCATTATTATTTTTTTTTTGCAACTGTTGGATTGATTCCAATGTAGTAGCATCCAAATATAACTAGGATTTGGAAAAAATACTTGAATAACATAAATTTAAAGATCATTGTACCAACAAGACATTAAAAAGTAAAATTAGATTAATATGACATAAAATCAAATTAAAGTAAATTAAAATTTATGTTATGTTGATGAAGATGTGAGAGTTTATATTATGCTGGTCAACAGATTAAAAAATATGGTTATTTGAGTAATTTTCTCTTAAGGATTATTTCTGCAACGTGTATTAAAAATCACAAGGAAAACAAAAAAATATGTGTTCGTGAACTGCTGTGATCTTACAACCTCCGTGAAAATACAGCAAAGAAAATGCATGACAGAACCAACCAACTTGCTATTTTTAACTACTTATGGGTTCTCTCTTTGCCAATCTGCTACAGAACAATGCTGGTTGGGACAACAAACTTTACATCATGAAAGGCAATTGGACTAACACTAATATCCATAAAAAGTATGATATACCGAGAGTTTTTGAGAAATAACGTACATGCTTAACAATTGAAAACATTAAAAAATGAAGGAAACGTGGTTGGAAAAATATATTTACATTAATACGTCGACCGATTGAAAAATATAAAGGCTGAAACGAGGTATCGGTGGCATCTAAGGACAAATATTTCATTCAACTCGCAATCTGAAATGAGAAGGGACTTTTTTTTTTTTTTTTGCTAAAGAAAAAAATCTTAGAGGAAGGCGATTAGTGCTAACATACTTTATTGACGTTACTAAAGGGGTTTATGAGATGCTGACAGGAATATTCATTGAAAACCTTATTTCTCGATAAAAGTACGTTATTAGACCCATCAGGGTATGATCTCAAACATGTTTTAGTTTCCATTAAAATTAGGCTTACACTTGAATATTTGACCATTAATCCATATGGGTAATTTAGGCTACCTCACTCGATGATAAATGAAAACATACTTTTAGCTATCTACACTTGTGGTGTGATGAAAGTGACCAAAATGCCCCATATGTAGATTTTCACTAATCTTGTATGCGAAAATATTGTGCTATGAATTTTTGTTACTATCATAGATATTTTATCAAAAAAGAAATTCTAATTCACGTGTGACAAGCGTTTTTTTTTATTTTTAACCCCTTCTTTTTATTGCTTGGAGTTTGACAGGAGCCATAGATAGGGTAAATAAATAGTTAAAATAAAATTAAAAAAAAAATGAAAGGGAACACTTGGGGGGACTAGTGGGGAACAGTGGAGAGAACAGACATCTGAAGTTATGGAACCGAGGCGAATCATTTAACTATATTTTATAAAATCCACGCATAAGTCCGGTCCTCGACACTGCCTCCTGCCAAAAACTCGGTCCTTCTTTTGCAATAATAATAATAATAACGATAACAATAACATTACAAAAAATACAACCAGCAAACACAATAAACGACATAATTTTACTACAGAAATAAAGCCCCTTCTTTATTTTTAGTGCTTCTCTTCTCTGCTTCTTTTTTCCCACTCGACTCTCGGGCTCCAAAGAGAACAAACTGTTTTCTTAAAAGTGGGAGACAGAGAAAAAAAGAGCCGTTGCTGTCTCAGTATATATATATATATATATATATTAACGTTATAATCTCAGAGAAGAAGAAGAAGAGGTGGAGGAGGCAGAGAAGAAGAGACCCAATGGGGAGAAAGTTCAGGCCTGTTTTTGTGGTCTCACTGTTGCTTCTACTGTTGGGTATGTGCCCTTTTTCCCAGATTCTTCTCTCTCTGTCTTTTATTTGTTCTCTCTTTGATGTCTTTTTCTCTGTTTTAGCTTAGATTTTCTTTGCATTTGAACCTCTGTGAAGCTCATTAGATCTTTTGGTTCATTAGAGCTAGTCATTATTTGTGTTTTTTATTTAGTGGGCCAAGAGAAAAAAAAAAAAAAAAAGATCAAAATGTCGGTGCTTTTTTTTAGGTCCCATTAACCTTTCTGGTATATACACTCATGTTTGTGTGTAGTCGTCTAAAATTTCTGGGTTTTTTATTTAAGACGTTCTTAGTTCTTTGTAGCGGAGGAAATCCTTTGTACTCTTTTTTGGCTAGTTGTCATGGCTTGTCCATTTGCTGGCTTTTGTGAGCATTGCATTTTTGTTGAGTCTTTAGTATACATACATACATACATACATACATACATATATATATATATATGTACATGCACATTTCTCATGGGTGGTCCATAGAATGATTACTCAAGATTTGAATACAAATTTTCCAATGATTTTGTATCTTGCAAGTTGGCCTACTGGGCCATGGTTCAATTTTAATGGGGTCTCCTTGAAAAGTAATTTTAATCCAAATCTGATGTATTTAACTACTTTTGTTGCTTTGTTTGCATTTATTAGGACCTAACTTCCAATGTAAACTATATATGTGTGTGTGTGTGTGTGTGTGTGTGTACACTAGATTGATGGTTTTGGTCAAATTTGGTGGCAGATCTATGCAGTGGAAGCTTTGTCGGAGTATGCTATGGAAGAAATGCCGATGATCTTCCTGTACCGGACAAGGCGGCGGAGCTTGTTAAACTTCATAGCATTAAGTATGTAAGGATTTATGACTCCAACGTACAGGTCCTTAAGGCCTTTGCGAATTCTGGAGTTGAGCTTATGATTGGGGTGCCGAATTCGGACTTACTGCCGTTCTCTCAGTTCCAATCCAATGTAGACACCTGGCTTAAAAACAGTATCCTTCCTCACTACCCGGCCACAAAGATTACATACATTACTGTTGGTGCTGAGGTTACTGAGAGCCCAAGCAATACTTCTGCTTTAGTAGTCCCCGCTATGAGAAATGTTCTTGCAGCCCTTCGGAAAGTTGGTCTAAGTAGGAAGATTAAAGTGTCGAGTACTCATTCCCTAGGAATTTTGTCCCGATCTTTCCTCCCTCTGCAGGGGCTTTCAATAGTAGCCATGCATTTTTCCTCAAACCAATGCTGGAATTTCTCGCTGAAAACAGCTCTCCATTCATGATAGATATTTATCCTTATTATGCTTATAGAGATTCTGCAGCCAATGTCTCTCTGGACTATGCTCTATTTGAGTCGTCCTCGGAAGTGATTGATCAAAATACCGGTTTGTTGTACACGAACATGTTTGATGCGCAGATTGATGCTCTTTACTTTGCGTTGATGGCTTTGAATTTTAAGACAATCAAGGTTATGGTCACAGAAACAGGCTGGCCTTCCAAAGGATCGCCTAAGGAGAGGGCTGCAACTCCTGATAATGCTCAAACATACAACACCAATCTCATTCGCCACGTGATAAACAACACTGGAACTCCTGCCAAGCCCGGAGAGGAGCTCGATGTGTATATATTCTCTTTGTTCAATGAAAACAGGAAGCCGGGATTGGAATCTGAAAGAAACTGGGGGTTATTTTATCCCGACCAGACGAGTGTCTATAACCTAGACTTCACTGGTAAAGGCTCTGTGGATATTGCTACAGGGGCTAATTCAACTAGCTTAAATGGAACTACATGGTGCATTGCTTCGAACAAGTCTTCGGAAAGTGACTTGCAAAACGCTTTGGATTGGGCTTGTGGTTCTGGAAACGTGGACTGCACTGCTATTCAGCCAAGCCAGCCTTGTTTTGAGCCAGATAATATGGCGTCTCATGCGTCTTACGCATTCAACAGCTACTACCAGCAGAATGGGGCCACTGAGATCGCTTGCAGCTTCGGAGGGGCGGGAATTAGAGTTGACAGGGATCCAAGTATGTAATATTTCTTTACTTCAGATCTCACTTGCTCTATTTCTTTTCTAAATGGCTATCAAACACTTTATAATACCCTTTGTAGGAATTTAATCCAATGCAGTAGCTTAAAAATTAGGAGAATTATTTGGGTACGGTATAAAATAATGCCTTAACCAGTTTGCACAGTTGTAGAGTTTTGTTAAATTAAACACTCTTTTTCTGGTTCTAAAATGATTTTGACTGTTTGTTAGGTGTCCTTTTGTACCCTATCACAGAGTTCTTTTAAATGTTTCCATCGTCCGTCGGTCAATCCATGAAAAGCATACACAAAACAATTGATAGCGCTTCTGCTTACTAGGCTTCACCACACTCCCTAGAATGAAAAAAAAAAAAAAAGCCTGTTCAGGTGGTGTCTGCAGAGCAGAAAAATGGTAAAAGTGGAGAAACTTTGCATTTTTCGGCCGACTGCCATGCTGGGAAAGAGCTGATCTGTTTCCATTTTTCAGTCTTATATTCGTAGTTCACTTCTGCCAAGACAATTTTTACTTGAAAAATCTTCTTTTGACTAACGAAAGTTTATGTTTCAATCATGTAGGCTATGACAATTGCCTCTACATGACTGCGGGGTAAGTTTTTATCTGAGACAACCGTACTTTCACATTGCGATCGCTAAGCATCACACTTTTAATCTAGAATTCTAATCTTTCTTGTTTTTCAATTTCATGCAGGAGCCATAAAACAATTGCGAGTAACACGACAGCAATGAATTCAAAGTCTACATCCACGCGCTATGTTTCCCGGCATCATTCTTTACCGCTCTTCTCGCAATATTCATCGCATTTCTCATTGAAACTATCAACCATGTCTAAGGACTATGGAGTTTATTGTTGCAGGCACACCGTAGATATTTTGCCGTGACAATGCGCGACGATTGAGCAGATGTTGGTAGATGTATTTGTTGAAAAATTTTGTGTGATAATGAATAGATTTTAGGAGTATGGTGCAACTGAAAAAGTTATCATATGGTTGTTCAGATTTGGGCTCCATGCGTTAGTTGCACTTTTTTTCCTTCTTTTTTGAACGAATTGTTAATTGCATATTAGTTAATTTAATTGTAAGTGAGGGTTTTAGGTACAACTACTGAGGAAATATTCATTATTTGCGTCCAACTTCTGAATTTTATTTATTTATTTTTAACACCTCTTCGATTAGGAAAGAAACATGTCGTTTGTCATGTGATAAGACGTTCTTTAGATTACCAGAGAAACGACATGTCGTTTCCGAGTAGATGTGGTTGCTCAATAAGGAAAGACGTGAATAAGACGTGTCGTTTAGAGTGCCAGAGAAAACGACATGTCGTTTCCGAGTAGATGTGGTTTGCTAAATAAGGGAAAGGACGTGAATAAGACGTGTCGTTTAGAGTACCAGATAAAAACGACATGTCGTTTCCGAGTAGATGTGGTTTGCTAAATAAGGGAAAGGACGTGAATAAGACGTGTCGTTTACGGTAAAAAAGGGAAAGCATTCAACCAAATGTAAAGACCATTAATATAATATAAAAAATTAACATTAATTAATCTAATATAAAATTAAATTAAAATTAATTAAAATTTGTATCATGTTGTTTAAAAATGAGAATTTATGTTATGTTGATTAATAGATGAAAAAAATGTGACTTTTAGGTAATTTTCTTTAAGAAAAAAATAAAAAAACCAAAACTGTCGATTTCCGTCGGGCTAGTGACCAATAAGGCGACGAGCTGTTTGAGATACGGATCCGGAGAAAAACGACATGTCGTTTCCAAGTAGATGTTTGTCAACGGTGAAAAAATGATTTGTCGTTTTATGCCAACAAATCGACAGAATGACCGCATACCCCTCTATTAGATGTCGTTTATAGTGGACTGACAGTTTGATATGTCGCATCTTTTAGGTGTCGTTTTTCTTTTTTGGCTAAAGAGGTCTCGTTTTGCCTTGTCCTGTATCGGATGTCTCCATGGAAAATTGGAGGAGCCATTTTAGGTTGTTTAGCAGAAATGAATTTTAGAAGGTTGGAAGTTGTATCTCTATAGGATTCATTAATCCTTCCCACTTTAAAAAGAAAAGAGGAGGAAATTTTTTTCTTAAAAATAATGGTAATAAAACAATAATTTTGGTCTCAATCCCTACTACTTAGTTTCTTATTTATGTGGGAACATAATTGTAAAATGTACTAAATTAGATATTTTCATATGGTATTATTTTCATTTATTTTACAAATGATTTTATTTTTTAGCTGCAAATATAAATGAGAATGTCTTTGAGATAGATGTCAGAGATTGTATTAAAATTGTATTTGGTTATGTTTTTAGAAATATTAATTTGGGTATAAGAAAAAGGTGAATTGTGTTTCGATATATTTCTGAAAATATGTATCAAAGTTTTGTAACCTTAAAAATAAAAACGAAAACAAGAAAACAACTTTTAATCCGTTTTCATTTCCTTCACAAAAACTATTCTCAATCCGTTTTCATTTCCTTCACAGAAATAACTTTTAACAAAAATAATCCGTTTTCATTTTCTTCACAAAAACTATTCTCAATCCGTTTTCAGAAAAAAAAAAAAAAAAAAAAAAAAAAAAAAAAAAAAACGAGAAAACAACTTTTAATCCTTTTTCCTTCACAAAAACTATTCTCAACATTTTTTATTTTTATTTTTTTCAGAGCATTTGCTAAACAAATGTTACTTAAAAAATGTTTTCATTGTCGCTCCTTGAAAAATGTGCGAAAACATTTCTAAAAACAATTGGAAACGGTTCCAAACGGAGCCTTTCTTTTGTGTTTTCCTCTTCTTCTATTTAACAACATTAATGAGATTTTCCTCCATCCTTTTCATTCTTTCTCGGCTACATGTTATACTTTTCCTGTCATTCTATTTTAGTTTCCCTGTATAATAATTCGACACGTCAATAAAATGATATGGCATTAAAAGGATTGGAGTGGAATTCAAATATGGTATTTCTTTTTTGCTTTTCTTGTATGAAATGTAAGAATATTTCTGATTTTAAAATGGATAAACTGTGGTAGAGCTCCAATGAGGAGCACTACCAATAGTGATCCATCCAATGGTTAAAATTGATTATATAAGTAAATTAACGATTATGATCTAAAATTCATCTAATGTTAATATAGTCTTATAGATATACAATCTTTTATTTTATTTCAGATTTAATTATTTTTCCTTCCTCAATCTGTCATGAAGCCGCCACACCCCCCTGTGCGACCTCCGATGAAGCCCCCCCGCGGGGGGGTTTAGTGTCTGGGGTTAGGGTGGCCCAAGCACCAGAGTCGGGGTGGGGCCCAAGCTCGGGGGGGGGGGGGCGATGTTGGGGGTGGGGGCAGCTTAAGCGCAGGTGTTAGGGTGGGCTAGGGGGGGGGGGGGGGCTGAGCTCGAGGGGGTTCATGTCGAGGGTGGGGGCGGCTCAAGTGCCAGAGATGGGGGTGGCTTTGAGAGGTGGGATCCTCGAGTGCAGGGGGGTTCGGCATTAAGGGTGGGGGGGTCCCGAGAGTCTACATCGAGGTGGTGTGGGGGGGACCCAAACTCGGGGGGGTTTGGCATTGGGGATGGGGGCGCTCAAGCGTCGATGTCAATGGTGGCCGGGTAAGGGGAGGCTTGAGCACCTAGGGAAGTCGTCAGTTGGGGGGCAGATGTGGTCGGTCACGGCATCGGTAGGGAAGTTGCCAGCGTTGGGGAAGGGAAAGGAAGGGGTAGCTTTTTTTAATTTTCATTTATTAATCTATACTGATATTAAGTAAAGTGTATGATAATTATGATATACAAATAATATCTTAACAGTTTGATTATATATTAACGGTTTAAAAATAAACTCTATCAATAAGGTATAAAAATGAGGACTTTAATGCCGTCTTACCCATTTTAAAAAACCAAAACAAAACAAAAGATTTTTTTTTTTTTTTTTTTTGAGAGTAAGAGAAGAATATAATTCCCGAGTTTGAAATAACAAAAGTAATTTGCCCGGTCTTGTTTATTTGAATTATTATTGCGACTTTAGCGAGTAAATTGTCGACTTCTCCGGTCTCAACAAACATCTCTCTCTCTCTCTCTCTCTCTCTCTCTCAGAATCCGCCATTGAAATTTGAAACCCCAGCGACCCGTTCAATCTGTGAAAATCCACGACCCCCGCCTAGCATGAAGACCAAGACGCCATTAAAGCAACTCAAGCTCTCTGTTCCCGCTCAAGAAACCCCCATCTCCTCCTTCTTGTGAGTTCCTTTTCTGTTTTTCGCTTTTACAAATTTTGCACTCTTGATTTCAACTTTGAACTCCCATACAAATGCTCTGTTTGATTGCCGAGAAAATGTAGGAAAAACGTAAAGAAAGTGATGTTACTTTGTAAAGAAAGACAAACTCGAAAGTTTGAAACTTGATATTCACAGTAAGCTACAGTGGTGACTCACGGTCAAGTAAAGAAAGTTATCCATTTTGGGATGTTATCTACTAGGATCTGTCAAAACTTGACAAGTTCTTAATTTTCTAGGACCAAAGAAAACTAAAAAATCAGGTATCTTTTTCTCTCAAACGTTGCAAAATTTTCTCTCTTTTTTATAATCTTAGAACGGCGAGCGGTACATTTCACGATGGCGATCTTCTCCTAAACCAGAAAGGTTTGCGGCTCATCTCTGAAGAAAAGGTATCCGGCGTAAGTTTCTTTTAATTTTCCATACATATAATTGATTTTTGCAAATATTTTCTTGTAAATGTTGTCTTTAGCCTAAAACGGTTCTTCGTTTTTTCGTGTAATTGAATAGCCTGTGAGTAATAAGGAGCTCGATGTTGAGTTTTCATTGGAAGATCTTGAGACCATCAAAGTCATTGGCAAGGGAAGTGGTGGCGTAGTTCAACTTGTTCGTCATAAATGGCTCGGAAAGCTGTTTGCCTTGAAGGTCAGAATTACTAGCACAAATTTGTACTTACTTGAATGGATTCACCTGTATAGATTTGCTTATTTTCTATGTATGTGTTCTCTAATTACTCGTGAAATCTATTTGGGTTTGAGTGATTAGTTAATGACAATATCCTCTTGAACCTATATGGGTTGTAAGTTCTTGGTTGATTATATGATGAAATTACAGAATAACTGTATCAATTGCTTTTCTACTTGTGTTTAAAATATTTTACAATGAAGGACAATGTAGAACAAATAGTTATCCATGCATGCTTACGCGTTTTGGTTTTCTATGCGTAAGTGGACTCTCAATTGAGGGCAACATTAAGGACGATGTTTCTGGAAATTAAGGTAATCATTATGAAACAATGTGGGTTATAAGTGGCACACATTATGCATGCTTCTTGGAAACAAAGGATGGAAATTTAGCTCTCACAGAGGCAGGGGGGATATTTTTTATTAGCAGTGACGTGATCTCTCTTCAGTTTAATGTTTAAGCGTGTAGTAGAAGCTCTTGTATTGAAAGGTGATTGCAATCTGAGTTAAGAAGTCAACAATTTAAGTATAAATAAGAGGAAATTTGTTTCTACAGGCCATCCAGATGAACATCCAAGAAGAAATTCGCAAACAGATTGTGCAGGAGCTGAAAATAAACCGGGCAGCTCAATGTCCTCATGTGGTTGTGTGTTACCACTCTTTTTATCACAATGGAACCATTTCTCTCGTACTAGAATACATGGATCGTGGATCTCTTGTAGATGTGATTAAACAAGTTAAAACAATTCTTGAACCATATCTTGCTGTCCTTTGCAAACAGGTCAATGTATTATTTTTTAAAACTTAAAGTGTTGAAATCTTCTGTGATTTTGTTTCTCGTTCCTTTGCGATGCTTTTTCTTAATTGAAGGTTTATTCTTATATTTCAGGTCTTACAAGGTCTTGTGTACTTGCATAATGAAAGACATGTAATTCATAGGGACATTAAACCTTCCAATCTGCTTGTAAACCATAAAGGAGAAGTGAAGATTACTGATTTCGGTGTGAGTGCATCACTAGCGAGCTCTATGGGTCAAAGGGACACATTCGTGGGAACTTACAACTACATGTCGGTACGTGACAATCTTTTTGGCCTGAATTGTGGCCAGTCCATTTCTTTCCTTTCATGTTTGGCCTGAAGCATAAAATAAGGCTTTGGATTGACTAATGTCAAGCTCTTAATCACGCTACACGTTGAATATGAAGCATGCAAATTAAATGGTTTTAATTTCTTTTATTAGCCAGAGAGAATTAGTGGGCGTACTTATGACTATAGCAGTGACATTTGGAGTATGGGCATGGTTGTTCTCGAGTGCGCCATCGGACGGTTTCCGTACATGAAGTCTGAAGATCCACAAAGCTGGCCAAGCTTTTACGAACTTTTGGAAGCAATAGTGGAAAGTCCACCACCTTCTGCCCCCCAGGATCAGTTCTCCCCCGAGTTCTGTTCATTTGTCTCTGCTTGGTAATCTTTTCTTAACATGCTTTTTCTGCCTCTTGAAGCTATATCTGAGTAGAATAATTATTTCTGAAAGCATTGTTATTTTAGCTCTTAAGAAGTTGATTTTCTGACTCTCTACCTATATTCCATTGTTGGTTTGCGTTGGTCAATTCAGTTAAATGTCCGTTTGTCCTTGAAAAGAGGCATTTTACAAGTACCAAGTGGTTTTTTATATATATCTTGTTGTGCTTGCAGCATACAGAAGGACCCGGAGAAAAGGTCGTCTTCTTTGGAGCTTTTGGTTAGCAGTCTGTGCTCTTCTTTCAATTTTTAGGAAATTCATGATATATATATATTTTACTTGGGGTAAGGATAGGGATGAGAATATTTCACATGGAGATGGGGCTCTGTCCGCCCCTAACAGGGCGGGAATGGGGATGATCTTTATCCCCAAAGATTAGCAGGGCAGGGACGGGGAAAGCACTCCCTGCCCCGGCCCGCTCCTTTCCACTATATATGTATGAGATTCCATACATTTATAATTACATAATATAAAATAAAAATTATTTGTACAAATGTGTGCATCCATGAAAATGAGGATTGAAACTATGAGTAATAGACAAACGAGGAGAATTTAATGTTTATTTTTTATGGTTTCAAGCTTTTTTAGCTTAAAATGTTTTATAAAAGTTTAATTTTCGGAGATTGTAATGTTTTTATGATATCTTTAATAGCTTATGGTCAAGATTTCATTTGCATATGTTTAGAATTTGGTTTGTTTATAAAATTTTTTGAGTTTGAACTAAATTCATGGTGTATATAAATTTTATTGTTTGCTTTTTACTTTATTGTATTTTCAAATATATTTTTATAATAGATGGGGAACGAGACAGGTATGGAGAAAGCCCCTCCAGCAGGGAATCCCCTCCCTGGCCCCTCTTCTATTTATGTAGAGATGGGGACAAGAAAGCATTCCCCAGCTCTGCCCCGCCCCGTTGCTATCCTTAAGTGAGGAGATTTGAACTCTATACCTTATAGTGAAATTAGGTGGGAACTACCGCTAGACTATGCATGCAATCACAGAAAATTCATGATTTTGAAGTTAAAATGATGGCCAATTCATGATTTTCTAGAGTTTATCATATTGATTTTCTTCTTTAGAAATGGTTATATTACTAATTCTTGTATCTTTTCAGAGTCATCCTTTCATCAAGAAGTTTGAAGACAAGGACATCGATCTCGGAATTCTGGTTGGTAGCTTGGAACCTCCTGTTAATTTTCCTAGGTAGCTTTGTCTTGTAGTCGTGATATTAAGAATGTGGGTAGAACTGCATCTTCTCGTATGTATCAGTGTTCAGTTTGACAGAATATTACGAGAATATTTTCATTTTTCCTGGTAGTTAAGCAAAATCCTTTGTATGATTTGCTTCTTACATATATAGAAGGCTCGCATTCTCAGTTGCTCTTTATCCACATTAGTAATACATTTTAGGATTATCAGCACTAATAGTCCCTGAACTATGAGCGTTGTGTGATTTTGATTCCTGAACTTTTTTTTTTTTTTCTTTTCACTCAGCTCTTTTAACTTTTTTTTGCCTAACAAATTACGCTCTGAACTTTGAATTTTTTTTTTTTTGACAATTTTTGTTCATGACACTAAACTGATGAACAATTTTAAAATCTGATAGAGATAATAATGTGCTCATTTTGTTGTAACTTGAAATTTTATAATTGTAGTTGTATCAAGTGCAATATATTCTCTTTAGCATTATTAAAAACTCTTGAAAACTAGAACATTTGACAGATAATTGTTTTGACTATTTTTGTAAATCCATTTTTAGTTAATAAACGCTATACATTTAATTATTTCTATTAAATTTCAGAAATCCTTAGTAAACTTTAGTATCAGAAAAAAGAAAAAAGAAAAAAAAAAACCAAAATGATAATTCTCATAGTTTAGAGACTAATAAGTGCCTAATAACCCCCACTTTTAAAAGACTCATGGTACTTTCAATAGAACCGTAATTGATTAGGTAACCTAACTCTCAATCAGTGTCCTAGATTCCACCATTAGACATTTATGATTATCCATTTTGGGTCAGCATAACTTGTTCGCGATAATGTTTAGGCTTTTGAAGATTTTAGCAAAAAGCATTTACAGTGTATATGTATTGCAATCAGTCTCTGTCTTGGCGTTTATACTTATCCTGTTATCATTTTAATCCATTTTTCATTCCAAGTCTCTTGTCTTTAGCACCCATTAATTTTCTTCACTCAAAGGCTGTAGATCTCTTTGGATTATGCTACCCCAAAAAGGGGAACATTGAAGTTGTTTAATGGCCTAACATTGAAGTTGTTTCATGGCTAAAAGTTTGCTATATTATAATTCGTTTGCAAGATACATACTTTTTATATTAATTTCTAATATAATAATATAAAATATAATATATTATGTATTTGAGTTGTTTATATTTGAGTAGTCATTTTAATGTGTATTAATAAAAAATAAAAATAAGTGATGTGATTGGTAAAAATAATAGAATAAGGGAATGGATAGAAGTACATGTTTTTATTTTTTGTGGAGAATATTTATGTTATATATTAATGTATTGGTTTTTATAACTGATATGCTAATTCCATTGAGGGTCATGACTTCCCACATTGCTCCTTTGCGTGAGAATATCTGGGTTTCGATGGAATCTCGTGGGAGTGGGTTTTGATCAAAACGTCGCCACCTTCGTGACCGTGGGTCAAAAACCCACTTTCCGTGGTATTTGATTTCTTGGTGCATTCTTTTAATCTCAACCATCTAAAAATAATATGATAATAAATTTTACATCATCAATGACGTAAAGTTAGTCTTACTTCTTTGTAGAATTAGTCATTGTTTAAATGTATTTATATTTAAGTAAGATATATGAGATGCAAAAACGCACATTACACATTACATTGCATTGAGATAGAATATACAATGAACGTAATTTTTCAAACGCACCATTAATTTATTTTTTTCAATTACGAAAGTTTCCGACCAAGTTTTCAATGGCCATGCCAAATGGGGTCTTCTTTAGTGGCTTTCTATCCTCTAGGAAATACCCAGGAGAATATGTTTATATGAAGAGAGTAAAAATATGGAGAGAATATATCCAATTATTCATGACATAGTTTGGATGGTTGTTTGGCAGCTAGTGTAGGCAAATCCGGGCAAAGCCCACTTTTCCAAACATTTGAATTATACAAATCCAAAGATGATATGAAAACGAATACATACATATATATATATATATATATATATGTATGTATGCATGTATATTCCAAGCATCAATTCAGAGTCTCTTCTGCATAGCACACATCATGTCCTAAGATTTACATGAGATTCAATGAACGATTTTGTTGAACTATGAACAAAAGGGTGGCAAGTTTCACATGTCCATAACAAGATGATGTCAGAGAAATAAACTATATATTTTTTGGTTGAAAGACTTTTTTTTATTATTTTAATTTTTTTGAGGAAGAAATAATGGCAGATGATGGTATAAAACATGCTTACAGAGAACTGGTGATATATATGATACATGATATATATATATATATATGTAGAAGAAATCGGAAGAAGTAAGAGAAAAAAGAGGCAGATGTGGGGACCACCAAAGGGAAGTAGATATGCAGATCTGTGGGTGACATTTTACTAAAACCATTTGATTGAAAAAAGATTGCAAAGCGCCAACATTTAGGGGCAAAGGGATAAGATTAGATAAACAACAAAAAAAAATAATAACAATAATATTTAACTTGGGAAGGAGAAGGTACCAACATGGATACCTGCAAAAGCATGTGGTGGCAATTTGAGTGCCCATCAAAACACCAACACTATCATGACCCGTGCCTTAATCAACCCCTTATCCTTTTTTTTTTTTTTCCTTTGCTTGTCCTCCTCACCAACCCATCTCTTCATGATTAAAAATATTGAAGAAATAAAATAAATAATTTCAGTGTCGAGTCAAATCTTAAACAGTTCGAGTTTAATACGTGGGCAACCTAATATATTTTAGTGTAAAAAAGTCATAAATCTCCTTAAATTTATCATTAATGTTAATATATATCATAATTATAAAATATATCTATTATATCTCATAAATTTTACTATATGTGTCAAGTTATCTCTAAGTTAATTGTCTTTAGTTTTTTTATTATTTTTAATGTCAAAACACTTTTGAATTTTTTTTTGTATCAAAATATATTTTGATCTTTAATATTTATGTCAAAATATCAATGATTTTAATATTTGTGTCAAACTACTCTATCTATCTTATTTTTTTATCTAACATTATATAGTTACTAATTTTTTAGAATCGGTAAAAAAAAAATTCTACTAAAGAAAATGTATCTTTTGTTAACCCACTTTTTTTATTTTGTTTATTTTAATTTAATTTACATTCATTTTGATTTATTAAACAAAAATAACTACACAACTTATGTTCATTATTTTATTATCTAATATTATAATTTTTAATTTAATTACGATTGATAATATTATACCAAAATATACAAATTAATTATTTTTTAAATTAAAAAATATAACTAAGAATAAGTATCAGAGTAAATTTATAATATTTATTCTCATTATGGGTTTAAGCAGCACATAAATGAAATTCGTTATGACTATAATTTCAAATTATGTAAGTCAAATAAATAGTATATTTGAAAATAAATTTCTACATCTGAGTCCTACCGACTATGGTTATAAACTTGAATTAAAATAAGTAAAATAAAAAAATGTGTTAATAAATATGCTTATCACTTCTTTATAACAAATATATATATATATTTACCTATTCTAAAAAGTTTATAATTATTAGGTAATTAAACAATATTAGATAATTAAAATAAAATAAATTGGGTAGTTTGATATAAATATTATACATCAAGAGGTAGTTTGACATAAATATTAAAGATCATGGGGTATTTTGACATAAATGCAAAGTTCAGATGGTATTTTGAGATTAAAGATAAAGGAAAAACTAACTGTAATTAACTGTGAGGGTAACTTGACACAAATGTTAAAATTCATGAGGCACAATAGGTACATTTCATAGTTTAAAAGATAAATTGACACTAGTGATAAAATTAAGGGGAATTTATGACATTTTTTCTTTTAGGGTTTGAGAAATTTCAATTTTATTTTTTTGAAAAATTACAAGTTGATTTTGGACTATTAATGTATTTTGTTCACATGATTATGCATAATAATAGGCAAAAGTATGTTATAGGATTGTATCCTTATTCTACCGATAGATAATACTATTTTAGTTATTGATCAATTTTTTACTGCATTGATTTATAATTATTCATATTAAAAATTTACAATGTGACATGTAAATTTGTTTCTAGTCATAGATTATATCATTAAAAAATTACTTCAATCAAAAACAACCATACCTAGACTTCTAGCATAATCTTTTCTTAAAATAAATTACTCATTTAGTCCCTAATGTTTTTATGAAGTTGTGATTTGTTCCTAATCTTTCTTTGTGGTTAAAATGTTACTAAATTCTTTAAAAGGATCCATAATAATCATTTTTATTAAAAAATTAAAAATTAAAAATTAAAAATTATATGGAATAAATAATACATATAACACATGTATGTTGACTTATGTAAAAAAAATTATTAATTACCATTAATTAGTACAACATGTGATTCATGGGATATTTTTTATTAAATTTTAAACTTTTTTTTTTTTTGTAAAAAGGATCATTTAGCATTATTTTAAAGAGTTTAGGAGTCTATTAATTATTTAAAAAATTGAAAATTAAATTATAACTTCGTAAAAAGATTAGAGATCATTAAATAATTTTTTTTTCTTAATATTAACTTGCTCTTTTTTTTTCTTTTTCTTTTTACAATCAATATTTCATTGGTTGTAGACATTTTTTATGTATATTTGCTTGGAACCATTCCATAGTGGATGACCTATACAGTGATAGGCTAAAAACATTAGTTTTTTTTTTTTTTTTCTTAACGTGAACTTGATCTTTTTTATTATTATTATTATTATTTTCCAATCAAAATTTCATTGGTTGTAGACATTTTCTTTTTATGTATATTTGCTTGGAACCATTCCATAGTAGATGACCTATACGGTGATAGACTAAAAACAATTATGATTTATCACCTAACCAACGTTTTTTCAGATTTTAAAAAGTTTTATATAAATCTAAAAACAAATATATTATTTAATTTAAGGTATGGCTAAGGAAGTTTTCTGTGGTGGAGATTTCCTGTGTCAAACGAGCAAAAGCAATAAATCCAACAAGAAGGCAAAAGTATATTCTCTTAACTATAAAAGTGGGCAAACAAGGTAGAAATATAGTAAAAGTTTGTACCCACTTTTTTAATTTGTTTATTTAATAGCATGAGTTCAAATGAGTACAAATTGAAATCTTGAACTACTTCTATTTTGGGGATCGAAGCGAAAAACTCCTTATCTACTCAAAATTTTCTTGAAGTTGTTGGAAGGTTTCTCTTAAATCAAGAGAGATTCCCTCATTGGAATGAACTTTTAGTTTTTACTACAGATGTGTTGTGGACCCTTTTTCTTTATTTATTTTGCTTTCTATCATAAGAATACTTTTTCTTCTAAATATCATATTTGATCAAAATTACGTTAAATTATTAAAATTTATATATAATTGAGATAATTTGACATAAATGACTATTGAAATCAAGATTCTATCTATAAAGTATTTTCTCACACTCGAGTGAAGAAATTTTCCTTGGTTGTATTAGAAGTGACTTGGTGCCTTGAAAAATGAAAACGTGCAAGAATATGCCATGGCTTTACGAGGCAAAAGTTGCAAAAGATAGCGACTTAGTTTCACCTCCAAAAAAAAAAAAATAGAATAATAAATAAATAAATAAATAAAGAGAGAGAGACGGTGACTCAGATATGGATGTCTTCAAATTTAGACCTTATCCTCTTTCCTAGTAGTATGGGAAAGCTAATAAATTTAGAACCGTAGGGATATGATAACGACAATTTAATGGATAAAGTTTTATTCTTATAAAAAAGTAAAGAAATAAAAATAGAAACAAAATCCCATTTAATAAAAATTAAAACATTAAAAAGAATAAAAAAGGGTCCAAAAGTTCATTGTTATCCATTTCTTTATTAATAAGCGCGTGTACTACCCTGTCTTTTTCATCACTAATTATTTCTTTTTCTTTTTTTAATTTTTTTTCTTCTACTCGTGGCTCTAGATGTCATCAACCATCTAACGTGTAGATATGTATATGTCTATATATATACACGCACACACACACACACAAATATGCTCCCTAAAACAGAAACTCGATATATTATATTGCAAAGTGTCCGTTCAAATAAGCTTTGAGATCTTCTTCTTTTCTGCTGAAAATCAGCGTTATGGATAAAGAAGAGGAGGCGAGGAAAAATATGTTTGGAGATGAATTAGCTAAAAATAAGAGATGGGTTGTCGTGAAACGTTGTGATGATCAGGATGATATTTGTGATGAGGAGGACTCGTCAAGAATCTCCATAGAATCGTCTCCAGAGGATGATTCAATAAACTCCATTGCTTCATCTTCTTCCTCAGACATGGTCGAGGACGCTTCTTCTTCTTCTTCTAAATCATGTTCTTCTTCTTCTTCTTCATCACCCTTTTCTCCAAATTCTACACTTTCAAATGGGCCCTTATATGACCTATCCGAGCTCATGGTTCATCTACCTTTAAGGTATTTACAATCATATATTATAATATATAGATGTCCGATCTCATATCTCAGTTTAAATTCGTTTTTGAATTTTTTTAATATGCAGATGTTCTATCTTATATCTTGTTTTAAACCCATTTTTTCAATTGTTTTTAACATTATTTTATCCTATAAGAGTTTCAATTTACAGTTTAAAAAACATATTTACGTTTATGTTATATACATATATATATATATATGTATATTTTGGTGAGGAAAGGTTTTTATAAATGGTTTATATGTAAATATATGTATGTATACACATCCATTTTCTTGTGAGGCCTATATATTTAGTTCTAGTGATAAAAATATCTGACTCTCTCACTGTATTCCTGCCTTATATATTTAAATGCATAATTTAATAAAATTTATGTTTTAATTATTAGTTCCAGTGATAAAAATTTCTGACTCCGTCACTGTGTACGTGCAGGAGAGGATTATCAAAATACTATGAAGGGAAATCCCAGTCCTTCACATCTCTGGCGAGTGTGAAAAGCTTGGAAGATCTTCCAAAGAAAGTATCGTTACCAGTTAGGAAGAAATTGATGAAGCCATGCAAGAGCTATGGAGGTGGTTTAGAATGTGGAGCTCAAAAATTGCATTATCCAAAGGGTGTTATTTCAAAGAAATCTTCAAGAGGAGGGTCCAATTTCTTGTCTTCTCTAGGCAACTTTTGTCCTAATTCCGTTTCTGTACAGAAGAACTTCTTCTGATCTTGCGAGAAATAAGCTGAATTTTTGTTTTTTTTTATTTTTATTTTTTTGGGGTTACGGAGTTAGGATTTTGATTTTGATTTTTTTTTTTTTTTGGAAATTTTGTGACTTGTTTGTGTATGTAACCTTTTAACAATATTCTTGAGATCAAGCTTCAGAGGAGTAGTTGTTTTGTAGATTTGTTTATAGCAACTTCTTTTTGGTAATTTGATGGAATGAAATTGCTATTTTGACGGGTTTAAAACAAAAATAAAATAAAACAAATTAATTAAACTACAAGTTTATCTCTGGCATATGTTGTAAAATTATAGATTTGTAACGCACGTTAATCATGTATTTGATTATCAAAAAAGTAATTCTTATCCGTAATAATACATCAATCATAGATTATTAAAAAAAAATTGATTTAACAATTAAAATATAAATTCTTAATCGCAATATGAAATAAAATGTTAATCATAGATGAGATTATTAAAAGAAATTAATCTAACAATTAAATTAATAATTCTTACCCACAATAAAAAATAAGAAATTTAATTTATATATATAGTATAAAATTAGAGATGCTACTACATGAATTTTCGAGTTCTCGGGACAAAATTTTCAATTTTTTTTTTTTTTTTTAAATTTTGAACGTTTTAAGTAAGAGAGGAAAAAAACAGCCTTTGGCTGAGGCAATTTTTTGAAATGTTTTTTTAAGTACTATGGTCTTTAGCCCTTCAATTTGCAACGTTCTCAATTAGTGCAAAAAAAAGATGATAATAATGAAAAAACGAACACTCTTTCTTTCACACCCTTAAATTTGAGAGAGAATAACTCCGTAAAGAAACAAATAAAAAGCAAAACGTTATCTTTAGGAGAACCCGATTCCTCTGCTCATTAAAGATTAGGACAAGAAAATCAATTCATACTTTCGGTTATGACAAATATTTAAGTTTTGATTGTGAACGCCTGAAGTTTTCAGTCACTTTTCTGAAATGCTGCTCAGCTTGGACAGCTGTATCTAACTGTCTACATGTGGTCGAGGGATCCAAAATAATAATAAAAGAATAAAGAGTAAAATAATGAATTAGGAAAATTATAAAAAAAAAAAAAAAGTGAGTTTTTTTTTTCATGTTGTTTGATGTAAGAGGGGGGAAAAATCTAATTATATGTTTACTCTAAAGACATTTTATAATTAGAAGATAATAGGATATTTAGAGCAAAATAGTTATTCTGTACATTATTTTTTTTATAAAAAAAAATTCCTCACTTTCTTATACGATAGGTCTCGTGAGTTTACAAAAAATTTCCTTACTTTCCTTTCCATTCAATGGAAATTTTTTCTTTCTTTCTTGATTTCTTTTTAACTTTTTTGGTTAAAGTCCAATGGACAAAGGAGAATTATCATTATTATTATTATGGGGGCTTATTGTTATTGTTATTAATATTATTATTATTGACAAATATCAACATACTATTATTCATCACAAAAAAGGACGTAACAACATAATGCTTCATGACGTGGCAGGCAACATCCGAAATCATTATCTCATCCTTACAGAATTGTGTCCTTACAAAATTGTATACTTTAAAAAGTTTATTTTTCTTTATTTCATTAGAGGGACAAAATTAAAAATATGTATAATCAGAATTGTAACTCATTTACTAATTGTGGATTTGCCCCCATGCCAGACGGCGTTTCATGTCTTGCTCCATATCCATTTATAACCCTTAGCCAGTACATAAAATAAAAATGATAATAATTAAAAAAAAAATTTTGAAAGAAAAATTAAAAAAAAAAATTCATTGCTGACATTTTTTTGCTTTCCAAAATAAAAATAGGGGATTCCATCCTCTTCCCCTCCGTCACTTTGAAAATCTCAAAATCCATCAACAAAATAAAATAAAATAAAAAAAACCTAATCCATTTCTACATGAAGGATGAATCCAAATTTCACTTATGCCACTATGCACAACACCACAGCGTAGTGACGGTGTGGGGGCCCCTAAAGTGGGGTTACGAGAAATCGAACCTTAAGTGCATCGTATGAGGGAAAAAAAAAAGAGAGAGAGACGCATTCTTACCGTTACATCAATCCATTGGCAAAACTTGTTCGCCACAAATGCCAACGAATGAGGTGTACAATTTCATGAGTGTGTATAAGAAATAAGTGCTTAGGTTAAGAATTCCCCCCAAGGGTGCATAATAATGTCGTACAAGGGTTCAAGTGTCATATCTTGTAAACAGGAACAATTCCCAGCAAATAAAAGCATTTTCTCATCACTATGGCTGTTGCTTCACAAAGCAAGAGTCTGCTCGTTTCTTCTTTGGATCCAACCACCTGCCCAGATTTTCGATACAATTATTCGGACGGTTTCGTGATTTTTTTTTTTTTTTTTATGAATGCTACTTTGTAAATTAGACTCAGATTATTTTGGCCATACCTGACAATTAGAATAAAATTTCTTGGTAAAGATTTCTGACAAGTTATAGAGATATTCACACACAACATTTGGAAGGAGGTTGTTGCAGGACTCTTCAACAACCTGAAAGTCAAGGAGGGCAGATTTGTCCATTACAACAACTATTAAAGCGTCTAATAAACAGAGATGGAAACGAAGATCAAACGGAAGAACAACAAACCATTTTCAATGACGGATGCGCTCACCTCGGAAAATTGTAGCAAATGAAGACCCAATTCACGCTCACCCTCGTGATCCAAAACAACTGTCCCCGTCTGTTTCAAACAAGTTATAAGCAAAAAACACATATAATGCGAGTTTATATGCTAATCGCAGTAGAAGTGGGAATAATTAGTAACTTACTTTCTTCAACTCTTCTATGTCTTTACCAGACTTCCTTATGATGGAACAGATTCGAGCATGAGCATAAAGCAGGTAGACAGCAGTGTTTCCCTGCTCACAGTAATTATAGAAAGATTAACAACACATGGTAGGCGTTAACTACATAGCAATTCAAGAAGGAAAAGGAAAAAAAAGAAAAAAGTATTAATGTTTCTTATATCATATGATATACGAATAAAATTCATTTCTTCAATCTTTTGCATTTTCTATGGGGCAAAAGTCCAGCAAAGTCGAGCGCACCTTGTCATTTAACATCTGATCAAAATCAAACGTGTAATTGGTTAGCCTGTTATTTTTCAGGTCTGCATACCTGCCAAGTATAACGAGCTGAAACGTGAGAGATGGATTGCAACAATAAAATATGAAAATTTGTTATGAAGCTTGGGGCTTTGTGAATTTAATGAAATAAATGGCTGTTGAAGCTCAGGACTGCATATAATACAATCATTAAGCACCGCATTAATAAATTTTTTTCCCAAACAGAGAATATCATGCTCATGGATTTAGACATTAAGAAGAAAAGACTTTTAATCTCTCTTAAAATATGTGCAAGAACTTTCGAGCAACATTAAGCCCAACTTTGTAAAGGACTAATACAGCATCAGCAATAGGTAAACGAGCAGAAATTCGTGAAAAAGCTTTGGCGACTTACTTAACAGCACCATAACCAACAGCCTCAGCTGTTTGCTCAAGCTCCTGTTCAGTCCACTGTTCAGCCTTGCCTGTTCAAGATGTAAATTGCTATCCACATATTAGAAAAGTTTGAACATGCCATGATTTAAGCCTGAAAAAGGAAAAATGCAGGATGATACCCCATAGCTCTGCCGCATTAAAAGATACATACCACGCTCTATAAGTACTGCCTTACTGCGAGCCTTGGCTTCATCTAGTAAATCCACTAGTCGAACCACCTCAGTGCTTCGAGTCCTAAAACGTTTGCCATCTTCTCCTAGAACAAGACCAAAACCAACATGGCTAGCTTTTGGATACGCGTTCTCACTAGCTGGAAGCCAACCTGCACGTTTTGCAGCCTGGAAAAGAAAATCAGAAGCATCTATTATCATCTCTCTCCACTCCAAATTCATACTAGCATTAATCCAAGTCTTACAAACAGGGGACTAATAACTAATTGCACTTAAGTACGCTGACTTGAGCAGGGAAGCAATCACTTGAAAGCTAAATTTAACAAGTATAGAGTGGTTTGCTATAGTGCCATTCATGTACCTTGAATACCATTTCGAAGTGTTGCTGCTGGCCGACATCAGTGACATATATAATCCACTCAGCTTTCTCTTCATTAAGCCGATACCTATTCATTGCAAGCAGCAATATTTGACAAGATTAGTAGTAGATAGAATGCATCTATATGCACATATCACGTGAAAATATACACATCAATTCCCAAAGTCCAACACATTCACAATCTGAGCATATGAATACATAACTAAACAACAAGTTAGAATAATTAAAAGCAAAGTGGATGAACTAACTGTCGCTTAGAACATCATATATATTATTAAAACTAACCATAGAGCAGTAAGATCAGTTGAAGCATAGTTGTAACCACCATCGCTCTTGACCACAATAAGGGGTATGTTAACCTTTTCAACAAAGATAACACGCGCACCCTTGCTTTCTTCAACTAATCCTAGATCAGTCAATGCTTTTATAACACCAGGAATATGAGGATTGTAAAAGCTTTCTCCCTGTGAAAAGTGGAAAGGAATTTACTGTCTCTGAATATGTAGTTATGGAGACAAATACAACAAGTACTCTTTTGAAGATTTAACGTCTTCCAAAATTCTTCAAGTTTGATGCATAAAAACACAAATTTACCATCATTGGTTACCATAGCTAAATGCTAGTACGTACTAAAAGTTTTCTTATAATAAAGTTTTTCATGGTTAGCCTACAAAAAAAAATTCTCCGTGTACAGAGAGTTAAACACTAGAAATACCTTCTCCTCCAGTTGAACACCAAGTCGTTGATACACCCTATCAAACTCTTTTCGACTGATTTCACATATTTGCGACCATGCTTTATGGTACTTGGATTCCCCACCCTGCATAAAAAGTTAGGTTGAGAAAATAAATGAAATGCAACTGATAAAAGGTAGCCTAAATTTCAATTACTTTTTTCCTAAAACGAGATCAAAGTTGCAAGCATGAGCATCCTTTACATATCAATAGTTATAATAACCTTACCTGAAGGCGAACAACTGCCTGTTGTGCCCTCTCCTTGAAAGCAGCATCACTATCAAATCTCTGTTTTGAAGCCTTATAGAAAGCCTACAAAGAATCACTTAAATTAGACCAAGACAAATGAAATCAAGTGAATGCAGCACATAATCAAGAAATGCAAAGAACGTTGCTAATAAACAACGACTTTTTCAGAGGCTATTTAACCATTCTACACCTATGCACCTTTACCAACAAACATGACCATTCCATAAATCAACACACAGATAAAGATGGTTTTCCACAAATTTTTTTTCACTCATTATGAGGATTTTTTTTGTTGTTTTAGTAGTAGTAAAAGTTAACCAAGTTGCTAGTATATGCATTTTAAAAGCTAGAACCAGCTTCACTCTAATTCACTCACCTGCAAGTCTCCGATTGCAGTTTCACCAACATCTTCCCAGTTCGGGTAATTTTCAAAAAGACATTCAATCAACATGCCAAACTGCAAAACACAAACAATTAGAACCAGATGCTACTGGTGGAGAAAAGATAATAGTTCTATAAAGAAATACATTAAACTAACCGCACTAAAGAAATTAAGGATCGCAAATAGGTTTATTCCTTAGCCTCGTAGGGTTAATCAAGTTCTTTGATCCCTAATAAACTAATCAATAACCTTTTAGGATCCATTTATAAAGACTAGCCAATCACTAGAAGGATACAAAGATGGTACTGATGACGAACATAGCATAAACACGAAACAACTGAAGATTGATGACAGTGCAACACTAAAATTTTACTAGAATTTCATCTACCTGCGTCCCCCAGTCACCAACATGGTTCCGTCGTAGGACATCAACATTTGAAAACTCAAACATACGCGCAAGTGCATCCCCAATAATGGTAGACCTCAAGTGACCAACATGCATTTCCTTGGCTATATTAGGCGACGAAAAGTCAACAACAGCCCTTTTCACTGCAAGCCGTGGCGCCCACTTTTCGATACCATTAATTAGCATCGCTTGTATGGTCTGCAGTAGCAAGATTTTACAGTTGTCAAAACTCCACGTAAGATACTAACTAGAACATAATATCAGTTGCAAAAAAACTAAGATAAGGCTTTCATCACTGATAAAATTCAAAATGATACCTTAGCTATCCAATTCTTCGATATCACAACATTCACAAATCCAGGTCCAGCTACAGAGCTTGATTCTATAATTTCTGACTGAGGAAGATTTTTCATAATGGCCTACATGGATGAACAACAAAGAAATCATCCCATGGGATGGCATTAGAATCCCGACCAATCGAGTTCAAAAAGACTAACGAAAAGGGCATAAAGATACCTGTCCAACAGCGTTTGGATTGTTAAATTCAGTGCCCTTCCCTTTTATTTGAGAAAATAGTCTCATGGCGTTATTGCTTCACCCAAATAAACAAACTTTTGATTTACCATACACAAAAAGAGACCCATAAAAGGCAAAATGTACGTCCAAATGCTACTATAAACAATAACAATTCCCAAATGCACGAATTTCACTGCGAAAAGCTGGCTCCTTACCACTGATAGTCGCCGAACTTTGCAGTGCAAGGGACAATCGAAGGCTCAACATCCGGCACATCAGGGGCTACTGTTCTGAGCGATTGCTCAAACAGTTTTCCTAATTGCCGTTTTACATTTCCCACATTTTCCTCATCCTGTGCCACAAACACCAAAAATTACTTCCGAAACTAGACGAAATTAAGTTAAAGAAATTTTTTTAAAATTCTTTAAAAAATAAATAATGAATAAAATAAAATAAAAAAGTAAATTTTGTAACTCACTGTTGCCATGGTGGATACAGAATATGTATTTGCTGCAAAAATAAGCTTCCTAGATGAGGCCTTCAACAAGTCTGTCTAGTTTCACCGATCAACGCATTAAATTTATACCAAATTCTACGACATTAACCGCCAAAAAAAGGACTTTAAACTGAAACATGCATAGAAATTTAGTGGATGTAAATAAAAGAAAACGGGGACGAAGATTGTATATATAATACATACATATATAGATATATATATATATAGATACGCATACATATATAGATAGATACAGAGATATATATATATATAGAGAGAGAGAGGAAGCGTACCAGAGGTAGAGGAGGAGAGAGAAGGAGAGAGAGGGAGTGGAGAAAGGCGATTGAAGGGAATCAATGGAGAAGGAGATATCGGCGGCAGTATCAAGTTTATGGAACCTCTCATCACTCTCTTCTTTATATTCTCTTCGATTTTCTTTTTGTTTCTTTTTTTTATTTTTTATTTTTTATTTTTTTTAAGAGAGAAACCCTCATTCGGTACCGGGCCAATCAGCCGAAAACCTCCGTGCTACTCTGAGGCCGAGCCGCGTATAAAAGGGTTTTGGGCTCTTACGTTCTTGTAGTTAGCCAATTAGATGTTGCCATGTCAGATTAGAAAAACGCGGGTTCTCATAAGCCCTTGAATTATAAGCACTTTTTATTCTTTTTTTAAGATAAAAGCAATAGTGAAATTTGTTTTTTATACTATATTAATAAAACTCATTTTTAAACTATTAACATATAATCAAACGAATGATTATATTATTTGTATATAATAATTATTATATATCTTATCTCATATTAGTATAAATTGATAAAAATTTAAAAGACTAACCCTTTTCCTTCCTTGATGCCAATGACTTTCCCACCGATGCCGGTGACAGATCCTCGCTGCCCCCAACCAGATCCCCCCTCCCTTGAGCCCAAGCACCCCGCCTCTTGATGCCAACGGACCCCCCCTCCCCCGACGCCGACTAGTCCAGTCCAGTCCCTCCCTTCTTCTCGATCCCGACAACAAAAACCTCCCCTCCCCCTAACCTTCCATCGGTGAAGGTGGATTTTTTAATATTTCTTTTTTTAATTTTTTTTATTTCTTAGTCAAATACTATTGTAAGATAAAAGTATATGATAATTACTGTCCACAAGCAATATCTCAGGGGTTTAATTACATCTGAATGGTTAAAAAAAAGTTATATCGATAATGTATATAAAAAGGGATTTACCGCAGCTTTACTCCTTTTTTAATATTAAAATTTGGCATTTTTAAGCATGAAAATTTAAGGCCCGTTTGTGGGACATCTGGAGATGATGGTTTGAATGTTGGGTTAAAAATATATATTTAGGAGAAAAACTTTTGAAAAAGTTATGTGATATAGAAAATAGTGTAAAAATTTGAAATGTGTTTGAGAAAATGCAAAATAAATCTTGTCTTATTCATCTCGTCGTTACGAGCATTTTGACATAAAAATCATCTCATTTCAATTTAAAACGAGAATGTTATAGATATTTAAAATTTGAGTTTTTTGAAATTAAATGAGAGAAAATTTGATTTAAAGTTAAAATTTTAAATTCCAGATGATATTTTGTCATCTGGAATTAACACCTTAAACGAACTCTTAATAGTTTGAAATTTAATTTTATATTTTTTAAGGAAAAGTTAGCATGTGTTTGCCAATTTTGTCAATATTCAACTCAAGTTTTAAAAATTCAACTCATGATACTACTTTAAATATAAAACAACTATTTTAAAAATTTGTAATTATATATATATATATTTAAATGAGATTATTTTATTTTTAAATTATATATAATTTTAAGATGAATAAAATAAAATTTATATTAATTTTTTTTTAAGAATTTCGAGTTCTTATATTTTTTTAATTGAATAAAACAAATGCATACTCCAACTCAATTCTAATTTAAAATTTCCAACTCAAGGACACATCTCAAACGCATGCTTAATCTATTTGGGTTAATAAATTTGAAAAATAATTCACATTTTTTTGTTGGAAAAAACATTATATTAAACTTTTTAAAATAATATACGAAAACAATCCTTTTTTTTTCTTTTGAGATGGAAAATTCAAGTGGATAAGGCTATAACCCCCCCCCCCCCCCCCCCCCCCCCCCTCCCTCCCAAAAAAGTAAAAAAAAAAAAAAAAAAAAGAGTTAAATGGTCTTGTCCCGTCATTTTTGTGTCGTTTATCAACCTGAAAAAACCGTTTGGTTCTTCCTATCGATCCTGAATTGGGTTTTTCTTAAACCACCATTGCTCAAAACCATCCCGCTTCGTCGTACCATAATCCATGAGATTCTCTCTCTCTCTCTCTCTCTATCTTTTGGTGTAATATTACAGGGATTATATTTGTGATGTTATGGATCTATGGCTTATCTCTTTTTTGGGATTATTTTTAGGTTACTCTTTTTTTTGTATTATTTTATGTGCTGGGATTTTAGTAAATAAGATTAAGGCTTTGTTTAGTTTGTCATTTCAACTCCAACTAGACTGTATTTTTTCATTTCTGTTTTTGTCTCTTTTTTTTAAGTTAACAAAAATTATAACTAATTTTTGAAAAGTCAACAAATTTCAACTTAAAAATTTTAACTCTAATCGACGTTCCAAACAGGTGCTAACTATATTTGTTGTTCGGGTTGATTTTTTACTTTTTTTATATTTCTTTTATTTCTTTAAGCATGATATGATTATGAATTTGTACTAAAAGCATCTCTTAAAAAGATAGTAAGTTCGTTGTGCAAAACATACTATAAAAATAACTATTAAATTATTGCTCATGAGATACCTGTCTCGTCATATATTACTAAAATCTAATTTGAGTTTTTCTCAATGATGGATGCTTATGCAAATTTAGAAGAAGAGAGGAGACAAAAAGATCAATTACTTCGCATGAATTGGAAAAGAAGCATAAAGTAGTCATTCTTTTGATTTAATCATTCCTTTACTTACAAAATGAACAATGAGAGTTTCACGTTCCGCTTGACATTTCAACTTAACTATAATTAAATAGAACTTTTGTATCTCAGATTTTTATATTTTTTCTGAAAAGTCAACAAAAATTATAACTAATTTTTAAAAAGTCAAGCAACTTTAAGTTAAAAATTTCATCTCTAATTAACGGACCAAACGCAAGCTTAGTAGATCCCACATGAAGATAGAATGAGAAAAAGGAATGTCAATTTTGACATCTCATTGGTATTGGTTTAATGCCATAGGAATGAATGTCAAATTTACTAATATATTTTTAATAAGCCATCGTATGTCAATAATTGTTGGATTAAATAAAATGATATTTTAGTAATTACATCTCATTACATTTATTTGGGATTTAGTAAATATGTTCTAAATTTATATTCTATTTAACCTAAAATAGAGTTCTCACGCGACAATCTGGTTCAAGTTTGATTAATTTTGCTTAATTTAGTGATTCAACTAAACTATACTATTTCATTTCAGTTTTTATTTTTTTTATGAAAAATCAACAAAATTTATAAGTAAATTTTGAAAAATCAATTAAATTCAATTAAAAAAAGTTTATCTCAAACCAACGAATCAAACACAAACTACCATTTTATTGATTTGTTATCTGTTTTCTTTTCTTTTAACAAATGTGGTCAAAATGTTTCTCCAACGGGCTTGACAAGTAAATCCGTTGGACTTTGAATTTGGGGTACACGGCAAGTCCTTACGCAGAATTCAGTCAAAACAAGACCAGTTCTGCTATCAACACCCCAGTACTGAAAACGATTTATTTATTTATTTATGTTTTTTTTAACATTATTGACCTCTAAATTTATAGTTATTTGGCAACTTATCCCAAAATTTTTATTTTGGGCAGAATAAGGAGAATATATGATCATATGAAGACAACAGGCCCAGGTTGATGGTACAAAATTAAAAAGAAAGAAATTGATGGAACAAATGAACTAAAAAGGAGGAGGATTAAGAAGGATAAGTTATCTAAATTTTCATTTCTTAAACCCTAAAATAGAATTCTCATGTAACATTTCTTATTATTTTCTTCAACAAATGTGGTCAAATTTAATCATGTTTCTTTTATTTAAAAAAAAAAGGGAGAAAGAAGTAAACAACATTTTTACATAAATCATCAGATAAATTTATTTACATATTGTAAAAAATGTTATTTATATAATCAATTAACTGATTCTATAGTAAATTTTCTATCTACCTAATAACTTTATTATTTATTTTAAATATTTTGAAATCAGATTGTTTACCTTCAAATTATTTTATTTAAAAATGTTATTGACTATAATTTTTCAAAAAAAAAAAGTACGTTTTTCTAACGGGCTTGACAAGTAAATCGGCTTGGACTTTGAACTTGGAGCACAAGGCAAGCCCAGTTTAGCCATCCTCACCTCAGCACTCAAACACAGTCAATTTCTGTTGGCCCCTATGTTTGTATTTTATTTCACCCTCAAAAAAATAAATTAGAAGCTGTTTGTAGCCTCTTTTTTTTGGGGAAATATGTGGTAGAGACCGAGGGTCTCTACTGGTAAGGTCCTTTTTTAGACCGTTAAGATTTAATCGAACGGCTCAAACATTGATGGTGTATGATATTTATCATATACCGAACATCACATAATCATTCCCACCCAAAATCTTCTCCGCCGCCGGCGACGGACGCCGGCGACTCATCCCCGACGCCGGCGACCCAACTCCGGCCATCAGTTCCGGACGCCGGCCGTCGCCACCAGCGATCTCATTTTCTCTCTCTTCCCCGTTCTCTCTCTTCTCTCTCTCTCTTCCCCTCCCACCCCGCCTCCCCCTCCCCGACCGCCACCCTCCCCCGGCTCCTCCCTCCCCCGACCGCCACCCTCCCCCGGCACCCCCGATGACCCCTCTCTCTTCCCCTTTCTCTCTCTTTTCTTCTCTCTCTCTTCCCCCTTCTCTCTCTTCCCCTTCCTCCCGCTGGCCCCCACCCCCGACGACCCCCACCCCCGACCTCCCCCTCCCCCCGGCCGCCACCCTCCCCGGCCCGCCCCCTTCTCTCTCACGGGGGGAGGGGGTTCATCGGGGGTGGGGGAGGCCGGGGGAGTGGGGAGGGGCCGGGGGGTTGGCTGGGGGCCGGGGTAGGGGCCGGCGGGAGGGAGGGGAAGAGAGAGAATGGGGAAGAGAGAGAGAAGAGAAGAGAGAGAGGGGGGTCGTCGGGGTGGTGTCGGGGAGGGTGGCGGCCGGGGAGGGGGCGGCGGGGGGGGGCCGGCGGGAGGGAGGGGAGAGAGAGAAGAGAGAGAAAGGGGAAGAGAGAGAAAATGGGGTCGCCGGCGGCCGGGACTGGGGGCCGGAGGTGGCCGGAGTTGGGTCGCCGGCGTCCGTAGCCGGCGGCGAGAAGATCGCCGGCGACGGAGAAGAGTTTAGGTGGGAATGATTGTGTGAGATAGGTGTATGATAAATATCGTACACCATCAACATTTGAACCGTTCGATTAAATCTCAACGGTCCAAAAAAGGACTCTACCGGTAGTTACCCTCAGAGGGTCTCTACCACAACCATATCCCTTTTTTTTTCTTCTCTAAAAAAAACTTAAATTTTAAAAATTTATAATTTTTTATTTTAAATCAAAATAAAATAATTTTTATATTAAATTATTTATAACGATGAAATAAATAAGTCAATATTTTTTTTTATATATTTTTTCTCCAACATATATCAAATTATTATATTATTTTGTTTTTAGTAAACACGTATTTGTAAGTAGGGGTGTCAATTCGTGTCTCGTGTCGTGTTCGTGTCGTGTTTGAGTCGTGTCGAATTTTTTCTACCCCAACCCGAACACGACCCGTGACACGAACACGACACGAAACTACGACACGAACACGACACGAAAAAGGGACAGGTTGACACGACACGACACGAACTGGACCTGCGACACGAACTTGACACGCGACACGAACTTGACACGCGACACGAATTTGACACACGACACGAACTTGACCCGCGACACGAACTGACCCGAGACACGAAACTGACCCGCGACACGAATTTGACCCGCGACACGATCTTGACCCGACACAAACTTGGTTCAAATTAAACAGAAAAATATATGACATCACGAGAATTAACAAGTTCAATTACTACCGAACCAGCAATAAATAAAAACAAAACATATATATATATATATAGACGTATATATGGCACATATTAAGTTACCAATTATTATCAAAAATACTGAATTAATGACAAGGATGTAATAATTAAATGGAAATGTTTTAAAAAACTGATAATAACTATAATGAAAATGCAGGTGCAGGAACTAATGTGGGCCATGAAGAATGCGTAAGGGTGAAGAGAGATATATAAGCATCAGGGACAACTGGAAATTGGCCAACTTTTTCGCCCCTCTCTTCTGAAATGTCGTATCGCCAAACTTCATTATCTCAGAATACGAAAATGACATTGCCATTGCTCGGGTGGAGAGCCAACACATATATCCAGCTGCCCTTAATTTCCCAGGCCACATTATATATGCACCAATGACCATGAAGTTGAAGCATTTTTGTTGCAATACCTCAGTTCCCAAACTTTCAAAACTAAGCGGGAATCGACATCGGTAAATAACTGAGACATCCGGAGCTTCCCCTTGCAAGTTCCGAGACGTACAAAGGCCATGGAATGAAGTTCATGTACCAATGTCTCTAGTTTCCATTCTTGGACAAGTTTTAATATGCTTTAACATATTACCTGTCCCATACTTGCTAGAGGCAAGATAATGGCGTCCACATTTCTTGCAAGCACTCTTCAACTTCTTATCTGGACCTAGAGGAAGAACGTCGAAGAATTCCCAAACTTTCGACTTCAACCTTTTCTTTTTTAATGGTTGATTGGGATCACTACCCTCAAGTTCGATCACATCTTCGTCAAGGTTAATGTCCACATTACTTGCTTTCTCTAAATCAATATTTTCACTTTGCGACTCAAGATCAACGTGGTCCATCTATAAATTAAATAAAAAAAATACATAAGAACCAAAAGATATGATGCCTCTTTATTTAGCCACGAATTATTCCAAAGAAAGTGCACAAGTGCATAAAGATAATTAGCCATGCGAGTCAAATTGCAACCAAACACAAAAAACCTTAATCCAAAAGATGCGGAAAAGATAGCCTCAAGCGACACCCCACAAGTTCCCACCAAAACAAATGTACTCATAAGCACAAGATAGACTTGATAAACGGTTAAAATTCCGACAATGAATAAGCTGTTTAACTTCCAAGTGCATATCTTTCGCCCTTGTAGTCTATTCCACAACACATTGCTTAGTCTTTCTAACTCTAAGCAGTAAAAAAAAACCAAAATCATCCCTTTAATGACGATTGCTGTAAATGTCATTGAAAAATACACCGAACATCACTAGCCCTACAAGTTGCAGTCAGATTTTCTTATTTTTCTCCCCATTTTTTTCTACTAATCTAATCTGCTCTTTTCCCTTTGCTGTAATCAGATGTATATCTTTCAACTCAAACATGATATCTAATCTGGTGAAATCCTTAATCACATAGAAACCCAGTCACACGACACAAGTACTTACAGTTCATTCCTTTTCAGCAAAAAATACACACACACACACACACTTATGTATATATATAATATATCAATACACACAGACACACACATCATACAGTTCATTCCCAAAACACTAGTATGACAAGGGAAAATTAAAAAGAAAAAAAAAAAAAAGAACAGAGACAACCCCATAAACCAACGAGATTACCATTACGCCGGCCATCAAAGCTGTCAAAAAGAAGACGAAAAAAACAAAAAGAAATGGAAAAGGAAAAAGAAAAGAGTCCAATTTCTTTTCCATACGCCAGCTGACCATTTTTCTCTTCTCCTCCTTTCTCTCCTTCGTTTTCCACAGTTTCAAATCTATGTTTTGAACTCTAGATGGTTTGAAAAATTACATACCAGTTCTGGCAGATTCTGAATCGAATGTTCCGGCAGGTCGCTGGCTTGGAGGAGGTGAGGGCGTGACCGCGTGAGGCACGAGAATCTCGACAGCCAGAGCCGAGGGGAGACGGCAGAGGCAGATTTGGAAGTTCCAGCTGTTGGTTTCCAGCATAGGCAAGATGGTAGACGGCTAGAGGGGAGAAAGGGTAGAGGCAGCAGAGGCAGATCTAAAGGGCAACCGGGTTATGAGCAGAGGCAAAGGGGCTGCTTTTGTCTTAGGGTTTTTTATTTTTGTTTTTTAAACATTTAAATTTTCGACAATGATTTTGTGTGAGAACCGGGTTATGTTCGGGTTAACCCGAATAAGACCCGAATATGATCCGAAATTAACACGAAAAATTGACCCGAAATTGATCCGAAATCGACACGAAAAAGTGACCCGAAATTGACCCGAAATTGACACGAAATTTGACACGAAATTTGACACGAACTTGACCCGAAATTGACCCGAACTTGACACGAAAAGTGACACGAAATTGACACGAATTTTTATGGGTCTACACGAACACGACACGAATTTTTTCGTGTCAAAAATTCCCAACCCGAACACGACCCGCCCAGAATTTTCCTAAACCCAAACCTGTGAAATTCGTGTCATTTTTGAGTCGTGTCATCGTGTCGCGACCCATATTGCCACCCCTACTTGTAAGTCAATTCTTTTGAAACAGCATCGGTATCTCAAACGGGCCCCCTATTTTATTCTATGTAAAACATTTTATCGTTCGAGGAATTATCCGGTGTATACGACTCCACCGTGAGGTTGCGCCGCCCAAGAAACGACAAGCTGTTCATCACTTCATCTATCAAAAAGGCATCGTGAAATGCAAATCAATCGGCGCCAGCTAAACATCAATCCAATTACCCCGAACCAATCACCACAGTATAATTCCCACAAATAAAAAACAACAACAATATTATTATTAAAATATTCGTTCTTATCTTGTCCTGTTAAACCGCAGCGAAAACCTCACAGGGGTGTGAAATTACGATTTTACCCCCACGGTACTTTCGTTCTATAAGAGCACCGCTCGGATAGCCAATTTTTCTTCGCAGAGGAGGAGGAGGAGGAGAAGAAGATGAAGAATACAGGGAAGAGTTCGAAGGGGAATGGGAAATCGGAGGTGAGGAAGGACAGGAAATCGGGGACGGGGCTGAGTGGGTCCCCCAAGAAGGGCGGCCATGGCGGGAAGTTCACGTGGGCCGGCGATGGCTACTCTCGGGCCGAGATGGGCTTCGAGAAGGAGGTTTTGGACTCCAAGGACCCCAACTTCGAAGATCCCGAGGTTGAAGGCGTCTCGCCCACCGTCTGATTGTCTTTACAAAATCCTCTCTTATCTCTATCTCTGTCTCCATCTCGATCTCGACTCGATCTTGATCTTGATTGTGATTTTTGGTTTTTTTTTTTTTTTTTTTAATTAGTGTTCTGGGATGAGATAGGGATGTAAGTATTGCTGGTTCGTTGTTATAATAATACGTTTTAATTACGCTTTTGTATGATCTGATCTGATTCGTAATTCTCTGCGGTGAAATTTTAGTCTTCTTTTTTTTTTTTTTTTAACTCTGATTTTGTTGTCGAGATCGTTTTTTTCTCTGTTCTAGATGTGAGAGATAATATGCTTTATTTTCCGCGTTTATTGAATCCAAGAACTTTTTTTATATTATGTATATACACAATGCGTTTTACCAACTAGTAATTACCAATTAGGAAGGGTTAAAAAAGAAATAATTGTAAATTCTGTGCTAATTTTTTTTATTCTTTTCTATTTTTGAATTTAAAGTTGGGATTTTTTTTTTTGTTTTTTTTTTTTTTGGGAACTTGAGTTGGGGGATTTTAGCTAGCGCTATAGATTGCCAAAAAATAAGTATGTAAAATTGTTGTCAGGCTAATATCTGCAATCATAAGTGTGAGACAAATTATTTTTATTTTTATTTTTTTGTTTCCTTCTATTAATGGTCTTTGATAAATAATATCTCGATGTCGTTTGGAAATAATAATAATAATAATAATAATATCTCGATATGAAATAGACTTAGGAATGCATTTGGACAAAGGGCGTGTCGTGTACTGTATCACCGATAATGACCAAAATTGTATCCTGATTCCATGATCAGGGGACAGAAAAAGGACAAGTAAAATTTTACCGTAATTTGGGAAAATTCTTTGGTAGAGAATTTCAACTTTTTTTTTTTCATGTCTAATTATTCTTTTAGGAGTTTTAATTATAATTTATGGAATAACTTTTTGTTAATCTATTTGAACATGTAATGTTAGTAATCTCTATGGTTTAAGTGGGAATTTGATTAACTATTGCTTTCAACAGTTTTTATGAAGTTAAGGTGGTGTAATAATCCCTTTTTAAAAAAATCCGGGTATAAGTTAAGACATTTTCACGGCATGTTGAAATCATATATTATAGAGATTCTGAACAGTTTTAAAAACTCAAAAATAAAATGAACTAGATTATATTATGTAGAGGCAGTCATAAAATTAACCTAAAACTAAGAGAATATCAAAGTAACGTTTTCAATTTCAGAACTTTTTTGTTCATCACTTGTGGACTTATTTGCATGAATACTCTTGAATTTTTTGAATTTAGTAATTTAATCCATGAATTTTTTCTTGGCAATTAACTCCCTCAATTTAAAATTTTTGATAATTCAGTCATTTTTACTCAAATTTGAAAAAATTTGAATGGTTTTTTTACACATAATTGGCACATTATAGCCCAAGAATAATATCGTTTATCATTTTTGCTTAACTTCAATGCAATTTTCTTTGAAAATTTGAACCTTAATTAAATTATACTCAAACTTAAACTTAAAATTTAAAATAAATTTGTATTGAAATTAAACAAAAATAATCAACATTGTCCATTTTGAGTCATAATGTGTAAGCATAGTGCAAAAAATTGTCTTAATTTTAATTAATTTAAGCAAAAAGAATTAAATTGTCAAAAATTAGAAGTTCAAAGGGTTGCTTGCTAATAAAAAAAAGTTTAGGGACTAAATTGCTAGATTTGAAAAGTTCAAAGAGTATTCATGCAAATAAGCCTCACATGTGTTTTTACAAATTTGGTTCCTGGTACATGAGTAGTTTGTAAGGAGTATTTATTTTACAAATTAATTAATATAGACTGGGCGAAAAAAATTAGATTGGGTGACATTTTTTAATTATCTAATAATTTTTTTTATTTAGAAAAATGACCGTTTGACATTTTTCGGATTTAATCAATCAGTGATGATTAATTAATGATTAATCAGTAATTGATCATAAAATTTTATGATTAACTAATAGTCAATCAATGATTGACTGTAAAATTTGGTGATTTTCATTATGGTTAATCAATGAGTGACTGTAAGTCAATCATTGATTAACCATTTAAAAAAATTGATTAACTATTTAAAAAATATATTTTAATTAATTTTTAAAAACTTCAATTATTTATTAAAAAAATTCTTAAAAAATGCTAAATAAAATTAAAAACACTTTTCACCTTTTCGAAATCCACACAATATTCTCTTTTTTTTTTTCCTCCCACACACCCATCTATTTTAAATTCTCAATTCAAATTTAAAATATCAAACTAAAATAATAACATTTTATGTAATTCAGACTCCCTAAATCTGTCTCTATTTATATATATTTTAAATAGCAATATGATAATGTATTTTATTAGTTCTCCATGAAACAACATTCAATTTTTGTTCCAATTTTTTGTCAATTTTTTTTATTTTCCTCATAATATTTTGTGTTTAATTATTAGGGATGCGTTTATGAAAAACATTTGGAAACAATTTTTTGGAATATGTCAAATTGATATTTGACTACCATCCTTTTAAATGGTGTTTGGTGATTTTGGAATGTTTTCATGTCAGGCATTTAGGCAAAATTCCAAAAGAAGCGAGGAATTAAATTTAGGCCATTTATGTTTTTTCCTTTGTGTGAAATATTTCAATTTAATTGTTTTTCTCCAACAGATATTAGGTTTTTACAATTTAAATAATTACTAGTTCGCATATAAATAATATATTGTATAAAAGATATAAGAATATAAGGAGAAATTTTTTTTTAAAGTACCGAATGACAAAATAAGAAAAAGAAATAAAAATTGAAACTCCAAATGGAACTTAAAAAACAAAAACCAAAACTTCTCAACAAAATTTCAAAAAAATTTAGACAAAATCTTTTCAACTAAATAAATAAAAGAGATAAGAATTTAAAGAGAAAATTTTAAAAAGGAAAGAAAAAATATAGAACGACAAAACAATTAAAAGAAACAAAAAACCGAAACTCCGTGTAAGACTTAAAAAAAAACACCAAAACTTCTTAATGAAACTCTAAAAAAATTTAGACAAAGCCCTTTTTAATCAAAATTAAAAAACCATAAATATACTTAAAAAAACTCCATAATTTAAAAGTAAATAATAAAAAAAGTACATAATGACAAAAAAAAAAAAAAAAAACAAAAAAACCGGAAGCTTGTTATGAAACTTTAAAAGAATGTTGGATGAAAGCATTTTTAACCAAATTAAAAAATCACATTGAAACTTCCTTAAAAAAAAAAAAAAAACTCTAATGTTTCATTTAGCATTTGGATTTAACTCTAGTTAATTAATATTTTTTCATTTTAGTTTTCATCTTTTTCTGAAAAGTCAACAAAATTTATAACTAATTTTTGAAAAATCAATCAATTCCAACTTAAAATTTTTATCTCAAATCAACGAACCAATCCCACGTTAAAGAAATCTATTCTCACTTTATTATCAATGAAAAAAATATTTATTATTGAATAGAAATATAGATGATTATATATATGTGCATCTATATGTAATGAGAAACGAAAAAGATAAAAAGGAAAAACAAAAAAAAGATAAAAACATAAAGAAAATAAATGAGAGAAAAAAAGAAAAAGATAAAAGAAAGAAAAAATGATAAAATTAAAAAAAGAAGTAAAAAAAAAAAAATTGGGTTGACATGTGATTTTCTGAAGAGTTAATAAAATTTATAACTAATTTTTAAAAAGTCAACGAACTTTAACTTAAAAATTTTATTTCCAACCAGCGAATTACATGCATGCTAAATAAATATATTTTCACTTTTTATTATCGCTGATAAAAATAAATTTGTTATTGAATAGATATATAGAAGATTATGTATATGTGTATGTCAATTAGGAGTGGCAATTTATATTCGCGGGTCGGGCTCGGGCTAGCCCGATTACAGTACGATACGATAAGTTTAAATACGAATACGATACGATTAATAAACGGGTCAGGAGCCTAAACACGAACACGAATAGTTTAATAAATGGGTATCACGACACGACACGTGAATACAATTATTAAATGAATTATGACGGGTTGGCACGAAAGCAAACCCGTTTATGACTCATTTAACACGAAAACTCATTTACAACTCATTTAACAAGAAACTGGTTTCTGACCTATATAACACGAAAATTTTAGATAAAAAATCATTTAAAATTATGAATTCACTAATACAAGAAACTAATCATATTTATATAAAATATAAAACTAATAACTAAATTGATCAAATATCTATAATGATTAAGTCAAACATATCTTAAAATAAAATATAAACAAATTATTACTATTAGTTGTTTGAAAACCAACTCACAAAATGATAAATTATCATCTTTTTAATAATTGATTAATAGGATAATACATTAAATATTTATTAATAAAATAATAATAATTCACATTTTACGTGTATTTGATATTTAAAAATTATTATTAGATTGATATTTCAAAATTTTTTATTATTGATTTATGACGTTATATTTTAGAAAGAGGAGAAAAATGAAAAAAAGTATAGGCTAATGGTGGCCCACAAAGCACGAAACTTACAACCTCACGCCACGTGCCTTAGCCCAAATCTTGAGAACTTTCGAAACGCATTTATTCTAACAACAAAAAAAACCCCGTTTCGAAACTCCAGAAAAAACCCACTCAGCCAAAACCCGAAGCCATGGTATTCATCATCATCATCGTCTTCTTCCCCCCCAATCCAAGCCCAGAAAAGCAACAACAATGGCGACCGAGACCCGCTGAGAAACCCTAACCCAAACCCTAATCCAAACCCTCCGAATAATGCGAAATTCCTCCGAGAAGGACCATGGGGAACAAGATTGCGCGCACGACCCAAGTCTCCGCCTCCGAGTACTACCTCCACGACCTGCCGTCGTCCTACAATCTCGTCCTCAAGGAGGTCCTCGGCCGCGGCCGCTTCTTCAAGTCCATCCTCTGCAAGCACGACGAGGGCCTTGTCCTCGTCAAGGTCTACTTCAAGCGCGGCGACTTCCTCGACCTCCGCGAGTACGAGCGCCGCCTCTTCCAAATCAAGGAGATCTTCCGCTCCCTCGAATTCCCTCACGTCTGGCCTTTCCAGGTCTGTTTGCCTTCCGAGAAAACGCGGGAATCCGACGCGAAATTAAGTCTATATTCAATTGATTTTTATTGAATTTGATTTTTTTAATTCTTTTTTGGCAGTTTTGGCAAGAGACGGACAAAGCGGCTTATCTTCTGAGGCAATACTTCTTCAACAATCTCCATGATCGATTAAGCACTCGGCCGTTTCTCAGTCTGATCGAGAAGAAATGGTTGGCTTTCAGGTCATTTTCACTCAAATTTTGTGTCTTTAATGGCTAAATAGTTTCTCCTAGTAGAAAAATCTTGAATTCTTATATTCATTTGCAGTTACTTCTTGCTGTGAAACAATGCCACGAGAAAGGAATTTGCCATGGTAATTTTGTTCTCTATTAACTGAAGAAAATTTTTTTTTTCTTAGTTCCAATTATTCCCTCGTCGTGTTTTCATGTTTATGTTCAAATGTTGTTGTTTCTGGAATTTTAAATCGTTACCATATCATCGTGTTGATAAATTTTCTTTATAGTTATTTACTTCGAGTAAATTTGATTCAAGTAGTGTTTGGATCACTAGTTCGCATCCAAAATTTTCTCTTTTTAAAAACCGTATCACAATCATTTCCTCTCTCTCAAATGCACATTCATTTTGGATTCTCAATCAAATCCAAATTTTCCAGTTCAGACCTATGATCCAAACATGCACTAAACAGTAGGGTGCATTGTTTTGTAGCATTAACCGTCTGCTAAGTCCTAATAGTTGTTGTTGTTGTTTTCTTTTCTTTTTCTTTTTTTTAAGGTGATATTAAGTGTGAGAATGTGTTGGTCACTTCCTGGAATTGGCTTTACCTTGCTGATTTCGCATCGTTCAAACCCACCTATATTCCATATGACGACCCTTCTGATTTCTCATTTTTCTTCGACACCGGAGGAAGAAGGCTTTGTTATCTTGCTCCTGAGGTTTGGTTCTTTTTTCTTCTGACTTCTCATTTCTGTTTATTTCATATGCAATAGCTTTGAGTCAACAGCAGTGTTTTTTGTGATCTAATTTTTCATTTATTTATTTAATTTCATTTCATGGTATCCCAATTCAGGAACCAGCTAATCGAGTCAGAAATTCGTACTATCGAGGAAATTTTTAGATATTGTAGTTTGCTTGTTTTTTCCTTTGGTGACATCCCAAATTGCTAATTGCTATGACGTTTCCTCAAATTTCAGAGATTCTATGAGCATGGAGGTGAGATGCAGGTTGCACAAGATGCACCTTTAAGGCCATCTATGGACATATTTGCAGTGGGGTGAGTTCTCATATAAGTTTTTCATTATCCTAAATGTACGTATGTTAATACATATACATATGAGAACCTATGTTTTTTGAATGTTTAAATTAATGCCTTAATGGACGTTCAGATCTTTAAACTAATGTACTTTCTAGTGTAGCTCTTTGCTCTTGTTTCTTCGGAGTTGGTTTTTGTTAATTTTGTTATTAGGCAACTTAAATCATGTTCTTTGATAATGTAGTAACCTGCATTCTTTTAGGTGTGTAATTGCAGAGCTTTTGCTTGAGGGTCAGCCACTGTTTGAACTCTCTCAACTGCTTGCTTATCGCAGAGGGCAGTATGATCCTAGCCAACATCTTGAAAAGGTACCTTGCCCGCTTTCCTTTTATAAGCCTTCTTTCAACTTGAAGAACAAAATTTACAACGGTGGCCTGTCACTACCTCGAGCGATATTTTTCTGCTAAATGTTATCGCATTGCCCTTCCCCTGTTGCTATTGATACCATTTGTTGTTGTTCTAGATTCGATTTTTTTCTATTTCAATCCTACTTGGTGTGGACATTAAGTATATAAGTTACATGGCAGACCTCTCTTAACTTTTTCATATTGAATTTTATGTATTTTGGTTACCTCTTCACCAATTGGATATTGTGTGATTGTAGATCCTTGATACTGGAATCCGCAAAATGATTCTCCACATGATTCAGTTGGAACCAGAGTCACGACTTTCCGCTGAGAACTACCTTCAGGAATATATGACCATTGTGTTCCCAAGCTACTTCTCTCCCTTTTTGCATAACTTCTACTGCTTCTGGAATCCTCTTAATTCTGATATGAGGGTTGTACTGTGCCAAAGTTTTTTCCATGAGATTCTCAAGCAAATGATGAGCAATAGGTCAGCTGATGAGAATGGTACTAGATTGGGTACGACTCCAAATGCCGCTATAAGTGAAAAATTGGCTCAAGAGACGAACGCGAAGCATAGTTCAAATTTGGAAAAGAAAATGTCCATGAAGAGGGAGGAAATAGATAAAGGCTTAAATTCTCGACAGTTTGAACTTCTCGGTGATATCAATTCCCTGCTGAGGAATGCGAAAAAAAGTAATCACTATTCAGGTTCTAAGCCGATTCTGGAAGATGTTCCCAGTTCCGAGTTGTCTCAAAACCTTAGGAACTATGGTACACAATCTCCTGGTGAGCTACTTCAGACCATCTCCACTGCATTTAGAAGAAATCAACATCCCTTTCTGAAAAAGATTGCATTGGAGGATTTGAAGATGTTGATGTCCAAGTATGACAATGAATCGGATACCTATGATGTGCCTGTTTCACCACTGCCAGATGGTGGTATGACTTGTGAAGGCATGGTTCTAATTTCCTCTCTTCTCTGTTCCTGCATACGCAATGTCAAGCTGCCTCACTTAAGGCGGAGGGCTATACTCTTTTTGAAGTTTTCTGCGTTATACATTGACGATGAAAATCGCTTGCAGCGAGTGCTTCCATATGTAATTGCAATGCTTTCTGACCCAGCTGCAATTGTACGTTGTGCTGCCTTGGAGACTATATGTGACATACTGCCTTTAGTCCGAGACTTTCCACCTAGTGATGCTAAAATTTTCCCGAGTATATCCTGCCCATGCTCTCCATGCTTCCTGATGACCCAGAAGAAAGCGTGAGAATATGTTATGCAAGCAATATCTCTCAGCTGGCATTAACTGCTTATGGTTTCTTAATTCACTCAATAAGCTTGAGTGAGGCTGGGGTTCTTGATGAATTGAGTACTGCACAAAAGCGACCATCATCTAGTGAGACATATGGTCGACAACAGAGGGTGAATGGTGATGCACAGCTTGCTCAATTGAGGAAGACTATGGCTGACGTTGTTCAAGAACTTGTTATGGGCCCAAAGCAGACTCCAAATATCAGGAGAGCACTCCTTCAGGACATTAGCAACCTATGCTGCTTCTTCGGCCAAAGACAGAGTAACGAGTATTTGTTACCTATGCTCCCAGCTTTTTTAAATGACCGGGATGAACAACTAAGAACGGTATTTTATGGGCAAATTGTGTACGTATGCATCTTTGTAGGTCAAAGAAGCGTGGAGGAGTATCTTTTACCTTATATTGAGCAGGCTTTAAGTGATGTTACAGAGGCTGTCATTGTCAATGGATTAGACTGTTTGGCCATTCTGTGCAAAATTGGTTTTCTACGGAAGAGGGTGCTGCTTGACATGATAGAGCAGACCTTTCCGTTGTTATGTTATCCTACTCAATGGGTAAGAAGGTCAGCTGTCACTTTCATTGCTGCTAGTAGTGAGAACTTAGGTGCTGTTGATTCCTATGTTTACCTTGCGCGTGTTATTGGGCCCTTCCTTCGGAGACAACCAGCATCACTAGCTTCTGAAGAAGCTCTGCTTTTATGTTTAAAGCCTCCAGTCTCAAGACAGGTATTTTCTCAAGTCTTAGAAAATGCAAGGAGTTCAGACATGCTGGAGAGACAGAGAAAGATATGGTACAATTCATCACCGCAGCCCAAACAATGGGAATCTACGGATTTGCTTCAGAAGGAGGTTGCTGATTCAAATCCAGTGAAAAGCCGGCTTGACAAGCGACCAAACCAGGAGAGTCAAAAACCTGCTTTTAATTCATTGCAACAGGCAGAGCTAAGTGAGTGTAATGATGGTGAGGCTAAGATGAGAAGTATGGGAAGCATTATACACAATGCTCATAGCACGGCTGAAATCTATGATCCCTTAAGCTCTGAAAAGTTGCAATTCTCTGGCTTTATGATGCCACAAGGAAGTGTTGCGAATAGTTTTATGTGTGATAAACCATCTGAAGGCATACCCTTGTATTCCTTCAGCATGGATAGGCAAGCTACGGGAATTTCTTCTGCATCTTCTGATTCTCCCTTACAAGGGAATTCTGCTGGGTTTGGCACATCTTCATCCTTGCCCTGGATGGATCCTGCAAATAAATCGTTCAGCTTGACTAGCTCAGTTCCAGCACCTAAACTTGTATCAGGCTCATTTAGCATGAGTGCTGGATCTAAACAGTTCTATAGAGTTGTACACGAACCAGATGGCCGGGAAAATGACCCGACATCTTATGTCAGTAGCAAGTTTCAAGATGTGGGATTATCTAGTCCTGCGAAAGGAACTTCTGTTCCTTTGGAAGTTGCCTCGCCTCAAACCGAGCTAGCAGGATCGCCATCTTATCCACGAACATCATCAATTTCAGATTCAGGTTGGAGGCCCCATGGGGTCTTGGTTGCACACCTTCAGGAGCACCGTTCTGCTGTCAATGACATAGCTATTTCAACTGATCATAGCTTCTTTGTGAGTGCATCTGATGATTGCACGGTCAAGGTGTGGGATTCCAGAAAGTTGGAGAAGGACATTTCATTTAGGTCAAGGCTAACTTATCACCTAGAGGGAAGCCGGGCACTCTGTGCCACAATGTTCCGAGGTTCAGCTCAAGTTGTGGTTGGAGCATGTGATGGTATGATACATATATTTTCTGTTGATTACATCTCCAGAGGTCTTGGAAATGTCGTTGAGAAGTATTCAGGTATCGCTGATATCAAAAAGAAGGATATCAAGGAAGGTGCCATACTTAGCCTTTTGAACTACTCCCCTGATAACACAAACAATCAGATGGTTATGTACAGTAGCCTAAATGGTGGGATCCATCTGTGGGATACGAGAACAAGTTCCAATGCTTGGACATTAAAGATGGTTCCTGAAAACGGCTATGTGTCTTCTCTGGTAACAAGTCCTTGTGGGAATTGGTTTGTGTCAGGATCTTCAAGGGGTGCGCTTACTCTATGGGATCTGAGATTCCAAATACCTGTGAACACATGGCAGTATCCGCTTGTGTGCCCGATCGAGAAGATGTGCCTTTTCATTCCTCCTCCAAGTGCGTCTGTATCAGCTGCTGCAAGGCCCCTTGTTTATGTTGCTGCAGGTTGCAACGAAGTTTCTCTCTGGAATGCGGAGGATGGAATCTGCCATCAGGTATATGCAATATATATATATATCTATATATTTCTTTCTTCAGATGTTGTTTGCAGGAAATTGTTACAGTTAAATTTTTTATACCATCTTTGTTTTACTTGCAGGTCTTAAAGATGGCACACTATGATGGTGATGTTGAAATGTCGGACCTCCTCTGGGCCTTAAACAAACCATTAAGCAGGGGAAGTTCTAAACAGGATGTGAGACGCAACATCAATCCCAAGTACAGAGTAAACGAACTGCAGGAACCTCCACCACGTCTTTCTGGTATTCGCTCGTTGCTTCCTTTACCTGGGGGTGATTTGTTAACTGGGGGTACTGATTTGAAGATTCGTCGCTGGGATCATTACAGGTTTGTTTTTTTTTTTTTTTTTGAACTCATTTGTTTGTTCCTTTGCTTGGTTAATACTATGGGCTCTTGATTTCATTCTAAATTTGTACGTTTTGCAGCCCTGATCGAAGTTACTCTATCTGTGGACCAAATGGAAATGACATTTTAAATGATGAATACTATCATACAAGTTCAAGCTTTGGGGCAAAAATTGTGCAGGTATGGTAGCGATAGGTCCTTCCTTCTGGATCTTTTTATTTTCGTATGTTCATATTCCTTGAAGTAGTACATTTGTATACCATGCTCCATAATAGGTCTCACCTTTCTTTCATGTTACCGTCCTTGATCTTAAATTTTCTGTAGAGAAATTAAGATTTAATCTGCGGGTGTCTTAAACTATTTCCTCAAATTTATTCACGTCGAATGCATGATTCTGAAGTTGGTTTTCTGGCACGCAGGAGAAGAAGAGACGACCTCCTCCAACGGGCAAGAATACAGCCAAGGCAGCTCTTGCAGCTGCTGCAACCGATCCCGCCGGTTGCCATCGGGACTCCATCCTTTCGTTGGCGTCTGTCAAATTGAATCAGAGACTCCTAATATCAAGCAGTAGAGATGGGGCTATCAAGGTGTGGAAGTGAATGACCAGAATATACAACACTTTCGCCTGATGTACATATTCAGCTCCAGTGCTAGTTGAAACTGTATATAATAAATATATACATGTAATCTAAAAAGCTTGATAAATTTGGTTCTTAATCAGGTCATATATGCGAGCGTCTAGCATGTTTATGATGTCATTTTTGTACAGTTTGCAACTCTCAATAAATACCTAAAATATTATATATTATTTTATTATTATTATTATTATTATTATTGTTGTTGCTGCTTTTTTTTTTTTTTTAGTGGTCGAAAAGAAGATAATCAGTGTCTTGTGTTTAGGAAGCCTACCAAAAAAGGATGATTCCTAGGATTGCCCGAATTATTACCCCAATTATAATATCTTCAATTTTTTGAGTTTTAACCTCCAATTAGATAATTAGGGATGGTCAAAAATCCAAATAAACAGTAAAAAAATGTTTAAAACATAAGCGTATCTATTTAAGCGAACATTTCCACAATTTTCCCACTAAAAAATGCAGTCATAGTCATAGTAAACAGAAGCCTACCAAAAAAATGCTATCACAATCAAGCCCGTGAGGGTTAAAAACATAAACATTTCTATGTTTATTCATAATTTCCTCTTTGACAAAAATATATTATTGTATCTTAGCATTAAACAAAAAAAGAATTCTCTGTGAGCCTTGGGTACTCGAGGAAAGAAAATTATTGATGTTGTGTTTGTGAATAAAACTGCTTTAAGATGAATCTGTAAATGCATATTCATGTTACTACACCGTTCAGAACTTGTGAGGCTTGTTTGACAGCCCTGGCGACTCTCCAAATTTCGTGTTGCACTAGTTTCCATGACTCTTCAGTGTTCAATTTCTTTGCAATTTCAATCGCGTCATCAATCCCTGGAAAGGATTTGGATCCGTAATCATTGTACTTCGAGGACCCATAAATCTGCACAGGGACCAACAAAGGATAGAACATCTCATTCCACTCTGAAAGAGGAAAAAATATGTTCAACTAGTTAACGTGATTTATAAGAAACCTACCAAATGTTTGTACCATGATCTTCCTAAAAGCCCGTCACGGTCTGTAAATGCGCGTTCGGCCATCATGAGTCTGTCATTCAGCTCTCTCAGCTTGAAGCTATCTCTCTTCCATATTGATTGCCAATCCTTGTTTTGTTGTTGTACGGCCTTGAGAGTTATCGCATTTCCAATACATGAGAAGGGCTATTTGTGCAAATATCATAATCTTTGAAAGCTTAAGCACTACCTCTCTCTGCCTGTTTACTTTGGTGGCTGCCTTTCTCAGCTCCTCTATGGACTTGAACAGAGGAGATAGGCTCATGTCCTCGTTACCTGTGATCTCGTTTTCGACTTCCTTCGTGTATTTCTGCATGCATAAATTTAATGCATTATGATTGGATCCAAGAAAGACCTCTACATGACATAATTTGGATTGTTCGGATGATACAACTGAAATTTTCATGTCAAGTAAACATACCAGAAGTTCCTCCGCATATGAGAGATAGTTAAATGGCAAGACCTCCGCATCCGCTAGCCAAAGAGCTACCAGACCCCATACACTTGCCACTGTTTCTCATCATCAACAAAACTATTTGAGGGGCCTAAAAGTAATGCCTAATTCGAAGATGCAGAACTAAATGCAAGAAATCATAAACAACATGATATCTTAGTTTCGTATTGCGCTGCTTCTATCCATGTGCATTGTACAAGAATTGCTTTCCTGGAATACGAGTAAATAATACACAACGGAATCCCTCATATCATTGCTTCCGACTAACATGTTGTAACGGCATTTTTCCTTCTTTACATACCATATTTTAGTGATATTAAGAGCCAAAGATGTTTGATTGACCTGCAACATGTCTTTGAAACATTGGATCACCAAATTTCTCCATCCAAGTAAAGTCATCGTACATGGAATGATAGACTGGGTATCCTGCAATGTAATAGGAATATCTTAGAATGATGTTGAAACAATCATGTAGTTCTCTAACGTTTGCAAAAAGAAGAAACTGTCTTACCATTGTCAAAAGACATCATAGCTGCTGGAACTCCTATGTGTTGCACAAAAGCTGCAAAATCTGATCCTCCTCCCCCTAACCTACCAATCTTAAAATAAACAAACAGGTTTTTATAAGCTCTGGTAGTTTTCATTTACGGGACATTCAGTGCGAGGTAATGCTGGGAATAGGGATGCGAATCATATTATTGGGAAAGTTAATAGTGGTTAATATGTTTCACAGGAAACTAATATTACCATGTTTGATTGAATGTAGAAATCTTGCCTCAGATTCCCATGAAAATCATTTTAAAATTATAGTGACTAGTATGATTCACAAGGTTTTGCATTTTGGGGTAATAAAAAAGCCACCATTTAATGGGGACTCTAAAACCCACCAATCCACTCATCACCAATCACAAGGTACCTCAGACCTCGTCAGCGATCTTTGTTGCCGGATTTCACCCGACCTCACACACTGTAACAGAGCTTACACATCTATCACAGGACACCATTACAGATTAATTGTTGATTTCCCCAACCTTTAGTTGCTTTCCCTTTATCTTTTTTTGGGAGATAATTAAAAAAAAAAAAAAAAAGAAGATTGATGGAATAAAAAGAAAAAGTTTGACAGAGACATTTGCAATCGTAAAATATTTTCCTTTAACCTGACTTTTGTTTTCTTCTTAATGTTGTTCACTTTGATGGTATGGTCTTTTAAGGTGCAAATTAGTTTGACCACCTTCACACTGGTTATCTCTTCTTGGATTCGTCACTAGTGTTACTATTATTGTCAACTGTGACAACCGGCACTCTTCCAGTGGCCAGTGGTCTTTGCGTCCTCACCCTCTTGGTGTGGCTCGCCCTATTAGTGGGCACCTACAGGAACAAGCAGGGCCCTCAGGCGTTATAGTAATATGATTCCTACTGATTACTACACCACTAAGGTTTTAAAACTTGGTTGATGAAAATAATTTCCCAGGGTTTATACGTGATGGAGTTGATTTACTACTTATCAGTTGACCAACCGACCAAGGGCCATCTATCTGCACAACTAATGGAAAGTTGGATTGAAAAATTAGTTGTGTGGTACCAAGTTATCAAAACATCTCTGTTAACCTCGAAATTTACCTTCACAGAAACAACCATGCAAAACGATTACTTACCTTCCCGGGATTGGTTGAACCAAGCCATGACTCATAAATGGTCTGTGATGAGTTATCCGGGTGTTTAACCTTTAAAAAACCAAATTAAGCATCTGATTAAAATAAGTGAAAGAATTTGCAGAGACCAGACATTGAAAATTTTAAGTACTGACTAGTACATTTGAGATTACCTGTTTAGTGGCTTGTATGAGTAGTTCATCAAGCTGCGGAGTTGCAGAGGCATAAAATCTCGATTCAGATACAGCACAGTCAACATTCAAGTATGCCACAGCCCTTGAAGCTAGCAATTCCCTGTTCTCTTCTACCCACTCTGTCGATCCCAGCTGCAAATAAAATAGTCAGCTAAAAAGATTCCATCCCCATCATCATAGGAACACCAACTTTCATCCCAATTTTCGAGTACCAATAAAAGAATGGATAACTCGCATGCCACATATATTAGTATTCAAAAGTTGGGATTAAAATTGATGTCTCAAGCATTTTGAATATATATATATATATATATATATATATATATAAACCAGGCCATATTCCTCAGCATCCCAGTTGCACAAAAGAATTGTTCTTCTTGGTTTCCACCCTCTCTTCTGCAACTTCCCCAGTCTCTCTGCAACCTATATATAATAATTGTAACAATGAAATTCCTCTAGTTAAATCTTTTCTTTGCCGAGAAAAGCTATACCAACAAACAGGCTTTTAATTATGCGTTGAATTGGATTGCCCAACCTCAATCAGTGCTGCAGTTCCACTATTTGGATCAACAGCACCAAACGTCCACGCATCTCTATGATTACCCAGAATCACAAACCTGCAAACTTTTCTGATTCAGCTTCTTTAATCGCATCAGAACTGGTTAAACAACTCTCACTAACTGTTTAAATAAAGAAAAAAAAAAGTTCAAAATTTTCATGCAAAAAGATGTCAAATTCGACAGTTTTAATCCGAAAAACATACCGATCGGGCTCTTCCACTCCTTCAATCACACCAATAACGTTCTGAATTTCCTCCATAACTTGCTTCCCCTGAAAAGGAAATATATATACGGATACATGTGTGTGTCTATATGTTTGTATATATATATATATCAATATTTGGCAAATGATTCAACAAAAATACTCACAACATAACTCAAGTTGACAATCCCTGGACCAGGACCAACTCTGTAGACAAGACCCCCCTCATTCCCCTGCCAATCATCCCTCGCCACGTGTCCACCAACGGACCGGAGTATGACCTCGCCGTCGGCGCCGGACACCGGCAGCGAGGGAATCAACGGAACTTCGCCTCCCATCTCGATCTCCTCCTCCGAAATCCTTTCGCACCCTTCAGTGCTGGGCCACCCGGGCGTGGTCGGGTCCCCAAGGCCGCTGTAGACCGACCCCACCTGGACCCCACTCGGGGGCATCCACCGCTCCGCCGGAAACCACCGCTCGCCGCCATAGTCCTTTTTATCGGTGTACACCAGAACTCCGACCGCCCCAGCCGCGTGAGCGTTCCGTACGATGTCTCCCCTGAAGATCTCTCCGTACCTCGCCAGGACAACGGAGCCCGAGACGTTCACGCCAATCTCTCTCAGCGCCGCGAAGTCCTCCACGCGGCCGTAGTTCGCGTAAACCACCGGCCCGGCGGCGGCGCCCGACTTCGCGTAGGCGTGGAACGTCGGAGTGACTTCGTCGGCGTAAGGATTCTGGCCGTGGTTCACCTGGCGGAGCGAGAATTCGATCGGGGGATCGGAGGGGGAGGGGGTTAGGGTTAGGGTTCGGGAGACGGGTAAACTCAGGGCGGTTTTGAAGGAGACGAGGCGGGAGGAGGTGACGCCGGAGGAGGTGAAGGCGGAGAGGACGTGGAGAGCGGCGGCGGCGTTGGCGCCGGAGCCGGCGATGTGAGGGCGGCGCGTGAGTATCCGGAGGTGGTGGGAGATGGAGGCGTTGTCGGAGAGGGAAGGAGAGATGAAGAGAGAGTGATATGTGGGTTTGGGGACTGGGGAGAGGATGAGGACGGCCAAGGAAGTGGCTATGGCGAATAAAGCTGCAGTCTTGAACATGGTTTCTTGTGGTTCAAGTTATCTCAGGATTTTTTTTTTTTTTTTTTTTCCGTTTTTCTGCTTGAAACTGTTCTGGTTCAGTTGAGAAACAGTTGGGGAAGAAACCTGAGAGAGACCTGTCAGACTAAGTGAAAGAGACAAACATGTAATTTTCATGTACTTTTTTTTTCTCTCTTTTGTTTAGTTCTTTACTTGGGAGAATCTTTACTTTAGGATATATCGGGAATCAATAGTTGTGAATGTGAAGGTGATATATTTCCTTTTCATGAAAACGTCGTCATTAAAATACATCAAGTTGTCTGCATAATTACAATTAGATCCATTTCACAGCGCTTTATGATGTAGTTTTGTTTTTGAGAATGATGTCAGGAACTTTTCTGAATATGTTTTTTTTCTTTGATATCTATCTAAAGATTTTTACTGTGTAAGATTTGAAAATGTCTTAATTATTATATTTAACGTCAAAAACATGCCAGATGGAATTCCTATCTGCAAAGGCTCTGGTACATGTACCTACCATTTTTATTTCAGTTTTTAAATCAATAAAAAATTATAATTATTTTTTAAAAATTAATTAATTTCAATTTAAAAATTATATTCCAAACTCATATTTCAAACACAAATTAAGTTTATTTCTGTTAAATAGTAACAGTTTTTCACCTTTTCTGTTTGGCATGCTCAACAAGGTTTTTGAATAATCGGAATGTCTTTTTTGGGTGTAGAGTTACTTTACTGAGAGACACTTGTCAAGCTTGGAAATTTTTAACAGCATTTGTGAAATCTGACTGATGTGAAAGAAGATATATAGAAGAGAGCTGAAAAGAGAGGTATATATATATATATATATATACACATATATATAGGTAGAAAAAAACAACAATAAGGTTAATTATGTTGGAGAAGATTCATGTATCAAACATAAGATATCGTTTTCTTTTGAAATTTATTATCTGTGACCATGCTTTCCGATTAAGAATCACAAGTTCTATACTTAGTTCTTATTATTATATTATGATATGATGTGATATTGTATTGTATCATCTTTTTTTTTCCGTGAAGGTGCTAATAGACAAAGGGCAAAAGGCTGTGATTAAAAAGGAAAAAAATTAATTTTAATTTGATGTGTTAACTTGAATTTGTTTGTGACTGTTTGTAAAATGGACTAAAGAATCCTACCCACATGAGATTTCTGTGTCTGATTTGGATAAAAAGAGAATTGAGAAGAAACCCCCTTTCACACTCTGTTTGTTTTGTTTGTTTTCCATGAGCTAAATATTCTAATTCTATTTTTTTGGTTTTTTGGGTCAGAACTGCACTGAGTTATTTATTTAAATAGAGAGGGGAAAAAAAAAAAAAAGTCGAGAGAAAAACCTGGATGATTCTGGAATCAATTAGCAGTTCGAACTCATTATGAACAGCTGGTTGGATTGACCACCTGGTTGATCATATTTGGACTGACTTGATCACGGGAACCATATGTTATGTTCCATTGCTGGTTCAAAAAAAAAAAAAAAAAAACTTTATATTAACATTGCCAGTACCTCCCTCAGATTGTATCTAATTCCTACCTAATTCCAAGCCCACTTGACTTTCAATATTCGAAATAATTGGCTTGTGACTAGCACCTGTTATCTTCTGCTTGGTTGGTGTATTAGAGCATCTATTTGTATCTCTCTGTAAAACTATACCATCTTCTATCTTTTTCCATGCGAAAATAGGGATTCATCCTGTCCTCTCGCCTTGCGAAGGTCATGGTCTCGTGTGTGCGACTACGTCGATCGGGACCATCAACGGAAATTGGAATGATCAAGGATTCTATTCGTGAACTTGACAACTATCAAATCCGGATTCATACAGGCTACGAATACAGAATCAATATCCTAAGTGTATTTTTACACGTGATATTTTTCGAATCTGAGACCTAGTTAAAGTAAATGGAAATCGAAATGATTAAAGATCCTATCCATGAACCTTTTATAGTTATCAAATTCAGATTTATAGAGATTATCAAGACAGAGTCAGTATCCCAATTCTAAATTTTGACACACGATATTTCTCAAACTAGAGTCATGATTAAAGCAAATAATCTAAATAAAACATTCTCAATCATCATGTCATCACGACCGATAGTTCATCTTATATCTTGTTGAATTAGTCTCCTGTGGGATGATAAATAATAGGGAATGGAGTTAAATTTGACGACAATTGGAATTTGATGGTACCATACATTGCTTTTTCAGACGTTAAATGAGAATAAAAATAATATGGACCTCTTAAAAACTTTTTAAGATTTAAAAAAATAAAAGAATTACAATGTTAAAAATATACCACTTCAAAAAATGACTAAAATGAAAAAATAAAAAATTAGGCCGAAAGAAAAAAGGAAAGAAAATTGAAGGACCAAAAGAATAAAAAAAAAAGTTTTTCGCTAAAAAAATGAACAAACTACCTAAAAAAAGACATCAAAAAAAGACTAAAAAGATAAAGTAAATAAAATATTAAAAATATATCAATACCAAAAAAAAAAAAACTAAAATGACAACATAAAAAAAAAAAATTGGGCCGAAAGAAAAAGGACCCAAAAAAATAAAAAAATTTTAAGTGCACAGTAAAAATATTGAGACTTCTTATAGATGTATAGATATATATATATATATATATATATATGTGTGGTGCGCTGTGGTGGTGGTGGTGGCTAAAGAAAGCCACAAAAAGGTGTGGAACATCCTCTACAGAAAAGCACAAAAAGATGAGAAAAGAAAAGAAAGAGCTCTAGCCTCTAGTCATTCCAAAACACATTAAAAATAAATAAATAAATTTAGTCCTTATAGTATGTATCACTTTCACATCACAAAAATTCCCCACGCCAGTAGATGCCTGTAAGAGCTAGTTTCTGAAATTATTTAAATTTAGACCTTTTTGTCTGTTCATGCAAGTGGACCTTAGGTATTGTCTCTGCCTGCTACATTAACTACTACTTATTTGGCTAATTTCAACTATTTAATACAGTGTCTAAGATGTCATCCTCACATATACTGCCTGTGATATTTTTAACGAATATTTATGTCACTATCTGAAATGTCATTTTAGTGACGTAGTGACGTTGAGAGAGTATGCTAACTCTAGTCGTCTCTTTAAAAAAACGTAACCATTCAATACATATTCGATGAGATTTTGTGATTAATGGCCATGATTGAAAGTAGGTATACGAAAGGGGCTAAAAAATAATTAATATCATACTATCATCTCGTGTATATACTCACAAATCACACACAAACAGAAAAGAAAGACGCTCACGGGCAACAACAGGCTAGTGAGAAACAACAACATAAATTGTCAGAAGTTTTCTTAGAAACAACTTTTTTTTTTTTTTTTTTTCTCAAGCCATAAAGTGCAACCTGTCTTGTGGCTTAGATTGTTTCTCTCTCTGTCTCTGTCTCTGTCTCTTTCTCTTTCTCTTTCTCTCTTTAGGCAGAAGCACCCGTGACTTCTTTCTGTGTTGTTGGTTCTCCAAATCAGCATCACTTTTCAACTAACTTGTATATAAACCATGAAAAAACAACCATTTTCTATTGCATTTCAAATTCCAAGTTGAGACCATTTCTTTTCTTCTCTTCTCTTCTCTTCTAAACTCGACTTATTCTTTCACATCTCTTTCAGAATGTCAATAGTCCAGAGAATATTTTACGTCCTTGTGATTCTTCTCCTCTTCAATGCTGGCCAAATACTAAGCCACACGAAAGGAATTCGGCCGAGGAGATCGGCCAATAACAAGCCGCTTCCCTCGAACATGACTAAATCCCAATTCTCAGAACAGCAATTCATGAAGTGGGTCAATTTTGTCGGACACCTCAAGCATTCTGTTTTCAAGACAGCAAAGAACAAGCTGTTCCCTTCTTTCACTCTAACCGTGTCGAAGAACCCGGCGACCGGAGACTTCACGTCGATTCAGGACGCCGTCGATTCCCTGCCGTTTGTCAATCTGGTGCGAGTGGTCATCAAGGTCCATGCAGGAGTTTACACGTGAGTTCGCTGAGGCAGTATGTTTACATTGTTTGACACCCTTTTGTTTAACATGAACACTGTCTATTTCTCTGTCTTTTCCTCTGTTTTTGTCCTTGCCTTTGTGGCTGCCCATGTTAGTTTTGTGTTCACCCGAGCCACGGATTTTTGGGGTTTTGCCCAGTTTTCGTTTTCAAACATTTGTTTATTTCTGTTGTTATGTCTTTTTGTTCTTGATCAAAATGCCCTTGGAATTCTTATTTGACTTGGGAATACTTTTATTATTATTATTATTATTATTATTTATTTTTTAATGAATTTTTGAAGTGGGCAAATTTGAAAATGTGGAAAAATTACAGGGAGAAAGTGAATATACCGCCATTTAAGTCGTTCATAACCGTAGAAGGAGCAGGTGCAGACCGAACAATTGTTCAATGGGGAGACACTGCCCAAACACCCGGCCCGAGAGGCCTGCCTTTGGGAACCTACGGTTCTGCAACTTTTGCAGTGAATTCCCCTTATTTCGTTGCCAAGAACATCACATTCAAGGTAAATAACTAGTTTCCTCACCCAAAATTACTAGTTGAATAAAAATTGAAAATTCACTAATTGTAAAAATGCGGTGCAGAACACGACCCCGGTGCCAGCCCCAGGAGCGATCGGGAAGCAGGCGGTTGCATTCAGGATATCAGCGGACACGGCAACATTTTTAGGCTGCAAATTCTTGGGAGCACAAGACACTCTCTATGATCATTATGGGAGGCATTACTACAAGGATTGTTACATTGAAGGATCCGTTGACTTCATCTTCGGAAATGGGCTCTCCTTGTTTGAGGTTATTTTCCAACCTTTCCAAAGCATCTTAGCTTATAATATTAGCGGTAACTGGAAATTTCAACAGGCCTGCATGGAGTTAAAACCCACTCGGGACAAAATGAAATGCTCTTCAAAAACTACCATATAAAATTGTGTATATATAGTCATACATTATATATACAAATTCCCACCTTTCCAAAGCATTAAACCAACTTTTTTCCCCCTCTGAGTAGGCTTTTCAATAGTAGAGTAGGTAATTGGAAATTTTTAACACACATGCACAAGGACATAGGCAATTAAGAACTAGGGATGCTCAAGCGGCCCCCTCAACTTTGTTGTAGAAAATTGCGTAAATCCCCCTTAAAAAATGAAAAATCTCATCTATGTCCTTCAAAATTTACTTGCGTAATTATTAGCCCCCTTTTACAAAACTTCATAACCGCGTCACTAATATACATGGAGTTAAAACCCCCTCAGGACAGATAGAATGGCTGTCATATAAAATTGTGGGGATGATCGTACTTGTACGTTATAGATTGCATTTACATATGGCGATAAATAAATATATATATAGGAATATTCTCATATCCGACGGTACAATCTGTATATGAGATCGGCACAATTCGGGAAAGAACGTGGTATAATCCACTAGAGAGAGAGAGAGTCAGAGAGAAATAGGGAGACCTCTCTCATCCGACGATCCGGCAGTGCCGTACAGGAGAGTTCTCGTGTGTGTGCGCGCGCGTGTGTGTATATATATATATAAGTGTGTGATAAGAATGGTAAAAAAATTGCAGGGATGTCACGTGCACGCAATAGCGCAGTACACAGGAGCGCTAACAGCACAGGGAAGGAAAAGCATAATGGAAGACACGGGGTTCTCATTCGTGAACTGTAAGGTCACGGGCTCGGGAGCTCTTTATCTCGGGAGGGCGTGGGGTCCTTTCTCCACCGTCGTCTTTGCCTACACCTATATGGACAACATTATCATTCCCAAGGGCTGGTATAACTGGGGTGACCCTACCCGCGAAATGTAATTTATCCTCTCTCTCTCTCTCTCTCTTCTTTCTTTCCTTTATCTTCTTCTTCTTAATTCTCTTCTTTTGCCTTATTCTTTTGTCACAATCTAGTTTTATATATATATATATATATATATATATGTCTGTGTGCGTGTGTCGGGGGTGAGTTTGTCATGTTTACATTTTTAGTTTGGCAGAAGCTGCAAATGAAGCAAACTTTCTCCAAACTCATAACAATACTATATATATATATATAGCAACTTGCTGGCATTTTGATACCTAACCTCGACAGACCCTAGTATCAGTATGTCCTTTTTGCCATTTTTCTACTGCAAAATCTACGTGTAATGCACCAAAACATGCCCTTATACCCCTCTAAACATATATACATATATATATATATGTGTGTGTGTGTGTGTGCGTGTACCTAACAAGGATAACTAGCAGTGTTCTTGTTGTCAAAAGAAAGAAAGAAAAACAGTGGACTTACCTAACTCTGGTTTTGGGGGTTTTTTTATTATTTATTTTATTTTTGTATGATATTTGTTCGTATTTGGCAAGTTTTGTTGGGTTTGTAATGATAAGGTTTTGGGTTGGGCAGGACGGTGTTTTATGGGCAATACAAGTGCACAGGACCAGGAGCAAACTTTGCAGGAAGAGTGGCATGGTCAAGAGAGCTCACTGATGAGGAAATCAAGCCTTTTATTTCCCTTAGCTTCATTGATGGCTCTGAATGGATCAAATTGTTATAACAATTTTATTATAACAATTATAATACACATATATATATATTTATGATTTATACCAAAGAAAAAAAAAATCTTGTATAATCGGATTTCAATTTTGCTGCCATAGAGTATAATTTCCTGTATAATTTAGATATGAGCTATAACTTCACTACTGATTTAAAAATAATAATAATAATCCAAGAAAATTACGAAAACAACCTCTTATAGGGTGTTTAGTGAATGAGTTTGAGTTTAGATTTTTAAGTTTGAGTTGGTTGATTTTTTAAAAATTAGTTATAATTTTTGTTGACTTTTCAGAAAAAGACAAAAACTGAGATGAAAAATGTGAATTTAAACTTGTTTGTCAAACGGGCCTTTAGATAGACATGTTTATACTTTTAACTCTCTTAATGCTTGTTTAGATTATCAACCATTCGTACTTATCTAATTAGAGATCAAAAAAATCTGAAACTAATAAAGCTAGGACAATAATCCATAGATGTGTTTTTTGAGGATACAAATAACCTAATAAATCACTTGCCACTAAAGATTGCTTTTGAGGCTTAGTATCAAATTGTGGTAAATGTAGTTTCTGTCTTGATTAGAAAATCATAATTAGAATCTGTCGGTTTAAGTTTAAACATGAAAATATGGATATATATAGTCTATAAAAGGACAATGGATCTTATTATTGCTGAGATAAGATCTTGAGATCTAGACAAGAAAATGTTTGCAAGTTTGCCCCTAAATCTGAGCATTTTCTCAAGTACTTTGGCAGGTCCGAGCTGAAAACAAAGTGACTGATACATACATGTGTGTGTGTATACACATATTACATGATAGAAATACAAGACAAATGGGCAAAATCAATATATAATAATGTATGTCCAAAAGATGCCGACCGTGAGGACAACCAGAACCAGAGGATATGCATCTGTTCTGAATTACATTGCTGATTGTAATTCGCATTACTCAGATTTCAATTGCTATTAGTCAAAAATATTTGGTTGGACAATAAGTTTTAGTTTCATAGCCAAGCTTTGAATGTCCCAATACTAAAAATAGAGGTGGAAAAATCAAGGAAAACTATTAGCTATTTAATCATCACCGAGTGAGATGACCTACTGATAATGAATTACTGTGATAAATTTTTAGTCAAAGGTTTGAGTGTCTTATATATGAAGATTTGCCTTTAATAATCTGATTATCGATTTAAAATGCTTGGAAGCATAATTTACCGTCAATGCATTGATGGGGTTAGAATGACGCCATCCTTACTGTAAGATCGGGCGTGGTACCATGGTTTTCAACGCACATTCCTATTATTGTAGTGGGAGTTCCTTTAATTACACATAGAGTAGTATGTTAACCTTGGTCACTACTTTCGCTGACATTTTTGAGGAAGAAAAACAAAGGACTATTTTTACACTGGTGCTCTTGAACTTATTGCATAATTGCATTTTGTACTCTATCCTTTTTTTTTTTTTTTGGAAATTTTCCGCTTGAGATTCTGTTTGGGGCAATGTTTTCAAGCGGCAAAATATCATATGGATTCAAAACTCCTAATTCTATATCAAACTTTCTCCATTTTTCATTTTAAAAAAAACTTAAACTTTAAAAGTTCATAATTTTCTCATTTCAGAACGAAATTAAATTATGTCAAAATATTCATAATGATGAGACAAGAAAGACAATATCCATTTTGAATTTTTTTCGAATGTATTTTAAATTTTTTCACTATTTTTTATATCACAGAACTTTCCTAAAAGTCTTCTATACAAACCTTTATTTCTAATCTAATATCCAAAACATCATTTCCAGACATCCTCTCAAACGGGTCATAAATTTATATAACAAAACTTATTTAATCCATAACACTTTTTTTTTAATGGAAATTGATTATAACTTACACATAAATCATCAATCAATAACAAATAACAGGAATGGTAAAAATATGAATCTTTCACAAGCAGAGAATATTTAAAGTGGGCCAACAAAAGGTAACAATTAATATTTTGGCCCATGGAAATGCCATATTAAGAGGGTACTTGGAGCCCAGATTAAGAAAATCTTTCAATTGGGCCCACTGTGCTTCTGGTCTAGTACCAAGAAAGAAGAAGAATCTATCAGAATCTGATTTTCTTGTTTGTTTACAATTGGAATTCAAGAGTTTTCTCAAAAAACATAACATCAAAACATGACATGCATGCCATCTGGTTTTTGTTTGCATTTGCCTGTGTGCCACTGAAACATATTTAAGCTCACCAATCTAGAATATTTTTTCTTTTCCATTTTTTTTTTAATTTCTGAAGTTCAAAAGAGAACCCGGATTTGTCAGCATTCCTTCCTCTTATGTTTTCCAAACTAATAAATTTTCTAGATTGTCTTGGAGGGCAAAAAAAAAAAAAAAAAAAAAGGAAAAAAAAGGGAATATAGAATCAGGTAAGTTAGGTAAGTAACAAGTATATAGAGGTAAGTTACCTAATACTTACAAATTTATTAAAGGGGAAGATTATTCTATATTACAATATTACATATAAATTAAAAGTTTCTAATAAGAATAATTACATATAAAATAGTAACTTTTCCTAATACTAATACTATCTTTCCTAATAGTTCATAGTAAAAAAAGCTTCACTAGTCTTGAAACTTTACATGTCAATAAGTATAAATTTATCTTTACTGTAATTATTATCGGTTTAATCTCATTTTAGTTTATAAATTTTAAAACGTCCAAAATCAATACTCAAACTATCAAATCTGTCTCACAATAGTCTTATGTCCAAAATTGTGGATGGTTAATTATCATGTCAAGATCACTTGACACTTGCGTCCAAGGTGTTTTTTACAGTTTCTAAAAATGGAATTTAAGTTAACAATAGGTTCTAAGATGTGAAAATGATAAAATTAACCCTGGTAAACACATTTTTCATCTTTACTTCGTAATTTTTAACAACGTTTTATACTGAAAAACTGATATGAGATAAATTAATAGTTCAAATATTAGTTCTGGTATATTTTAAAGTTAAGGAATTAGAATAGATTTGAATATTCAAACCAAGGATGAAATTAACCCTAACTATTACTAAACTCAAACAAAGGGGAACATTGGCAGAGACAATTTCAGTCTTTCACAACCCATAACGTGCTTGCATGGCATATCGTAACAGTTCGAGGCCTAAAGTGTCCTTAAACCCCACCCCAACCCAACCCAACACACCCCCCCCCCCCCCCCCCCCCAAAAAAAAAAAAAAAAAAAAAAGTCTAAACTGTCAAGTTACATGAAAAAAGACCAAATTTTCTCTCTTTTCTTTTCATTTCCTTTTATGAAAAAGAAATCATAAAGTAATTGAAAGAGCAACCTTCTTTCATAGCTCTCTTAATGAATGAAGAAAAAGAGAAAAAAGCTTCCTCATTTTACTTTTCAAAAGGTTGCACACATGAGGCAATATTGGGGGGTCACTGCTCAATATAGTGGAGGAAAAACTTTGGTGTCCCCAATATCAAGAAAAAAAAAAAAAAAATCTTAAGATATTGTGTCAAATCAAAGCTAATCATTATTTACTTATTATCTCAATCCTCGGATATTGGAAACACTAATATTTAATTACTAATCAGCATTTATTAATTCTCAACATTAAGTAGTAATGATTTCTTTTGTGATTGACCCGGAAAGAAATGTTGTTTTCTCCTCAAAATTTAAATGGGAAAAGCTTGATAGTTTTTCGTTATTGCCCTTGTTATTATCATTTTGAGAATTTGTGGTAAAAAAAAAAAAATCTTTACTTCTTATTATGGATAGTGATTTAATTTTTCAATAATCTAATTCATAATTAAGAATAATTTTATGTTATGTATTATAAACTTTTAATGTGAATATTAATAAAATAGACTATCAAAATAATAATCCAACAACTAAATGACTGTTTGAAATAATTACTCTTAGACGAAATTTTGCTTATTTAATTTCAAAACTTCAAAATCTACTACCAACTTTATGTCTCTTAAATTTTTATGAAATTCAAATTTCATAAGTCCGTGACTTTCTTATCTTAAATTGAAATGAAATGATTCTCGTGCGAACAATAAGAAAAATGAAATAAGATATGTATTGCATGTCTTTTTCCAAACATATTTTAGATTTTAATATTATTTTTATATCACAGTTTATTTTTAATCTATATTTCAACCAAATACATATTTTAATTCCAATCTACAAAGCTGTAACCCCAACCGATATTTCAAGCAGGCCCTAAAAAACAGTTTTTATCAATAATAATTGCAAAATAATAAATAAAAAAAAAAGATAGTTACTAGAGTAGAATTCCCTAATCATTTTAGGAGCAAAGTTTTGAAAAATGCAGTATATCTTGATGTATTAATGATGGAGTGATTGTTCAAGTACTTCCAAGCTACAGAGGAGACAAATGAGGAGAAAAAAGTAAATTGAAAGAAGAGCACTGGCCGGAGCCCCATAGTAGCTTCAAAAGAAAGAGAGACAAAGTGGGGTCATGTTTTCGGGGTTCTACAGATTCAAACAAAGACTCGTCAATTGAAAATGTTAAAAAATTAAAATACAAGGCGATATGGGAATTGGGTGGACGTAGAAGCGGGATAGTTCAAAAATTTTCAAGTTTGTCTGCTTTTGTACAACAATTTTTATTTTGAAAAAAGAAAAATCAGTTTGAAAACTTTGCAACATGTGTCATTTTTTTCTATAAAAATTTGGTGGTCTGTCCAAAGCCAAGAAAATGAAAAACATAAAATCAAAATGAAAATTACAGTGCTAAATTCTTTTTTTTTTTTTTTTTTTTTTGCCCTTTCTTTTCTAGCATTTGAGGCTTTGTCAATTGTCATGTCAACTATTCCAATGGTAAGTATTTGATAATCCAATTCAAGACCTTTGATTGCCAAAGCAAACACGACTCAATAATATCACAAGACCGAGTATTAGATTAATGTAATTTGTTTTAACTAAATATGCTTAATAGTTATGTGGACCAAATACACAATAATAAAATCAATAGAATTCAGTTATTTAACAATTGCAACAGCCTTAACAGTGGACTTTTTTTCTCTTAGAGATTGAAACTATAATTCCATCCAACAACAGAAAAATAAGATCTAAAAGGGAATTATAGGCTAACATTAACTTTTGAAATCTACACACACTTTTCTTGTGTTTCATTTCCACTATTATCTCTCAAGAGCCCCAAAATACTTTTTTTTTTTTTTTGGCCAATGATTGTATTGGAATTGCTTAAGCTCGTTACCAAAAATCATCTAAATTTCAAACTATTTTTTTTTTTTTTTTGGGTTTTAAATTTTCCAAATCTTCAACATCTCCTCTGCAAGAAAATCTTCTCTGGCTCTCTTCCACAATCTGAGGATCTCTCAAGCTTGCCCATCACAGCATTCTTGAAACTAATGGCCTCTTGAGCTTGTGAACAAGACCTCTGCATCCTAACCCCACTAAGGCTATTCCTTGACTCTATCAGCTCGTTCAGCGAAAGCCGCTTCTTCGTCCCCGTCCCCGTCGCCGTCCCCATCCCCGGCTCTGGCCGCTGCTTCGGCGCGCTATAGGACCTCAATTTGGCCTTAAACGACTTAGTGTTCGCCATGTAATTCGGAAAATTCCCGTACCCCTTGAAGAAGTTATCCGCGCAGACGCTCTTCGCAGGCGTGGTAGGCGCATTCGAGTTGAGAAACCGCGGCGTGCTATGCGCGGTGGAGAACCGGCATTCGTCGCCCGTGATCCCCCATTCGGGGTCGGGGATAGAAATTCGGCTCGGTGCCCGACCCGGGAGAGGCGAGGACATCGCTTGGTAACTCGATTCCTCTCCGAAATCCGACACCGAGGTGATCGTCCTCCGAGACCTGGATTTAGGCCTCCCTGTATCAACCTCCACAATCTTGGGACTCCCATCAATGGCGTTGAAACTGGTCTCCAGAGAAGCAGAGAGCCTTCTGCTATGGCTTGGAACCGTGTGTTCACTTCTGGTGTCATCAAATCTCTCCTGCAAATTCGACTGAACCCGAAATACTTATTGCCAAAAAAAAAAAAAACAACAACAACAAAAACTCTGGAATTGAATTAAATGCCAAGAACAGATCCCAGATAGGGGTGTTTTTGAAAAGGAAAAACAATTTAAAGCTCCTTTTACCATGGATTTTCGTGCTCGGGCTTCGAATCTATTGCCTTCATTGGCGTTGTTGAGTAAGAGCGCGCGAGTTTTCTGCGAGCGGACTGTGGCTTGTGCTCTTATCAGAGCTTGCATACTGTGGAGAGTCGCTGTTGCCTGTTTTCTCACTAAATATCCTCTCACCAAAGCCTGCAACTTCACCAGCCCCTTTAATGCTCTCAAAGCCTTTCTCGCCTGTTCCCAGTTTAATCAAAACAAAACCCAGAAATTAAACACAATTAGAATTAAAAACAAAGCACATACTTTGAAAGAAAAATGGAAAAGAGGGAGAACACAGGTACCAAATAGCCTCTAAAGACGGTTTGAATCATGACGGCAGCGCATTTCTCGCGGCTGCTGCCAACGAACATGGAGCCTCTGCCGTGGCTGGTCAGCCTGACGACTACGACGGCGGCTTGTGCGGCTGCCACGGCGGCGTCAGCGGCTGCTGCTGTGGCGGCGGCGACGGCGATTGCGTGCTTGCTCTGTTCCGTCTCTGTTTCGGTGTAGTAAGATCTGAGCCAGGCGGCCTCGGCGGGTGAGAGGTTCGGCGGAATGGTGGCCGGATTGTAGCAGAGCTCGTCGGACTCCGAGTCTCTTCCGAAGCTGCCGCTGCAGAGTTTCTTGTCTCTCAACTGTTGTTGTTGTTGTTGTTGTTGTTGTTGTTCTCTGTTCTTGTTCAGCCCAAACAAGCCCTTAAGCCACCTTATTGCTCTGCCCATTTTCGTGGTGTTTGAGCTCAGAGATAAAGGAAGAGAAGACTACACAGAGGGAAGAGAAATGGGTTTTTGTTAGATTTGCAGTTTCTGTTTTCTAGAGCCAGAGAAGAAGAAGAGGAAAAAACTGAAATAAACAGGGCTCTGTTCTTTTTTTTTTTTTTTTTTTTCAGCTCATGATCTTTAGTTAGGTACATATGTATTTTTCCTTCCCTGTTGTGCAAAGTGGTGAAACAGAGTTGTTAAAGAATGAAAATTCACTGAACAGCCGTAAAATGTTCCAAATGAGATGAAAAGAGAATGGCTTTTTGCTTTTCTCTTATGGGCATTTCAAGTTCTGTTCTTTGAAAAAAAAAATATAAATACTTCTAAGTGAAGTGAAACGAGAAAATCTCTGTCAAACCCGCGTGAGAATGTGCATTACATGACAAAACATTGTTGCTTAAGAAAGCATGCAGGAGTTACAATATATACACATATATACGCATACAATATGTATATATATCACTCTTATTTTACTATTTAAAATTTTAGTCTTTCTATGTTATTATTTTGTATCCTTTTTTCATTTTTTTTTCTTTTTGTGAATAAAATCGTTTGATATTTTTTATTTTTTAGTGTAATAATTCTTTATTGTTATTTTTTATCTTTTGGATTGAAAAATTTTTACTTGTTTCACATTTTATTTATTTTTAATGTCTTTTGTTTTTAACTTTTTGAACAATACTTTTGATTTGTTTATTTTATTTAGTAATTTTATATTTACATTCTTTTTAAATAAAAAAATTAAAAAATAGCACACGCATACAACTAATATGATTAAAAATGGTGAATTAAAGAGAGGAAATTGATTGGAAGTAACAGAAAAAAGGAAAGGATAAACAAAGTGTTTGGAGTAATCAAAATAATGAGGATAATTAATAGTAAAAATAAAATAATCACAGAGAAGAAAGAGTTACCCCACCTTGATAGAATCAGATTCCCATTAGAAAAAGGAAAAGAAAAAAAAAAGTAATAATAAAAGGAGAAACAGAAGGAAAGCGATCGGAAACGCTCGAATTTTCACTCCTCCAATGAGAAACTCAAAAAAGCCTTTTTTTTTTTTTTTTTTTTTTGGCCTTCCTTGCAAATGAGAAAGAGAAAACTCATCAGATTTTTTTTTTAAACTATCTCTTTCTCTCTCTAAAATCTCTCTCTCTCTCTCTCTCTCTCTCTCTCTTCAATTTTACTTTTCTGGAGCGACGTGTCTTAAAAAAGAAAGATACCTCAGTGTCCTCAGCCTCTGACAGTCCCGTGAATCCCTGCGTTTTTTATTTTTAAATTTTTTTTTTATTATACTCTTCTCTTAACTTGTATATAAATCAGAAATAATTATTCTAAAACCCCACTTTATTTTCTCTTATTTTCCAAAGTAAAATAAATGGGATTTTTATGCGCTTTATTTTGCTATAGGAGATTTCGTTTTCCAGCTCTCAAATCCCAAAACCTCAACAAAGTGAATGGGAATTGGGAAGAACTCTCAGCCTCTAACTTTGTTGAGAGAAGAAGACAAGCCTGCTTTCTGCAATGTGCTTTATCTTATTCCTGATTAGTAATTAATGCACAAGGCCAAGCCAAGATAGTGATTTGTTTTTTTGTAATATATACCATTTAGTTCAAATTCGTCGTTTTCATTTAGATGTAAAAGTGATTGTATGGATATCTAGCAATAATTTATGTATCTGATTTCTGAAAAGTATAGTGTTTGAATCTTTGTATTTTAAAATTTAGAGGAAAAAAAACATGTATAATTATTAGAAGAAAAAAAAAAACAAAAAAAAATTCTGTGTGTTTGTCATTATACAATTCCTTATGTTTTTTGCACGTCTGATCCACAGATTTCGTAGGGAGAGATAAATATTTACGCAAACAGAAGTACTACAACTGCAAGGATTGTACAAGTTTGAAACTCAATTGTCAAGGTTTTTAAATTGAGGACTCGAGTATCAAAGGTTTAAAAGTTTAAGGACTGTAGACGCAATATGCCATTTTTTGGGGAGGAAAAAACTTTCTAAGTAGATGTTTGGCAAACCATCTTAAACTCACATTTTTCATCTCAGTTTTTATCTTTTTCTGAAAAGTCAACAAAAATTATAATTAATTTTTAAAAAATCAACCAACTCAAACTGTTTTACCAAACGCACCATAAATTAACAATATCAGTTTCCAGTGCATATAGTAAGAAACATAACAATTGGATCTTTTTATGATATGACTTTGTACCAAAAATGCATGTTTTTTATCATTGAATTTGGTCAAATTTACATTAGAATAAAAACGTCTACATAGCATACAATTTCTAATATGTAGGATTTGGCGATTGAAAACCATAATATTATTATTAGTAGTGCATTTTTCATGTGTTGCTGCTGAAATATCCAAGTTTGGGGACCTAATTGTTAATATCTTTAAATCACGATCCAAATTCAAATATTTAAAAGTTTGGGGATGGGAGACGCAAAACGCAATTTGTCAAAAATGACTTCCAAAATTCAGATATATAAATTAACAAATCCAAACATAACAAAAGTTTCTATTTTCCTTTATATTATAAAAGCTTTTGTTTAATATATATATATATATATATTTTATTAAATATTAACATAAATTAAATTTCTAAATTCCTTTCCTAAGAATATACTGTGACATTTTTTAACATTATTTAATTGTGGTAATTAATCACCAACTATCATAGATGGTATTATTGGGTTTTTTTGTTTTTTGTTTTTTGTTTTTTTTTTTTGGTAAAAAGACGCACGATATTATTTCTTTAGTAAATAAAAAAAAACCAATAATATTTTTACGTCTCCTCCAACCTAACACATAAAGCGAAGACTCGAGTCATTCTTATTTAAAATGAATGTTTCAAATAATTTTTTTTTTTTTTTTTTTGTCATTTTACCACCATCACCAATGATAAGACGTAAAATATATATATATTTTTTGAGAAGTAAGACGTGAAATATTATTGTGGTTAGGATCATGTTGTTGTATATTCTGCATGTGTCTCTCCATTAATTTTGTTTTTGAAAAAGATCCTTCTCGATTGACTGTGTTGTACGTCATGATGAGAATTCCTTTTCACTGTTTCCTCAACTAGTCACCCCTGCCCTGCCAATTATTATTATTATTATTTTTTATTATAAATTATTATTATTATTATTATTTAAACCACACCCTATAGCCTTTTTCTCCAGCAGCTCTGATACGCAGATTAAAGACGATAATTAAGAGGGTGTTTGGTGTTTAAGTTTGAGTTAAGATATGTAAGTTTAAATAGTGATTTTAATTGACTTTTTCAAAAAAGACAAAAAACTTTTAGAGAAAAAGACAAAAATTAAGTTGATGGTGGTGAGTTTAAACTCACCACCCAAACACCCTCAGCTTCTTCTTCCACTATATATATATATATATGCCCGTACCTGTACGTACCGGGTATAGGATATAAGCATATCAGTTCAGTCAAGAGTCGTCTCCAAATAATATTTTTTGCAATACCTATACTCTATACTCTATAGTGTGTATGCATTACATTTCCGTCGTCAGCTTTTAAACACTATGCATGAGCGTACAATATATATATATATATGCATAATTTATTCAAAAAATATATATATATATACACATGGCAGAGTCAAAAATATTTTTTAATAAAAACATATATTAAATTTTTTTAAAGATAAAACAATTTTAATAGTAATCATGTGAGAAATTTTTTTTAGTGAGTTTATATGATGAATTTTAAATTTAAAGGGGACAAAGTAGTAAATATATAAATTTTTTTTATTTGAATAAATACTAGGGGGGATTAAGTGATAATTTTTTTTTAGTAGGGACCAAATATGAACTATATGAAAACATTTCATATTCAATGGGGGTAAATTATAAAAATTAGAAAATTTTTGAGGCAAAATCAAAAGAACAAAAAAATTAAGGGGTTGTAGCCCCCTACTCGCACCCCCTCCCTTCGCCTCTGTGTGTGTATATATATGCTATAGATTATAGAGTAATGGCTTGTATGAACTAGCTCAACAAGTGGGAGGAAGGAGAGGGATTTGAACTCAATAGTGCATCGTGCATGAATATAATACTCATCTTAATTGCATATTAATTCTAATTTCTAAGGGAAAAAAAATGTTACATCTCCGTTTGGTAAGTTAGTTTGAGATGGAATTTTTAAGTTAGAATTGATTGACTTTTTAAAAATTAGTTATAAATTTTGTTGACTTTTTAAAAAAAGACAAAAATTGAGATGAAAAAGTATAGTTTAGTTGAAGTTAAACTTAAATACCAAACGGAGGCCTTTTTTTTTTTTTTTTTAATAACTACATGCAATTTGCTCTTTTGAAATGATAATGAACAATATATAATATCGCTAGTGAATGTCCATGAATTTTTAATATATATATATATATGCGTGTGCTATTATGTAATGGTTTTTTTTTAGAAGAATGTAAGGTATTACAAGAGAACAAAAAAAATTTCACTTAATATTTCATAATTATGCACTGTTGGATCTTTGTCAATAAATTTGCATATGCATATATAAGATTCTCAATATAATTTGACTTCCGCTGATGTTATTGGGATGAAATTTTAAATGAGGCTAAATTGCATTGATGTCCATTAAATTATCATACATGATTATAATTTGTACACTGAAACTTTAATTTTGACAATTTACACTATTAATTCATAAATATATAACAATCTACATTTCATTAATAACAACATCAATCTTTTAATGAAAATTGACACATAACTAGTATATAGATAATTAGTTAAGAGTATGAAATGTCTTATTTTCATCAGTATTAACTAAAATTTATATTCAAAACAAGGTTTATTACAATTTTTTATTTTGATAAAGCTTAAATGTTAAATGTCTTAACCTCAATACATTTGGTTTAAAATAAATAAAAAAAATGATCATTCATGTATAAGTCACATGTCAATTTTATTAAAGTAATAATAATATTACTGTTAAGAGGGGATAAATTGCTATAAATTTATAAATTAAAAATATAAATCGTCAAGATTAATTTTTATAGTGTCAATTACAATTGTATGATAAGTTTAAAGTACATGGGTGCAAAAATTCATGAAGTTAATATTGATGACATGTCGTGACTAGAAGATAGTTATTTACCTCTTATTTTCTATAAAAATACTCATACCATTTGACTAAAAGATAGGGCAATTGATTTTTGTTTTCTTTTTTCTTTTTTCTTTTTTTTCTGATGTGGAGGATTTTAACTCTTTCATCTGAATCAGTGGAAGATTATTTATCTTCAAATATATCTTTTAATCATTAGAAGAGTGACAATCGAGAGGCATACTATACAAATAAATACTTTAAAAAATAATGCATCTCCAAAGTTTGTATTTTCCTTTTTTTTTTTTTTTCTTTTTGCTGAACAAAGTCTGCATTGACTCAATTATCCTCTCTTTAACTCTCTTTCTTTCTTTCTTTCTTTTTTTTTTTTTCCCTTCTTTCTTATGAATGATATCCTTTATTTTCTTTTGCCTAACCAATATTAGTTTTCACAAAAAATCAGTAGACTTTTTGGTAGGGTCTTAAAAATTACATTTTATTGGTAAGACAAAATTTTAAATCAATTAAATCTTTATCAAGTTTCATTAACTTATCATTTTTTTTTACTTGACTAAAATAACCACAATAAACCATTCAAGTTTTTGACCACTCGGCAATTATTAAATTAAAAAAGGGCAGGAGTGAAATGGTAATTTTGAGTGGTTTGTTAGAATAGCTGGCATGTGAAGTACGAACAAAAAGTGTGAGAGGTGGTTTTGGAAGGGAAGTGGGTATTTTTGGGAAACGACACCCAAATTCGTACGTCGTTTTCTTAAGGCTTTCATCATTTGCATACGATCGCAACGACGACTTTTTCAATTTGCTCTCATTGCAATGTCAGGCTGACATATTGCCCTCCTTTCACTTCTTTATTACGGAATTGCCTTGCGTTGACTAATGTTACTCTTCCGGTCTTTACTTTCTTTACTTGGTTACTGGATTTGCTTTACACTTTTTTTGCCTTTGGTACTTTCTAACCTCATGTGGCTTTAGGGCCGTTTGGGAAAACCGGAAAACCGAAGATCGTCCGCTTACTAATCAAAAAATGCATTGTTTAGAAAAACAACGTAAAACTGAAAATCACCTACCTACTAATTGAAAACTTGGACACGAGATCCAGAATGGAAACCGACTTAAGTTTGGTTCGAAAATTTAACCGAGATTCTCATCTTCAGCTCGGTTTTCTGTTCAAATTTGGAGGTCGGTTGGGCAGGATCAGCTATAAAGCTTTGGTGCCGTTTAGTTTGTCTAGTTAGTGCACACTAAAACAAGTGAAATCGAAGTAGCCCTTTCGGAACCTAAACTTTCTTTGTCATGAGTCAGATAGCATTATTTAATACGTACGACACATAACTCTGAGTTCAAATCCCGAAATGAAATGAAGTAGCAAATATCCAACAACGAATTGCTTTAGCTTTTACTTTTAATTTCTACATCTATTTCAAATTTTGGACCTTTTGTTTAGCACCATAAAACCAGAATATCCAAAACCAATGCACATCAAATTTATAGTCCGAAAAAATTTTAAAAAGTGTAAAAAAAAAAAAAAAAAAAAAAAAAAAAAACCTGAAAACTGAAAACCTGGCCTGCAAGCTTCCTAGTGACCTCCAAGTTACCTGCAGCGAAACTGAACAAAACCAAGGCAAACTGCATAGTGGCGGAGCTGGGGAAGGGGGAGCTGGTGGGGGTTTTAGCCCCACTGAAATTTTTTGTTCCTCTAAATTTACCTCAAAATTTTTTTATTTTTACAATTTACCCACACTAAAAAATAAAAAATTCTCATATATTTTCTATTTTGCCACACTAAAAACATATAATTCTTACATAATCCTTACTAAACTTAATAAGGATTAAGTATTAAATTTAATGTTTTTAATACAGTATTAAGTTTAGTAAGGATTATGTAAGAATTATATGTTTTTAGTGTTATATCCTTAAAACTTAATAAGGATATTGCCACACTAGGAACAGTTCCTAAAGGATATCAAGGGTTCAAACCCTGGTATCAACAACCTACGGGAAAGGGCGCCAAAAGGCCGCCCCCCGAGACGGGTTGGGGAGCTTGGGCTGCAGTCCTGTTGACAGGCCCAGCCCCTGTGCCCTCCGGGTCAGTGCCTCCGGGCCCCTTGAGGGAGAGCCTTAAGGCCGAGCAGGCTGAGCCCAGGAATCTCAACAGCTGTTGAGAGTGACTCTGAATAAATATTTATTTACTAATTAAAGTATAATTAATAACTCAACAATTAGATAGGAGCTAATCCAATATATTATTATTATACAATTCATGGAAGATCATCCATTTGGAAAATATTGTTCTAATGCATGGAAGAAGACCATGAGCTTTTCCAAATTAGATTGGGATTTTTTTTTTTATAATTTGAATTCAATTAGATTGGGACTTTTGTTACACTCATAGCTGTATTGTTTAATAGGGTGGGCTAATTGCATAATTATATCTTTTAAATTTAATTATTATTTTTTAATTTGTTCTTTTGTTTTCAGAAACTACAAAGATATCATTTGAATATGAAAACTTGATTCAATTTCATCTATCACATATTCTGTGAGTGTAATAGATTGGACAAATAATTTAAATATCCTTAAATAGTCTTAAATAATATCTAAAAACAGAGCGATAAATTAAGAAATAACTAAAACTAAAAGGTACAATAATGCAAAAATTTTTTTTTTTTGGTAAATAGGTACAATTATGCAATTAAAGCCTTGTTGAATATGAAACCAGCTCAGTTGAATAATTTTCTTTCTTCTCTTGACACAAACTTGTGTTTTTTCAGGTTTCCTTATATATATATATATATTTATTCTACACGTGAATTATATTAAACAGATCCATAGAATATAATCATTCATAACAATGGAGCCCTATTAAAGACATAAATCACGAGTCAAGTCCTCTATTTTAGATTTTTAGCTAGTTACAAAAGAGTACCAACTCACTTGCCTTCTCAATATTTTCCCTCCAATTATGGCTATATTTACATATACTAGATATATATACTTTCATCCTCAATAATATCACCCACACAACAAAGTTTTGTACGTATTATCACCAGGAAATAATTATGGACCTCGGAAATGGGAATCTTTTTAATTATCAAAACAACTAGGAATGAAAACTAAATGAGTTGGGTAAGTTTCGCGTCCAAATGGGCATTCTTTGTTTCCCCCAAAAGAATCTATAACAAAATAAAAATAAAAATAAAAAAAAGAAAAGAAAGAAAAATATAACTTTGAGATATATCTATCTGTCTATTGTTGGATATAAAAACTTTTCATATATATATATATATGTATATATATGTAGCTTAGAGCTCTAGTGTACTGTGAGGCTCTGCAATCCCAATGGCAATAATAAACCCTACATACCCAACTGAAGGATGTGGAGTTAATGTTGTTAATATGTGCAGAGCAATTATCAGTCTGTTACCAATATATATATATATATATATATATTTATCCCTCTCTTGTTTAAGAAAAAAAAGTAAATAAATAAACGTACTAGCAATGCAAAGTACTGACCCTACTTGCCCATGACCAAATTTAAAATATTAACCAAGCAAATTTATGGTAGAAGGACTACACGTACGTCCCAATAGATTGGTAGGTACATGTTAAGTAGTAGAGCATAATTATATATGTTGATGCAAATATAACAAGTAGAGAATAATTTTTGTTATACAAACAAGGACAAAGGATTAAGCAAATAAAAATAGAGAAACTGAGATATGTACAATATTCTCATGTAATTATTATTATTGTTTTTTTTTTTTGTTTTATCTTGATAAATTACAGCAAATAGACAGAACTCTCACATTAAAGATAATGTACCATAAATCTTACATGTTCTTGTTTGTTAATTTTCTCAAGTAATTTTATTGCTGTCATCAATATAAAATTAGTGCATCCAATTCTCAATAATACATATACATATCCTTTTGTTTTTTAGATGATCGTATAGAAAAATGATCTAAGTGGTTACGATCTAGCTGTCACCAAAAGAAAATGGGAAAAATTTCAACGGCTAAGATCGTTTCTAAACTTCGACTATGGGATAATATTTTGGGGGCGTAAAATGCAAAGCTAATTAGAAGCCCTTTTCCCACTGAATATACCCCTTTTGGATTATATCCACAGATCCACTGCCACTGCCTGTCAAAACGTACGTACATAACCCTAATTTCTCCAAAAACAACAAAACAAAATACAGAAGAAAAAAAAGAAAAACATTTTCACCTAGATGTATAGATAAACAGAAAGAAGTATTCTCGTGAACCTCTTTTGAGTGATTTTTTTTTAAAAAATAAATATGGAGCACACATCTATATATATATATATGTATATTTATGGGATGCCACTGTTGTACTCGGCCAGATGCTCAAAGAAAGATGGTATAATCCAAAAAGTTAATGTCTTTATCCATCTTATCCTTCATTAGCATCGTTTATTTTTACATCTAACGATATCAAATTCGATAAAAAGAAATTGTGGGACACAAGTGTTAAACGTGTGTGTTTGTTTGTGTGTGTGTGTATATATATATATATATATTTGTCAAAACTAGCATCTTTTGCAATAACCTCTTTCTCTGCCCATTTCAAAACATGATGACCGTGTATTGATGGGGGGTTATGGGACAACAGTGGGGGTACCGGTCAGCCAAATCATTTGATGCATATATATACACACACATATATCTATATATATATATATAGAGAGAGAGAGAGAGAGAGAGGACCGTTCACCCTTGTGCTTGAAGTGATGATCGGTTGACTTATTTAGGTACTTTTTCCCAGAGGCTCCTTTTATTATTGGCCATACGGCGGGGGTTTTTTTTTTTTTTTTTTTTTTTTTGGCAGAGTTCAGTAAGTGTATAGATATATACAGCTATATATACAGCTAGAAACAAAGGCCTGATTTGCAAAGCTTAAAGCTATATAATAATAAAGTAGCTGTGACATGCATGGAAGAGCTGTAAATTGTGGTCAGGAATTAGTAGCATAGCTATAGCTAGGTCAAGAAGACAAGATGGTGAAACTTGGATATATGTGTGTATAGCTAGCTAGGTTTCTCTTTGTGGAAAGGCCATGTTTTCTGTTGTAAATATCTGTTGGAAAACGGCTGTCTTTGTGCCTACTGGTTTTAAAATTGGTTGTTACTTGTCACACCTTCCTTTCTTTATTTATTAATTTCTTTTATTTATTAATTTCTTTGAACTTTGGAATGGAAAATGTTGAAATCTACGTTAAAATAAAATTAGATATAAAATTACCGGTAGATTATGTTTGTAATCCCTTGTAAAGGACATAAACCTTTTCGCTATATTTATTTCTTTTTTGATTTTAATGTTTATATGTTCCCTTCCTATCAAGGTTGAGAAGTTTTTCAGATGACACCTCTGCTCTATAGTTGGGCTGTTGGAGACTATTAGTCCTGGATTCTGGGCTGGCCCAAGTGTACGTATTGTCCCTATTGGGCTTTGGAACTTTTGCTTTTCAGCTATATTGTTGGAAAGGGCTACTATTTGGGTTATGGGATAAACCTCATTTGGTCAAAGTACTTTCACCGCCGCAACCGAGGGTTAGTTTGAGATTGCTAATACTTTAATCATAATTTCTACTTTTATTTATAATAAAATTAAAAGTATATAAGTTAAAATCAAAAGTTAAAAATTTTAATTTTTCCAAATAACTATTAAAATACATTAGTATTTATGTGAATTTTAAATTCTTTTACCAAACATAATATTTGTATTGTAGTTTGTACAAAGGACCTTTGAAATAGCCAAAAGCATTACTAAACTAACCCTAAGGCTCTCTTGCATAGCATCCTGGGATTGAATCTCATTATTCATTATGAAGCTATAATTGTATCTCTCCAATGGCCTGTCAAGTTAGATTAGGCTTTGATGATTTTAGACTCTTTGGATGTTTAGGTGAGAAAGAATGGACTAGATCCTTCTTCCGTTTCATCAGTGGTTCTAGTAGATTGTCATACTGACACTGGTTCGACAACGTGAAAACACTACTGATATCATTTTTTATTATTGGCAATGAAAAAACGTCATTAAAAAAATGGTAGATAAGATTGGTGATGAAGACGTTGTCAAAAGAAGAGAAAGAAAACATAAGGCTATTTTTTTAAGGAAAATATTTGAAAAATACTAAGTATCTCAACTATAATTCTAATTCTTAAATACCAATCCACATGATATGTGTGTTATTTTTTTTTTGTTGGAAGTTTTTAAAATTAAAAGATTGTGTCTGACGGTGAAAAAGATGACTACTTGCCGATAATTTATTTATAAATATACAATATACTTAAACATTTTTGTAAATATATTATTTATTTCTTTCTAGCTTCCATGCTATTTACTTCTTTCTCCTATAGGTCCCGTTTTGACACACCATTTTAAAACAAAAATTTTTATTCTGAAAGAAGAATCTAAAATGAACAATTCGAGAGAAAGAAAAATGACTGTAGCCCAACTTTTAAAAAAGAGAAAATGTAGATTTAGATTTAAAACGAGATTATTTTTATTTTTATTTTTGGAAACGATGGACCGAACACAGCTGAGAAAACCCAATCTTTAAAGTTTTGTTGGAGTTAGGCCCATCATCATCACCTTGGTGTTCTATAGGGGTTTCACCTGTCCAGCCTTACGAATTAAGTTTGGATGAAACCAAACCAAATGGCTTGTGCTGTAAAAATCTATCCTATATAAGTTTAATTAAATTCAATTTAAAAGCCCAGATATAAAGAATCAATTTTAGTGATGTTAACAGGTTCAAAAAGTAGAAACTAGCTACCAAAAATCGGCAAATTTTCAAGCCTAGCAAGTTCAAGACATGCAACACAAGGCCAGCTATTTTGTCTTGCGACTGCCCAACTGTTTTTGGAGCTTTAGAAACTCGCATAAACAGACCAATATCACATCAATTTTTAGGTCCCATAAATTAACTAATCCTATTTTTGGTCGGCAAAAAAAAAAAAAAAAAAAAATCCCCGGAAAATATTTTGGCTTATAAATGAAAATGTATATCTACAAAATTTTGGGTAGCAAATGATCTTGTAAAATATTAAAGAGGGATAGAGCTGCAACAAGAAGTAAATTTTTTTTTTTTTTTTTGGGACGAAATAAGAAGAAGTAAAATTAATGGTTTATAAATAGGCTTCATTAATTTCAATATGAGGCGGAAGGAGAAGTGAAAGAGTGACGAAATAAGAAACAAGTGACGTTAGCATTTCTCATCCAACATTGACATGATGAAACACGGTCAACCTATGACTATATCGGTTTTAACTCTAGGAGGTTTTAACCCACATTAATATAGCATTGTCATATTTCCTTTGGGGTTGTGTATGGTAATGTTAGAATATTAGAAGGAAACAAATGTGAACCTTCAAAGAAATTTTATGAAAAATTCTAGTTTAGAAACATATTTGGGAGTGATATATATATGTGTGTGTATATATAAAACATATATATATATATATATATATATATATATAAAACATTAGGGTGTTGGGCTTCCTTTAAAAGGACAAAACTTAACGGTAGGAGGTCAATCATCCTATTAACGTGGTTCCGGTTATCAAACAATTGCTCTACAAAACAAGGTAACTTTGGGTGGAAATAGAACAAGATGACATGATATATATATATATATATATGTATGTATGTATATATAGATAATTCCAAAGGTCATAACTTTGAAACGGACAACGCATTGACGATCAACAGTCATACAATTGTTCATAGAGAGATGGAAATTGTGATATCGAGTTCTAGAGATAAAGTGGTGAAACTTGCTTATGTATATGAATAAGCAGGATATATATACACACACACACAGACACAGACGGATAAAAGTTCTAAGAATTAATCTTGGGCTTGGACCTCGAAGTGAGAAAGGGGTATAGCTGTACGTTTTCTCGAAGGCGAGCTTTCTTTGTTTGTTAGATTATTTATCTATTTATTTTCATTTCTTTCTAGAATTTTTTATGGATTAGGTTTGTAAGAATTTTCTTTTTTCTTTTTCTTCCTTTTTTCTTTTTAATTTTAAAGTTTTGTTTATTAAAAAAAATTAGAGGCCCATCAGCCACCTCATTCCTATCCCATAAAATATAAAAACAAATCCACGAATGAAAGTGAAGGGATAAGAGTGATCAACTTTCATTTATATTGACATATAATATATATATATATATATATAAACTAATTTCAATCCTAATCCTAAGTATCAATTTATGTGACATTTTTTTATTGATAAGTCTTTAAAGTTAATATATTATATCTATAAGATATATGAAGTTGATATTTAAAAATTAAAATCGAAATTGGTGTCCCTAATACTATTTTTATATATATTGAACGAAAATATCAGCCTAGCTCATAGTACTTATCTTTCCATTTCGAATTTTGTTCACATATTTTGTAATCCATGATTAAAGGGGAAACTATTTTCCTATGCTCCATTCAACATGACCAATGTCCTCCACTGATATTTTTGGGGTCTCTCTCTCTCTCTCTCTCTCTACACAGAAATATCAGAGACCCCAAAAAATCCAACACAAGGGAATCTTCTATTTGTTTCACCGCTTTTGCTATTTTCTCACTAATAAAACACAAACGACACACAATACTACTGTTAACCCATGGGCCACGCATATAGGCATGTTTTTGCATATATATATATATATATATATATATTTATATATATTTCTCTCTCTCTCTCTCTTTTGTTTTTTATTTTCTCTTTTGACATTTTAAGCAGCATTTTGTTTGGTACAATTACCCACATCTAGGAATGGACCCATAACATGTCGACCAATTAGGGGGTACTAATTGATGGGTTGGTGTGTAACCGCGACCTAACACCCTAGAAATATATGCACATAGAGAGGTGATAAATATATATATATATATATATATATCTGTATTTATGCACACACATATATGACTTATGATAAACACCAAGGCCATGTGTGAAGAGAAATGAGTACCTCCAGAAGGGAGACATGTCATACCATATTGAAGAAGTAAAATCAGAAATAGTGAGTGATATTCGAGCAAACAATATATATATATATATATATATGTATATAGATATATATATATATATATGTGTGTGTGTGCATGTATAATGGCATGCATAAAGCTTTTTTCTTGTAGAGAGAAGAATATTCAACGAGCTGAGAGTACCAAAAATGTTCTCCTTGTTGCGTGCAAGGTGGACAAAAGAGAGCCAAGTTGTAATTTAATGCCTTAGAGCTTATAACTAAAATTAACCTACGAAAAGTCAACAAAATGATCCCATATTGGGTTAAGTAGCTAGCTCTACCTAGGGTTTCTTTTGTACACATAATATGCAGACAGGAATGATGGGGTGGTTTGGAAGGGAAATTGTTATGTTGGAGGTTATGAAGGAGTGGAAAAACACAAACAAAATAAAATAAAATTGATTGATAAAAATAATAATAAAAAAACGAAATAAAAGGGAAGGGATTAATAATAATAATTAAGAAGAGTGATATTTTTTAGAGAGATAAGGAGACAAGAGAGAAGTTACTGAAAACAACAGATATGGGGGGGTGGTTGCCCTAAAGTGTATAGACACCATGTGAGAGGGCATGATAATCTAGAATGATGTTGTCTATTTATATAAGATCTCTATTTTTTTTTTCTTTCTTTGCTAACAATAATTTTTCTTGATAATATTCTCTATCTAATTTTTTTTAAATTTATTTTCGTTATATATATATATATATATATATATTTTTTTTTAAAGCATTAGCATGCATATGCCCACAAGAATGGCCGCCGTGGCCCTTTTGTAGTTCATCTAAGAGGCACAAGTAGGGAACTTTTCGATCGTGGCAAGATTGGTTGTAATTTATTAGTTGGAACTTCTAATTCCATGATCTCAATTATATTATTACTCCTTCAAAATATATTATCTTAGCTTTCTCAAAATTTTTAATATATATATATATATATATATATATAGAGTCTGTCTATGACATTTTCTCCTTTGTATGGGTAAAATCATTTAAATAACACTAATGTTGAAAATATACAACAATAATTTGAGATAACTTATAAATTTTTTGGTGTTATGTTTGAAATGAGAAGTGTGATATTTAATAATTGTCATGTTATACTTTTCACTTTATGTGTTAAGAAAAAAGATTATCCTTTTAAAAGAAGTCTAGAAAAAATCTGCACACAGGATAAATGAATAATCTGGTCAATGCCTAATACTAATTACAAAAGTTTAAGCTGCGGCTATTATATATATATATATATATATATATATTCCCAACTCTAAAAATGAAAAAAATAAAAAAATAAAAAACCAATTATATAGGAAGTGCATGAATATTACACCATATCTCTCATGATCATCCCATTGCGCAGATAATTGATGTCCCGATTTTGAGTAGCAGAACTACTGAGAACGACACTAACTTTTTTTAAAGTTGCATTGCAGTACTTTGCACACCACACAATCGCCCATGAGAAAAAGCCTGAACATTGGACCATGCTATATACACACATACACATATCTATATATATATAAATATATATATATATATATATAAATAGGTGCTACTTTAGTAGCTTACTAGATACCATTAGTAGAAGCACTAAGTTTTTAGGTTTATATCGTAATTAAGTTTGTCTTTTCCAGGTACTTAACATGCTAAAAGAAGAAGCAAACTAATAAGAGATCAACAATAATAATCTAATCTAATTGTGAATGGGATTCGTTAGAGATAATATTATTATTAGCATGTGGAAACGAGATATGGTACATCAAATACCATCAGCGAAAATGATTCTGTTGGTAATATTCATATCTATAGTTGTGATCTTATTAGTCCTTGTATTTATTTTTATATTATATTTTTGCCGACATGCATGATCAAAAAACCTTGCTTTAGCTCCTTTTTTTTTTGTGTGTGTGTGTGTGTGTGTGTGTGTGTGTGTGTGTGTGGTATAGTTGTTCTTTTTTTCGATCGAACTCAACAACCGTTCATAATGACCAGCTAAGGTCTACATCTATATATGCTAGCTAGCAAGCTAGCTAGATATACAGTACCTTGTGTTATCCCCTATATATATATATATATATATATATATATATCTCTCATTTTCATAGACTTGCATTTCCTTTCGTAGTAGTACTGGCTTTGCATGTCTTTACAGTTCATCGTCTTATAATCACACAGAAATATATATAAATCCATATATAGTTATAGGTACATGATCAAATTCTGTATATGATAACAACCAATCTATTATAAGAGTTTTGCTTTACATGCCGTTCAGGTTACACCACAAAAATTAACAAGTGAAAAGCCCCACATAAAATTTATATACAGCAACACAAAACACACGTACTATATATACTATATAATGTATATTTGAATATTATAATATAACATATACACCGAACAATTATACACGATCCCATGCACATAACCCACCAAGATTTCATCCTCAAGACAAGTCCAATCTTAATGTTTGTGATCTTTTTCCTTAGATTATTATTAACTAAGCCCATGTAATTGTTAAGAATATATATTGTACATATATATATATATATATATCACATATATGATCTTTGTGATATCGACATTGGGCAATAATGCGAGATCGTCTCGCTACTTTAAAGTATAATGTAATGCTCACTGCACAAGGCACACGATGAGGCTAAACCACAAGTAATGGGAAATGAGAAATCAAGAATTGCCTAAGAAACTTTTCCATGCATATGTATATATGATGTATATATATGTGTGTCAACTCGACAAATAATTTAATTTGATTTTGGGTTACATCTGACTTTCTGAATGCAAATTTTGATGGATTTGATGGCTATGGAGCCCATTCACGGTCTAGCCGGTTCAGTACCCCTATATAGTATGGTTGTTTCTAACAAACAAATAGACAAATTGACAATTAATATTCAGTGTGGACAAAATATGTATATGTATATATATATATATATATTTATCATTTACATATACAAAGAAGAATTCTGAGGAGAGGTGTGAAAATTACCCTGTTAGTAATTACGCACTTTGAGCTTTTTTTTCCCTTTCCGATCAGAGAATTTATCTCTTTTGTGTATTAGTGAATTCTTTCAATTCATTTCAAGTTCTTAAAACTAAAAATTTTCATTTATTTCTAAGTGTTCAATCATCGATCGGGTGCTCTCCTGACTTGTCATTACTGATGTTTAAAATCTTTTCAATATATTTGAATCTATTTGAAAAGTGCACATAATTACTTTACTACTTACGTTGTTGTTCTTCTTTTGTTTATATATATAAATTTGACTAGCAGGAATGATCCTTCTGCTTCCTCAACGTAATCCCTCCGAAAAAAAAAAAAAAATTTATAAATTTAAATTTTGTAAACTATATACATACATATTGATGTAAATGAATATATAAATTTAAATTTTGTAAACTATATACATACATATTGATAGATAAGACTTGATGCAAAAAGACAATGTGCCACGTGAGCGCTCTAGTGAGCTATATGATTGTGATATGATGAATTGGATTGTTGCTCTAGAGCAAATTTGAATGACAGAGACGAGAGAGAACAAACAAAATGATCTCCACACTGAAATTAATATGACATATAAATACACATACACATATATATATATATATATGTGCGTGTGTGTGTGTGTGTGTATAGGGTGGGGGGGTCTGAAAAAAAGCAGGTTCTGATCCCCTCCCCAACCCCCCTCGTGCGTTCCCTGCAGAAGAGCTTCTGCTGCGAAATAACAGACAACGCCCTCTTTTGTTTGCCTTATCAAAGCTGCCCCCACTCTGTGGACATTTCTCTGCAGTTTTTTGGGGGGGCCTTCCTTACATTATATATTTTATCAGCCTTACCCACATTTATACACACGCATATATATACATATTCATTTATAAATGTATTGCTTGTTCACAATTTGTCGTAATTATATCCTTTATCCAATGTAAGATATAAGGACGGAAATGAACCGCATGATGTTTGTCATCTAATTGAGCCATCTCTTTATCAACAGTACTAGCTATGTACATACATACGTATGTATATATATATATATATATACATGATAACTCTTTTGTTCAGCAACCAGATGAATCTGGCAAGAGAGAGAAATGATATAACTTTCTTTTTTTCATCATCACCGTTCATTTTCACATATATGTATATATATGCATATATTCATATATATATATATATATTAATGAATAGCTAGAGCGCTATAGGTTAAGTACGTCCTCCATGTTAATATATATATATAGATATAAATATAAATAAGTACCAGCAAACAACATTTTTAATTGTCTTGTAGGAGTTTCAATACTTGATCAACATTTGACACTTGATAGGTTAATTAAAACACTTCTTTTTCAAGTTTTTTATTTTTAAATCATGGTCATAAATAAGGATCAACTTAAGATATGTAAGTTTTGAGTATAAATTAATTATATAATATTTTGTTATTTCTTCTAAAAAATATTTGGGATACCACCGATATTAAATATGATCACCTATGGAAGGTGGTTCCACGTATGAGACTCATATCAAGTGATCCACTTTTTATTAGTGGATGATACTTACCACCAATGTTTTGTACTATTGTTCATTTCCTTTGAGACTTGACCGGAATAAGTAGAAGGTTATAGAAATATTAAAATATTCTAAATCAATAAATAATTTTCTACTCGTATAAATATAGGGTAATTTTCATAAATGATCCCAAAGTTATACTCGTAGTATAAAATTCCTAACTTTTAATTTTATACGTTATATTAAAATTTTTATATTATTATGAAAATGACTCCTATATTGGTATTTCGTCATAAACTGAATGGAAATTAAACACTTTTAGATCTTACTGCAAGCTTTAATTAATGTTAAACTCGTAATTAGATATTTTTGTTAGGGAAACTGTGCCACCAAGAATAGCTCTATGACATAATATTTATGCTATATATCTTTGATTAAATTACAATTTACTTCCAAAACATATTTGATTCAGGTGTAATTTCCTCCCAAAATATATTTGATTGTGACTTTACCTATAATTGAAGCTCGTATAATCAGAAGATATTATATTTTTATCTAATTTTTTTAATAAAATATTAACAGATGGGTCATTGACGTAATAATTAAAAAATTCAAGAGCATATGATGTATAAAATTAAAAGTCAGGGGCTATTTAAGAAATTAATCCATGAACAAATTATATGTTGGAATATACGTTATTTTTGGATTTTATTGTTATGATTTTAATAGTTTGATGAACCAAAAATGACTAATTTAAAATAATTTACATAGGCCGAATATATATTTGTTTTGAAATGTTTCATAAATCAAGGATCAAAATAAGGTTTGCTGTATGATTCGAAAACTAAAGATAAAATGCAATAATGGGCACGAATGTTGAGCTATATTATTTGAATATCTCTACATATACATACATATATATATATATATGATCAGGTCGAGACCTAAAAGACAAATATAAACTAAATATAAATTGATCCATAATGTACATGAATCTGCTTTGGAAGCAATTTGAGTGATCGTTTAGTAGGTCGGTCCCCTAACTACAAGGCAAATGCATGTTGATCAACTTTCTTAATGGCGTCGACCGAGACCAATATCTGATCATGTGAGCCTTTTGATATTCTTCATTCATATCCACTACTATTAATTAATTAATTTATTTATTAATTTTATCATAATAATATATGTAATAACCCGAAATTCCCTTTTTGATAAAATAGATATTTCCATGTCGCATATAATGCACTTCGATTTGGCTACAAGAAATCACCACCACTGAGTCTTTCTCACCACTTTTTTTCACATGAAATCATTTGGCAGCAATATGCGACTTCAATCCAAATATAGTCCTATAATTGTGTCACGTCCATCTCACATATAGTAGCCAAATGACATTAATCCTAAATAATTGAATAAAAAAGTGTTTTTAATTATACCACCATGGTAGGGACAAAAATGTAGCTACTAGCTCATCTTTACATATATATATATATATATATAAATAAATTTTTTCTGCTTACAAGGATATGAGAACACAATTCCTAGCCGTTAAGCTATATATATATATATATTTATATACACACTTATATATCGGCTACATATATTTATATACACACTGTATATATCGTATAGATATACACAAGCACAATCACAATCTAGGTCACCATCATTTTCATCATCGCCACCATCTTGAGCACTAATATTTTGCACCACTATTTATTGATTAACAACAGGTCCGTGTCATTCAAGCTAAGACTAAATAACTTTATTTTTGAAGATGTAAAGGGACCAACACGGCGAAAAATGCTTGACGCCATAAAGATAAGCCGAAACTTTTTGTGATCTCTAATGGAGTCGTTACCCAACTTGGACCGTCTCAGCCCAATTATTATTTACTTACTTTCAAGGTTTCTCTCTCTCTCTCTCTCTCTCTCTCTCTCTCTCTCTCTCTCTCTGTTTCTTTTTTCTCTCCCTTTCTCTCTCTCTCTCTTTTTTTAAAGCTGATCCTGGTGAGTTAATTTCTGACGTGAGAGGGATTATGCTGCCACGTGGCTTCAGGTCATTGGGGGGATAAATAGATACATTTTTTTTTAAAAAAAAATTTTCTTTCGCAGTGGCCTTTGCCTACCCAACTATAACATGAAAGAAAAAGATCAAACATGTCCGAATCTTCGAGACATTTCCCCCATTGCGCTGTACAGTTTTACTTTTCCGCCCATTGAAAATGTGACTTGGGTAAATCATGAACGTGAAATATGGAGAACTTTTAGCAATCCAATTGCAATGAGCCTTTCATATCTTATGATTGATCGCTTTTTTAAATTAGCTAATTAAGCCACAATTTCCTATATTTATAGATATAATCTAACAATAATTTTATATAGACTCTACACATAATATCAAGTTAGAATTATTCATTGACGAGTTTAAAATAATAATAATAATAATAATTAAGCGGTTATCTTGTAATATAATAACTTGATTTAAAATGTAGCCTTCAAGGAAGTTGAGGTACACTCCCGCCACTTTGAGAATATGAGCACTTTGAAGGAAAAAAACAAAAATATTCAAAAGTACTTGAGAACATCAGCACTGTTGAGTACCAAAACTAAAATCTGATCTTATATTCAATTTTTAGTGTTTCAAATAATGTTTAATTAATAATATTGTGTTATATTTTGAGATCAAATTTCATTTGATGAGTGATCATAAAATGATTAATTAGACATAATTTAAAACAATAAAATTAAACAGGCGATCTCAATTCATTACAACTAACTATAGAAAATAAACATCATCTATAGGTCCCATTCTGTAGGTGTAGGACTTACTTTCTATTTAATTGATACATGATGTTTAATATCACAAGTACCCCTAACATTGCTTTAAAGCACTACATACAGATAAAAGTTACGTAGAACCAAGACAAGAAAACAGATAGAAACAAAATTTCTCCATTGTCCTCCTTAAAAGAAAAAAATAATAATAATAAATCAATGGTAATTCACAATCACAGTGAAAGCAAAGAGAAAATGTTAAAACGAAAAAAAAAAAAAAAAACCCAGAGCAAGAAAGTTACATATTGGGGGTTATTAATTTCTTTGGTTCGTTGGGGGTTAACCACTTTTAATTATCACACGGTGAAGTCACCACAATGCAAATTAATGGCTGTTCTTCCTCATACTTCCGATCACCACTACTCTGTATGGCTGTGGCGGCGGCGGCGGCGCTTGTGTTATCAGCGCAACCGGCGCACGTTAGCATCTGGGCCTTCTTGGCTTGGAATTCCCAGTCAGTGGTCCCCACAACGTACAGCATGAGCCCAGCACAACACACCTGAGCAGCAAGCAGGCCCAGCCAGAGCCCACAAAAGCCCACCCCGACCCAGAAGCTGAGCCCAACTGCCACGGGCATGCCAACCAGATAGAATGCGCTCACGTTCACGTTGGCTGCCGTGCACGGCCTCGCACTCCCCCTGAGGACCCCACACCCAACCGTCTGCGGGCAGTTCCCGAGCTCGCACAGCCCTAGGATTGGCAGCGCGGCCGATGTCAGGCGTAGGATCTCCACCTCCCCGGTGAATATCCTCCCCCACCTCTCCCTCATCCCGTACGCGAAGGCCATCGCGCATAGGCCCGTCAAGAATGCGATCGTCACCGCCACGGCAGCCGAGAGCCTCGCCTTCCCGGGTCGGTTGGCCCCGAGCTCGTTCCCAACCCGCGTCGACACCGCGAACCCGAGCGACGACGGGAACACGTAGATCAATGACGTCGTTTGGATCAGCACGCCCATCGAGGCCACCGTTGATTTCGGGTCCGCCAGCAGCCCGCACAGCACGATCATGATCTCGTACCACCACCACTCCAGGCAGACCGACACGCAGCTAGGCGCCGCCAGCCGGAGCAGCGGCTTCCACCCCCTCAGGCACTCCCGGCTCGGCGCAGTCCACGCCGGCTCGTGAAGCAACCCGGAGCACCAGAGGTATCCGAGAAGCGAAATCAGGACGAAGAGATTCGTCAGAGAAGAAGCCGCCGCGACGCCGGCTACGCCGAGCTTGAGCCGGGAGACGAAGGAGAAAGTGACCGGGAGGTGGAGGATGGTTCCGGCGAGAGATGCTAGAGTTACCGGGACGGTGATGCCCTGGGCGCGAAGGTAAATGCGGATTGGGTGGAGGAAGGAGTTGGTGACGAGGTCAGGGAGGGAGAAGAGCAAGTAGGTGTGGGCCATGCGGGTGATGGTGGGGTCCTGGTTCAAGGAGAGGAGGATTCTGGAGACGTTGAGCCAGAGGAGGAAAATGGGGAGGGACGAGAGGAGGAGGAAGATGACTGACCGGTGGAGGGTGGTGGAGAGAAGCTTGGGCCGTTGGGCGCCGAAGGCCTGAGAGCAGAGTGGCTCCATGCCGAGGGCGAGGCCGGAAAGGACGGAGTAGCCGGTGATGTTGGCGAAGGCGATGGCGAGCGAGCCTGCGGCGAGCTGCAGCTCGCCGAGCCCGCCGAGGAAGAGCATGGATACGGCGGAGCGAGAGTAGAGGATGAGGGCGGCGAGGGCTATAGGGAGGGCCAGGGAGAAGAGGGACCGAGACTCGGCCGCCACCGCGGAGAGCAGCGGAGACTGTTCGGGTTTGTTCCCAGGCTTTTGATGGTGAGACCGAGGATGAAGGTGTTTTATTGGGGTGCTCGGGAGGGAGAGGAGATCAAGGAAGAGGTGGGTTTGTTGGTGTTGGTGGTTATTTTCTCCAACTTCTTTGGATGTGGAAGAAGCCGAACTAGTTGTAGTGTTTGGATTACACATGTTTACTCGCAGAGGATAATGTTGTTGTTGTTGGTGACGATGTTTCTCAGTATTTACTCGAGAGATACTCTCATGGGAGAGCACTCCTATCACACTCTTCGTTTTTTTTTTTTTTTTTTTCCCTTCTTTCTTTCTTTCTTTCTTTCTTTCTTCTTCTTGCTGTTGTTGTTGTAATACGAAAGAATGGGAAATGAATGAAGTGAAGTGAAGTGAAGTTTTTTTTGGTGTTCAAAGATACAAAGACAGACAGATAGATAGATAGATAGATAGAAGTGAATAAGTTAATGTCTTCGCATATGGAAGAGACGGGCTGTATTAATAGAGCCTTGAGGCGGGGTTTTCCAATTACTTTTCTTTTCTTTTCTTTTCTTTATTTTAATTTTTTTTTCCCTTTAAAGAAATAGTCCAACCATATACTCTGTTTCAATGGGATCGAATTCGTTTTTCTTTTTCTCTCTTTTTTTTTTTTCCCTCTCTTTTTCTTTTAATTTTCTTTTTCTTTTTTCTCTCCAAGAATGAATTAAAGTGATAATATTTTAGTTGCTTTATGTGGTTTTAGAGAAAGAGACGTCATGTTGTCAGATTTTCTGAGAAGGGAACAATTTCCAATAAATGAAAATTTAAGAGTTTTTACAAGTTAGTAACAAAAAAAAAATGTTTTTATTATATATATATATATATGTATTTTTTTTTTTCTGTGCTGTATCTCTCTGTTAACATAACTGATGTCTTGCTTTTCCCTCTCAAGGTACGTAAAAAATAAAAACCATAATAATGTACTTGAAATTGGCTGTGATGATCATTGAGCAAGTACCGTTTTCTTTACTGCGAACTGGTGGTGGTGTGGTGGGTTTTGTGTTTTTTTTTTTTTTGGCAAGTGAGAAGACCATGCTGACCCTCTGCATTTCTTGTCCTCCCTCAGCATGGAGAGTCATTTTGGTCCTTTTCCTTTTTTAATCTCATATTGTAGTTAAAATGTTATCATTTTTGTTGCTGCTCAAAACGCAAACCCCACCCTCTTTTAATGCCAAATGTTTTAAGGACCACAAATTATGTAATTAGGGCTGTAGAAGACTACCGCTCTTGCAGTTTTTCCTCTGTTTTGGTCCAACCCAAAAGTGCGTTTTTAGGTTCACTCCTTTCTCATGGGACATTAACGGCACGTGATTACGAAGAGTCAGCACGTGCATGTAGAACTTTCCACTCAACAATCGTGAGTGGAAACGGATTTGTAAAAAAAATTTCACATTGTTGACCAATCGGTGACTTTGGGAGGTGGGGCCCGGTGGCAGTTCCGGCTGTGTGATTGGGCAACTGCAGTTTCTGAGGTGGACCCCAGAGAGATAGGTGGGGGTCAGGCGTTAACACGTCAGCAAAAACAACAGTTAACTAAACTGGTTTTACAGCCAAAAAAGCTGTGCTGGGTTTTTTTTTTTTTTTTTTTTCTTTTGAAAATAAAAAATTCCCCGAACCCCACGTCATAACTCAGTTCTGAAATGAGGTTGGACTTGGAAAAAGAAAGGGCCAAAAAAAAAAAAAAGGAAAAAAAAAAAGGAAATTGATTGCATGGGTTTCTGAGAAGCCTGTGGATGAGTCAGTGAATCAATCTTCAAAAGGACTGTTTTACATGCAAATGGGTGATACGTGCGGGTTGAACGGAGGCCCAGAATGGTCTCGCTGGCATTTCCACAAACAGATGGAAGGAAGGAGACATCCTCCCAATCCCCACCAAAAACTCTTCTACATACATAATTTTATACACCACACACACATACGTAGAATAAAAAAAAAAAAAAAAAAAACTCTCTCTCTCTCTCTATTAATTTCCCAACACTGTGCAGTTTCGTGGACACTCCTCCAAAAACCTGCGCATCTCCCTCTCCTCCATCTCTTTCTGGGGTACTTTCTCTCTCTCCTAATTCTCTCTCTCTCTCTCTCTTTCGTTTTCTATCACTGTCTTGTTGCGTTGGGTTTAATTGACTGCTGTTGTCGTTTCTCCATATTAAAAAAAAATATATATATATATATATTAAAAAAGTTTTTTTTGTTTTTTTTTTGTTTTTTTTTGCTAGAAAGAGTATGAGTGTATTGAGGCCGTGGTGGGTGGTTCAGAACGGAGTCAGAGAGCCAACCCGTTGGTAATGAATATGACACACACAATTTCTCAAACCCAATCCGACTACCAAACTTCCCCACCACCTCCCCCCTCTCAATGAAAATTTTTTGTGTTGCTATAACGGGGAGCGCAACTCTTTTGCCCGTTTCCCCTTTCTCAACAGATCCCAACTTAAAAAAATACTTTGTGGGACCCCCCAATTTTCAAACGGGGACTTTCTCTCCTTTGCATTTAATTATTAAAGTTCCCTCAGCTAGCTATCTACCTCATCACAACAAAATGTGACAAACTTCTTATTATTTGCTGTTATTTATACATATGTGTATGAGTGACTACGGTACAGTTTATCCTTTGTGTTGGACCACCGTTATGATTGTGTTTTATGCCTTCCTCCCTCATTCGGGTCGGGACGTGAGATGAGTGACTGACTCAATTGACACGTGTGGTCATGATAAAAAAAAAAGTTGATTTTTTACAATTATCTTATTTAAATTTGATCATTTGTATCGAGATTAGACACCCGATGTGATTGTGATTACGCATTTGGTCCTCATTCGAGTTGAGACGTGAGGTAGGGGATTGACTATATTGAAATATGGTTCACGATGAGAAAAATTGAATTTCACGACTATGTTGTTTAAATTTAGATACATTGTATCGATATACCAATCATGCTCTATTTGTGTGATTTAGATACATTGTATCGATATACCAATCGTACTCTATTTGTCTATATATAGAGCACGTCCATAATGCTCATCACAAATGAATTCTTCTTTTGTTTATAATTCGTAAACGCAAACACGTTCATGTTAAATATATTTGCGTTCTCTTCTTTCTTTCTGTTTTATTATCTTATTGTTTAATTTCTTTAGCTCGTTTGGTATTTTGCATCGCAATTAATTCGGATTGAGATATTTAGTATAATTTAATATTGTTGTTGTAAAAATCAATCGTACAATTAAAACTTAGATATTTTTGTTAGACCTAAAAACGAAAAAAAAAAAAAGAAATAAAAATAATGATTCGATCAATCCGGATTGATGTAACTGTCATCCAACACGTCCCAACATAATTTATTGCACCATAACTATGTCCTATGCATACAAGTCATAGCTATAGTTAGTGCTTTAGTATTATCACATGCATGGAGTACGTAACGAAATGGGAAATGCCATTACTTGTTATAGCATGTTAGAATTAGAATTTTGTAATTATACGAGATTATTAAACAGTAGACTTTGCAATATAACTATAAACGAATTAAATTGCGACAAAACTTGTTAGACTTTTCCTTGCAATTATATATAATTTGAATATACGCTATAAAACTTATAGCCATTATAGTGATATACAATAACATTCGATTCAAAAACATCAATTTGGTAGAAGGATTTGTATCTAGGTCTAGGTAGCTAAAAGAGTAAGATTGAATCTTACCGTCATCAGGATTAATTTATCTCTGTGAGGGGATGATTTACAGTCGCTACATAACCTACATATTCTAAATAAATAATAAGGAAATGAAAAATAACCTTGATACATTTTGCTTTCCCCCTTTTTTTTTCCCCACTGCAAAAAAAAAAATATATATAGATATATATATATATATATATATCTAGTTTAGCATTTACTCAATTGTGAATTCATCATTGTATTTTGGATCATGTCCTTCAAAGAAGTAATTGTCATGTTTCCGTAATTTCCATCCAAAATGAAAATGGTGTTAGGGGGAGTGCTTATTAGAGTACTTAATTGGTCCTTAAAAAAATTTACGGTCTGAAAAAACCCAAATCGCGATCGTCCATGATAATAGAACAGGCGGTTTGCTGGTGGTTCATATATGATTTTGACTAGTTAGGCTTTATTAAAAAAAAAAAACCTTAAAAATGTATATTTGTTTTAAGGTAATTTTCATAATTATGTTTTTAGTATGTTTAGTATATTTAACTTACTATCTTCTTAAAATGATAACAATTAAAAAAAAAATCAGACACCAAGCACTAGCCATATTTAATATTTATCATGAATTCATGATTATACATGTTAAAAAGAGTAAAAACAAACACTGAACAAGAAACATAATTAACATACATGCTAATTCAACCCACATATAGTAAAGAAAAAGAACTCAACTAAATAAATTTAAAAAAAAAAAACCCCCCGAAAAACTCAAGTCATAGATTCTTAACAGACAATTATATAATCTCATATGCTATATTAACAAGCAGGACGAGAAAATTTTGAGAAACGATTATTTGGAAAAAAGGACCGACTATTAAACATGATGGGACAAGCTAGCGATCGAATGGGTTGATGATCATGTGGTACAAAAAATGACAGAAATTACAGTTAATCTGGCGGTTTTTCTGTGCAGCCCTAATTTGCGTAAGAACAAAAAACCGAAAAATAAAAACGCAAGGCATTATTTATGTTCTGTCCTTTGTGTGAAATAAAATGAATGTGAGCTAGGCATGAGCAGCATTGACGTACAAGTTGTTATTAGATTAATTAATGCAACTTGGTTGAGAAAAATATTGATAAGTCTTGTACGTGTAGGACAATTTGTCCTTAAATTTCAAAAACATACTTCCAAAGTTCCAATTCGTTTCTCCTTTATACAAAGAACCAAATTCTACATTTTCAAGCAGTCAAAGCATTCTTTGAATTAAGAACTTCCTCTCAAAGTTCCAATTCAATTCTTCTTCTTCCTTTTTTTTTTTTTTTTTTTTTTGATCTCTTCTTCTTGTTTCACAAAATTTTGAACAACTAGATGTCCTTGCGATCATACCCAGAGTTCTAGACCAAAGGTTACTTAATTCAATTCTAGCTCTAGTTAAACTCGACAAGAACAAAACAATTACAACGACAACAATAATCATAATGAACAACTAGGTGGGTGGCCATTTTTTGTCAACTCTTTGAACAAATGCTTGAATTTTTTTTTTAATGTAAATAGTAGTTTAAAATTTTTTTTTTGGCTGGATTTTACGTTGATCCATCAATTTTGTACTAAAAAATTATCAGTTACAGACCATTACATAAACTGATAAATCAATAAACTATTGTTTCATATAGGTTAATCATTTATTAACAACCAAGTTTATGAGTAAAGAACTGCCAAATTTATTTCCTAAATTAAAAAAAAAAATACTCAGAACATTTTATTTAAAATAAACTTTAAAAGTCATTACCCCTAATCATATTTATAATTATGATGATAATATAATAACAATTATTAGTATATATAATAATTAAGTAGAGAAATGCACAGGTATTAATGGAGACGGTGGAATCAATTTTCCCTAGGGGATTATCTTCAATCTGATTGGTGGATGATGAGTAGGTCCCTCGTCAGACACTAGTTTTTTTTTTTTTTTTTTTTTTTTTTTTTTTTTTTTGGTGGTGGAATGATGGTTGGGCTACTGGCTTGACGTGTATAGCATAGAAACAGGCACCTGATCATGGAGACACATGATCAATTGCATAAAATTTCTTGCTTAGCATGCAGTGGTGTGAGTGTGAATATATATAAAAGAAACTAAATATTAAATATTTTTTCTGAATATTTTTTTATGTTTTTAAATAATTATTAATTAATTAATTGGCTCATATATTAATTAATTAATTAATTGCTTGCTGACTCCCTACAAGGTGAGAAATATTAATTTTCTCCTGAATCTTCAATTAGCACAAAATTTAGATAAACATAATTTAATTAATTAGAACAAGAGCTTCTGAGTCTAGTTAATGTACATATGTTTTACATACTGATGATGATGTCTCTTAAATAGTTAATTATATCAGATGGCCAAACAAGATCCTATACCTTTAAACAAAAATCTTGTTATTTCTCATATCATATTCTTGGCTCTTGCATTAACGATTAATTTAATATAAATGTTTCTTCATATTTTTCTGTTTAATTAATTTAAAAGCAATATATATTATGGTCACTTTACATACTCACTATCTAATGGCTATTTGGTAAGCAGAAATTATAATATAGGTTTCACTTCCGAATATAAAATTCATTAAAACTTTTCCGAATTTGGATGGAACAAATTTTATTAGAAAATTTAGTAAACTTCTTCCATCTCTCCATAAAATAAAATAAAAATTAGTTAGATAAACAGTTTTTAAATACTTATTTTAAAAAATGATTGAATTTTTTAAAGAAAAATGATTGGGTGATCATTAAAATGTTGATTAACTCATCTGATCAACCAGTGATTTTGCAAAGTCAATCAATGATTGATTGGTAAATATATATATATATATATATATATATGAATATGTTATTTAGTTTGATAGATTATTTTTAAGAATTTAACAAAATTTGTGATATTTGTTAGAAAATATTAAAGAAAAAAAAAACATTTCCCCTCATATCCTAACATATAAACATATATTATAAATACATGATATTTGGAAATATTGTTGAAACAGATCAAGTGGCTTATAATTGGGCGGCACCAAAATTTTCCCTTCTCCTAACTGTTTTGTGTATTGGGGTCCCATATGCATTATTGTAACATAATGTAGCAGATAACATTAAAAATAATTGAAATATGTATTTTAAATTGACTTTTCTTCAAGGATAAGGGGTTTGAAAAGTGCATATCAATTAAAATTGATGCAGTCTCGGGACCTTGTGATATTACTAGGATATATAAATATATCGAGATTTCAAATATCTCGTTCCAACATTACATTTGCTATATTAATATTTCTTGAAACAAATTAAATTTTATATATTTAACTCCTCCAAATTTTTGGTATTACCAAAAAAAAAAAAAAAAAAAAGGTGAAACAAATACCTTGAAAATTCATCAACAAATTATGCATGCACTTGTTGATACACGTGGCAGCACCCCAGATAGGGAGAGAGGAAACAGAAGCTTTTTCATGATACATTCATAAACATTCCTTTTTGCATATATGATCACAAGGGGTGAGAAAGACCCTCCCTTTTGTCAAAAAAAGCTTTTGCTCAAATCACACCGATCATATGATCTACAAAAAAGAAAATCTCCCACCACCCCCCACCTCCAAACCCACGCTTTTCAACGATTACCACATTCACTCTCTGACCTTTCTTTTGTTTTACATACTTTGTTTTTCACCGCCATATTTGACTATATAAAAACTGTTTGTTGAACGATTTCTTAAAATTATGATGTGATTTTATTAATGATCAGATACAAAGACCAGACTAAAAATTTGTGTACTACGATGCGAGACCGTACATAAAAAGACCCATATCTACATTTGGTTCTTTCTTTTTTGTTTTGAGAGTTTTTATAATAGACACATCTTATAATAGTAAGATGAAAATTAATTTAAATTATACGATTTATATCAGGTAACATTTATAATCATAGTATCTAACTCTATGCAGTAACCACCATTCAATTTCAATCTCTATTTATTAAGATCGTGTTGGGTGGTATTAGATATTCTCAATCCCAAAAGCTAGTTCAAGAGATAAGGCTTCTCTCACACTTATTAAATGTCCATTTGCTCCTTCCACAACTGATATGAGATTGCCTCAATAATCTCCTCCACCACACCATGGACCTAAGTCGGATAACTATTGACTCATTTCTCTTAGATTGGGCTGAGACTTGTTGGTTGACTTGCTCTGATACCAGTGTTGGGTGGTATCTGGCCTTCAATATATATACAAAAGTTAGCTCAAGAGATAAAAATTTCCTTCACATTTATAAGTTGTATGTTTGCATCCTGCCTCTTGCACAACCGACATGGGATAACCTCAACATTATCGTTGGATACTCCCACCAGAAAATCTCCTTTTACATATAAAAATATGTATTCCTTTGTGTGCTAGGTTCAAGCTGTTGATCGTTTGATGAGAGGAAGGAAAACTAATTAAACGATGGTCCTAGGTGAAAGGACTTCTGATGAGAGTTGTAATGATCAGTGTTGAGTAAGGAAAATTGTCCAGTCAAAGTTGTCCTAAAAGTACTATTCCCAAAGAAAAGAAAAAGGAAAGAAAAAAGTTGTCCCAACCAAAAATTTTTTGTAAAGTTCTCTACGGAAAAAGGGATAGTTATCATCTTGCTCACCCAAAGGAAAAGGAGAGCTAAGAAGAAAGCAACAGATCATAAAGTGGGCAGATTTAGTGCCTACCTCAAAACTAGAAAATAATAATAATAATAATAATAATAATAGTGGGTGTAGGGTATCCGTAACAATTATGTTTGGTTTTGTTAATCTTAAAAGGGAGACAAGAAAATTTGAAAAAAAAAAAAAACAATAAAAATAAGAATAAAAAGATTTTGCAAGTGTATTGTACACGTACTTTATGTGTCTTTTTTTTTTTTTTTTTTTTTTAATTTCCTTCCTAATTGTATGGTTATATACATAAATACATATAAGAGATATTCTTATATGTTCACTAATAAGTGCTACACCACATGGTGAACTTCCATATATAGAAGCTTAGTTTTCTTTTGAGTAATAACTTTGATTTAGTCTAGTCACCACCAAATCTACAAAAACATTAGATTATTATGAACAGAATTTCGGTTAATTAATTAATAATAGAAAAAGATTGTAGACACATGAATTCGCTAAGCTTGTGTGTTAGTGGATAATAAAATGAAAAAAGTGCTAGTGGATCGAAGAAAAAGGAGCTTAATTGCACAATCTCATTGGTCACAAGAACATTTATAATTAAATATTAAGGATCCGAATTGCGAATCTAATTAATTTTTTAAAATTCGTGCACCGTGTCCTCGGAAGTTTCTCTACGTAAGGTTTGGGAAATGGCCCCAGAAGATGAAAAATCCACACACATATAGAAGGAGCAAACCTCGAGGTCGTAGGCTCTCCAACCAGTACTTGAGCTACTCATTGGGGGGTTTAACTTGCCCCTTTGATTAAACATGATATATATATATATATATATATATATAACCACCGACTGAGATGCCCCTTGATTAAGCATGTAATGTGTGTGTGTATATATATATATATACCCACCGACTAAGAGGAAAGATTCAGTTTGCAGCTAGGCAGGCAAAGCTTGACTGCATTAAGGAAGCTTGAAAGCAACTGAATTTACTGAAAAGGAAATGAAACATCCTTGGACAGCCCTGAGCTTGCTGTAACCCAACATGTTTTTAATTAAATGGTACAAGTTTTTCAAAAAAGGGAAACATGAGAGTCCATATATATATATAAGTATAAAAAGTTTCAAAAAAAGTTCAAAAGAAAGAGATATATTATATATACCTTGTTATATCTATACACACACACATATAGACACGTGATATAGGAGATATAGAGGGTTGTAGATGGGTCTTCGCAACGCCAGCTATTCTTGCCTCATACGCACAGCTCATCTCCACCTGCATGATCTAAAGACTCCAAAAAATGTTTTTAAAAGACCCTAAAATGCTTTTTTTCTCCCCCCCCCCCCCCCTCAAAAAAGGGGAGAATATTCTACAATGAACACATTGCACTTGAAACACCATATTGAAAGGATTTATAAGTTAAATTGAAGAGACTTAAATTAAACGACACTTATGAAATGAGTGTAACATAATATATATATATATATATTTACACACAAACATTATATGAAATGTCTATTTATAGTCATGTAGCATCCCAAGAAAGAGTATCAAAGACACCATTTGCTGTAAATATTCACTTGTTAGACCTTTGTTCCTTTTATGATCTTTAGTCATATGCCATGTCCATATCAATCTATACATATATATGTATATGTATTATATGTTGCTTTTCTTTATATACTATATATGAATCATGCTTGTATATTTATATTATATGGAGCTGGTTTCCTTTACGGCTATGTTACTTACCATACTTGGAAGCTTGAGTTTTTGAGATTTGCTGTGCACCTTCCAAAACTGCCATTTATATATATATGAAAGAAAGTAAAGCAAGAAACAGAAACTTCACGAGGGAGGGGAGACCCACACGCATGCCATATCCCACGTGGGCCGCAATTCATGCACATGGTTGTGAGACATTATTGTCCAATTCCACCACCTACATTTTCTTTCATATTCTAACTCATCCACACAACTATGGCCAGCCAAGTTTTTTCTAGAATTGCTCCGAGTTTGCCCTAATTAATAATATCTTAACCTCTTTTTTTTTATTATTTAATACAGTATTAGTTGTTCTCGGAATTTGAATATGTGATCTTTCTCTCAACTCATTCCACCCTTACCAACCAGGCTATAATGTAATGCATATAGCAATAATGTAATTAGAAACTAATACTGTATTCGAATCATATACTCATTTTATATATTCCAATCCAGTACAATATGCATTTGATTTGTGTTTCAATACACTTTATTTAAACAGTATAACCATTCATTTTATATTTATTCACTCATTTTTTATGTCTACTTTTATCAATCACATCACGTACTCTTTGTTTCTCTTATCAATACATATAAGAATTACTGTTTAAATGTAAACATCAAACACGGATTTTATTTGAATACAATGGTTAAAATAAACATCTAAACGCATATTGTATTTCATTTATTACATTGAAATATAATAATGCGTGATCAAAATGAATCATAAACACTTGCGCACTCCTCTCAAATTATGTGAGTTTTGATCCATCGTAAACTGAAGTTTTCTAAATCAGGAGCAATGGTAGGGACATCATTCGTGTTCATCACAACACACTAGCAGTTGTGAGATTCCTAAATTAGAATCTTTTTTTTTTTTTTTTTAAGTAGTGAAGTTTGAAATCGGTGGTGCTCCAAAGCATTGTTCTTTAGTTAGGGGCAATATTAGCTACATTAATGCTACGTGGCGAATCAAGCAGGAGACAATTGGATTATGGTTTTCTATTGAACAAATTAAATTACTTTATATATAGGTCTTGTATTAAAGTCAATATGGAGCTGCTTTTGCAAAGTAGACATATTTTATTAGTTGGGTAATGCGTGGATTCCTTAACTTAGTGTGGCAAAAAGAACAAGGCATAAGCAAGATTTTTCAACTGCAATCTACTAGAGATTTGCCATTGACCCCACAAACCAATTGGTGGTGGTCCTCCCAAATTTTGTTCATGGTGGGTAATTAATAAAAGGCTTTTTTGCAATGTTATCCCTTGAACTTATCATAAAGTTAGAAATTACTTCTTAAATTTTTAGTTTTCATAATTTGTAATCTGAACTTACAAAACAATAACTAACAATAACTAACCATCCCGTGGTGTGTTTTTTTTATCTATATTTATATTTTTGCAGAAATTGACATATATATGTCTTTCATAAGCATGTTTTTGCAGAAACCTGAACGGTCATTGTTATGTACTTCAACCAAAATTATTTAATAACATATGACCAAAAAAAAAAAAAACTTTTCATACTCTTAGTTAATAACCTTGGCAAATCACATGTTAATTTTCATAAACAGTTAACAAGGGGTGGTTTGCAATTGATTTATAAGTTTAGGGTATAAATTGTAACAATTAAAAGTTTAAGGAGCTTAACATAATTATTTGATAAGTTTATGCCGGTAATCAAGAAAAACCTAATAAAAAACGTCGTTAAGCTACTACTCGAGCTTTACTTGGTCATTGTTAATTTGTTACAAAAGATTCAAAGACTCAGTGTGGTCTTACTTTTGATAAAAATGTCAAGTCTAAAAAGAAACAAGTCAACAGCATCCCATTATAATCACCACCAAATGGAAAAACAAAGATTTGTTTAGGGTTGACAAATTCAAAAACAGGAATCGCATATAAGAAGAATGCATTTATGAGATATATATATATATATATATATATAATTGTTTTATATATAAATGCTCTTTCAAAGCATATGCAAGTGTTGTTCCACAAAGAATTACATTATGATGAGAAGTAGATTTGGTTGGATTTGGGGGGTCAACATTAATAATATTGATCAACCGATCATAACGAGAGTTAAGTTGGAGAGAAAAAAGAAATATATATATATATATATATATATATATGTAAGTGTGTGTATATATATATGTATATATAAATGACATGTTTGATATGACAATTAAGGAATCTGCCATTATTTTCAGCAAATCATCGTGATGAGATCTCCCACCAAAGAGAGGGTCACTAGTCACTACCACCTCCATCAAAACCAATGGGTCGGATACTAACTCACCCCTTAAAAATTAATAACTAGTCAAGTCTTAGCTATAGGAAACACATGCTTCTTTTTATATAATTAGCTTTTCAAAGTTTTGTGAGTGATTCCCGGTAGGCTTTATTACTTTTCTTTCAAACTTTTTATCACAAATTACATGCGCCTATTTGCATGTACATACACTCACCTTCTTATGTAATCAATTCAATCTAAAAACTTAAATTAATAAGAGATAGGTCAATAATAATTTTATATTTCAAGATTTTCCTCCCATACAAACCAAACAATGGGCAAACGTATCAACAATATTAATTTGAAAATTCAATATAAATAAGAAACCCAACACATATTAAAAGTCCAATACGCGATGATAATAAAAGGTAAATAATATAATTACAGGGTTTGTTCAGAACCTCCCGTTCTAATACCATATTAGTTTAATAATATATCTCAAAAATTTAAACTAACAAGAGGAGGATTAATAATAATTTTATATTCTAACCAATATACATATATATAAGTTAGCTCGACAGCTTGTTTTGACCATACTATTTCCATGACTTTGATCTAGTTCACACTTTCATATGCAAATGCAAATAGTCCCTCTCATATGTACATAAATATTATATGTTTGAACTTGAAGTAAAGTTTGAACATGAAGTAATAATTAAAATGTGAATATGTAGGTATGAGAGACTTAAGCATCTTTTTCATTTGTTTAACATGACTTTGAAAAGTATAGCAAAAACATGTTCAGGCGTGATTGAAGTATAAATTAATTGTCAATATTTTCAAGGCTAAATAATTAGCTACTAGCTAACTAGCTTGCACTAATTAGTTAACTACCTTAGTTTTTTCTTTTTTTGGGTAATAAGTTGACCATCTTAGTTACTACTGTCTTACTGGCTATATATATTTCTATTTATATTGGATTTCTTTTAAGGGACATTATTATGGGACCGGGAATAGCACAAAGTAGTTTTCACTTTTTCTTATAGTATGACTAGTTAGCATCTTGATTTTTTTTTAAAATTTTTAAATGCATTACAAACATATCTTTGTCTTGATATCTCCTTAGAAAATTTCTCTAGCGTCCTCTCTCTTATATATATATGTTTGAATTTGGTGACCCGAATTCTCTTTTGGCCACGCCCAAAAAACTCGCAGTGTGATATTTGTGGTGGAGCTTTAATTATAAGATTTTTTTAGGGTTCTGGAGTGGTACCGGAGGGATCGGGCCAATAGGCCTAATCTCGTAGCCCACCACTGAGGCCGTTGGGAGTGCGGGGGTGGTACGATGACCCAGTTTTTACTCGGATCCGGTTTTAGGGTTTGGGTATATATATATGATGTAATTTTAGGATTTTATCATTATACTTTTTTGCAATAGCCACTTATCTTGTACCAATCTTTGATTTAGTGGATTTCTTCTTCTCTACCTGTAGTTTTTTCCCATATAAGATTTTACATGTAATCTGTGTGCTCTTGTTTTTCATTTTTTTTGTTGCCTATTTTCGTTGCTTATTTCGTAAAAATATATAAATATATATTTATATATCCAGTTGAGATGATGAATTTCTTTATAAAGCTTACACTATAGTGTGTGTGCTTTTAACATATCGTTGGAAAGTTGTTTAAATTAAAAAGAAAGAACACACAAAAATTAAGATCAGTGGTGGAGGGGGGGTCATGAGAGAATCATTACTAAATCCTCAAAAGTGATACTTAAATTAAATATCTTCACACACGAATACTTGCCATTTAATTCGAAGAAAAACGAGCAAGTGGGCTTGTTGGGAAGTCTTACTTAATGATTCAATATAGCGAATCTTTATAATGATGTTAAATCTTTTTTTGGACGTTTGGAGTAGCAAACTAAATGAATCATATTCCCTTTAAAATTAATTAAGACAGGTTTTAGCGGACATTTTATAACCAACAAGTAAGGGAACAAAGAAAATGGACCTTTTAGCATATTATACTCTATCTCTACAAATGAAGCAAAGCTTGCTAATTAATTAGGGTTTCATGGACAATTAAAAATACAAATTAAGGACAAACAACAAAAATCGTATGCATCCCACTCAAATGAGTCAGGATTAGGATGTGCCATCTGGCGTGGGATCCTAACCCTGCCTTAAATTGGAGTCGAGATGAATAGGAAGGCTCGAGTTATAATAGTCCTCTTTCTTCCTCACCCGCCATTAACTTTGATAAAATGAAATTTGATTTCTAATCTCTAGTACAATGCCAAAAACCTTTTCCACTATGTTATTCTTGTTTTCCCACCTGTTTTCTTAAGGCCCTTTTTTTGCATTTGTTTTTCATTTCACATCTCTTTAGTACGATGCCAAAAACCTTTTTCTCCAAGAATTATTCATCAAACATTCTTTATTTTACTTTATAACTCGTGTTTCACCTCTTGTTGCTTTTCCTTATTAGTTTATTCATTTGTAAACTTCCTGGTTCGTACTTGAGTTCTAAGGAAAATGTGGTTGCAAACATAGCTTAGGAATAATTTTAAGACCCAGCATAAAGTATAGAGTGTAAATCCCTTGTCCAAGTTTTTTAGGAAAAAAATAAAAATAAAAGATTAAAAAGTGGAGAAATAATGTTTGACCTGTTGGCTTCTTCTCCTTGCCATCTTGTTAATGGGTCAATTTCCAATTCAAGTTGGGCTTCATATGCCACGATGATAGCAAAGATCCAAGGTCCAACCATATAGAAGTTTGGGCCAAGAAGCCCATCAAGGCCCATTTCAGACCCATGGGCCTAAATCTTCCTATTCAGTTACAAAACTTTGGGCACCAGATATTTTGAAGGCATTTTGGCGAACATGGAATCTGAACCCAAAAAGAGGAAAATCTATCAGCCACCTTCTCGCAGGTATTCCCCAGTGCTTCTCTTGCTTTTGTTCTTCCTCAAAATTTTTGTTTTAAAATTTTTTTTTATTGGGAGAAAAAATTGGTTTTAATCTTGTTCATGGTTATTACTTATTAGTGTGTAATTTTTTTTTTTGGTTTAAGTTCATTGTTGAAGAAAAAAGGAATAAGAAACTTTGCTAAAAAATTGATTCTTTGTGTGTTTTTGTTTGTGGGTTCTCGAAAGGTACGTTTTTTCTTTCACTTTTGGTGATAATTTCTCCGTTCAGTTATTTCCGTTGATATAATGTGCGTTTGAGATGAATTTCAGTTATGTAACTGTAGTGATCCTAAGTGAGAAGTTTCATCTATAATAATCTGACTTTTGGGTCTTTCTTATTTCATCAATTTGGTGCCTTCTTCATGATTATATTAAAAATAAATAAAATAAAACGTTGTTGAATTCTAGATGCCCAGTTGCCCAGTTTACTCTCATGGAAGATTTGGCGTGGTTTTTGGTTTTGATTCATGGGAAAGAATTTTGCATTTTTTATCATTGAGTGTTCATGCTGGTTTTACATTTCGGGTTTGGGAAACAGGACTTCGTATTGTAGGCGTTTTGCCATATATATGATGGGATAAGGGAATTTGATGCTGGGATAAACATGGGTTTAGAAGCTTCAAGGAACGGAATAAGATTAAGAATCATTCTTAATTCACTTTCTAGTGTTTACTTATCTGTTAGAAAGTGGGATGAGAAATAATCCAATTTTTTTTTAACATTTACGAAACTAGGAATAGGAATCTTATCAATGTAAGTACTAAAATGTTGTCACATAGTTTATAAATTACTTGTTTTAATATGTGAACTGACCAAGGGGTATAGAAATAAATTTGACATTCATTCCCGTCAAGCGAGAATCAATATAAGTGGTCAATCCCTGTATTTTGTAGAGCCACCAAACTATTCCCGGTTGTAAATGCGAAAGGGAAACGCTCCTTCTTTTCTTTCTCTTTTCCGTGTGAAGTAAGCACACCATTGTGATGTGAAATTTTGAAAGATACGTACCATAAGAAGAGGATATGGATTGTTATTATCGAACCCTTCAACTAGATATATTGTGGTTGAATTGGTCGATTTTTGGACAGAGAAAGTAAAGAGTAAAGGTTATGGGGGCGCTAATATAACACTGTTGTCAAAGTTTGTTTTCTGGCTTGCTTACCTTAATCTATCAGTTTATCAGAATCGGGTGTCCACGCATTGATGACATTTTAGCTCCACATTGTTATTACTCCGTGATAGCTTTTACAGCATTACATGTTCCATAGCAACTTCTTTGATAGGAAATTAAATTAGAATCCAGTAGTGTTTGTCTTGTCATTGAAGTAATTTTTTTCTTCTTGTACTGCAATTAAGCATCTCCATATAATGTATTTCTACTCATTCGAGGTGCATAGATTGAATTAACCTTTTATAGGGTCGAACGAGATCGTGTGGCCCAAACTATTCTTGGAAAGTTACACTAGCAGTGGTGGAGTTGTTGTAACGACTAAACTCTTGCTATTCCATTTCCTGAGCACAATGAACTCGTTCTTTAGGCATCTTATCTTTGTTCTTGACTAGTTTAATTTTCAGACCCCTACACCGCAATGGAATGGGGGTCTGGGGAGAGTACAGTTACTGGAATCTATCTATCGGATTTTGTTTTCACTGCACAATTGCTTAAACAAGTGTGAAACTTTTGTATTTTACGCGACCATGAATACTTTAATTTCTCAGTATTACTCTTTCCGATTACCAGGATCGTTGCTTCTCCTACTAGCAAGGAAGAGAGGGTGGATAAACCGGTAAGAACTTTGTCCGAGACAACTCGTGTATTGTCTTCTGTTTTGGCTGAACTTTGGATTCATATGAACGTTTCATTTCGATATAATCTCCAGGTTCCAGTTGCCCAAATTGGTAGTACCAACTTCAGGATTCAACAGGCCAAACATTTTGCAATAGCACAAGCACAACAAGACGGGTGCACCGGAAATTTTAGGATATTCGATTCACCATTCGGAAATTACTTTGTTCCCGTAGTCCCAACTAGGAAGGACCTAGCTGCTTAGTGTCATTTCGGTTCTGAACTTCGTGTTGGATAATGTCCTGTTTAACATTCATAATTTCAGCTATGATTCGCAAATGAATGTCATTGCATTATTCGAACCTAAACCTTCCTATCCCTTCTCACCTGTTAAGCTAGCCCCAATGGGATAGATAGTTAAGTTCAAGGTTATCATGACTTCTAAGTCGATGGTTTTTGGGTTTTTTTTAAAATGTAGATATGCATTGGAATAAAATAAAAATGAGAGCAATATAGTTTTGCAAGTCAAGCAATCCATAGAGGGAAAAAGTGAAACAATTGAAATGTGTTCTACTATGTACAACCAACTTAAGCTTTTGTTCTCCCCAAGTAACAAACTAGCCTTCATTCTTGAAAAACAAATAACCACCTTTTTTTTTTTTTTTTTAAAGGACTTGAATGGGTCCAATCTAACTTTTCGTGCCGTCCACGAGTCTAATTAGTTACAAAATAAAAAATTAAATAAAAACAACAACTAAGAGAGCCTCTACTTAGGTTCTCTTATTTTGCAATATCAGTAAAATTATTTTAAATTCATTAAAATAATTATTTAATTATTAATGTTCATATTAAAAATTACAGTATGCACGATATAAAATTATTTTAGTTATATATAAATTGTTAAAAATTAATCTAATAAATAAAGTAACACTTTTTATTGATGCCAAACTCCACACGTAAAAAACCTTGACAATTAAATTCTCTTTTAACCATTGTCACTTTGACCATATCCTAAAACGTTTTGAATTAGACTGTGTCGTATTTGGAATGCGTGATCTAGCGGCGAAGAGAGCCCAATGCATCTGACTTTTAGATTGTTGCGCACAAGATCCACGTACTAGTTGCATGAAACATGAAGAAAACAATAATTAAAAAAAAATTGCAATATTATTTATCGCCATTGATAATATTCGTTTCCCATTAACTATATGTTATATATGCATATATGTTTATACATAAATTATTTTGATGGAAAAGCATTCAAGATATCGATTTGAATGATAGTACACAAATAGAATATATATATATATATATATATATAATATATTAAAAGATATTTGATTTTGGAATTTAGGTTGGTGGGATTTCAAAAGAGCACATCAAATAAGATAAATTTGGTAGCGAGTGCCTTACACATGTTTATTACAATAATAATTTTGTAGTGCAATGTAACGTAGCATGAGTAATTAAAATATAATGTGGCAGCTCCACTCCGAAATTAATTATAACTACATTAATAATAATTTCCAGAGAAAAAAAAAATATTATAAATTAGAAGGTAGTTGACTTCTTGTTACCTTTTTTTTTTTAAATAAAAATTAAATAAGCGACTTCTTATACCTTCAACAAATTACAATATTTCGAAGGCATAAAAGACACTAACTAAGTTTTAAAGGACCAAAAATAAATAAAGATTTTCTTTAAACAATAACCAAAAAAGAAAGTGTCGATATTCAAGATTGGACATGGTTCCTCGTGGACAACACCAAGAACTACTATAATATAATAAACACACACACACATATATGAACAAAGTTTCATTTCAAAGAATAAAAACTAAAACAAGTCGAATTGATTAGGATTTTCACTTTATCATTTTTTTTTTCCTCTGCTGAAAGGGGTGTAACTTTATTTGCTTCATTTTATGTAGATAATCTAGAAGTCGTGTCATCTTTATCCATAGAAGAATCCTGTCATGGAAATATAAAAAATATTTCTACGTTAAAATCATATATATTAAAATGTATTTTTACTTCTAAATTATATATAAATTTCTTTTTTTAATATTTTTTTAACAACGGAATTTTTTTTTTCTTATAAAAGTTTTCTACACTTGACTTCAATATAAGATTTACAATTTGAATCAACATTTCATGTGAAGAAAAATACATTTAAATAATATCATAAAACGACGATGTTCCAAGCCAGAGATTAACCATATATAATTTCGAGACTAAAGTTTCATCGTTTGCATGTGGAAAGGGAATATTAAAAGAAGAAAAGAAAAGAAAAAAAAAAACAAAAAAAGAAAACATAGAAAGAAAAGTTGAAGAAGGAATATCGAACTTACCGAATTGCAAGTAGGTTCCAAGTCCAAAGATTATGATTAGTTAAAAAAAAAAAAAAAGATAGATTCTTTATTATAAAAGAAAAAAAAATGAAAGTTGGAATATATTCATTTTAAAAGATATATTAGCTTTTTTAAGGATAACCATTTATAATATAACTAAATACAAAGAATCTTATTATCTTCGTTAGGAAAGAATCAAAATTTAAGAGGTACGATTTAGAGAATAATATATCAATGATAATTCATACCCATAATTATTTGTCGGATAAAATCCGGAAAAAACAAATAATAATTAAGGTGCATATTTGGCGAAACTTCCCCCACCACCAATTAAAAACTAAAGTCTAAAGACCATTTTAAATTTTATAAATAAATTTAAAAGAAATACCTCCTTAATTTCTTATAACAATGGAGCAAAGTTATGAGTTTCCCTAACTAGTTAAATTTGGTCATTTCGTGCAATGTTTTTCAGAAATCGGATGACAACTAGGGAAAAAAAAAAAAAAAGAAAGAAAGAAAAATTGGGCCGTCGAATTTTTTTAAAATTTTTTTATTGTTGATACCGCCTAACAAAAACAACTCAAACTTTAAAGATTTAAATCAATTATTTATCAACCATAAACTACTTACACATTACGATATATTAAAAAAAAATCTAATTAGAGCTTTTATCAAAGTTAGTTATACCATAAGTTATGTTAAAATTCATATATTTTACGGAGGGCTTCACGAAATCCATAAAGTTATTATTATTATTTTTTAGAAGTTAGGTTGAGGGATTTAAATTTTGTACTTTTAAATGGAGTAATATATTGTATTACTGCTGGTTTATTCCTGCTACCACAATTCCTTTTTTTTTTTTTTTTTCTATAAATATCATTCTAAATCCTTAGGAAGCTCTCAAATAAAAATGAGAAATTCTTAGCGAGAGAAATATTTATAATACCAATGTACACGAAATAATCTTGCTAACAATCTTTTTAGAAAAAGAAAATAAAACATTATTTTCCCCAAGTTCTTTTACTTAAAAAAAAAAAGAGTCATTTTAGGTTATGATACATTTTCGACTTTCCAGGTTTCTATACGTCTTTTTAATTAAAATCATATTGAAATAAAAATTATATAAAAATTAACGATACAAAATCTTATGCTAAAAAATTGAGCCTATCAATTTGCATGTATTATCATGGGAACTTTTAGTATAAACCTCTTATTTTACACTAATATTATAAATCACTTTTAAATTATTAAATTAATTTCTCAACAATTTGACCTATAAATATACGCATTAAATATTTACAACGTATATCATAAATCAAATATTTAAAAATTATTCTCTTGTCACTAATGTAAAATTTTGCCCATTGCATGTTTTTATTTCCTACTATAGAAATTGGGTAAAAAGTCTGACAACCAATCAAATTGTTACAGAACCCAACACCAGCTGATGCCCAAATTCATCAGCGTTTTTCTTCCCTACCTTGGGGCCCACTGCCTCACACTCCATTGCAAAACTGCCACGTGGCGAGTCATGGTGAATCCTGATCCCAGGAGTTTGATCAGCAGGAGATAAGATGCCCCCCCCCCCCCCCCGTCCCCCGGCCTAACCCCCCAAAGGGAGGGATCAAAACAAAAGAAGCTGCAACAATAGTTGGGTCCCATTGTCCCACTAGAGTGTGAGTTTGACAAATAAATTTAAATTTATATTTATTATTTTAATTTTTGTTTTTTTAATTAATAAAAATTATAATTAATTTTTAAAAAATTATTTAATTTAAATTTAAAAATTTTAATTTAAATTCATTTATCAAACATTCTTGAATATATATATATATTTTTTTTCAAGTCGCTTTTGATAAATTGAGAGAACGGTTTTGATTTTTCTTTTTTGTTTTTTTGTTTTTTTTTTTTATTTTTTTGCCCGGGGGGTTGGGTTTTGGAACAAGTTGGTTCAAGGACCACTTTTTTGATTCCCTTCCTAAATGGAACTCCAAATTGAACTCCCCTCTCAGATGTCCTTCTCTGACAGGTGCCTGCATGGGTCCATCTCCTAGGGTGTGGACCCTTTGGACTTGGATATTTTTGCCCTTGAGGGCACCCATGACCTAACGTTTTCTATCCCTTATATTAATTTCTTAACTATTTGATTTATAAGTTTTAATCTTAAAATTTTACAGATGATGACATATAATTGTTCTATCAAGTCATATATTAGATCATTGATAATTTACTTCAATGACTAAAATAATAATTCTTATTCTTATATATAATTTTTTATAATTGATAATACACTTAAACCTTATTAGATAGATTATCTTTTATTATTATTAACTTTTTAAATTAAAATGAGAATTATAAGTGTCATCTCGATTTTTAGTGACATTAAGAGCTTATTCATAAAACATGAAAAATGTGATCCAATTTTGCTCGTCTAGTTTTCACTAAGCCACAACGCATCCAACATTACATAGACCATTGTTTGGGGAAGGATCCTAAAATGAAACTACAAAATATCAAACCCTCGGCACATCATGAAATGAGGGGGAAAAAAAAAAGACGTCGTTACCGTTGCACTAAATATTCATTCTTGATTCTTTATATCTTTCTAATTAATTCTAATTTCTCCTCTAAATATGAAACATCTAATGTTTTTCCTCCCTTAATCTCCTCTAAGCTGGTAGGATTTGTTTTTCTTTTTTACTATTTTGTTTTATGTTTTGATCATGCACATAAATATGTATTATGTTACCCCCATCTAATTGTGGTTTAATGTTTTTTTTTTAATTTTTATTATGATTGTTTTTGTGTTTATTATATTTAAAACTTCCAAAGCCATTTATGGAAGCTTTTAAGCAATTAACAGAAATTGACATCGACAATATTTTTGTTTTCGAATCAAGCAAAAAAAACTTACACTAGAGGTAGAAAGAATCAAAGCTTTATATCTTGTTGATCAGCTAGATTTTATCTCTCTTACAGAGTGATGTAATTAACAAGTACACGATAAAAACATCCATGTTATTTAGTCAAAACAATGATTTAACTGTTTAATTGTAAAGATTGTGTTATTATATTGATCTCAGTATTTATATCAGATCTACAATTGTAATATTCACTTTACTTGAATAGAATATGTATATATATATATATATATATATAGACACACACACATGCACATATATAGTGATGGTATTTGTTAGATTGTTTGATGATCACGTGTGTCACGTTGTTATAAATAGCAATATACAAATAATAGTTGATGTGATGTCGGAATTTTTTTGTTTCTGATACAACTAAGCACGAATGTCCCTTTTAGTGATGCTTAAGCTTAAAAAACTTGACTTGTTATAACAAAGTTAAAAAATCATATGAGTTGTGCAAACTAATTATTGAGGTCATATTCTAGGATTTATCCAAAGATTTTTCTATAAATTCATGCATTGTGAAATAAAAAAAAGAAAGCCGCTTAACATTCCAAATCAAGATTATTTATGTGATGGGGAACGACCTAACTATAACATAAGTAGTGTTATACAATTAATCTCAAGCTTCTATTTTTTTTTTACTGAAATAAAAGATTATAATGGGAGAGATTCGAGTCCTCATATAAGAAATCTCAACAGCTTCACATGATATATATTATATATTTATTATCATATATTCTGATTAATATGGTTGCAGTAACTCGAATTATAATTAAATGTGAGAAGGACGAGCGCTTTATTTATTCACATGCTAGCCTGTTGACATGCTTTTATGTGATTGTAGGAGGCATTTGTATTGTCCCAATTTGGTGACTTGGACGAGTCCCACCCATCCTGCAAACTACTGTTCCAATGATGTCTACTTGTTCTTAACATGGAAGCTAAAAAAAAAAAAAAAAAAAAAAAAAAAAACTAATTGCTGAGTCAGATTTTGGGTCGATGTTGACTAGTTAAAGCTTGATTTTGAAATGATTTTACACATAAATTAACAATGGCGAGATAACAAACACTGTCACTAAATTTTAATATAATTCATCAAATCAGGAGAATAATTTTATATTAATTCTTTTAACCATACTAATGTGTGTTTTATAAAAATTAAAAAGAATATTTTTTTATAAAACACATTAGTATGGTTAAAACAAATGCATACGGCTATTTATTTTGAATTTAATATGTGTTAGGAAAAATTGCAGTGATGTGCGTGAACATATATACATATATAATATATGTATATATTTACATGAAAGTGCAGCAAATGACCGGGTAAATTCGTTTTTGTGTTTTCCTTATTTGAATTTTAATATGTGTTAGGAAAAATTGCAGTGATCTGTGTGAACATATATACACACACACACACACGAAAGTGCAGCAAATGACCGGGTAAATTCGTTTTTGTGTTTTCCTCATTTGGGACTAGGGGATTGATAAGGGCTTGTTTGGGGGCAATATCCGGATATCATTTCTAGATTTTTTTTTTTTGATCTCTTTTCTCAATTCAAAATTATTTTTCACTATTTATATCGTCAAATGTTTACAGTAAACTTAAACTTAAGTCTATAACTTTGTTATTTCAAGTCCAAATATATTTTTTTTAATAGAATTTCAGAGTAATAAAACAAGATTCATATTGATGTTCTTTTTCCTAATACATTTTAAGTTTTTACACTTTCTTACTACATATATATTTTTTAATCAAAACACAACTCCAGTATAAATACCACTACATTTTCAAAACATTCCACAAACATGCCCTAAATTGGAATTACTGTTCAACATCCTAATTTTAAGGGTAAGAAACATAAATCAAAAAATTTAATTATGATTCAATTTCTTCAAAAGCCATTAATGATTTTTCCTCATGGTCAAATTTAAAACGTGACAATAATAAAATTATATATATATTAAGTAAATCAATTATTTGCTTAGTAAAACCCACATTCATTATGTAAAATTGACTGGATATAAATAAACCAATCATTGAAACTTAGCATCAATTTGATAAGTTAATTGGAGACGAAATTTTTAAATTGGAGTTGATTGACTTTTCAAAAACTAGTTAAAATTTTTTTGATTTAAAAAAAATAAAAATAAAATAAAAAAATACAATTTAATTGGAATTAAACTTAAATAAAAAAAAACATTAATTTTACAGTTAACTAATAATAAAAAAAAAAAAGAGAATTCTTACCTTAAAAAACAATCTGATTAAAACACACACTTTGAAGTCATTACATTTACTAATAATACTCATTGATTACCTAGATGTTTTTGTTATTTCGTTTCTTGTTTCTTGTTTCTTGTTTTTGTTTTTTTCCTCTTTAGTAACCACTCTGATGAGTTTACGATTTCCCAAAGAAGAGGAGCTTTTGTAGGCCCAAACTCTAAAGACCAAGTAAACTCATCTCACTTTTTGTATAGTCAAATAATTCCCTATAATTTGCAAGACCAAAAACCACACCTCTAAAAATAACTTTATATATATATATATATAAACATTCAGCATGAAAAATAAATATAATTAGGTCAAGACAAAAATGCAAAATAGCAGAATAAACAAAATTAAAAAAAAAAATATATCGATCTTGTTATGAGCGCCTCCTTGCCTTAGAAGCGAAAAGAGTGAGCCAAAAAAAAAAAAAAAAAATAAATAAATAAAAGGAAAGAGTGAGATTCCAAAATTGGACTTTACACATGCGAGTCAGCGGAGTACTTACACGTGCCATATTCCTTAAACTGAAAAGTTCGAAACTCCCAACTCTCCGTGTTTGTCGAAGCACCAGAACCGTCAAACATCAACAGGGCTGCTTTCGTAATTTCACCTTAAAAGTTTTGTAATATCTTTGATGATTCTTTAGTGTTTGGATTAAATTTAGTGTTTGGATTAAATTTAAGATAAGATAAAATTTTTAAATTTAAATTAATTAATATTTTAAAAATTAATTATAAATTTTATTAATTTTTTAAAAAATAAAAATTAAGATAAAAAAATAATTTAATTAAAATTAAACCAGTTGTCCTATCACATATTTTACATAAAATATATTTATAAAAACATAAATAATTATATTCCCACCCACCGAAAAAATACGCTTTATCCCATGAGCTCACACTGTTAGAGAAAATATCTCTCTCTCTCTCTCTCTTCTCCCGAGAAACGACGAGAAAATTAGGAAGAAAATTTAATATATTTATATTTATATTTATCTAAATTGTGTATTTATTATTTTGTAATAATATAAAAATAAAAACGAAATGCAGTGGAGGAGCAAATTCGACACTGCTCGTGCTGGATGCCTTTTCTCCTCCGAGAAAGCAGCTTCATTCCAATAGATTAGCTCCAATTAATCGTTCTATATTTCCTCTGATCTTGGGGATTTTTTTTTTTTTTTTTTTGCATATATAATTTTTTCTTTACTTTTGGATTTGGATTTTCTTTTTTTATTTTTATTTTATTTTTTTTTCCCTTTTCCGCTTTTTCTCACACTCCTCCAGAGCTCTTGTTGCCGGCACTTGTTCGGAAACGCATGCACCAACACTTTCTGTCCGTAAAAGCCTTTGCGATTTTCTGTTTGGATAGAAGGAAAAGAAAAGAAAAGAAAGAAAAAAAAGGGTAGGATTTTGGGCGTGATTTGAGCGGAGGGGGGGATTTTTGTGAGGTGATCTGTGGATCGGGTGAGATATGGGGAAGGTGGCGGTGGGGGCGGCGGTGGTGGGGGCGGCGCTGGTTTGTGCGGCGGCGGCGCTGGTGGTGCGCCACCGGATGAGGAGCTCGGGGAAGTGGGCCCGGGCCATGGCGATTCTGAAGGACTTTGAGGAGAAGAGCGCCACGCCGATTGGGAAGCTCCGACAGGTCGCCGACGCCATGACCGTCGAGATGCACGCCGGCCTCGCCTCCGAAGGCGGCAGCAAGCTCAAGATGCTCATCAGCTACGTCGATAACCTCCCCACCGGGTATATACTTCATACATATATATGTGTGTCTATATATATATATATATGTACACATAAAATATATGCATCTTCTTTTTCTAGTTATTTTGTTTTACCTGATTTATATTTGCTCGTTAAAATTATGTCTCTCTCTTTTTTTTTTTTTTTTGGATTTGATTTCTAGTTTTTTTGAAAAGATGTCTTTTTTGATGTAAAGACTGATATTTGTAATTTATATTCCTTCTAATTGTAATTTACAGTTTTCTTCTGCTGGATATTGCAGTGGATAATTTTCTAATTTATTTATTTATTGATTTGTTGTGATATTTTATACTAAGTTTTAAGATCGAATGGTATGTTTATTTATAGGAATATTTAATATTTGATACTAAGCTACTAATTCTGTTTCTGAGAATTAAATTTCTGCCTCTTACTCAAATATCTTGTCTGAAGCTTTCATTCTTAACCCCTATAGTTTTCGCAGAAGGTTAATTTTATATATGATATTATATATTTGAAATTTGTGAAATTTAGCGACTTTGGCAATTGAAATTTGTGAAATTTAACGACTTTGAAACTATCTTAAGTTCTTTATTTTTTCTTCTTTTTGTTCTCAGAAATTATTTAGAATATTAATATATAGGGTTATTGCGTATTTTTCCTATGTTTTCTTTTCTTATCTTTTAATTATGCCAACTTTTGTTCCGAGAAGGTTCAGTTTTCTCTGTTGTTATCTCTCTGACTGTAGTGTTTTTACCTTTTATTTTGATGTTTGGTCCTAAAGTCTGGATTTATATATTTTTGCTTTTCTAATCAGGTTTACTTATTGCTTAGTTCGTTGGTTGCATCAATAGATTATGGTTTGGTTTTACAGAGTTTTGTGTTTTGGTGGTGGTAATTACATCCATTGTTTAAAATTGCGCGCGCCTTAGTGAATTGCGGAAAAAAAATAGTAATGAGGCCTAAGCCTCAATCGCCCTCTAAATTGCGTACGCATCTATGAATGGAGGTGTACTCAGAAACACACACAATTGCTCAATATTGAGGCTGTAGCCTCGATTTTTCTGAAGTTTTTTTAGTCCAAAGAAATCGCTTGGCTGCCTTAAAGATGAACACATTGGTTTACATAATGTTCAACAAGAGGCTGAAAGATAAAACATTTGAGGAAAAAAGTTTTGACGTTATGTTATGATTTCTACCTACTATATGATTTTTCATATTTTTTCGACTTATTTTATGGTTCATTTTGAGGCGTACGCCTCAAACCGCATTAAGGCTTATGTCTTAACTTGCAAACAGAAAACGTCTTAATACCTTATTGGGCAATTTTAAACCTTGATTACATCATGACATACTTCCACCCATTCAGAATAGTCGTGTTTTTTCCCGTGTTGGTGATGGTTGCATAAAATTTTTTGGTACTTATAATATCTCTGCCTCATTTGTTTGAGATGCCGTGTTCCTGTTTATGATCACTGGGGGATTCCATTTTATTCCTTAGGGGCCATTTTTTTTCTCTGTTCTTGACAAAAGCCATAGAATACATTTCATAAACTACCTAGCTTTAAAACACGTAGAGAATGAAGATGGAAAATTTAAAAGGTATGTAGGTTCAGTTGATCAAATCAATAAAGGACTCCACTGCATTAGTTCTCACTGCTGGGGTGAGACTCTTAACTAATACAATACGAACGGAAAGGTCTCCAACCATTCTCTTGTATAATAGATGGGATACAACTATGATTTGGATCTTATTCATCTGAATGAATGCAACTGAAGTTGTCTTGATCATTTATAGAATTTCTGCTGGGACATACTCGTGGCTTATTTTTGTTTTGTGGTTTTCAGAGACGAGAAAGGGCTATTTTATGCTTTGGACCTTGGGGGCACTAACTTTCGCGTGCTACGCGTACAGTTAGGTGGCAAAGAAGGCCGTGTTGTTAAACAAGAATTTGATGAAGTTTCAATTCCACCAAATTTGATGACCGGGTCTTCGGATGTTAGTATTTAAATGAGCAAATGTATCAAAATTGATGATTGTTAATTTGTTAGATTTCTCAGACGCTGAAATATGTTCAAATAATGTTGTTTCAGGCACTATTTGATTTCATAGCTGCAGCACTCTTAAAATTTGTCTCTGAAGAAGGTGAAGGTTTTCATCCTGCACCTGGTAGGCAAAGGGAGCTCGGTTTTACCTTCTCATTTCCTGTGAAGCAGATATCAATTTCATCGGGGACTCTTATCAAGTGGACCAAAGGCTTCAATATCGAAGACACGGTGGGTCCAGTTTGCTTGATTCTTTTCTTGCTGTGTTCTTTTTTGATATCTGAATTTTCTTTTTGTAGCTATCAAATGTAGATCTTGACTATGACCTTTGGTTTTCAATACATGGGCATGAAAGCCTTGAAAGACATCTGTGCCAAGTAGCTTTTTTCTTTCCTTTGTCTTTAAAATAAATTTGTCCATTTCCTAACTTTTGGTTCTTTCTTCTGGGTTTATGGTATATGTATAGGTGGGACAAGATGTGGTGGGTGAGTTGACTAGAGCCTTGGAAAGAATTGGGCTTGATATGCGGGTTGCAGCACTGGTAAGCTAATTCTTTAAAATACCGAGACCATGGACCGGATGGTTCACCGTTCCTTTACTATAAACCTGATCTTTGAGAGCTTCCCCCAAGCTGTTGTCATTATTATCTGAAGTTTATTGCATCCTTATCTGCCACGCTGATGCAGGTCAATGATACGATTGGAACATTGGCTGGAGGAAGATACTCCAACCAGGATGTTATTGCTGCTGTAATTTTAGGCACCGGAACAAATGCAGCTTATGTTGAGCGGGCTCATGCCATTCCCAAGTGGCAAGGTCTTTTACCGAAGTCAGGAGAGATGGTTAGTATTGTTTCTAAGGCAGGAGAGTTTGTGCTTATGTTTTGATGTTTTCACACGAGCTCTCCATCCTTATCTATTGCTATATGTATAGTATTAAGGAGAAGGAAAATACAACATATGTATATTGGGACAAAGGTGGTGCAGGGATTGTTTCCCTCATCCCCGCCCCACCCCAATTCGGGGAAAAAATTTTCTGCCCATCGTTGGATAGTGTCCGCCATCCCCACCCGTTATGGGTGGGTCCCCACCCTGGGGAGGGAATATTGTCATCCCTATTGTGTGAGAGTGAGTTGCACTAGTGTGTGGAGAGGCTATGAGAAGAGGAGGGTTCATGACCCTTAAGTTTGTCAATAAAACGATTGTCCATCTCAATATGGCCCAATATTTAACACACATCCAAAAATAAAGTCACATTAATAAAGTTGTCCGTAACATGCAGTAGTTTGTATTACAGTGCATTATTCCATTAAAAAATATTCCAACATCTTAATCCAATGATATAGGTTATTAACATGGAGTGGGGTAATTTCCGGTCATCTCACCTTCCTCTGACAGATTACGATCAAGCACTGGATGCTGAGAGTTTGAACCCTGGAGAACAGGTAAGAATACTACATAAACTTGTAGCTAGTTCTCTCATCGCCCACATTAATGGTTGAACTTTCATCTGACAAGCCTTTCTGGGTTTTGTTCACAGATTTTTGAGAAGATGATTTCTGGCATGTATCTAGGGGATATTGTCCGTAGAGTTTTGTGTAAGATGGCTGAAGAAGCCGACTTTTTCGGCGATACTGTTCCACCCAAATTGAAGATCCCTTTTATACTAAGGTATACCAACTATACCTGGTTTTGCTTTTTTCTTTTCGACTTTCCCTACGGCAAGTCTCTTTAGTCATACCAATTCTTGTATTTCATGGAGTTTGTAATAACGTTCAATCAGAATGCTGCTGCTTGGATTTCCGTTCATGAAAAGCTTAATGGTGAAAAAAGATGAATACAATTGAGGATTTAATAATTTAAAATAAAATTGATTTTTCAGTTTCTAGCAATGCTTTTATCTTGTACATCCTAGGTTTCATTGGTCTGTAGCGTTTCATGGAATTTAGACGAGATAGGTTCTACGTTCCTTTTTGGATTGACTAGACTTGGAAGGTTTTAATCGTTGTAAAAAAATTCATAGGACTCCTCATATGTCTGCTATGCATCATGACACGTCTCCCGATCTGAAAGTGGTTGCAAGCAAGCTAAAGGATATCCTTGAGGTAAAATTTGTTTTGAGAACTCAGAACAGCTAGAATCTTTCGATCTTTTACAGGGGACTCAAATTAATTGTTTTATTTTTTTCCTTCATATGTCCACGATTCTGTATCTGTCAGATATCCAACACCTCCCTTAAGATGAGGAAAGTTATTGTGGAGCTTTGCGACATTGTTGCCACTCGTGGGGCTCGTTTATCTGCTGCTGGGATCTTAGGTATCATCAAGAAATTGGGAAGAGACACGGTAAAGGAAGGGGAGAAGCAGAAATCGGTTATAGCATTGGACGGCGGGTTGTTCGAGCACTACACGAAGTTCAGCACCTGCATGGAGAGTACCCTCAAGGAATTGTTAGGGGAGGAAGTTGCAGGTAACATTTTGATTGTGCACTCTAATGACGGGTCTGGAATTGGAGCAGCTCTCCTGGCAGCGTCTCACTCCCAGTACTTAGGGGTAGAAGAGTCTTAAAGAATGGTTAAACTCTAAAGTAGACGAGAAAAGCATGGCATTTCAATTTTTTATACTTTCTGTTACCCCCGCTTTTATAACTTACTCCGAAATCATATAGATCTCCTCACCTCCCAACTTCGAGAGAGATCTTGACCGACAAGCCTTTTTAGCCTTTTATTTATGGTCTTATGTGAGGACATAATCTGCAATGGACCAAGTATGCAGTCGGAGCGGTTAGCCGGCTTTAAGGTTTTCCCCCTGCTCCAGCCTGTGTCCTGCTTGTTTGTTTTATGTTTTTTCACGATATAATACTCCGATGTATAAGTTCATTTTCTCCTCACTGAATAAAACTGGGGGATGTAGACTGTTCTTTGAGCAGTCACTTCTTTTGTCGGATTATTGTCCCCGAATTTCGTTTTGTGCAAATAAAACAGGGGGTTTATGGATGCTAGAAAGTTGTTTCTGAATTCTTTTTAAGAACCTGTTGGAATTTTATATTTCTTAAGGGAGTTGGGAAAATTTAGATATATCAGAAAAGGTTTTATATTATCGATTTGTTTTTCTATGTTAGACCTATTTTGTTTGGCCCTCCGTTCTTTACACCATCAAACTTCTTTGTTTTAATGGTCCTGGTTCTTGACCCTTGACACTATGTTTGGAAAGAGGGAAAATAAGGACCCATGTGAAGAAAATATAACGAAAAGTAACAGAATTTATACAAATTTATTTTGCTTGTATTAAATGAATGGATATGATGTATTTGAGGGTAAAATGATCATTTCACACCTTCAATGAAATTTTTTTACCCTGAAAAAAAATATGGACGCCATGGATTTTCTATGGCTTTCGTTCCAATTTCTCTTTTCCATTTCAGAGCTGCACAACGCCGAGTAGGATATTTTTATGTGCTTGACCACGAGATTCTCATTCTTTCTTATTGAACTTGTAGGTCGTTGCTTATGTGTGAACTGAAGTGCAGGACAAACTTTTATTAAGCTTCCACTACTTATACATACTCTCACCATGCTCTAATACAATTTAAATACAGTTTTCTAACAGATTATTTATTGACTTTTCAGAAAAATATAAAAACTAAGATAAAAAAGTACAATTTAGTTGGATTTAAACTTGAATTTAAACTTGAATGTAAAGCAAAGTCTTAGTAACTGCTGCTTTAGTCTACTCGAATTGAAGTATTCAGGGCGTATCAGACATTGTCTGCGTTAGGAATGTCGTCATCTTCCAAACTCCTTTCACGCTTTGAGTTCTTGAGGAGTGGAGCGGTATCGTACTCGGGCCAAATGAACTTTTGGCCGTAAGCTGTCCGATGACTACATCGGAGCAAGAGTTCCACAACATCTTTCATGGAAGGCCGAGTGGAAGGCAGAGCATTCGTACAATATATTCCCAGCTTGAAAATGCTGCTCATTTCTTCCACGTAACACGGTTCCTTCACCTCCTCGTCCAAGGCGTCTTCCATGGGCTTGTCCTCTTGAAAGTGACGCCATGCCCATTCGGCAAGGGAGGTGTGCTCATCACCGTTGCTTGCTTCTCTGCCGGTTACTAGCTCCAGGAGGACGACCCCGAAACTGTAAACGTCGACCTTCTCATTCACTCTCAGTGAATGAGCATACTCTGCAAATTCATATACGAAATTCCACGAGTTTTGTCTAAGCTTTAAAAAAGCATCAGAACTTTAATTTAAAGGTCTCGGCATGTGAATTTGTAACAAGATTTGTTAGATGCTTATGATGACGCGAAAATATGTTTCGATGAGTTTACCTGGAGCCAAGTAGCCGAAAGAGCCAGCCACAGTCGACATTGTGGCAAGTTCTCCTTGCGTAACCAACAACTTGGCGAGGCCAAAATCCGCAATTTTCACATTGAAATCTGAGTCTAACAGTATGTTACTTGCTTTAATGTCTCTGTGAATGACTGGTGGCACACAATCATGGTGCATGTAGCAGAGTCCCCGTGCAGTGCCTATCACGATCTGTGACCTCTTGGGCCAGTCGAGAACATGGTGATGAACAGAATGAGCAGCCGGGATTGCATTTTGCCTGTTTTTGCCGTGCAGCCATGTGTCTAGGCTTTGGTTCTCCATGTACTCGTAGACAAGGAGTTTCGAACTCTCGCTGGAGATGCAGCATAGGAGTTTCACTATGTTGACGTGTCGGATTGAACTCAATATATTGACTTCAGAAAGGAACTCTTGCTCGAGTTTGTGCTCTACCTTCTTGTTGTTCCATATTCTCTTTACAGCGACAACATCACCTTGGCGATTCACATTAACACGGTAAACTTTTCCTGAGCTGCCGCTTCCGATCAAGTTATGATCGTTTAGCCTGGATACAATGTTTGATTCTGTGAAATTCAGCCTCTGGAATGAGGTGAGCTTCCATTTCGTATCGACCCCGTGCTTGCTGCGGTAGCATCTGGCGATGCAGAATGAGAAGGACACAGCCAACAAAAAGACCGCTGCACCAAGTGTTTCGATCAAAACAAGATATGGGGTTGAGATTTTGTCCTCCTTTAGTGGCTTTGGATTGCAGAGCTTGAGTTGCAAGGCATTGTTACTTGAACAAAGACTGGGATTGTTCAAGAAGCTGTCGGCATATGCAGGGTTCTCCAACAAAAGCGGGATAGTCCCGGTGAGGTCATTGGAAGAGAGGTTGAGAAAATTTAGCCTTAGAAGACCGAGTCGGGTTGGAATTTGGCCGGAAAATCTGTTCTCTGAGAGGTCTAAATCTGTAAGAGCAGGTAACTCACCAATCTGCTCTGGAATTTGTCCAGAGAATTGATTTCTACTCAGGTTAAGAGTATTTAAGGCCTTCCATTCTTCTATATGAGATGGAAGATTCCCCATGAGCCGGTTTCGATCTAGAAAAAGGTTTGTCAATTTCGAAAGACGGGTTAATTCTTGAGGAATGGTTCCCGTCAAGAGGTTATTGCTGGCCTTGAACAGAGTCAAGTCCCTCAATGAAGATAAACCAATCGGAATGTTACCTGAAAATCTGTTGTCACTGATTTCCACTCTCAAAAGATTCATGGCGAACTTCTCAGGAAGAGTACCCGTGAATGAGTTTCTGTTCATCGTCACGAAACTCAAATTAAAGGATGTCCACATGCCACTAGGAATTTCTCCGGAAAGCATGTTGTCTGAAACCTTGACCATCTGCAATGAGCTGCAATTTCCCAGTGATCCTGGAAGCTCGCCGGTGAAGTTATTCTCATAAGCCACCAGTCCAACCAGGTAACCCTTGGAGCACAAGTGTTCAGGCAATTTCCCTGTGAGCTTATTGGAGCTCACCTGAAACTGCGTGAGGTTTGAATACTTGCCGAAATCTGGAGACAATTCGCCAGAGAGTTTGTTATCCCAAACCTTGAAATCCACCAAGCCTGGTAATCTGCCAATACCTTCCGGAATACTGCCTGATAATTGATTGGAAAACAGAGCCAAGCCTGTTAAGCTGGTTAACTTCTCAAAGTCTTCTGGTATGCTCCCGTTTAAGTAGTTCGCCGAAAGATCAAGTAACTCCAAGCTTGGAGCGTCAACCCCTTGCGGAATCTCTCCAGACAGTTTGTTCATATAAAGCTCAACCACGCTCAGATTCTTCAACGTGAACAAACCGTCTGGGATTTTCCCATGCAAGTCATTCTGGGATAAATCCAACCATTCCAACGCTTCCAAGTCTCCGATACTTGGAGGTATCTCCCCAATCAAGTTTGAATTGAAAATCCATAGTCTTGTCAACTTCTTCAACTTGGTATAATTGGAAGGCAGCGTTGATGGTGCAAGTAGATTGTTATTGGATAACCGCAAAGATTCGAGATTCGACAAGTTACCGATTTCTGGTGGCAAAGAGCCGTTAAAATGGTTGCCTCCCATACTCAGGACCTTCAGCTCCTGCAGCTTCCCAATGGCAGGTGGGATATCACCTGAGAAATTGTTGCCTCCGAGGACAAGACTTTGAAGCCGAGCCAGTTTGTCAATATCATCAGGAAGCCTTCCGACGAAGAAGTTATTGGAGAGGTCTAGATATTGTAGCTTTGAACAGTTGAACAGAGCTCTTGGAAACTCTTCGGGGATGTAGTTGTTACCAAGAATAATGGTTGTGAGATTCTTCAGGTCGCAGATGAAGTCCGGGACTGGTCCTGTGATGTTGATATCGTAGAGTGACAGCTCGGTGACGGAGCCGTTTGTGCAGGTGATTCCAGGCCAAGAACAATGCGAATTGTTTGATGAAGTCCAGCCACTCATAAAGGGCAGGTTTCCCCAGCTCTGCTTTAGCTTAAGCAGGAGAGTTTTTTCTTGTTCCTGAAGTGATTGGGAGAAAACTCCATGGCTGAGAAAGATGAGGAACAGGAAGGTGAGAAATGGAGTTGTGAGAGTTTTTTGGTTTGTGTTTGCCATTTGAAAGATTTTTGGGAGTTCGATGAATTTTTTTTTTGCCCCCCTCAGTTCTGCCTCATTGGAGATTGGTATTATGTCTGATTGTTTTCTGTTACAAAACTGGATGTGGAGGGAACAGACCAACGGCAGACTCTGTTTGAAGTTTGTGATAATTGGAGAGACATGAATGACTCCACTTTTCTTATGGTCAAGGGGAAGACTTGGATTGCAGAAATCAGTCAAACAAAGTCATCTACAGCATAGATTTTTTTTTTCTTTTTTGTGAGGATCAAATTTTAGATTCATCAATTTCTTGAGAAAAATAAAACAAAAATTGTCCACACACTGAGTTTTCTACGTTTTATATAGAAAGATAGAGCAATGGGACCTTTGTTGAAGGAAAGACCCAATAAAATGTCGAGAATCATTTTCCAACAACCCATCATAAGGGAGAGAGCACCAAACGTGAAACCAACGACTTGGTGGAAGACCTTGACTAGGATATGCCCAAACAAAATAATAATAATAATAACAATAATCACGTATCGATGTAGGAAGAATATTCAAATTTTAATATTCTCAACTACACTTGTTCATCAAAAATTAGTGCTCATTAAGATTTGCCTCATGGAAAACAAGGGGTGTTTTTGAACCAAATCATTTTAATGCTGTGTTTTTATCATGAACTATGTGACAGAGAGATATTTTGACCTATTAATATATATCATATACCGATTATTAGTTAAAAGTTGGTTTAATCTTATAATGACCCCTCACGGATAGTTATAATTAATTTCTTTTTTTAATATCCATCTCTCGTAAAATTACGAAAAATAATAAACTTGAAATAAAAATCTTAACTTATCAGAAAATTTTACGTAGATAATTTTAAAAAACTATCAAAGTTCTTAAAAAAAAAAACACTTATCAAAATAATTTTTGTAATATATAAATTCTTAAAATCATATAATGTAATAAATTTAAGAAAGTGCACATAAATCTTTAAATCAAAATAATAATAAAGAAAAATCTCAAAACTTTATTTGAAATTAAAAATATTCACCCACATGATCGTTCCTTCCATTTTCCTATTATATCATCTAGTTTCGCTCTAAGCTCCTTCAATACTACATCTTATCATTTCTTTATCTGCAATATGAATTAACTTATATAAGCAAAACCTTAGTAAGACACTTAAATCTTACAAACATAAATAAACAATTTTCTTTTATCATTATAAACATCATTTAAAAACTTTTTAACTTTCAAAACCATCATATATTGGGTTCAGTGTTGTACCATAATTATGCGCTAGTCACGGAAGGAGTGGGGCCGCAAATCCCAAATCAATGGTGATAAAAAATCCGCTCACCAAACAACAACAACATTATCATCATCATCATCATCAAGGGTGTACAACGTCATTTTAAAACATAAAAATACATATACATACATAAATATACTTTTCATCAAAATGTAATCAAATGAGAAGTATTAATTAAGAACATCATAATATCATCATCAACATCAAAACATATACTTCTCAAATTTTTATTCATGTTGCAGGTGAGAGTGTACTTACCTAATCGCCTTACTTAGCCTTTTAAAATTTTTTTCCGATGGTGACGTATTATTGAGGTTCTAGTGCTTGCCTTTAGAACCGTTCATGTCATAAATGATAAATATAAAAAAATTAACAAAATACCATAACAATTCATCAACATATCTATCACATTATAACAGGCCTAATAGTCCTATTTAACATTTAATTATGTCAAAATACAAAAATCCAACAATTATACAAAATAACAAAACTTTACAGAAACTGGCAGCCAGACTCTGTTCCTTCAAATATTCATAAAAATTCATAGAAGACTTAAATGATTTAACAAATTTTAAAACAGAGTAGACATCCAGAGCTTTCTAACGGTACCTAATTCGTTAAATAGAGACCGTTTGTATACTCAAAAATAGTTTCAAAATATTTTACTAAAATTTACATAACTGGCAGCCGGACCTCTACCTCTTTGAAAAATCATAAAAATTTACACCGGTCTTCAAACGACTTGAAACTAATTTCAAATGAAAATAGACATTTAGTTCCAGCAATACCAAATTCATTAAATATGGAATCCGTTGCATCCTTGAAAGGAGTTTGAAAACTTATAAGAGAAACTGGAAGTTTCGAGTAAATTAAATTCGAAAATCTTAGGGAAACAATCCAAAAATAAAATAAAATAGACACCGTTCACATGGATAAACTATATACAAATAATGCCAACCTTGAGGCTTTTAAAATAAAAATAATGTGAATTCACCAATACAATCTCTTTCAATACACGTTTATGTTCTCCCCCTCATTTCCATTCAATAACACAAGCAACCATCAAGAAATTATTCAATCACTCATAAAATTCCAAAACACCAATAAAAGAAAAGAAGAAATCATACGTCGAAAATATTTTATTTTCGCTCCAAGAATGAGAAATATCATGGATTAAGAGTGGGGATTTGATGGCTAGTCTTTGGAGGCTTTTTTTTTTTTTCCTTTGTTTTGATATCTTGTACGTACAAGAGAGGAGGTTAAGAGAGAAAATATAAGACAAGAGACGGAGGAAAAGAATGAGGTTTGAAAAATGATTATTAGACTTTTATGGACTGAAATTAGAAGTTGATTGCATATTAATTGATAGAAATAAGATGCTAAGGGCTGTCATGAAGGACTTATTTTGGGCAAATAAGATTGTTAGATAACTAGGAGATTGAATGAAATTCAAGAATGAAAGTTTTCCAGTTTTTGTTTTTTCTTCAAGTTATTTCCTTTTCCTTTTTCTTCTGATTAACTTCTTTCCATTTTTTTTTTCTTTCTTCACGTTTTCTGATTAATAATCTTCCACTCATTCCCTTCATATCCTCCTTCAGATTTCCTATTATACACGTATATACATATAATATTATATATACATTGACTAACCAAATACTTAATATATATATTCGTTAATTATATAAAGACTTAACATATAAAATTGTATGTGTATTACGACACATACGCATAACAAAAATATATATATCTAAATAAACGAATAACACGTAGTATATTACATGATACTTATATATATATATATATATATAATAGATATCTATAATTAAACCATCAAACAAATTTATCAAATCATAAATAGTATTCATAAATTTTAGCATGAATTTTGCTATAACATATCGAGTTCTCGTCGCGTCGTTTGTGAAAATAACTCAATTAACATCAGAAATACCAAATATATTATGGTCACATCTTCTTCGTTAATTTCTAAAGTCGGGTTAGTAATTTATGGTTAATTAAAAGCTAAGGCGGCGTTATAAATCTCAACCATCAGATTTAAAAAAGGCTTATCCGATCTTAAGTATTGTGTCCGGTATATATGAAGAAAACATGTATTAAAACTGAATTCAAAATAAGTTATTGAACACCAAACCTCTATTTGATTCGTCTGTTTTAGATAAAACTTTTAAGTTGGAGTTCATTGACTTTTCAAATAAACAAGGTTGAGCTTACACACCAATAGACGTCTTCAAGCCTTCAACTCTTGATAATAAGGATTCAAGACTTCAACTTCTTTTATTTAAGAAGGCTCTAATGATAAAGTTTGGCATACTTTAGATTTCGGGTTAATCTTCTCGTGGTGTATAGTTTGCATTGTAGGTTTCATTGTTTTGTAGCTTTTCGCGGAATTTAGACGGGATAGGTTATACATTCCTTCTCTGATTTAGTAGACTTGGAGGGTTTTAATAGTTGTGAAAAAAATTCATAGGACTCCTCACATGTCTGCAATGCATCATGACGAGTCTCCCGATCTGAAGGTGGTTGCAAGCACGCTAAAGGATATCCTAGAGGTAAAATATGTTTCGAGAACTCAAAACAGCTAGAATCTTTCGATCTTTTATGGGGGACTCATACTATTTGTTTTATTTTTTTCCCTCATATGTTCACCATTCTGTGTCCGTCAGATATCCAACACCTCCCTTAAGATGAGGAAAGTTATTGTGGAGCTTTGCGACATTGTTGCCACTCATGGAGCTCGTTTATCTGCCGCTGGGATCTTAGGTATCATGAAGAAATTGGGAAGAGACACAGTAAAGGAAGGGGAGAAGCAGAAATCGGTTATAGCATTGGACGGTGGGTTGTTCGAGCACTACACGAAGTTCAGCACCTGCATAGTTGGGGGAGGAAGTTGCAGGTAACATTTTGATCGAGCACTCTAATGACGGGTCTGGAATTGGAGCCGCTCTCCTGGCAGCATCTCACTCCCAGTATTAAGGGGTAGAAGAGTCTTAAAGAACGGTTAAAATCTAAAGTAGACAAGAAAAGCATAGCATTTCAATTGTACACTTCTGTTCCCCGCATTTATAACTTCCTCCGAAATCATATAGATCTCTCCTCACCTCCCAACTTCGAGAGAGATCTTGACTGACAAGCATTTTTAGCCATTTATTTATGGTCTTATGTAAGGACATATTCTGCAATGGATCAAGTATGCAGTCGAGCCGTTAGCCGCTTTAAGGTTTTCCCCCTGCTCCAGCCTGTCTCCTGCTTGTTTGTTTTATGTTTTTCACGATATATTAATCCAACGTATAAGTTCATTTTCTCCTCACTTACTGAATAAAACTGGGGGATGTAAACTGTTCTTTGTGCAGTCACTTCTTTTTTCGGATTAGTGTCCCCGAATTTCGTTTTGTGCAAATAAAACAGGGGGTTTATGGATGCTAGAAAGTTGTTTCTGAATTCTTTTGAAGAACCTGTTGGAATTATATATTTTCTTAAGGGAGTTGGGAAAATTTAGATATCAGAAAAGGTTTTTATATTATCAATTTGTTTTTCTATGTTAGACCTATTTTGTTTGGCCCTCCGTCCTTTACACCACCAAACTTCGTTGTTTTAATGGTCCTGGTTCTTCACTCTTAACACTATGTTTGGAAAGATGGAAAATAGGAAGGACCCATATGAAGAAATATAAAGAAAAGAAATAGAATTTATACAATTTTATTTTACCTGTATTAAATGAATGTATATGATGTATTTGAGGTAAAATGATTATTTCATACCTTCAATGATTTTTTTTTCTCTAAAAGTTGGAAGGTTTAAAAAATTTTGGACACCCTGGATTTTCTTTTGCTTTCCTTCCAATTTTTCTCTTTTCCATTCTATAGTCTATGCAATTCCATTTTTTTTTTCCTTTGACATTTCTATTCTAGAATCCTTGCAATTCTTTTTTTCCTATGACTTTTCTATGCTGCCAAACATAGGATCAGAGCGTGGGGTTCTGGTGTGGCATTGGTTAGAAGGTAGAACTGTGGACTTGATCATTGCTATTCCAAAAAAATTAAAAAAAAAAAAATAAATAAACACACACACACGCACATTGCTGGTAGTACGCAATTATGAACCATTAGATTTTCATTTAGTTTAGTTAAATTTGCTTATTAATTTTGATGTGATTTGACACTCAAGTTACGCAATACTAGTAGAATATTTTTGTGTGCTCGACCAAGAGATTCTTCTTCTTACTGATTATAGCATCCAACCTGTAGATCCTTACTATGTGTGAACTGAAGTGCAGGACGAACTTTTTAAGCTTCCTCTACTAATACAAACTCACACTCTGCTCTAAACAATTTACTTACAGTTTTCTTACATATTATTTATTGAATTTTAAAAAAAGATAAAAATTGAGATAAATAAATTAAATAAAGCCCATTAATAGCATTTGCAATAGCATTTCTAAATAAGTGTTTTTAAAAAACCGTCTCCCTCCCATTTATTATTGAATTAACTCTTTGCATCTTGAATTTTTGAATTTAAAAAGTTAGGGGGGAAACTCTCTATTCCACGAAAAAATAACTCCCTTCCCCACGAATAACGATCCTGTAGTTCAACCTTTCCTCTATGTTCGGTTCCCACAAAACCACAAGCACGGATGGAATAGCCCATCCAAGGGTATTTCCTTCTCTTCTTAATGATTTTCCCTCCCTCAAATTTTCCCTTTTAATATTTTTCTTCCTTTTACCCTATCAATAATCTAGGGTTTGAATAGAAGGCCACCAACTTTCTGGATTTTGCTTTGGCTTGAAAGTTCGTTTCATTCTCTTGATTGATTGCCTTCCGTGAGTATATTTTCTTTATATTGCTATTTTATTTTCTATCTTTCATAGCTTCTTTCTGTCTTTGAATTTGGCTTTTCAGAGTTTAGTCCCAAATTCGCGAAAATTGAAGGTGGGCGAATAGCCGCAGTCGTAACACCCAATCTTTATTGTTGTATATTTTGAGTCTAATCCATCTGACCTTCTGTAATCCCCTTTGACTCTCTCTCATTTATTTCGTCCTCATTTAGAAAAGACAAAAAAAAAAAAAACGAATTGCATCTTTGATTCATTTTGAAAGTCTACGGTATGTTTGTTGCTTTGTTGTTTTCGGTGCTAGTTTGTTTGTATGGGTATATATATATATAAAGAAAGTGAACTGTTAGTCCTGTGTATTCTATTGTGTGTTTTGCTTATGTGGTGATGATATAGTTAATTTTAGGGTATGGTTTAAAGATACTAATTAAAGTTTTTAATTTTTGGGAATTTTGATTCCTGATTATTCATTAATGGAATTGCAGTATTTTAATAAGGGTTTACTGGTTTAGCATGTTTAATTGAAGTTGGGCAATTGAAATTGCTTTGGTCTAGAGCAGTTTTGGAGATTATAGTTATCAACTGGCCAATTGAGCATAAAGAAATTGTTGAAGATTATTAAGCAGTAAGTTCTTAGTTCACAATTGCAGCCAGTCCTTTTTTTTTTTTTTTTTTTTTTTTCTGGTGTTATTACATCATGGATACTTACTTTTGGATCCTTAATGTTAATTTTGTCATTGTTAATGACAACTAGATTTTGTGAATAGAGCTGTGATGACATGCAATAAGTTTTCGACTTAGAGTTAAAAACTTTACATAAAAAGGAGGTATTCTCAAAACTCCTTAACCCAGCCCTGCTTCTCGATCTTTTAAGGTTCTTGAGTTGTAACTTACCTTATACCTTAATGTTTATGCATCAAGAGGCAGAGAGACATATGTATTACACAACAGTTTCTGTTGTATAATGTATGTCCCACTATTTCTTTCCAATTGTACGGTATGTTTGCCTCTCTTTTTTTCCCTTATTACTGAAATATACTTCAGAAACAAATTAGTTATAATGTCAGAGAAATAAGAAATCCAAGAGAATTAAAAAAAAAAAGAAAATAAAATAAAAGGAGAAGAAGAGATGAGGTCAGGTCAAACATATAAATCTGTATATTGATTTAGTGTTTTTCTATACCTTAGTTAAGTTCTTTTCTGGTTTAATACCGTAAACTATCTACTAAGCACAAAGCAACGTTGGAGATTATATATACAAATCAATCTCTTATTTTTAGTTTGCTTTAGCTATTTTTGTTTGCACTTTTCTTGTATTCATTGTTCCTGTTTGTATGGTATTTATGCTTATTTTCAATCATTACTATGACATTGATTGGATTGTTCTCACTGAGCGTTGGTAAGGGCTTCTCTATTGGATTGTTCTCACTGAGAGTTGATTCCAGAGGTGACCGTTACTGATTTTTCTACTCTTTCTTTTCCATCAAAGTGAGTCACTTCCTTTATTAATCATGTGAAGTTCTTTGTAATTGCTTAGTCACTTGTATTAATTGTCTTGCAGTGATCATTTTCGATTTTAGTTGACATGTTTTGTTTTTAATAAATTTTCCTTTTCATTTGCAGATTAATTCTTCAAGCTCTACACAATAAACCAAAAGTAAGCTCTAAGACTGAGGTAGAGCTTGAAGTACATGACACTCCATTACGGTGAAGATAATAAATACAAAGCTTTCTTCTCTGGCTTGGCTGAATTGTGGACTTTTTTACTATATGCTTTTTGAAGGGCTATTTCACCTTATACTCGGAAGACAATTCGGTTGAAGGAGATACATTATAGATATTTATAAGCATTGTTATGGGTGTTTGTACTTTCATGCTTTGACATTCTAGCCCTGTAGAATATTTTTGGATTCCTCGGTAGGAAATCATGTTACTCTTTAGGAACTTTTTGTATATGGAAGAATTCTTATAAATTACTAATTCCATTGATAAAAATTTATTTATTATAAAATTCACAGTTTAAATTTACTGAAAAGAGATGCTATCAAAAACTTAGGTCAAATTTTACAATATTAAAAACGTCTAATTGGTAATATTAAATAACATAAATAATGAAATAGTAAGTTCCGTAGCATTGGGAAAATGCTATAAAACCGGTTTCTGAGCACGGGAAAAATGCTATCAAGTTAGTTCGTAGACTGAAAAATGCTATAAATCAAGTTTCTTAGCACAAAAATGCTATAAACATTTTATTCGTAGCACTTAAAAAAGCTATCAAAAACACAAACTTTTAACAACATGAGGTAACATAGCCTCTGGAATGAGGTGAGCTTCTATTTCGAATCGAGCCCGTGTTTGCTGCGGTAGCATCTGATCATGAAGAATGAGAAGGACATGGTCAACAAAAAGACCGCTGCACTAAGTGTCATGATCAAAACAAGATATGGGATTAAGATTTTGTCCTTGTTTTGTGGCTTTGGATTGCAGAGCTTTAGTTGCAGGGCATTGTTACTCGAACAAAGACTGGGATTGTTCAAGAAGCTGTCGGCATATGCAGGGATCTCCAATTCAAGAGGGATAGTCCCGGTGAGGTCATTGGAAGAGAGGTTGAGAAAATTTAGCGATAGAAGACCGAGTTGGGTTGGAATTTGGCCGGAAAATCTGTTCTCCGAGAGGTCTAAATCTGTAAGAGCAGGTAAGTCACCAATCTGCTCTGGAATTTGTCCAGAGAGTTGATTTCTACTCAGGTTAAGAGTATTTAAGGCCTTCCATTCTTCTATATGAGATGGAAGATTCCCCATGAGCTGGTTTCGATCGAGAAAAAGGTTTGTCAATTTTGAAAGACGGGTTAAGTCTTGAGGAATTGTTCCGGTCAAGAGGTTATTACTGGCCTTAAACACAGTCAAGTCCCTCAATGAAGATAAACCAATCGGAATGTTACCTGAAAATCTGTTGTCACTGATTTCCAATCTCCAAAGATTTGTGGCGAACTTCTCAGGAAGAGTACCTGTGAATGAGTTTCTGTTCATCGTCACGAAACTCAAATTAAAGGATGTCCACATGCCACTAGGAATTTCTCCGGAAAGCATATTGTCTGAAACCTTGACCATCTGCAATGAGCTGCAATTTCCCAGTGATCCAGGAAGCTCACCGGTGAAGTTATTCTCATGAGCCACCAGTCCAACAAGGTAACCATAGGAGCATAAGTGTTCTGGCAATTTCCCTGTGAGCTTATTGGAGCTCACCTGAAACTGCCTGAGGTTTGAATACTTGCCGAAATCCGGAGACAACTCACCGGAGAGATTGTTATCCCAAACTTTGAAATCCACCAAGCCTGGTAATCTGCCAATACCTTCCGGAATACTGCCTGATAATTGATTGGAAAACAGAGCCAATCCTGTCAAACTGGTTAGCTTCTCAAAGTCTTGTGGTATGCTCCCGTTTAAGTTGTTCTCCGAAAGATCAAGTTCTGCCAAGTTTGGAGCGTCAATCACTTGAGGAATGTCTCCAGACAGTCTGTTCTTATAAAGTAGAAGTTGGCTCAAATTCTTCAGCACGAACAAACCGTCTGGGATTTTCCCGTGCAAGTCATTCTGGGATAAATCCAACCATTCCAACGCTTCCAAGTCTCCGATACTCGGAGGTATCTCCCCAATCAAGTTTGAATTGAAAACCCATAAAGTTTTCAACTTCTTCAACTTGGTATAATTGGAAGGCAGCGTCGACGGCGCAAGTAGAGGGTTACTGGACAATCGCAAATATTCGAGATTCGACAAGTTACCGATTTCTGGTGGCAAAGAGCCGTTAAAATGGTTGCCTCCCATACTCAGGACCTTCAGCTCCTGAAGCTTCCCAATGGCAGGTGGGATATCACCTGAGAAATTGTTGCCTCCAAGGTAAAGACTTTGAAGCTGAGCCATCTTGTCTATGTCATCGGGAAGCCTTCCGACGAAGAAGTTATTGGAGAGGTCTAGATATTGTAGCTTTGAACAGTTGAACAGAGCTCTTGGAAACTCTCCGGGGATGTAGTTGTAATCAAGATCAATGGCTGTGAGATTCTCGAGATCACAGATGAAGTCCGGGACTGGTCCTGTGATGTTGATATCTTGGAGTGACAGCTCGGTGACGGAGCCGTTTGTGCAGGTGATTCCAGGCCAAGAACAATGGGAATTTTTCGATGAAGTCCAGCCACTCATGAAGGGCAGGTTTCCCCAGCTCTGCTTTAGCTTAAGCAGGACCGAGCGTTCTTGTTCCTGGAGTGATTGGGAGAGAACTCCATGGCTGAGAAAGATGAGGAAGAGGAAGGTGAGAAATGGGGTTGTAAGAGTTTTTTGGTTTGTGTTTGCCATTTGGATGATTTTTGGGAGTTGGATGGTTTTTTTTTTTTTTTCCCTTCTTCAGTTCTGCCTCAGAGGACTCATTTTGGAGAATGGTTTTGTGTCTGGTTTTTTTTGTTACAAAACTGGATGTGGAGGGAAAAACCAACGGCCGAGTCTGAGATTTATTGAAGTTTGGAGTTTGTGATAATTGGAGAGACATAAATGGCTCCACTTTTCTTATGGTCAAACGGAAGACTTGGATTGGAGTTAGCATAAAAGCAAATCAGTCAAACAAAAATCATCTACTCCGATTTTTTTTTTTATTTTTTGTGAGGAACAGATTTTAGATTCATCAATTTCTTGAGAAAAATGAAACAAAAATTGCCCACACACAGAATTTTCTACGTTTTGGATAAAAGTTTACCTTTTTTTTTTTTTTTTTTTGTAAAGATTATGTTTCAGTTCTACTTTGGCGCAAGATCCAAGCCCATGTTGTGCTGTTATAGTAATAGAGTGCAAAGACGGATTTAGATCTCAATTCATTTATATGACTGACACATTAGGTCTTAAAAGAATGTTAGATTATAAATTTGTCTTACGTCATCAAGTTATTAGAACATGACTGCTATTAGACTGTTATTAGGTATTAAGTCATTAGACTATTATGATGATTAATAAAGTAATAGTTGGCCGGATATGAACATGAGAGACAGAGGTGGGCACTAACCAGTTTCTAGAAAGGAATGCCACTCTAGAAAATTAGAGCAATGGGACCTTTGTTGAAGGAAAGACCCAATAAAATGTCGAGAATCATTTTCCAACACACCCATCATAAGGGGGAGAGCACCAAATGTGAAACCAACGACTTGGTGGAAGACTTTGACTAGAATATGCCCAAACAAAATAATAATAATAATAACAATAATTACGTACAGGTTTTTGTCTGTGTGCTTCTAACTTTCAAGCTCGTATCGATGTAGGAAGAATATTCAAGTTTTAATATTCTCAAGTACACTTGATCATCAGAAATTAGTGCTCATTAAGATAAGCCTTGTGGAAAATAAGGGGTGTTTTTGCATCAAGTCATTTTCATGCTTGTTTTTATCATGTACAGTGTGATAGAGAGATCTTTTGACCTATTATTATATATCATATATCGATTACTAGTTAAAAATCGGTCTAATATTATAACGACCCCTCACGGATAGTTACAGTTGACTTCTCTTTTTAACATCAATTTATTATAAAATTGTGGAAAATACTAAACTTGCAATAAAAATCTTGACTTATCAAAAAATTTTACTTATATAATTTTAGAAAACTATTAAAATTCTTAAAAAAAAAAAACTTATCAAAATAATTTTCGTAATTAATATAAATTCTTAAAATCATATCACGAAATAAATTTTAAGAAAGTCTACATCAATTCTTCAATCAAAATAATAATAAACGAAAAGTCCCAAAATTTTATTTGAAATTAAAAATATTCATCCCATGATCGTTCCTCCCATTTTCCTATCACACATCGTCTAGCTTCCACTCCAAGCTCCTCAAAGGCTTACGAAGATACTTAAATCTTATAAACGTAAATAAACATTTTTCTTTTATCATTATAAACATTATTTAAAAACTTTTTAACTTTCAAAATCATCATATATTGGGCCTGGTGTTGTACCATCATTGCGCGCTAGTCACGGAAGGAGCGGGGTTGCAAATCCCAAACCAACGATGACAAAAAGTCCGCTCACTGTACATCAACATCATCATCATCAAAGGTGCACAATACCATTTTAAAACATAAATATACTTTTCATCAAAACGTAATCAAAGGAGAAATATTGATTAAGAACATCATAATATAATCATCAACATCAAAATATATACTTATCAAATCTTTGATTCATGTTGCAGGTGAGAGTGTACTTACCTAATTGTTTTACTTAACCTTTTAAATTTTTTTTGCCGATGGTGATATACGATTGAGGTCTCGAGTGCTTACCTTGAGAGCTGTTCATGTCATAAACAATAAATATAAAAAAATTAACAAAATACCATAATAATTCATCAAATACATCTATCACATTATAACAATGCCTAATAGTCCTATTTCATCATTTAATAACGTCAAAAATACAAAAATCAAACAATTATACAAAATTATAAAATTTTACAGAAACTGGCAGTCATACTTCTGTTCATTCAAAAATGCATAAAAATTCATAAAAGACTCTAAATGAATGATTTAACAAATTTAAACTAGGAGATTGAATGAAATTCAAGAATGAAAGTTTTCCAGTTTTTTTTTTTTTCCCCATTTCACGTTCTTTTTATTGTGTCCGGTATATGAAGAAAACACGTATTAATACCGAATTCAAAATAAGTTATTGAACACCAAGTCTCTGTTTGGTTCGTCGGTTTGAGATAAAACTTTTAAGTTGGAGTTGGTTAATTTTTTAAATAAGCATGATTGAGCTTACACACCGATAGACGTCTTCAACTCTTGATAATAAGGATTTCTTATAAAAATTCTTGTATTTAAGAAGGCTCTAATGATAAAGGTTGGCATACTTATAAAACTCTAGATTTCGGGTCACGTGGTGTATAGTTTGCATTGTAGGTTTCATTGTTCTGTAGCTTTTCGCGGAATTTAGACGAGATAGGTTATACATTCCTTCTCTGATTTAGTAGACTTGGAGGGTTTTAATCGTTGTGAAAAAATTCATAGAACTCCTTACATGTCTGCAATGCATCATGACGCGACTCCCGATCTGAAAGTGGTTGCAAGCAAGCTAAAGGATATCATAGAGGTAAAATATGTTTCGAGAACTCAGAACAGCTAGAATCTTTCGATCTTTTACAGGGGACTCAAATTATTTGTTTTATTTTTTTCCCTCATATGTTCACCATTCTGTGTCCGTCAGTTATCGTGGAGCTTTGCGACATTGTTGCCACTCGTGGAGTTCGTTTAACCGCCACTGGGATCTTAGGTATCATCAAGAAATTGGGAAGAGACACAGTAAATGAAGGGGAGAAGCAGAATTCAGTTATAGCATTTGACGGTGGGTTGTTCGAGCACTACACGAAGTTCAGCACCTGCATGAAGAGGACCCTCAAGGAATTGTTGGGGAGGAAGTTGCAGGTAACATTTTGATCGAGCACTCTAATGATGGGTCTTGAATTGGAGCCGCTCTCCTGGCAGTGTCTCACTCCCACTACTTAGGGATAGAAGAGTCTTAAAGAATGGTTAAACTCTAAAGTAGACGAGAAAAGCATGGCATTTCAATTTTGTATACTTTCTGTTCCCCTCTGCTTTTATAACTTCCTCCGAAATCATGTAGATCTCTTCTCACCTCCCAACTTCGAGAGAGATCTTGACTGACAAACCTTTTTAGCCTTTTATTTATGGTCTTATGTGAGGACATATTCTGCAATGGATCAAGTATGCAGTCGGAGCGGTTAGCCGGCTTTAAGGTTTTCCCCCTGCTCCAGCTCCTGTGTTCTGCTAGTTTGTTATATGTTTTTTGGCGATATATTAATCCGACGTATAAGTTCATTTTCTCCTCACTCACTGAATAAAACTGGGGGATGTAAACTGTTCTTTGAGCAGTCACTTCTTTTTTCGGATTATTGTCCCCGAATTTCGTTTTGTGCAAACAATGGATGCTAGAAAGTTGTTTCTGAATTCTTTTGAAGAATTTGTTGGAATTTTATATTTTTTCAAGGGAGTTGGGAAAATTTAGATATCAGAAAAATTTTTTATATTATCAATTTGTTTTTCTATGTTAGACCTATTTTGTTTGGCCCTCCGTCCTTTACACCATCAAACTTCTTTGTTTTAATGGTTCTGTTTCTACACTCTTAACACTATGTTTGGAAAGAGGGAAAATAGTAAGGACCCATGTGAAGAAAATATAACGAAAGAAACAGAATTTATAAAAATTTATTTTACTTTTATTAAATGCATGGATAAGATGTATTTGAGGGTAAAATGATTATTTCATACCTTCAATGGATTTTTTTTTTCCCTGAAAATTGGAAGAATTCAAAAAATGTGGACGCCATGGATTTTCTATTGCTTTCCTTCCAATTTTTCTCTTTTCCATTCTATAATCTATGCAATTCCTTCTTTTTTTTTTTCCTTTGACTTTTCTATTCTAGAATCCTTGCAATTATTTTTTTCCTATGACTTTTCAATTCTGCCAAACATAGCATTAGAGTGTGGGGTTCTGGTGTGACATTGGTTAGAAGTTAGAACCGTGGCGTTGATCATCGCTATGCCAAAAAAAAAACACACACACATTGCTGATAGTACGCAGTCATGGACTGTTAGATTTTCATTTAGTTTAGTTAGATTTTGCTTATTGATTTTGATGTGATCTGACACTCTGAGTTACGCAATATTAGTAGGATGTTTTTTTGTGTGCTTGACCACTAGATTCTTGTTCTTACTGATTATTGCATCCAACCTGTAGATCCTTGCTTATGTGTACTGAAGTGCAGGACAAACTTTTATTAAGCTTCCTCTACTAATGCAAACTCTCACTCTGCTCTAATACAATTTACTTACAGTTTTTTAACAGATTATTTATTAACTTTACATAAAAAGATAAAAATTGAGATAAAAAAATACTGTTTAGTTCGACTAAAACTTTGAATAGCCTTAGTAACTGCTACTTTAATCTACTCAAATTGAAGTATTCAGGGCGTATCAGACTTTGTCTGCGTTTGGCACGTCATCATCTTCCAAACTCCTTTCACGCTTTGAGTTCTTGAGGAGTGGAGCGGCATCGTACTCAGTCCAAATGAACTTTTTGCCGTAAGGCATCTGACGACTACATCGGAACAAGAGTTCCACAACATCTTTCATGGAAGGCCGAGTGGAAGGCAGAGAATTTGTACAATATATTCCCAGCTCGAAAATGCTGCTCATTTCTTCCACGTAACACGGTTCCTTCACCTCCTCGTCCAAGGCATCTTCTATGGGCTTGTCCCCTTGAAAGTGACGCCACGCCCATTCGGCAAGGGAGGTGTGCTCGTCAGCGTTGCATGCTTCTCTGCCTGTTACTAGCTCCAGGAGGACGACCCCGAAACTGTAAACGTCGACCTTCTCATTTACTCTCATTGAATGAGCAGACTCTGCAAATTCCAAAACGAAATTCCATGACTTTTGTCTAAGCTTTAAAATAGCATCAGAACTTTAATTTAAAGGTCTCAGCATGTGAATTTGAAACAAGATTTGTTAGATACTTGTGATGACACGGAAATATGTTTCGATGAGTTTACCTGGAGCCAAGTAGCCAAAAGAGCCAGCCACAGTCGACATTGTGGCGAGTTGTCCTTGCGTAACCAACAACTTGGCGAGTCCAAAATCTGCAATTTTTGCGTTGAAATCTGAGTCTAGTAGTATGTTACTTGCTTTAATGTCTCTGTGAATAACTGGTGGCACACAATCATGGTGCATGTAGCAGAGGCCCTGTGCAGCGCCCATCGCGATCTGTGACCTCTTGGGCCAGTCGAGAACATGGTGATGAACGGAAGGAGCAGCCAGGATTGCATTTTGCCTGTTTTTGCCGTGCAGCCATGTGTCTAGGCTTCGGTTCTCCATGTACTCGTAGACAAGGAGTTTCGAACTCTCGCTGGAGATGCAGCATAGGAGTTTCACTATGTTGACATGTCGGATTGAACTCAATATCTTGACTTCAGAAAGGAACTCTTGCTCGAGTTTGTGCTCTACCCTCTTGTTGTTCCATATTCTCTTTACAGCGACAACATCACCTTGACGATTCACATTAACACGGTAAACTTTTCCCGAGCCGCCGCTTCCGATCAAGTTATGATCGTTTAGCCTGGAAACAATGTTTGATTCTGTGAAATTCAGCCTCTGGAATGAGGTGAGCTTCCATTTCGTATCGAGCCCGTGTTTGCTGTAGTAGCATCTGAAGATGAAGAACGAGAAGGACACGGCCAACAAAAATACCGCTGCACTAAGTGTTATGATCAAAACAAGATATGGGGTTGAGATTTTGTCCTTCTTTTGTGGCCTTGGATTGCAGAGCTTGAGTTGCAAGGCATTGTTACTCGAACAAAGACCGGGATTGTTCAAGAAGCTGTCGGCATATGCAGAGTTCTCCAATTCAAGTGGGATAGTCCCGGTGAGGTCATTGGAAGAGAGGTTGAGAAAATTTAGCCTTAGAAGACCGAGTTGGGTTGGAATTTGGCCTGAAAATCTGTTCTCCGAGAGGTCTAAATCTGTTAGAGTAAGTACGCCGCCAATCTGCTCTGGAATTTGTCCAGAGAGTTGATTTCTACTCAGGTTAAGAGTATTTAAGGCCTTCCATCCCTCTATATGAGATGGAAGATTCCCCGTGAGCTGGTTTTGACTGAGAAAAAGGTTTGTCAATTTCGAAAGACGGGTTAATTCTTGAGGAATGGTTCCGGTCAGGAGGTTATTACTGGCCTTAAACACAGTCAAGTCCCTCAATGAAGATAAACCAATCGGAATGTTACCTGAAAATCTGTTGTCACTGATTTCCAATCTCGAAAGATTCGTGGCGAACTTCTCAGGAAGAGTACCCGTGAATGAGTTTCTGTTCATCGTCACGAAACTCAAATTAAAGGATGTCCACATGCCACTAGGAATTTCTCCGGAAAGCATGTTGTCTGAAACCTTGACCATCTGCAATGAGCTGCAATTTCCCAGCGATCCTGGAAGCTCGCCGGTGAAGTTATTCTCATAAGCCACCAGTCCAACCAGGTAACCCTTGGAGCACAAGTGTTCAGGCAATTTCCCTGTGAGCTTATTGGAGCTCACCTGAAGCTGCGTGAGGTTTGAATACTTGCCGAAATCCGGAGACAACTCGCCGGAGAGATTGTTATCCCAAACCTTGAAATCCACCAAGGCTGGTAATCTGCCAATACCTTCCGGAATACTGCCTGATAATTGATTGGAAAACAGAGCCAAGCCTGTCAAACTGGTTAGCTTCGCAAAGTCTTCTGGTATGCTCCCGGTTAAGTTGTTGTCCGAAAGATCAAGTAACTCCAAGCTCGGAGAGTCAACCACTTGTGGAATTTCTCCAGACAGTTTGTTCATATAAAGCTCAACCACGCTCAGATTCTTCAACATGAACAAACCGTCCGGGATTTTCCCGTGCAAGTCATTCTGGGATAAATCCAAAGATTCCAATGCTTCCAAGTCTCCGATACTTGGAGGTATCTCCCCAATCAAGTTTGAATTGAAAATCCATAGTGTTGTCAACTTCTTCAACTTGGTATAATTGGAAGGCAGCGTCGATGGCGCAAGTAGACGGTTAGTGGACAACCGCAAATATTTGAGATTCGACAAGTTACTGATTTCTGGTGGTAAAGAGCCGTTAAACTGGTTGCCTCCCATACTCAGGACCTTCAGCTCCTGCAGATTCCCAATGGCAGGTGGGATATCTCCTGTGAAATTGTTGCCTCCAAGGTACAGACTTTGAAGCTGAGCCAGCTTGTCTATGTCATCGGGAAGCCTTCCGACGAAGTAGTTATCGGACAGGTCTAAAAGTAGAAGATTTGAACAGTTGAACAGAGCTCTTGGAAACTCTCCAGGGATGTAGTTGTAACCAAGATTAATGGATGTGAGATTCTTGAGGTCACAGATAAAGGGCGGGACTTCTCCAGTGATGTTCGCATCGTAGAGATAGAGCTCGGTGACGGAGTTGGATGTGCAGGTGATTCCAGGCCAAGAACAATGAGAACTGTTTGATGAGGTCCAGTCACTCATGGAGGACATGTTTCCCCAGTACTGCTTTAGCTTAAGCAGGAGAGTTTGTTCTTGTTCCTGAAGTGATTGGGAGAAAACTCCATGGCTGAGAAAGATGAGGAATAGGAAGGTCAGAAATGGGGCTGTGAGAGTTTTTTGGTTTGTGTTTGCCATTTGGAAGATTTTTGGGCGTTTGATGGAATTTTTTATTATTTTTTTCTCAGTTCTGCCTCATTGGAGATTGGGTTTATGTCTGGTTTTTTTCTGTTACAAAATTGGATGTGGAGGGAAAAACAAACGGCAGAGTCTGAGACTTACCGAAGTTTGGAGTATGTGATACTTGGAGAGACTCAAATGCCTCCACTTTTCTTATGGTAAACGGAAGACTTGGATTGGAGCTTGCATAAAAGCAAATCAATCAAACAAAAATCATATACAGCTTAGATTTTTATTTTTTATTTTTTATATTTTATTTTTATTTTTTGTGAGGAACAGATTTTAGATTCATGAATTTCTTGAGAAAAATGAAACAAATATTGTCCACACACACAATTTTCTACGTTGTATATTGAAGTTGACTTCTTTTTTTTTGTTTCTTTAGAGTAAGTTTCAGTTCTACTCTGGCAGAAGATCCAAGCCCATGTTGTGCTGTTATAAACTTATAATTAATTTGCTTAGGATCTTTGCTTATAGTGGCAATTTCGATGTTTAGAGGGCAAGAAACCGACAATATAAAAGTTAACAACTGATTTTTTATTTTTTTATTTTTCTGAATTCTAGAATCATTTTTATTATATTTTAAAATTATTATAGTAACAGAGTGCAAACTGGATTTGAATCTTAATTCATTTATATGACTGACACATTAGGTCTGAAAAGAATATTAGATTATAAATTTATCTTACATCATTAAGTTATTAGAACATGCCAATTATTAGACTGTTCATTAAGTTATTAAGTTATTAGACTATTATAGTGATTGATAAAGTAACAGTTGTCCGGATTTGAGCATGACAGACAGAGAGGTGGGAAATAACCAGTTTCTAGGAAGGAATGCCACTCTAGAAAATTAGAGCAATGGGACCTTTGTTGAAGAAAAGACCCAATAAAATCATTTTAATGCGTGTTTTTATCATGTACTGTGTGATAGAGAGATCTTTTGATCTATTAATATATATCATATACCGATTACTAGTTTAATCGATCTAATCTTATAACGACCCCTCACGAACAGTTACAATTAACTTATCTTTTTAACATTCATTTCTCATAAAATTACAGAAAATAATAAATTTGAAATAAAAATCTTAACTTATTGAAAAATTTTACTTAAATAATTTTAGAAAACTATCAAAAGTTCTTTAAAAAAAAAAACACTTATCAAAATTATTTTTGTAATTAATATAAATTCTTAAATTCATATCATGAAATAAAATTTAAGAAAGTGCACATAAATCTTTCAATCAAAATCATAATAAACAAAAGTCCCAAAATTTTATTTGAAATTAAAAGTATTCATCTCATTATCGTTCCTCTAGTTTTCCTATCACACATCGTCTCGCTTCCGCTCCAAGCTCTTCCGATACTACATCTTATCATTTCTTTTATCTGCAACATAAATTAACTTATATAAGCAAAGGCTTAGTAAAATACTTAAATATCACAAACATAAATAAATATTTTTCTTTTATCATCATAAATATCATTTAAAAACTTCTTAACTTTTAAAATCATCATATATTGGGCCCGACATTATACTATCATAGCACGCTAGTCACAAAAGGAGTGGGGTAGCAAATCCCAAACCAATGGTGACAAAAAGTTCACTCACTGGACAACAACATCATTATCTTAATCATCATTATCATCAAAGATGTACAATGTCATTTTAAAACATTAAAATACATATACATACATATATATTTTTTCATCAAAATGTCATCAAATAAGTAGTATTAATTAAGAATATCATCATATCATCATCAACATCAAAACATCAAAACATATACTTATTAAATCTTTGATTCATATTGCAAGTGAGAGTGTACTTACCTAAATGCCTTACTTAACCTCTTTAATTTTTTTTTCCGATGGTGACGTGCGATTGAGGTCTCAAGTGCTTGCTTTTAGAACCGTTAATGCCATAAAGAATAAATAAAAAATTTTTTAACAAAATATCATAATAATTCATCAAATACATCGATCACATTAAACATAGTGATTTGGTAAAATGACTTATTCACTTTCTTTTATTTGTAAAATAACTTTCTAAAAATTTTTATTAGCAAAATGACCTTGAACAACCAGGAACGACCAAGAACGACCGTGGTTGTTCCAACGTTAAAATAAAATAAGGTTATTTTGCTAATTTCAATTTTTAAGGTAGTTATTTTGACAAATTACTCTATTAAAACATTGCGTAGTAGGCCTATTTCATCATTTAATAACATCAAAATACAAAAATCCAACAATTATACAAAATTACAAAACTTTACAGAAACTGGCAGCTAGACCTCCGTTCCTTCAAAAATTCATTAAAATTCGTAAAAGACTCCAAATGATATGAAATTTTTTTAAAAAGAAAGTAGACATCCAGAACTTTCTAATTAAGGTACCTAATTCGTTTAAAACGGAGACTATTTAGACCCTCAAAAATAGTTTCAAATTCTGATTATCAAAATTTATAGAAATTGACAGCCAAACTTCTATCTCTTTGAAAAATCATAAAAATTTGTAGAGGTTCTTTAAACAATCTGAAACTGATTTCAAATGAAAATAAACATCCAAATTTTCAATAATACCAAATTCATTAAAAACGGAATTGATTTGCATTCTTGAAAACAGTTTTGAAATCTTATAATAGAATCTGGAAATTTCCAGTAAATCTTAAATCTAAAAATTCCAAGGAAATCCGTAAAAAATAAAATAAAATAAACACCATTCACATGGATAAACCATATAAAAATAATAACCAACCTTAAGGCATGCTTCTAAAATAAAATCATGCTTAACCAATACAATCTCTTTCAGTACACGTTTATGCTCTCCCCCCTCATATCCATTCAACTAACACCAAGCAACCATCAAGAAATTACTCAATCACTAATGAAATTCCAAAACACCAATGAAAGAAAAGAATAAATCATACCTCAAAAATATTTTATTTTCAGTCCAAGAATTGAGAAATATCAATGGATTAAGAGTGGGGATTTGATGGCTAGTCTATGGAGGTTTTTTTTTTTTTTTTTTCCCCTTTGTTTTGATATCTTGTACGTATGAGAGAGGAGGTTAAGAGAGAGAGTATTCGACAAGAGAGGGAGGAAAAGAATGAGGATTGAAAAATGATGATTAGACTTTTATGGACTGAAATTAGAATTTGATTACGTATTAATTGATAGAAATAAGATGTTAAGGGCTGTCATGAAGGACTTATTTTGAGCAAATAAGATTGTTAGATAATTAGGAGATTGAATGAAAGTTTTCCAGTTATCGTTTTTTTCGTTCCCTTTTTCTTCTTATGAACTTCTTTCCATTTTTTTTTTCCCTTTCTTCACGTTTTCTGATTGATATCCACACCCACCAATCTCCCCCGCGCCCCCACAACCCCCCCCCCCCCCCCCCCCCCCCCCCCCCCCCCCCACCCACCAAATCTTTTTGTTAACCTTCTACTCATTCCCTTCATGTCCTCCTTCAGGTTTCCTACTATACACCTGTATACATATAATATGATATATACGTTGACTAACCAAATAACTTAATATATATATTCGTTAATTATATAAAAACTTATCGACCCTTTGCCTTAGGATTAGTCAGTTCTATTTCTCGATGGGAGACAAGGGAAGGGATATAACTCAGTGGTAGAGTGTCACCTTGACGTGGTGGATACGCATGACAATTAATATATATATATATATATATAAATAAACGTATAACACGTGGTGTATAATATATATATATATACATAACATAGATATCTATAATTAAACCATCCAACAAATTTATCAAACCATGAAATAATATTCAAAAATTTTGGCATGAACTTTGTTATAGCATATCGAGTCTTTGTCATGCTACCTGTGAAAATAACTCAATTAACATTAGCAATAACCAAACATATTATTGTCACATCTTCTTCGTTAATTTCTAATGTCGGGTTAGTAATTTATGGTTAATTAAAAGTTTGGGCGTTATAAATCTCAACCATCAGGTCAAAAAAAAAAAAAAAAGGCTCATCTGATCTTAAGTATTGTGTCCGGTATATATGAAGAAAATACGCATTAATTCCGAATTCAAAATAAATTATTGAATACTAAGTCTCTGTTTGGTTCGACGGTTTGAGATAAAATTTTAAGTTGAAATTGGTTGACTTTTCAAATAAGAATGGTTGAGCTTACACACCAATAGACGTCTTCAACTCGATAATAAGGATTTCTTATAAAAATTATTTTATTTAAGAAGGCTCTAATGATAAAGGTTGGCATACTTAGAAAACTCTAGATTTCGGGTCTGTCTTCACGTGGTGTATAGTTTGCATTGTAGGTTTCATTGTTCTGCAGCTTTACGCGGAATTTAGACGAGATAGATTATACATTCCTTCCCTGATTTAGTAGACTTGAAGGGTTTTAATCGTTGTGAAAAAATTCATAGGACTCCTCACATGTCTGCAATGCATCATGACGAGTCTCCCGATTTGAAAGTGGTTGCAAGCACGCTAAAGGATATCCTAGAGGTAAAATATGTTTCGAGAACTCAGAACAGCTAGAATCTTTCGATCTTTTACGGAGGGCTCAAATTATTTGTTTTATTTTTTTCCCTTATATGTTCACCATTCTGTGTCCGTCAGATATCCAACACCTCCCTTAAGACGAGGAAAGTTATTGTGGAGCTTTGCGACATTGTTGCCACTCGTGGGGCTCGTTTATCTGCCGCTGGGATCTTAGGTATCATCAAGAAATTGGGAAGAGACACAGTAAAGAAGGGGAGAAGCAGAAATCGGTTGTAGCATTGGACGGCGGGTTGTTTGAGCATTACACGAAGTTCAGCACCTGCATGGAGAGTACCCTCAAGGAATTGTTGGGGGAGGAAGTTGCAGGTAACATTTTGATCGAGTACTCTAATGACGGGTCTGGAATTGGAGCCGCTCTCCTGGCAGCATCTCACTCCCAGTAGTTAGGGGTAGAAGAGTCTTAAAGAATGGTTAAAATCTAAAGTAGACAAGAAAAGCATGGCATTTCAATTTTGTACACTTTCTGTTCCACCCGCATTTATAACTTCCTCGAAATCATATAGATCTCTCCTCACCTCCCAACTTCGAGAGAGATCTTGACTGACAAGCATTTTTAGCCATTTATTTATGGTCTTATGTGAGGAAATATTCTGCAATGGATCAAGTATGCATTCGGAGCCGTTACCCGGCTTTAAGGTTTTCCCCCTGCTCCAGCCTGTGTCCTGCTTGTTTGTTTTATGTTTTTTCGTGATATATTACTCCGATGTATAACTTGATTTTCACCTCACTTACTGAATAAAACTGGGGGGTGTAAACTGTTCGTTGAGCAGTCACTTCTTTTTTTGGATTATTGTCCCCGAATTTCGTTTTGTGCAAATAAAACAGGGGGTTTATGGATGCTAGAAAGTTGTTTCTGAATCCTTTTGAAGAACCTGTTGGAATTTTATATTTTCTTAAGGGAGTTGGGAAAATTTAGATATCCGAAAAGGTTTTTATACCAATTTGTTTTTCTATGTTAGACCTATTTTGTTTGGCCCTCCGTCCTTTACGCCTTCAAACTTCTTTGTTTTAATGGTCCTGGCTCTTGACACTATGTTTGGAAAGAGGGAAAATAGGAAGGACCAATGTGAAGAAAATATAACGAAAAGAAATAGAATTTATTCAAATTTATTCCACTTGTATTAAATGAATGTATATGATGTATTTGAGGGTAAAATGATTATTTCATACCTTCAATGATTTTTTTTTTCTCTAAAAATTGGAAGGTTTAAAAAAATGTTGACGCCATGGATTTTCTTTTGCTTTCCTTCCAATTTTTCTCTTTTCCATTCTATAATCTATGCAATTCCTTTGTTTTTTTTTTTCCTTTGACTTTTCTATTCTAGAATCCTTACAATTCTTTTTTTCCTATGACTTTTCTATTCTGCCAAACATAGGATTAGAGTGTGGTTCTGGTGTAGCATTTGTTAGAAGTTAGAACCGTGGACTTGATCATTGCTATGGCAAAAAAAAAAAAAAACACACACACACACACACGCACACATTGATGATAGTATGCAGTTATGGACCGTTAGATTTTCATTTAGTTTAGTTAAATTTTGCTTATTAATTTTGATGTGATCTGACACTCAAGTTACGCAGTACTAGTAGGATATTTTTGTGTGCTCGACCACGAGATTCTTCTTCTTCCTGATTATTGCAGCCAACCCGTAGATCCTTGCTTATGTGTGAACTGAAGTGCAGGACGAACTTTTATTAAGCTTCCTCTACTAATACGAACTCACACTCTGCTCTAGTACAATTTACTTACAGCTTTCTAACATATTATTTATTGACTTTTAAAAAAAAACAAAACCTGAGATTAAAAAAATACTGTTTAGTTGGATTTAAACTTGAATATCAAACAAAGCCTTAGTAACCGCTACTTTAATCGACTCGAATTGAAGTATTCAGGGCATATCAGACATTGTCTACATTTGGAACGTCATCATCTTCCAAACTCCTTTCACGCTTTGAGTTCTTGAGGAGTGGAGCGGCATCGTACTCAGTCCAAATGAACTTTTTGCCGTAAGGCGTCCGACGACTACATCGGAGCAAGAGTTCCACAACATCTTTCATGGAAGGCCGAGTGGAAGGCAGAGAATTCGTACAGTATATTCCCAGCTCGAAAATGCTGCTCATTTCTTCCACGTAACACGGCTCCTTCACCTCCTCGTCCAAGGCGTCTTCTATGGGCTTGTCCTCTTGAAAGTGACGCCACGCCCATTCGGCAAGGGAGGTGTGCTCGTCACCAGTGCTTGCTTCTCTGCCTGTCACTAACTCCAGGAGGACGACCCCGAAACTGTAAACGTCGACCTTCTCATTCACTCTCAGTGAATGAGCATACTCTGCAAATTCAAATACGAAATTCCATGAGTTTTGCCTAAGCTTTAAAATAGCATCAGAACTTGAATTTAAAGGTCTCAGCATGTGAATTTGAAACAAGATTTGTTAGATACTTGTGATGACACGGAAATATGTTTCGGTGAGTTTACCTGGAGCCAAGTAGCCGAAAGAGCCAGCCACAGTCGACATTGTGGCGAGTTCTCCTTGCGTAACCAACAACTTGGCGAGTCCAAAATCTGCAATTTTCGCGTTGAAATCTGAGTCTAACAGTATGTTACTTGCTTTAATGTCTCTGTGAATAACTGGTGGCACACAATCATGGTGCATGTAGCAGAGGCCCTGTGCAGCGCCCATCGCGATCTGTGACTCTTGGCCAGTCGAGAACATGTGATGAACAGAACGAGCACCCGGGATTCCATTTTGCCTGTTTTTGCCATGCAGCCATGTGTCTAGGCATCGGTTCTCCATGTACTCGTAGACAAGGAGTTTCGAACTCTCGCTGGAGATGCAGCATTGGAGTTTCACTATGTTGACGTGTCGGATTGAACTCAATATCTTGACTTCCGAAAGGAACTCTTGCTCGAGTTTGTGCTCTACCTTCGTGTTGTTCCATATTCTCTTTACAGCGACAACATCACCTTGACGATTCACATTAACACGGTAAACTTTTCCTGAGCCACCGCTTCCGATCATGTTATGATCGTTTAGCCCGGACACAATGTTTGATTCTGTGAAATTCAGTCTCTGGAATGAGGTGAGCTTCCATTTCGAATCGAGGCCGTGTTTGCTACGGTAGCATCTGATGATGAAGAATGAGAAGGACACGGCCAACAAAAAGACCGCTGCACAAAGTGTGATGATCAAAACAAGATATGGGGTTGAGATTTTGTCCTTCTTTTGTGGCTTTGGATTGCAGAGCTTGAGTTGCATGGCATTGTTTCTTGAACAAAGATCGGGATTGTTCAAGAAGCTGTTGGCATATGCAGGGTTCTCCAATTCAAGCGGGATAGTCCCGGTGAGGTCATTGGAAGAGAGGTTAAGAAAATTTAGCCTTAGAAGACCGAGTCGGGTTGGAATTTGGCCGGAAAATCTGTTCAACGAGAGGTCTAAATCTGTTAGAGTAGGTAAGTCACCAATCTGCTCTGGAATTTGTCCAGAGAGTTGATTTGTACTCAGGTTAAGAGTATTTAAGGCCTTCCATTCTTCTATATGAGATGGAAGATTCCCTGTGAGCTGGTTTTGATCGAGAAAAAGATTTGTCAATTTCGAAAGACGGGTTAATTCTTGAGGGATGGTTCCGGTCAAGAGGTTATTGCTGGCCTTAAACACAGTCAAGTCCCTCAATGAAGATAAACCAATCGGAATGTTACCTGAAAATCTGTTGTCACTGATTTCCAATCTCCTAAGTTTCGTGGCGAACTTCTCAGGAAGAGTACCCGTGAATGAGTTTTTGTTCATCGTCACATAACTCAAATTAAAGCATGTCCACATGCCACTAGGAATTTCTCCGGAAAGCATGTTGTCTGAAACCTTGACCATCTGCAATGAGCTGCAATTTCCCAGTGATCCAGGAAGCCCGCCGGTGAAGTTATTCTCATGAGCCACCAGTCCAACCAGGTAACCATTGGAGCACAAGTGTTGAGGCAATTTCCCTGTGAGCTTGTTGGAGCTCACCTCAAACTGTGTGAGGTTTGAATACTTGCCGAAATCCGGGGGCAACTCGCCGGAAAGATCGTTTTCCCACACCTTGAAATCCACCAAACCTGGTAATCTGCCAATACCTTCCGGAATACTGCCTGATAATTGATTGGAAAACAGAGCCAATCCTGTCAAACTGGTTAGCTTCGCAAAGTCTTCTGGTATGCTCCCGGTTAAGTTGTTGTCGGAAAGATCAAGTAACCCCAAGCTCGGAGCGTCAACCACTTGCGGAATCTCTCCAGACAGTTTGTTCCTATCAAATAGAAGTTGGCTCAAATTCTTCAGCACGAACAAACCGCCTGGGATTTTCCCATGCAAGTCATTCTGGGATAAATCCAACCATTCCAACGCTTCCAAGTCTCCAATACTCGGAGGTATCTCCCCAATCAAGTTTGAATTGAAAATCCATAGAGCTTTCAACTTCTTCAACTTGGTATAATTGGAAGGCAGCGTCGACGGCCCAAGTAGAGGGTTACTGGACAATCGCAAAGATTCGAGATTTGACAAGTTACCGATTTCTGGTGGCAAAGAGCCGTTAAAATGGTTGCCTCCCATACTCAGGACCTTCAGCTCCTGCAGCTTCCCGATGGCAGGTGGGATATCACCTGAGAAATTGTTGCCTCCGAGGTAAAGACTTTGAAGCAGAGCCAACTTGTCTATGTCATCGGGAAGCCTTCCGACGAAGAAGTTATTGGAGAGGTCTAGATATTGTAGCTTTGAACAGTTGAACAGAGCTCTTGGAAACTCTCCGGGGATGTAGTTGTAATCAAGATCAATGGCTGTGAGATTCTTGAGATCACAGATGAAGTCGGGGACTGGTCCTGTGATGTTGATATCTTGGAGTGACAGCTCGGTGACGGAGCCGTTTGTGCAGGTGATTCCAGGCCAAGAACAATGGGAATTGTTCGATGAAGTCCAGCCACTCATGAAGGGCAGGTTTCCCCAGCTCTGCTTTAGCTTAAGCAGGACCGAGCGTTCTTGTTCCTGGAGTGATTGGGAGAGAACTCCATGGCTGAGAAAGATGAGGAAGAGGAAGGTGAGAAATGGGGTTGTAAGTGTTTTTTGGTTTGTCTTTGCCATTTGGATGATATTTGGGAGTTGGATGGATTTTTTTTTTTTTTTTTCCTTCTTCAGTTCTGCCTCAGAGGACTCATTTTGGAGAATGGTTTTGTGTCTGGTTTTTTTTGTTACAAAACTGGATGTGGAGGGAAAAACCAACGGCCGAGTCTGAGATTTATTGAAGTTTGGAGTTTGTGATAATTGGAGAGACATAAATTAGCTCCACTTTTCTTATGGTCAAACGGAAGACTTGGATTGGGGTTAGCATAAATGCAAATCAGTCAAACAAAAATCATCTACAGCTCCGATTTTTTTTTTCTTTTTTGGGAGGAACAGATTTTAGATTCATCAATTTCTTGAGAAATTGAAACAAAAATTGCCCACACACAGAATTTTCTACGTTTTGGATAAAAGTTTACTTTTTTTTTTTTTTTGTAAAGATTATGTTTCAGTTCTACTTTGGCGCAAGATCCAAGCCCATGTTGTGCTGTTATAGTAATAGAGTGCAAAGACGTATTTAGATCTCAATTCATTTATATGACTGACATGTTAGGTCTTAAAAGAATGTTAGATTATAAATTTGTCATACGTCATCAAGTTATTAGAACATAACTGCTATTAGACTGTTATTAGGTTATTAAGTTATTAGACTATTATGATGATTAAGAAAGTAATAGTTGGCCGGATTTGAACATAAGAGACAGAGGTGGGCACTAACCAGTTTCTAGTAAGGAATGCCACTCTAGAAAATTAGAGCAATGGGACCTTTGTTGAAGGAAAGACCCAATAAAATGTCGAGAATCATTTTCCAACACACCCATCATAAGGGGGAGAGCACCAAATGTGAAACCAACGACTTGGTGGAAGACTTTGACTAGAAAATGCCCAAACAAAATAATAATAATAATAACAATAATTACGTACAGGTTTTTGTCTGTGTGCTTCTAACTTTCAAGCTCGTATCGATGTAGGAAGAATATTCAAGTTTTAATATTCTCAAGTACACTTGATCATCAGAAATAGTGCTCATTAAGATAAGCCTTGCGGAAAATAAGGGGTGTTTTTGCATCAAATCATTTTAATGCTTGTTTTTATCATGTACTGTGTGATAAAGAGATCTTTTGACCTATTACTATATATCATATATCTATTACTAGTTACAAATCGGTCTAATGTTGTAACGACCCCTCACAGACAGTTACAGTTGGTTTCTCTTTTTAATATCAATTTGTTATAAAATTGTGGAAAATACTAAACTTGCAATAAAAATCTTGACTTATCAAAAAATTTTACTTAGATAATTTTAGAAAACTATTAAAATTCTTTAAAAAAAAAACTTATCAAAATAATTTTCGTTATTAATATAAATTCTTAAAATCATATCACGAAATAAATTTTAAGAAAGTCTATATAAATTCTTCAATCAAAATAATAATAAACGAAAGTCCCAAAATTTTATTTGAAATTAAAAGTATTCATCCCATGATTATTCCTCCCATTTTCCTATCACACATCGTCTAGCTTCCGCTCCAAGCTCCTCCAATACTATATCTTGTCGTTTCCTTTATCTGTAATATGAATTAGCATATATAAGCAAAGGCTTACGAAGACACTTAAATCTTACAAACGTAAATAAACATTTTTCTTTTATCATTATAAACATTATTTAAAAACTTTTTAACTTTCAAAATCATCATATATTGGGCCTGTGTTGTACCATCATTGCGCGCTAGTCACGGAAGGAGTGGGGTTGTAAATCCCAAACCAACTATGACAAAAAGTCCGCTCACCGTACATCAACATCATCATCATCAAGGGTGCACAATACCATTTTAAAACATAAAAATACATATACATACATAAATATACTTTTCATCAAAACGTAATCAAATGAGAAGTATTAATTAAGAACATCATAATATAATCATCAACATCAAAATATATACTTCTCAAATCTTTGATTCATGTTGCAGGTGAGAGTGTACTTACCTAATCGTTTTACTTAACCTTTAAATTTTTTTTGCCGATGGTGATATACGATTGAGGTCTCGAGTGCTTATCTTTAAAGCTGTTCATGTCATAAACAATAAATTCATCAAATACATCTATCACATTATAACAATGCCTAATAGTCCTATTTCATCATTTAATAACGTCAAAAATACAAAAATCAAACAATTATACAAAATTATAAAATTTTACAGAAATTGGCAGTCATACCTCTGTTCCTTAAAAAATGCATAAAAATTCATAAAAGACTCTAAATGAGTGATTTAACAAATTTAAACTAGGAGATTGAATGAAATTCAAGAGTGAAAGTTTTCCAGTTTTTTTTTTCCCCATTTCACGTTCTTTCCTTCTCTTTTTTCTTCTGATTAACTTCTTTCCATTTTTTTTTTCTTTCTTCACGTTTTTGATTTATCCACACACCCCCCACCGCCCCTTTTTTTTTTTGGTCAATCTTCCACTCATTCCCTTCATATCCTCCTTCAGATTTCTTATTATGCACATATATACATATAATATTATATATACGTTGAAAATAACTTAATATATGTATTCGTTAATAATATAAAGACTTAACACATAAAATTGTATGTGTATATACGACACACACATGACAATAAACATATATATATATATATATATCTAAATAAACGGATAACACGTAGTGTATTACATATATACTTATATATATATATATATAACATCGATATCTATAATTAAATCATCAAATCATTAAATAATATTCATAAATATTTGCATGAATTTTGTTATAGCATATCGAGTTCTCATTACGTCACCTATGAAAATAAGTCAATTAACGTTAGAAATAACCAAACATATTATTGTCACATCTTCTTCATTAATTTTTAAAATTGGGTTAGTAACTTATGATTAATTAAAAGTTGAGGCGTTATAAATCTGAACCATCAGATCTAAAAAAAAAGCTCATATGATCTTAAGTATTGTGTCCGGTATATGAAGAAAACACGTATTAATACCGAATTCAAAATAAGTTATTGAACACCAAGCCTCTGTTTGGTTCGTCGGTTTGAGATAAAACTTTTAAGTTGGTGTTGATTAATTTTTCAAATAAGCATGGTTGAGCTTACACACCAATAGACGTCTTCAACTCTTGATAATAAGGATTTCTTATAAAAATTCTTGTATTTAAGAAGGCTCTAATGATAAAGGTTGGCATACTTATAAAACTCTAGATTTCGGGTCACGTGGTGTATAGTTTGGATTGTAGGTTTCATTGTTCTGCAGCTTTACGCGGAATTTAGTCGAGATAGATTATACATTCCTTCCCTGATTTAGTAGACTTGAAGGGTTTTAATCGTTGTGAAAAAATTCATAGGACTCCTCACATGTCTGCAATGCATCATGACGAGTCTCCCGATTTGAAAGTGGTTGCAAGTACGCTAAAGGATATCCTAGAGGTAAAATATGTTTCGAGAACTCAGAACAGCTAGAATCTTTCGATCTTTTACGGAGGGCTCAAATTATTTGTTTTATTTTTTTCCCTCATATGTTCACCATTCTGTGTCCGTCAGATATCCAACACCTCCCTTAAGACGAGGAAAGTTATTGTGGAGCTTTGCGACATTGTTGCCACTCGTGGGGCTCGTTTATCTGCCGCTGGGATCTTAGGTATCATCAAGAAATTGGGAAGAGACACAGTAAAGGAAGGGGAGAAGCAGAAATCGGTTATAGCATTGGACGGTGGGTTGTTCGAGCACTACACGAAGTTCAGCACCTGCATAGTTGGGGGAGGAAGTTGCAGGTAACATTTTGATCGAGCACTCTAATGACGGGTCTGGAATTGGAGCCGCTCTCCTGGCAGCATCTCACTCCCAGTACTAAGGGGTAGAAGAGTCTTAAAGAATGGTTAAAATCTAAAGTAGACAAGAAAAGCATGGCATTTCAATTTTGTACACTTTCTGTTCCACCCGCATTTACAACTTCCTCCGAAATCATATAGATCTCTCCTCACCTCCCAACTTCGAGAGAGATCTTGACTGACAAGCATTTTTAGCCATTTATTTATGGTCTTATGAGAAGAAATATTCTGCAATGGATCAAGTATGCAGTCGGAGACGTTACCCGGCTTTAAGGTTTTCCCCCTGCTCCAGCCTGTGTCCTGCTTGTTTGTTTTTATGTTTTTTCGTGATATATTACTCCGATGTATAAGTTGATTTTCACCTCACTTACTGAATAAAACTGGGGGGTGTAAACTGTTCTTTGAGCAGTCACTTCTTTTTTTGGATTATTGTCCCCGAATTTCGTTTTGTGCAAATAAAACAGGGGGTTTATGGATGCTAGAAAGTTGTTTCTGAATCCTTTTGAAGAACCTGTTGGAATTTTATATTTTCTTAAGGGAGTTGGGAAAATTTAGATATCCGAAAAGGTTTTTATACCAATTTGTTTTTCTATGTTAGACCTATTTTGTTTGGCCCTCCGTCCTTTACGCCTTCAAACTTCTTTGTTTTAATGGTCCTGGCTCTTGACACTATGTTTGGAAAGAGGGAAAATAGGAAGGACCAATGTGAAGAAAATATAACGAAAAGAAATAGAATTTATTCAAATTTATTCCACTTGTATTAAATGAATGTATATGATGTACTTGAGGGTAAAATGATTATTTCATACCTTCAATGATTTTTTTTTTCTCTAAAAATTGGAAGGTTTAAAAAAATGTTGACGCCATGAATTTTCTTTTGCTTTCCTTCCAATTTTTCTCTTTTCCATTCTATAATCTATGCAATTCCTTTGTTTTTTTTTTTTCCTTTGACTTTTCTATTCTAGAATCCTTACAATTTTTTTTTCCTATGACTTTTCTATTCTGCCAAACATAGGATTAGAGTGTGGGGTTCTGGTGTGGCATTTGTTAGAAGTTAGAACCGTGGACTTGATCATTGCTATGGCAAAAAAAACACACACACGCACGCAGACATTGCTGATAGTACGCAGTTATGGACCATTAGATTTTCATTTAGTTTAGTTAAATTTTGCTTATTAATTTTGATGTGATCTGACACTCGAGTTACGCAATACTAGTAGGATATTTTTGTGTTCTCGACCACGAGATTCTTCTTCTCACTGATTATTGCATCCAACCTGTAGATCCTTGCTTATGTGTGAACTGAAGTGCAGGACGAACTTTTATTAAGCTTCCTCTACTAATAGGAACTCACACTCTGCTCTAGTACAATTTACTTACAGTTTTCTAACCTATTATTTATTGACTTTTTAAAAAAAGACAAAACTTGAGAAAGAAAAAATACTGTTTAGTTGGCCTAAAACTTGAATGTCAAACAAAGCCTTAGTAACCGCTACTTTAATCAACTCGAATTGAAGTATTAAGGCGTATCAGACATTGTCTACGTTTGGAACGTCATCATCTTCCAAACTCCTTTCACGCTTTGAGTTCTTGAGGAGTGGAGCGGCATCGTACTCAGTCCAAATGAACTTTTTGCCGTAAGGCGTCCGACGACTACATCGGAGCAAGAGTTCCACAACATCTTTCATGGAAGGCCGAGTGGAAGGCAGAGAATTCGTACAGTATATTCCCAGCTCGAAAATGCTGCTCATTTCTTCCACGTAACACGGCTCCTTCACCTCCTCGTCCAAGGCGTCTTCTATGGGCTTGTCCTCTTGAAAGTGACGCCACGCCCATTCGGCAAGGGAGGTGTGCTCGTCACCAGTGCTTGCTTCTCTGCCTGTCACTAACTCCAGGAGGACGACCCCGAAACTGTAAACGTCGACCTTCTCATTCACTCTCAGTGAATGAGCATACTCTGCAAATTCAAATACGAAATTCCATGAGTTTTGCCTAAGCTTTAAAATAGCATCAGAATTGAATTTAAAGGTCTCAGCATGTGAATTTGAACAAGATTTGTTAGATACTTGTGATGACACGGAAATATGTTTCGGTGGTTTACCTGGAGCCAAGTAGCCGAAAGAGCCAGCCACAGTCGACATTGTGGCGATTCTCCTTGCGTAACCAACAACTTGGCGAGTCCAAAATCTGCAATTTTCGCGTTGAAATCTGAGTCTAACAGTATGTTACTTGCTTTAATGTCTCTGTGAATAACTGGTGGCACACAATCATGGTGCATGTAGCAGAGGCCCTGTGCAGCGCCCATCGCGATCTGTGACCTCTTGGGCCAGTCGAGAACATGGTGATGAACAGAACGAGCACCCGGGATTCCATTTTGCCTGTTTTTGCCATGCAGCCATGTGTCTAGGCATCGGTTCTCCATGTACTCGTAGACAAGGAGTTTCGAACTCTCGCTGGAGATGCAGCATTGGAGTTTCACTATGTTGACGTGTCGGATTGAACTCAATATCTTGACTTCCGAAAGGAACTCTTGCTCGAGTTTGTGCTCTACCTTCGTGTTGTTCCATATTCTCTTTACAGCGACAACATCACCTTGACGATTCACATTAACACGGTAAACTTTTCCTGAGCCACCGCTTCCGATCATGTTATGATCGTTTAGCCCGGACACAATGTTTGATTCTGTGAAATTCAGTCTCTGGAATGAGGTGAGCTTCCATTTCGAATCGAGCCCGTGTTTGCTACGGTAGCATCTGATGATGAAGAATGAGAAGGACACGGCCAACAAAAAGACCGCTGCACAAAGTGTGATGATCAAAACAAGATATGGGGTTGAGATTTTGTCCTTCTTTTGTGGCTTTGGATTGCAGAGCTTGAGTTGCATGGCATTGTTTCTTGAACAAAGATCGGGATTGTTCAAGAAGCTGTTGGCATATGCAGGGTTCTCCAATTCAAGCGGGATAGTCCCGGTGAGGTCATTGGAAGAGAGGTTAAGAAAATTTAGCCTTAGAAGACCGAGTCGGGTTGGAATTTGGCCGGAAAATCTGTTCGAACGAGAGGTCTAAATCTGTTAGAGTAGGTAAGTCACCAATCTGCTCTGGAATTTGTCCAGAGAGTTGATTTGTACTCAGGTTAAGAGTATTTAAGGCCTTCCATTCTTCTATATGAGATGGAAGATTCCCCGTGAGCTGGTTTTGATCGAGAAAAGATTTGTCAATTTCGAAAGACGGGTTAATTCTTGAGGGATGGTTCCGGTCAAGAGGTTATTGCTGGCCTTAAACACAGTCAAGTCCCTCAATGAAGATAAACCAATCGGAATGTTACCTGAAAATCTGTTGTCACTGATTTCCAATCTCCAAAGTTTCGTGGCGAACTTCTCAGGAAGAGTACCCGTGAATGAGTTTTTGTTCATCGTCACGTAACTCAAATTAAAGGATGTCCACATTCCATTAGGAATTTCTCCGGAAAGCATGTTGTCTGAAACCTTGACCATCTGCAATGAGCTGCAATTTCCCAGTGATCCAGGAAGTTCGCCGGTGAAGTTATTCTCATGGGCCACCAGTTCAACCAGGTTACCGTTGGAGCACAAGTGTTCAGGCAATTTCCCTGTGAGCTTATTGGAGCTCACCAGAAACTGCATGAGGTTTGAATACTTGCCGAAATCCGGGGGCAACTCGCCGGAAAGATTGTTTTCCCACACCTTGAAATCCACCAAACCTGGTAATCTGCCAATACCTTCCGGAATACTGCCTGATAATTGATTGGAAAACAGAGCCAATCCTGTCAAACTGGTTAGCTTCGCAAAGTCTTCTGGTATGCTCCCGGTTAAGTTGTTCTCCGAAAGATCAAGTAACCCCAAGCTCGGAGCGTCAACCACTTGCGGAATCTCTCCAGACAGTTTGTTCCTATCAAATAGAAGTTGGCTCAAATTCTTCAGCACGAACAAACCGTCTGGGATTTTCCCATGCAAGTCATTCTGGGATAAATCCAACCATTCCAACGCTTCCAAGTCTCCGATACTCGGAGGTATCTCCCCAATCAAGTTTGAATTGAAAATCCATAGAGTTTTCAACTTCTTCAACTTGGTATAATTGGAAGGCAGCGTCGACGGCGCAAGTAGACGGTTAGTGGACAATCTCAAATATTCGAGATTTGACAAGTTACCGATTTCTGGTGGTAAAGAGCCGTTAAACTGGTTGCCTCCCATACTCAGGACCTTCAGCTCCTGCAGATTCCCAATGGCTGGTGGGATATCAGCTGAGAAATTGTTGCCTCCAAGGTAAAGACTTTGAAGCTGAGCCAGTTTGTCTATGTCATCGGGAAGCCTTCCGACGAAGAAGTTATCGGAGAGGTCTAAAAGCAGTAGCTTTGAACAGTTGAACAGAGATCTTGGAAACTCTCCGGGGATGTAGTTGTAACCAAGATTAATGGCTGTGAGATTCTTGAGGTCACAGATGAAGTCCGGGACTGGTCCTGTGATGTTGATATCGTGGAGTGACAGCTCGGTGACGGAGCCGTTTGTGCAGGTGATTCCAGGCCAAGAACAATGGGAATTGTTTGATGAAGTCCAGCCACTCATAAAGGGCAGGTTTCCCCAGCTCTGCTTTAGCTTAAGCAGGAGAGCTTTTTCTTGTTCCTGAAGTGATTGGGAGAAAACTCCATGGCTGTGAAAGATGAGGAGTATGATAGTGAGAAATGGGGTTGTGAGAGTTTTTTGGTTTGTGTTTGCCATTTGGAAGATTCTTGGGTGTTTGACGGAATTTTTTTTTTTTTTTTTTCCCTCAGTTCTGCTTCATTGGTGATTTGTTTTATGTCTGGTTTTTTTCTGTTACAAAACTGGATATGGAGGGAAAAAACCGACGGCAGAGTCTGAACTAATTGAAGTTTGGGGTTGGTGATAATTGGAGAGACAAAAATGGCTCCACTTTTCTTATGGTCAAGCGGAAGAGTTGGATTGGATCTTGCATAAAAGCAAATCAGTCAAACAAAAATCATCTACAGCACAAGATCCAACCCCCTGTTGTGCTCTTATAAACTTATGATTAATTTGCTTAGCATCTTTGCTTATAGTTGCAATTTCGTTGTTTAGACGGCAAGAAACCAACAATATAAAAGTTAACAAATGATTTTTTTATTTTATTTTTTATTTTTCTGAATTTTGGAATCATTATTATTAGATTTTAAAATTATTATAGTAATAGAGTGCAAAGACCGGTTTGAATCTCAATTCATTTATATGACTGACTCGTTAGGTCTAAAAAGAATGTTAGATTATAAATTTGTCATACCTTATTAAGTTATTAGAACATGACAGCTATTAGGCTGTTATTAAGTCATTAAGTCATTAGACTATTATGGTGATTGATAAAGTAATAGTTGTCCGGATTTGAACATGACAGACAGAGGTGGGAACTAACCAGTTTCTAAGAAGGAATGCCACTCTAGAAAATTAGAGCAGTGGGACTTTGTTGAAGGAAGGACCCAATAAAATGCTGAGAATAATTTTCCAACACACCCATCACAAGGGAGAGAGTACCAAACGTGAGACCAACGACTTGGTGGAAGACCTTGACTAGGATATGCCCAAACAAAATAATAATAACAATAATCACGTACAGGTTCTTGTCCATGTGCTTCTAACTTTCAAGCTCGTATCAATGTAGGAAGAATATTCAAGTTTTAATATTCTCACGTACACTTGATCATCAGAAATTAGTGCTCATTAAGATTAGCCTCATGGAAAACAAGGGGTATTTTTGAACCAAATCATTTTAATGCTACGTTTTTATCATGAACTATGTGATAGAGAGATCTTTTGACCTATTAATTAATATATATCATATACCGATTATTAGTTAAAATTTGATTTAATCTTGTAATGATTCTTCACGGACAGTTACAATTGGCTTCTTTTTTTAACATCCATCTTTTGTAAAATTATGAAAAATAATAAATTTGAAATAAAAATCTTAACTTATCAAAAAATTTTACTTAGATAATTTTAAAAAACTATCAAAGTTCTTTAAAAAAAAACACTTATCAAAATAATTTTTGTAAATAATATAAATTCTTACAATTATATTACGAAATAAAATTTAAGAAAGTGCACATAAATCTTTCAATCAAAATCTTTCAGCCGGGATCCCATTGTGCCTTTCTTTTTTTTTTTTTCCTTCTCAGTTCTGCCTCATTGGAGATTGGTTTTATGTCTGGCTTTTTTCTGTGACAAAATTGGATGTGGACCTTCTCTCTCCCTTTTTTTTTTTTTTTTTTTAATTTTTCATTTTTTTGGCTAAAGAGATATGCATAAGTTAACCCAAAAAGGAAAAAAAATCGTAAAGAGAGAGAGCCCTTTTTCATTAATTGGTCAAGATAATTCCTAAATTCTTTAATACTCTTTAATACGTTATGATTTGGTTCTTCTTCTTTTAATTTGGACAAATATTAATAATTTTTTTTTCATCTAAATCCGTTAAGTATCTCACGAAGTAAATCATGTTCACATGTACCCTTAAATCTAAGGAGAATATACGTACTCAAACACCAAGAAAATCAAATCCCATCAGAAAATTTAAGAGCAAAAAAGCCCGTTAAAATACAAACGGCACAAATCCTATAACGTGTAAGACAAAGAGAGGTTGATAGAGAAAGAGAGGGACCCTTACCCTTTTTTTTTTTTTTTTTGACTAAAGAGATATGCATATAAGTTACCCAAAAAGAAAAATGACAAAAAAAAAAATCCAGAGAGAGACCTTTTACCTTTCTTTTATTATTATTATTATTATTATTTTATTTTTTTGGGCTAAAGAGAGATGCAAAATTTAACGAAAACGGAAAAACCAAAAACGAAATGCATGAATTCAACGAACAAACAGAAAACGAGACAAAACCATAAACGGGCAAGCAAATTATGAAGACCGGGGATAAACATGCCCATATTAAGGAAGAAAAAGAAATAAAATAAGTACAGAAACTGATCATGTAGCCTAATATATATATGAGCCACTTATGTTGGAAAATTATGAAAATGGAGACTTGAAATACGTAAAGAAGAGTTATTTGCCTCTTTTTAAAAATATATTGCTTCAGGTTAAACAATAAATCACTTTTAAGATATGAGAAGTTTTTGAATGAATTTTAACACTAAGTAAAAATGAAAATTCAAGTAGAAAAAAAAAACACAATATTTCTGAAAGAATAATAATGAGAGAGAGAATTCAGATTTTTTTAGTAAAAGAATTTTAATTACTCTGTAACTCTTCATAGAAATCTGACAGCTTTTGATAACATTCTTGAGAAACAATTGTCATTAACGTATCTTTTCGGAAAATATATCTTTTCTGAAAAAAAAAAAAATACAACCCTTCTATAGAGTACATATGTTTTCAAATTTAAATTTGAAATTAAAAAAATATATATTTATAAACAAATAAATTTTTTATTTATTGAATAGCAATTTAATTATAACACTCATCCACATCACGTACACATAACCCACACAGCCATTACATATGCATCTCCACATATCACTAAATTAATTTTGGAAAAGAATTATAAAGTTTCCCACGTAGGACTTTTCACACTAGTTATCCATACCCAACAAATATACTAAGTTTATATAAGAACAAAACCCAACAATATATATATATGTGTGTGTGTGTGTGTGTGTGTGTGGTCTGTTCATCTTAATACTAGACAAGAAAGATTTTCCCCCACAACGGGAAACGGTGTGGTGTTTATCGAACCTTGATTACGATACGGTCTGAATCTTTGTCCTTCCAAACGTAAATGCGATCACCAGCCCTGAGCGCTTTCTCAAGCACAAACAGTTTCCATTCTTTAGCCATAAATTCAGGCTTCATGTTATAGTTCCCTCCTAATTTGTCCGGATCCAGCTGATGATGATGAGATTGATCAGACCGTACTTTCAGGCGAAACTTGTACTTATTCCCCTTCTCGTCCACCACCTGGATTTCTCTCTGTTCGCCTGGCATCATATCACCTGGCAGCAGCAGGTCGCCTTCATCATCTGGCCTAACCCAAGCAATCGGCACCATCAACTTAGATGTCACGTCTGTCTCTGAGAGGATTTTCTCGTAGTACTTCATTTTTTTTTTTTTTTTTTTTTGGTAGGGGCTAACAGTAAATGAGCTTTTGAGCTGATATACTATGGATGCACGAATGAGTCATCTTCTTCTCCAATTTTTGGCTTGGCTATATATAGAGGTCAATATAGCTGACAAAGAAAAGTGCTCCGAAAAGTAGTAGTATTTAAATATAAAAAAATAATAAAAACAAATGAGCAGAAGCTTCTCTTCTTTGATCCACTGGCTGTTGTCTTCCCAATTATCCTCAAAAGGAAATTCAAATGTCAAATGTCCTGATATGGTGACTTTTACGATTTTTTTTAGTTACAATATCCTTAAATTATTAAAATATTATTATAACAGTCTTTTTGTTAATTTTTAGACGAAATCTATTAGTATAATAATTAAAAAGTGATATTAACTAACGATTTATTCAAAAATTAATAAAAAAAAAATATTGTAATAATAATTTTAATAATTTAGGGTCTTCCCCCCTTCTTTTTTGTTAATCTTCCACTCATTCCCTTCATATCCTCATTCAAATATCTTATTATACACATATATACATATAATATTATATATACGTTGACTAACCAAATAACTTAATATATATATTCGTTAATTATATATATAAAGACTTAACACATAGAATTGTATGGTATATACGACACAACGCTTGACAATAAATATATATATATATATATCTAAATATATATATATACATATATATCTTATTTTACACATATATACATATAATATTATATATACGTTGACTAACCAAATAACTTAATATATATATTCGTTAATTATATAAAGACTTAACACATAGAATTGTTTGTGTATATACGACACACACGCATGACAATAAACAAATATATATATATATATCTAAATAAACGTATAACACGTAGTGTATTACATATATACTTATATATATATATAACATAGATATCTATAATTAAATAATTAAATAAACTTATTAAATCATTAAATAATATTCATAAATATTGGCATGAATTTTGTTATAGTATATCTAGTCCTTATTGTGTCACCTATGAAAATAGCTCAATTAACGTCAGAAATAACCAAACATATTATTGTCACATCTTCTTCGTTAATTTCTAAAGTCGGATTAGTAATTTATGATTAATTAAAAGTTGAGGCGTTATAAATCTCAATCATCAGATCTAAAAAAAAAGGCTAATCCGATCTTAAGTATTGTGTCCGGTATATACGAAGAAAACACGTATTAATTCCGAATTCAAAATAAGTTATTGAATACCAAGTCTCCGTTTGGTTCGACAGTTTGAGATAAAATTTTTAAGTTGAAATTGGTTGACTTTTCAAATAAGCAGGGTTGAGCTTACACACCAATAGACGTCTTCAACTCGATAATAAGGATTTCTTATAAAAATTCTTTTATTTAAGAAGGCTCTAATGATAAAGGTTGGCATACTTAGAAAACTCTAGATTTCGGGTCTGTCTTCGCGTGGTGTATAGTTTGCATTGTAGGTTTCATTGTTCTGCAGCTTTACGCGGAATTTAGACGAGATAGATTATACATTCCTTCCCTGATTTAGTAGACTTGAAGGGTTTTAATCGCTGTGAAAAAATTCATAGGACTCCTCACATGTCTGCAATGCATCATGACGAGTCTCCCGATTTGAAAGTGGTTGCAAGCACGCTAAAGGATATCCTAGAGGTAAAATATGTTTCGAGAACTCAGAACAGCTAGAATCTTTCGATCTTTTACGGAGGGCTCAAATTATTTGTTTTATTTTTTTCCCTCATATGTTCACCATTCTGTGTCCGTCAGATATCCAACACCTCCCTTAAGACGAGGAAAGTTATTGTGGAGCTTTGCGACATTGTTGCCACTCGTGGGGCTCGTTTATCTGCCGCTGGGATCTTAGGTATCATCAAGAAATTGGGAAGAGACACAGTAAAGGAAGGGGAGAAGCAGAAATCGGTTATAGCATTGGACGGTGGGTTGTTCGAGCACTACACGAGTTCAGCACCTGCATAGTTGGGGGAGGAAGTTGCAGGTAACATTTTGATCGAGCACTCTAATGACGGGTCTGGAATTGGAGCCGCTCTCCTGGCAGCATATCACTCCCAGTACTAAGGGGTAGAAGAGTCTTAAAGAATGGTTAAAATCTAAAGTAGACAAGAAAAGCATGGCATTTCAATTTTGTACACTTTCTGTTCCACCCGCATTTATAACTTCCTCGAAATCATATAGATCTCTCCTCACCTCCCAACTTCGAGAGAGATCTTGACTGACAAGCATTTTTAGCCATTTATTTATGGTCTTATGTGAGGAAATATTCTGCAATGGATCAAGTATGCAGTCGAGCCGTTACCCGGCTTTAAGTTTTCCCCCTGCCAGCCTGTGTCCTGCTTGTTTGTTTTATGTTTTTTCGTGATATATTACTCCGATGTATAATTGATTTGCACCTCACTTACTGAATAAAACTGGGGGTGTAAACTGTTCTTTGAGCAGTCACTTCTTTTTTTGGATTATTGTCCCGTCCCCGAATTTCGTTTTGTGCAAATAAAACAGGGGGTTTATGGATGCTAGAAAGTTGTTTCTGAATTCTTTTGAAGAACCTGTTGGAATTTTATATTTTCTTAAGGGAGTTGGAAAATTTAGATATCCGAAAAGGTTTTTATATCAATTTGTTTTTCTATGTTAGACCTATTTTATTTGGCCCTCCGTCCTTTACGCCATCAAACTTCTTTGTTTTAATGGTCCTGGCTCTTGACACTATGTTTGGAAAGAGGGAAAATAGGAAGGACCCATGTGAAGAAAATACAACGAAAAGAAATAGAATTTATACAAATTTATTCTACTTGTATTAAATGAATGTATATGATGTATTTGAGGGTAAAATGATTATTTCTTACCTTCAATGATTTTTTTTTTCTCTAAAAATTGGAAGGTTTAAAAAAATGTTGACGCCATGGATTTTCTTTTGCTTTCCTTCCAATTTTTCTCTTTTCCATTCTATAATCTATGCAATTCCTTTGTTTTTTTTTTTTTCCTTTTGACTTTTCTATCCTAGAATCCTTACAATTCTTTTTTTCCTATGACTTTTCTATTCTGCCAAACATAGGATTAGAGTGTGGGGTTCTGGTGTGGCATTTGTTAGAAGTTAGAACCGTGGACTTTATCATTGGTATGGCAAAAAAAACACACACACGCACGTACACATTGCTGATAGTACGCAGTTATGGACCATTAGATTTTCATTTAGTTTAGTTAAATTTTGGTTACTAATTTTGATGTGATCTGACACTCGAGTTGCGCAATACTAGTAGGATATTTTTGTGTTCTCGACCACGAGATTCTTCTTCTCACTAATTATTGCATCCAACCTGTAGATCCTTGCTTATGTGTGAACTGAAGTGCAGGACGAACTTTTATTAAGCTTCCTCTAATAATAGGAACTCACACTCTGCTCTAGTACAATTTACTTACAGTTTTCTAACCTATTATTTATTGACTTTTTAAAAAAAGACAAAACCTGAGAAAAAAAAAAACTGTTTAGTTGGACTAAAACTTGAATGTCAAACAAAGCCTTAGTAACCGCTACTTTAATCAACTCGAATTGAAGTATTCAGGCGTATCAGACATTGTCTACGTTTGGAACGTCATCATCTTCCAAACTCCTTTCACGCTTTGAGTTCTTGAGGAGTGGAGCGGCATCGTACTCAGTCCAAATGAACTTTTTGCCGTAAGGCGTCCGACGACTACATCGGAGCAAGAGTTCCACAACATCTTTCATGGAAGGCCGAGTGGAAGGCAGAGAATTCGTACAGTATATTCCCAGCTCGAAAATGCTGCTCATTTCTTCCACGTAACACGGCTCCTTCACCTCCTCGTCCAAGGCGTCTTCTATGGGCCTGTCCTCTTGAAAGTGACGCCACGCCCATTCGGCAAGGGAGGTGTGCTCGTCACCAGTGCTTGCTTCTCTGCCTGTCACTAGCTCCAGGAGGACGACCCCGAAACTGTAAACGTCGACCTTCTCATTCACTCTCAGTGAATGAGCATACTCTGCAAATTCAAATACGAAATTCCATGAGTTTTGCCTAAGCTTTAAAATAGCATCAGAAGTTTAATTTAAAGGTCTCAGCATCTGAATTTGTAACAAGATTTCTTAGATACTTGTGATGACACGGAAATATGTTTCGGTGAGTTTACCTGGAGCCAAGTAGCCGAAAGAGCCAGCCACAGTCGACATTGTGGCGAGTTCTCCTTGCGTAACCAACAACTTGGCCAGTCCAAAATCTGCAATTTTCGCGTTGAAATCTGAGTCTAACAGTATGTTACTTGCTTTAATGTCTCTGTGAATAACTGGTGGCACACAATCATGGTGCATGTAGCAGAGGCCCTGTGCAGCGCCCATCGCGATCTGTGACCTCTTGGGCCAGTCGAGAACATGGTGATGAACAGAACGAGCAGCCGGGATTCCATTTTGCCTGTTTTTGCCGTGCAGCCATGTGTCTAGGCATCGGTTCTCCATGTACTCGTAGACAAGGAGTTTCGAACTCTCGCTGGAGATGCAGCATTGGAGTTTCACTATGTTGACGTGTCGGATTGAACTCAATATCTTGACTTCCGAAAGGAACTCTTGCTCGAGTTTGTGCTCTGCCTTCTTGTTGTTCCATATTCTCTTTACAGCGACAACATCACCTTGACGATTCACATTAACACGGTAAACTTGTCCTGAGCCACCGCTTCCGATCAAGTTATGATCGTTCAGCCCGGACACAATGTTTGATTCTGTGAAATTTAGCCTCTGGAATGAGGTGAGCTTCCATTTCAAATCGAGCCCGTGTTTGCTACGGTAGCATCTGATGATGAAGAATGAGAAGGACACGGCCAACAAAAAGACCGCTGCACAAAGTGTTATGATCAAAACAAGATATGGGGTTGAGATTTTGTCCTTCTTTTGTGGCTTTGGATTGCAGAGCTTGAGTTGCATGGCATTGTTTCTTGAACAAAGATCGGGATTGTTCAAGAAGCTGTTGGCATATGCAGAGTTCTCCAATTCAAGCGGGATAGTCCCGGTGAGGTCATTGGAAGAGAGGTTGAGAAAATTTAGCCTTAGAAGACCGAGTTGGGTTGGAATTTGGCCTGAAAATCTGTTCTCCGAGAGGTCTAAATCTGTTAGAGTAGGTAAGTCACCAATCTGCTCTAGAATTTGTCCAGAGAGTTGATTTCTACTCAGGTTAAGAGTATTTAAGGCCTTCCATTCTTCTATATGAGATGGAAGATTCCCCGTGAGCTGGTTTTGATCGAGAAAAAGATTTGTCAATTTCGAAAGACGGGTTAATTCTTGAGGGATGGTTCCGGTCAAGAGGTTATTGCTGGCCTTAAACACAGTCAAGTCCCTCAATGAAGATAAACCAATCGGAATGTTACCTGAAAATTTGTTGTCACTGATTTCCAATCTCGAAATTTTTGTGGCGAACTTCTCAGGAAGAGTTCCCGTGAATGAGTTTTTGTTCATCGTCACGAAACTCAAATTAAAGGATGTCCACATGCCACTAGGAATTTCTCCGGAAAGCATGTTGTCTGAAACCTTGACCATCAGCAATGAGTTGCAATTTCCCAGTGATCCAGGAAGCTCGCCGGTGAAGTTATTCTCATGAGCCACCAGTCCAACCAGGTAACGATTTGAGCACAAGTGTTCAGGCAATTTCCCTGTGAGCTTATTGGAGCTCACCTCAAACTGTGTGAGGTTTGAATACTTGCCGAAATCCGGAGACAACTCGCCAGAAAGATTGTTTTCCCACACCATGAAATTCACCAAGCCTGGTAATCTGCCAATACCTTCCGGAATACTGCCTGATAATTGATTGGAAAACAGAGCCAAGCCTGTCAAACTGGTTAGCTTCGCAAAGTCTTCTGGTATGCTCCCGGTTAAGTTGTTGTCCGAAAGATCAAGTACCTCCAATCTCGGAGCGTCAACCACTTGTGGAATCTCTCCAGACAGTCTGTTCTTATAAAGTAGAAGTTGGCTCAAATTCTTCAACACGAACAAACCGTCTGGGATTTTCCCGTACAAGTCATTCTGGGATAAATCCAACCATTCCATCGCTTCCAAGTCTCCGATACTCGGAGGTATCTCCCCAATCAAGTTTGAATTGAAAATCCATAGTGTTGTCAACTTCTTCAACTTGGTATAATTGGAGGGCAGCGTTGATGGGGCAAGTAGATTGTTATTGGATAACCGCAAATATTCGAGATTCGACAAGTTACCGATTTCTGGTGGCAAAGAGCCGTTAAAATGGTTGCCTCCCATACTCAGGACCTTCAGCTCCTGCAGCTTCCCGATGGCAGGTGGGATATCACCTGAGAAATTGTTGCCTCCGAGGTAAAGACTTTGAAGCTGAGCCATCTTGTCTATGTCATCGGGAAGCCTTCCGACGAAGTAGTTATCGGAGAGGTCTAAAAGTAGTAGATTTGAACAGTTGAACAGAGCTCTTGGAAACTCTCCGGGGATGTAGTTTAAACCAAGATCAATGCCTGTGAGATTCTTCAGGTCACAGATGAAGTCGGGACTGGTCCTGTGATGTTGATTTGTAGAGTGACAGCTAGTGATGGAGCCGTTTGGCAGGTGATTCCAGGCCAAGAACAATGGGAATTGTTCGATGAAGTCCATCCACTCATGAAGGGCAGGTTTCCCCAGCTCTGCTTTAGCTTAAGCAGGACCGAGCGTTCTTGTTCCTGGAGTGATTGGGAGAGAACTCCATGGCTGAGAAAGATGAGGAAGAGGAAGGTGAGAAATGGGGTTGTAAGAGTTTTTTGGTTTGTGTTTGCCATTTGAATGATTTTTGGGAGTTTGATGGATTTTTTGTTTTTGTTTTTTTGTTTTTCCTTCTTCTTCAGTTCTGCCTCAGATGACTCATTTTGGAGAATGGCTTTATGTCTGGTTTTTTCTGTTACAAAACTGGATGTGGAGGGAAAAACCAACGGCCGAGTCTGAGACTTATTGACGTTTGGAGTTTGTGATAATTGGAGAGACATAAATGGCTCCACTTTTCTTATGGTCAGACGGAAGAGTTGGATTGGAGTTTGCAAAAAAGCAAATCAGTCAAACAAAAATCATGAACTGCTCAGATTTTTTTTTTTTTTTTTTTAACTTTTTTGTGAGGATCAGATTTTAGATTCATCAATCTTGAGAAAAATAAAACAAAACTTGTCTACACACACATTTTTCTACGTTTTAGATAAAAGTTGACTTTTTTTTTTTTTTAAAGTATGTTTCCGTTCTATTCTGGCACAAGATCCAAACCCATTAATTTGCTTAGCATCTTTGCTTATAGTTGCAATTTTGATGTTTAGACGGCAAGAAACCAACAATATAAAAGTTACAAATGATTTTTTTGTTTTTTTTAATTTTTCTCAATTTTGGAATCATTATTATTTTAAAATTATTATGATCTCAATTTATTTACATGATACGTTAAATTTGAAAAGAGTATTAAATTATAAATTTATCATATGTTATTAAATTATTATTAGACTGTGATGATGATTGATAAAGTAATACGTGGTCAGATTTGAACACTGACAGACAGAGAGGTGGGAACCGACCAGTTTCTAGGAAGGAACGCTACTCTTGAAAGTTAGAGCAATGAGACGCCTTTGTTGAAGGAAAGACCCCATAAAATTGAGTCATTTTCCACCACGCACCCATCATCCACGGATAAAGTACCAAACGTGAAACCGACGACTTGGTGGAAGACTTTGACTGGAATATGCCCAAACAAAATAATAATAATAATAATAATAATAAAAACAATAATTACGTACAGGTTTTTGTCCATGTGCTTCAAACTTTCAAGCTCGATTGATGTAGGAAGAATATTCAAGTTTTTCACCATAATTAATGCCATTAGTGCTCATTAAGATTAGCCTTATGGAAAATAAGGGGCGTTACTGGCTTATTGCACCAAATCATTTTAACGCATATTTTTATCAGATATCATGCGATAAGGTTTTTTTTTTTTTTTTACCTATAATAATAATATGTCGATCATCACTAGTTAAAAATAGGTCTAATCTTAACCATTAGATCTATTAAAAAAAATTATCTGATTTAAATATTATGTCCAATATTTACGAAAAAACACGTATGAATACAAGTTTGAAATGAGTTATTAAACACCAAAAGCTTCTTTTTTTTTCGACTATTATGTAGAGAATGCAACTCGAATTTTAATATTGGATAATTTTGTAAACAAGACTAATATATTAAAAGGTATGCACTTCGGATTAAGATTGATTGAAATTTGACAATTCATTGATCATAAGTAATTCGAAGTGTAATGGGGCTAATTTTCTTGTAAATTCTATTCTTTATTCTAGAAGATGTGACACCACAACAACCCAAAAAAAAAAAAAAAAAAAAAAAAAAAAAAAAAGCGAGTCAATGACTTGGTTGGAATCTGTTGGTTCACACGGCACTCTAGATAAGCTTTTCTGTCTATTTTTTCCATGTTTTGTGTTAAAAAAAAAAAAAAAAAAGCAGGGTTGAGCTTACATAGCAATAGACGTCATCACTCTTGGTAATTAGGAGTTTATTTATTTATTTATTATAGAAGAAATGGCTACAAAGGATAGGTATAACCGTGAACTAAGGGCTATTTGAACGGATGTCTTAGATAGTTTTTGAATTGATTGTAAATATATATTTGAGCGAAAAATTTTTAAAAAATTTTATAATATAAAAATAATGTAAAATTTTGAAATGTTTCGGAAAAAAAATATATAAATAGATCTTGTCTTATACATCTAATCGATACGATTTTTTGACATAAAAATCATCTCATTTAATTTGAAATAAAAAAGTTATGGACTTTTGAAGTTTGAGTTTTTTGAAAATGAAAAATAGGAAAGTTTGATTTAGAGTTGAAATTTTGAAATTCATATGGTAAAACACCATTCAAAAATGGTACTCCAAACGAACCATAATGTAACTCCGTGTTGATACATAGTAAAATATCTTTTATCTAAAAAACATCAATTAAGAAATTACTTTTTTTTTCTATGTAATTTAGATTTTCTAAGCTATGTTGTATTGAGTTTAACTCAAACTCAACTCAAATTTTCATCTAATTTTTTTTTTCTGAAAATCAATAATTTATAATTACTTTTTAAAAAGTCAACAAACTCGAACTTAAAAATTTTATCTTATCTCAAACTCAACTCAAACACAAACGAACCCTTAAGAAAAAAATACCTAAAAGTAATTAGTGGAAATAAGCATCCAAGAGGCATACGACAATAGAATAGACCAGCCCACTAGTTGAATTTTCTAAGGCTAATCTAGAAACCGATTCAATGGTGGAAACTTGTAGTAGGCAAGTCACCAACCCCGCGTGCGTACACTATTATGGCATAAACGAACCTGGATTTACTCATTCGCCTGTTGATTTGCATTTTTCTACTTCCATTCTCAAGTGAAACAAGACAAATGATGAACAAAGAACGGACACACTACACTAAGGGTTTGTTTGGTTCTCCATTTCGAATCTAAAATTTTCATTCTAATTTTTTTTCTGAAAAAATAACAAAATATTATAACTAATTTTTGAATTTTAACAAATTTAATATAAAAATCTCATTTCAAACCGGTGCACTAAATGCAAACTCCGAAATTTTTGTCTTGAAAGAATTTTCCATTGACCTTTTAACCCGACCACTAATGCATGATTTTAAACCTCACATATGGTCAAAATCACGTTAGAATTTAATTTAGACAAACTGTTTCTAATAAAGATGGAACCGTGAAAATAACATAATATCAATAGGGTTTCTTTTCAATATTTTTTTTATTTTTATTTTTTCTACTTCTTTTGGCTGTAAAAGCTAAAGTGCTAGAAATTTTAGCTTCTCAAAATTGCGCGAAGAGTAGTTGAATTTTATGTTGATCACCGTAAAAATCTTTAAATTTGTACAGATTGTTTCTAGAAGTTACTTAATAATATGACATAAAATAAGGAAACCTCTATTTTTTCCTATGGGTATAGAACTATCCAATGATCAAAATTTAAATTTCAATGAAATTTAAAGAAACTAATTAATGCATTTGACTTACAATCTCATAAAAAAAACCAAGTCAAATTAAATCTTTTTATTCTCCGTTGCCGATGACTACCATGTTGGTGGCGCCGATGACAAACCCATCGGCAACGGAGAACCTCGCCCCTTCCTTTTGATGGCGGCGTATCTAGGTCCCTGAATTGATAGGTGTGAACTCATCCAACCTCCTCACGATCTCCTTTTTTTTTTTTTTTTTTTTTTTTGCTTGAATTCGAAATATGGATCAATATTTAGGAAGAGGAAATTTTGGAAAAGCTCCCATGGTGGATGAAACGATAAGGGAAGGAAAAAAAATTTTGGTTGAAGTGTGTTCTTGCATTCTTAGGATAAAAATGTTATAGACACCAACTCTCTAATCCCAAAATTTGAGTATCAATTTATATCGCATATGAGTTATTGTTATTTTATTAGTAAGTATTTAAAACATAATCACATCAATTAATTACATCTACATATGAAAATATAACATTGAGTTGATACTCAAAAAGTTAGATTATAGTTAGTATCCCTAACACTACTTTCTTAAAATGGTTTTAACTTTTAGTCTTCGTTTGGAGGGAAGAAAAGAAAATAGGAAAGAGAATTTTTAAAAGATATAAAATTGAAATGAAAAAAAGACTTTAGTTTTCTTTTATATTGTTTGGTAGAAATTAATAAGAGAAAATTTACTTGCAATTACTAATTTGTTAATAAATTAATATTATTTTACTTTAAAAAGTAATAACAAAAAAGTAATACTAAACATTATTGAGTGGATTTAAATCTTCTTCCCCATATTAAGAGATCAAAATAAGTAGGTCCCATTATAATTTATATGCTTATTATTTTCCTTCCCATCATCTCTTCATTCTTACCAAACAAGTTACTATATCATTTTCATCTCATTATCCATCCCTCAAAAAAAAAAAAAAAATCATCTTGTAAAATGGGCAATGACAGTTTAGCGGATGATACAAGAATGAGTAAAGGGAATGTTGGTACTTGTATTCCCCTTGATATTGATTACATGTCAAGCGAATTATATCAAATTTATGACAGTGATTGTTTAATAGTGTAAAATGCATGGTAGTAATTACATTCATATGAACATTAAGTTAGTAATTACTCTAAAAAAGGAATTTGGTTGTTTTCCACTACACCATCTAATAGATAAACAAACATTAGAAATGAAATTATTGATTCTCCTTCCTATTATATTCTCTTAACAGTTTGGTAAACATACCCTTAAATATACTTCTTTAGTTTAAGCCATATAGTTATTAAGGTAAAGTAATGATATGAGCAAAAAATAAGTTTACCAAACACCAATTACTGCTGAAAGTCCTCCCAAAAATCAAAATCACTTTTGGAGGCAACAAAAACTAATTCCAATGTGGCCACTTGACATGATTAGTGGAAATTGCACTGCAAAAACCAAATGAGGGGAGTGATTAAATAAGACCTTGCCGACGACTTGACTTGACTTTTGGATACTCATATTGACTGATCACGAACTACCAAGCTAATGCCATGGAAATCAAAAAATAAAAATAATTAATTAATTAATCAATTAACTAATTAAAAATTTTTAAATTTGAGGGAAACTAACCAAAAGAAGTCTTTCAATTCCGGGGGGGTATATAGAAAGATAACTAATTGGGAAGGACACTAACGAATTTTAAACTATTGTTGTCGTTCTTGTATTGGAATATATAGTACTATTTGTCAGCTTATTACAATTTATAGACAATAACACTCTGGTGTAAGGCTGTTGTTTATGCTGCTTTATATGAAGTTAGATGCCCAAAGTATAATTTCTGTTTCAAATACATGATAGGAACTTTAACGTAGAACCTCCAATTTTACACTATCAGTATAAACTGTTTTTAATCGTTGAATTTATTTTTTTAATAATGTGATCTATGAGTGCAGAAATTAAAAATTTATAAATCGATAAATATATGCTCTATAATAAATTAGACAGTTAAAAAAGTAAATTATCGACTAAAATAACAGCTTATACTAAACATAAAATAGGAGTCTTGCAGTAAAACTCTCATAATTTGTATATGTCATTGAAAATTCTATCATGATGGGATGCATGGCGAAATTATGTACGTTTTTGCGAAATTAAATTATTGTTTGTCTTGGGAATATGTTTTCCTTTAATTCAGAAGCTATATTTTGCATCTACTCAAACTGTTCTTTTGTGACATGGACTATTCTACGTTGTCATACCTTATGGATGAATCCCATTTTTGTTTTTTATCTTTTATTTTTTTGAACTTGGGGATGAAAAATCAAACTCAGCATTTTGTGATGGAATCATTTATTGTATTATTGTTTGCACCTATGGATGAAACCTATTTTAAATTTTAACATTCAAATCGTCTCACAATTAGTCTCTAATATATAATTGTAAAACTGACCTATTATAGTGCGTGCCATTAAACATCTCATGATCAGTCCGTATTTTATACAATTAGCCATTTAATTAAAATAGACGAGAAGTCTTATCCAAGGTCACTCTCTCTCTCTCTAAATTTTTTCTTTATATTCTCTTCCATTAAGCAAGTGTTTATCTTGACTATGCAAGAGCTAAACTTCTACGTAATTTCTTCCATTAATATATCTTATCGTGACATCAAATGATGGGAGTGGTTGTTTGTTTGACATCACCTTAAATTCCCACGTTAATTTTATGCGTCATTTTTTTATCATATTTTAATTAATTAATCTTAATGGACAGACTTTAATAAGAAGTTTTGTAAATTAAGACTAACTGAGCGATGTTTTAATCGACATGAATAAAATAGGATTCATCTCTAAATTCGGGGACTAAAAAGACGATTCCCACCCTGACCCTCTTGTTGTGCAAGTCACCTTGTCCTTGCTTAGAGATATTTTTTGACCTATTAATAATATGTTATCATTATAATTACAGATATAACATAATGATAATATCACATATGACTTCATTTAGAGTTTGAATTCTCCCGTCCCAAATTCAAAATAATAATAATAATAGCAATAATAATAATAATATTAATAATTATGTTGATCACAAATTAAAAATTAGTCTAATCATAACCGTCGATCTACAAAAGCTCATTCATCATACCGTAGCAAATGTAACATACCGTAACAAATATCCAACCATTTATTATTGATAGCGGCTGATACCGAATTCAGAATAATAAGTAATTAAAGACCAACAAAGTTTAAAAAAATTGTCTCTCTCTCTCTCGGTATTATGACAGAAAATGCATCTCGATAAAACTTTGTTTACAAAAATAACACGTTAAAAGTCACGCACATCGGATTAAGGTTGATTAAAGTATGACAATTCATAGTGCATAGGTAATTCCAATTATTTATTTTTCTAAGCTGCCGTTGGGGCTACTTTTCTTGTAAATTTTTTCGTTATTCTAGAAGATGTGACACCTCAACAACCAGAAGAAAGTCAATGACCATTTAAAAAAAAAAAAGTTAGTCAATGACTTTGGAATCTTTTGTATGTTTACATGGCATTCCAGATTTTATTTTCTTTTTCTTCTTTTTTTTTTTTTTATTTGGTAGAAAACATGGCATTCTAGATTATATTATGGAAAAATTGGCTTACACACCAATAATAGGCGTAATTAGGATTTAATTTATTATATTTGAACAAACGACGTAAAATTGATATGATTGGCGTACCTATATCATAGATATTTATTATTATAATTCAATCACCATTATTATGAAAGACGGTTTGAACTTAAATCATAAACGAAACCGAAAAGGACAAACTGTCTTATTAATTGTCATCTCATTAAAGTCCTAGGTAGTAATTAGGAGGGGTTGTTAAGAATACCTACAAGTAAGCATCCAAAAGGAATATAACAATAGATTAGATCAGACCAGCCCACCAGTTGGATTTTCTTTAGCATCTAGAAATCGTTTGGTGGAAACTTGTTATGGGTAAGTGGCCCATCCCACGTGAGAACTCTATTAAATATTGCACTAAAGCAACCTGGATTTTCTCATTTCCTGTTGATTTGCATCTTTTAGATCCTTTTCCACGTCCATTCCCAAGAACCAGATGACCGAGAATTCTCTGTCCTGAAGAATTTTTTTCATGAACCTTTTAACACGTAATGTACGGTTTTTCCTTTAATTAAGTATCAGATATGATTAAAATTGCGTCAAAATTTAAATCGAACGTACTGTTTCTAATGAAGGTATGAAAGTTGCAAAAGAGCATCATCTGGCCAACCGTGCGATATTTTCACGTTTTTTTATTATGAAATTCTCACTTTTTTGTTCTACTTCTATTGGCAGGAAAAGTTCAAGTGTTGAATATTCTAGCTTCTCAAAATTATGGTGAAGAGTAGCTGAAGTTTATGTTAATCACTTTTAAAATATTTAACCAATTATAGATTTTTTCTAAAATTAATTACTTAGATAATCCTTCTTTTTTTAAATAGTAAAAGTGAGAATAAATTTTTAAAAAATTTTTTAGAGATTCGTAATGATTTTTTAACATGATTAAAAATATTTTCCTCCATTTTTTTTCATGTATCATGTTTTGTTTGTCTCGTTATTATAAATATTTAACATAAAAATCATCTCATTCCAAAAAACTTATATATTTTTAAAGTTTAAATTTTTTGAAAATGGAAGAGATGAAAAATTTGATGTAAAATTAGGATTTTAAAATTCATATGATGAAATATTATCTCAAGATGGCACCTCAAGCGGGCCCTTAATTTTTCCTATAGGTCATGTAGAATCATCAGATGATCAAAATTTAATTTCAATGGGAGTTTAATTAAAGAAATTAATATGCTCTTTTTCTAATTTTATTTATTTATTATAACCTCCTCAAAATGAAAAACTTAAGGGGGTGTTGGTGTTTGAGACTTTGAGGAGTTTGAGTTGAGTTGAAATTTTTTAATTTGAATAGTAATTTTTGTTGACTTTTTAGAAAAGAAAAAAAAATTTAGAAAAAACAAAAAAATTTTTCAGAAAAAGACAAAAATTTGAATTTAAACCTTAAATTTGAGTGTATATGCCAAACTCCCCCTAAATCTATTTATTTTCCGTCACTGATGAGTACGATGTCGGCGGCAACACAGAACCTAGCCTCCTTCCTAATGGCGGCATGAACCCACCTAGGTCCCCGGCAACAATGCAACCCCCTTCCTAATCTCTCTGCACAGCGATGTAAAATCCTAAGCCACCCTTCCTCACAGGTGTGAACTCACCCAGCCTCCTCCCCATAGCCTCCTTTTTGTGCTTGAATTCACAACCTAGATCAATGGTGGATGAAACGACAAGGGTGGGAATTTTTTTTAATTTTTATTTATTTATTTATTTTTGTGTAATCTCGCATTGTGTATCTTAGAATTGTTTTAGGGTACATTTACTTCCCATGAAAAGAGAATATGAGTAGTCATATATTGATTCATATCCTTCCCTTACCATCGATTCCTTATCAAAGGAAACGAATGTCAAATTTACTTAAATTATTTTATAATCACATTATCAAGAACGTTTCTAATTAGTAAGCTCTAGAAAAGGGAATTAGATTGTTTTACCATTAATTAACAAGTAAAAACTTGAAAGAAAATTAATTATCCTTTTTTTTTTATTTCTTTATTATTCTTTCGAATCCACTTTCCTTTCCCATTGTATTCATTTAACAGTTCGGTAAACATATCCTTCGTATATTTTCTTTAATTCAAGCTATTTAGCAACAACAAGACCGCAAATATTCATACCTTCCGAAAATGTACGATTTCCGACCCTAGAATTTCTCCTAAAATAATATGAGCAGAAACAAGTTTACCAAACACCAATCCTTGTTCAAAGCCCTCTCATAATCACTTTTAGAGGCAAATAATATCATATTCTAAAGTGGCCCCTCGGCATGATTACTGGAAATTACACTGCAAAAACCAAATGAGGGGAGTGATTCCAGGCCAAGAACAATGGGAATTGTTTGATGAAGCCCAGCCACTCATGAAGGGCAGGTTTCCCCAGCTCTGCTTTAGCTTAAGCAGGAGAGTTTGTTCTTGTTCCTGAAGTGATTGGGAGAAAACTCCATGGCTGTGACAGATGAGGAGTATGATAGTGAGAAATGGGGTTGTGAGAGTTTTTTGGTTTGTGTTTGCCATTTGGAAGATTTTTGGGTGTTTGACGGAATTTTTTTTTTTTTTTTTTTTCCCTCAGTTCTGCTTCATTGGAGATTGGTTTTGTGTCTGGTTTTTTTCTGTTACAAAACTGGATGTGGAGGAAAAAAACCGACGGCAGAGTCTGAGACTAATTGAAGTTTGGAGTTGGTGATAATTGGAGAGACAATAAATGGCTCCACTTTTCTTATGGTCAAACGGTAGACTTGCATTGGAGCTTGCATAAAAGCAAATTAGTCAAACAAAAATCATCTACAGCTCAGATTTTTTTTTTTTTTCTTTTTTGTGAGGATCAAATTTTAGATTCATCAATTTGTGAGAAAATTAAAACAAAAATTGTACCCACACAGAATTTTCTACGTTTTAGATAAAGTTAATTTTTTTTTTTAGAGTATGTTTCAGTTCTACTCTGGCGCAAGATCCAAGCCCATCAATTTGCTTAGCATCTATGCTTATAGTTTCAATTTCCATGTTCAGACGGCAAGAAACCAACAATATAAAAGTTACAAATGATTTTTTATTTTTCATTTTTCTGAATTTTGGAATCATTATTATTAGATTTTAAAATTATTATGGTAATAAGTGTAAAACGGATTTGGATCTCAATTCATTTATATGACGTTAGGTCTGTAAAAATTGTCAGATTATAAATTTATCCTAAGTCGTTAAGTTATTAGACTATTATGATAATTATAAAGTAACAGTTGTCCGGATTTGAACATGAAAGACAGAGAGGTGGGAATAACCAGCTTCTAGGAAGGAATGCCACTCTAGAAAATTAGAGCAATGGGAACTTTGTTGAAGGAAAGACCCAATAAACGCACCCATCATCAATGGAGAGAGCATTAAACGCGAAACCAACGACTTGGTGGAAGACTTCGACTAGAGTATGCCCAAACAAAATAATAATAATAATAATAATAATAACAATAATTACTTACAGGTTTTTGTCCATGGCATCTAACTTTCAAGCTCGTAGTGATGAAGGAAGAATATTCAAGTTTTAATATTATCAAGTACACTTGATCATCAGAAATTAGTGCTCATTAAGATTAGCCTTATGGATAATAAGGGTGTTTTGTACCAAATCATTTTAACGCGTGTTTTTATCATGTACTATGCGATAGACAAATCTTTTGACCTATTTATATATATCATATGTCGATTATTAGTTAAAAATCGGTCTAATCTCAACCATCGGATCCAAAAAAAAGGCTCATATGATCTTAAGTATTGTGTCTGGTATATACGAAGAAAACATGTATTAATACCGAATTTCAAATAATTATTGAACACTAAGTCTCTATTTGTTTCCTCAGTTTGAGATAAAACTTTTAATTGGAGTTAGTTGACTTTTCAAATAAATAAGGTTGAGCATACACACCAATAGACGTTATCAATTCTTGATAATAAGGATTTTTTAAAAAATTCTTTTATTTAAGAATGCTCTAATGATAAAGGTTGGCATACTTAGAAAACTCCAGATTTCAGGTCTATCTTCGCGTGGTACATAGTTTACTTTGTAGGTTTCATTGTTCTGTAGCTTTTCGCGGAATTTAGACGAGATAGGTTATACATTCCTTCTCTGATTTAATAGACTTGGAGGGTTTTAATCGTTGTGAAAAAATTTATAGGACTCCTCACATGTCTGCAATGCATCTTGACACGTCTCCCGATCTGAAAGTGGTTGCAAGCAAGCTAAAGGATATCCTGGAGGTAAAATTTGTTTCGAGAACTCAGAACAGCTAGAGTCTTTCGATCTTTTACAGGGAACTCAAATTAATTGTTTTATTTTTTTCCCTCATATGTTCACCATTCTGTGTCCGTCAGTTATCGTGGAGCTTTGCGACATTGTTGCCACTCGTGGAGCTCGTTTATCCGCCATTGGGATCTTAGGTATCATCAAGAAATTGGGAAGACACAGTAAATGAAGGGGAGAAGCAGAAATCAGTTATAGCTTTTATAACTTCCTCCGAAATCATATAGATCTCTCCTCACCTCCCAACTTCGAGAGAGATCTTGACTGACAAGCCTTTTTAGCCATTTATTCATGGTCTTATGTAAGGACATATTCTGCAATGGACCAAGTATGCAGTCGGAGCGGTTAGGCGGCTTAAGGTTTTCCCGCTGCTCCAGCCTGTGTCCTGCTTGTTTGTTTTATGTTTTTTGGCGATATATTACTCCGTTGTATAAGTTCATTTTCTCCTCACTTACTGAATAAAACTGGGGGATGTAAACTGTTCTTTGAGCAGTCGCTTCTTTTTTCGGATTATTGTCCCCGAATTTCATTTTGTGCAAACAAAACAGGGGGTTTATGGATGCTAGAAAGTTGTTTCTGAATTCTTCTGAAGAACCTGTTGGAATTTTATATTTTATTAAGGGAGTTGGGAAAATTTAGATATCAGAAAAGGTTTTATATTATCAATTTGTTTTTCTATGTTAGACCTATTTTGTTTGGCCCTCCGTCCTCTACGCCATCAAACTTCTTTGTTTTAATGGTCGTCGTACTTGACACTTAACACTATGTTTGGAAAGAGGGAAAATAGGAAGGACCCATGTGAAGAAAAATAACGAAAAGAAATAGAATTTATACAAATTTATTTTATTGTATTAAATGAATGGATATGATGTATTTGAGGGTAAAATGATTATTTCATACCTTCAATGAATTTTTTTTTTCCCTGAAAATTGGGAGGATTCAAAAAATGTGGACACCATGGATTTTCTATTGCTTTCCTTCCAATTTTCTCTTTTCCATTCTATAATCTATGCAATTCCTTTTTTTTTTTTTTTTCCCTTTGACTTTTCTATTCTAGAATCCTAGCAATACTTTTTTTCCTATGACTTTTCTATTCTGCCAAACATAGCATTAGAGTGTGGGGTTCTGGTGTGACATTGGTTAGAAGTTGGAACCGTGGAGTTGATCATTGCTTGCCAAAAAAAACACACACACACACACATTGCTGATAGTACTGTTAGATTTTCATTGAGTTTAGTTAAATTTTCTTATTGATTTTGATGTGATCTAACACTTCAAGTTACGCAATACTAGTAGGATATTTTTGGGCTTGACCACGAGATTCTTGTTCTCACTGATTATTGCATCCAACCTGTAGATCCTTGCTTATGTGTGAACAGAAGTGCAGGACGAACTTTTATTAAGCTTCCTCTACTAATGCAAACACTCACCCTGCTCTAATACAATTTACTTACAGTTTTCTAACAGATTATTTATTAACTTTTTATAAAAAGATAAAAATTACTGTTTAGTTGGACTAAAACTTAAATGTCAAACAAAACCTTAGTAACCGCTACTTTAATCTACTCGAATTGAAGGGGGCGTATCAGACATTGTCTGTGTTTGGAACGTCATCTCCTTCCAAGCTCCTTTCACGCTTTGAGTTCTTTAGGAGTGGAGCGGCATCGTACTCAGTCCAAATGAACTTTTTGCCGTAAGGCATCCGACGACTACATCGGAGCAAGAGTTCCACAACATCTTTCATGGAAGGCCGAGTGGAAGGCAGAGAATTAGTACAGTATATTCCCAGCTCGAAAATGCTGCTCATTTCTTCCACGTAACACGGTTCCTTCACCTCCTCATCCAAGGCGTCTTCTATGGGCTTATCCTCTTGAAAGTGACGCCACGCCCATTCGGCAAGGGAGGTGTGCTCGTCACCGTTGCTTGCTTCTCTGCCCGTTACTAGCTCCAGGAGGACGACCCCGAAACTGTAAACGTCGACCTTCTCATTCACTCTCACTGAATGAGCATACTCTGCAAATTCGAATACGAAATTCCATGAGTTTTGTCTAAGCTATACAAAAGCATCAGAACTTTAACTTAAAGGTTTCAGCATGTGAATTTGTAACAAGATTTGTTACATACTTGTGATGACTCGAAAATATGTTTCGGTGAGTTTACCTGGAGCCAAGTAGCCGAAAGAGCCAGCCACAGTCGACATTGTGGCGAGTTCTCCTTGCGTAACCAACAACTTGGCAAGGCCAAAATCTGCAATTTTCGCGTTGAAATCTGAGTCTAACAGTATGTTACTTGCTTTAATGTCTCTGTGAATAACTGGTGGCACACAATCATGGTGCATGTAGCAGAGGCCCTGTGCAGCACCCATCGCGATCTGTGACCTCTTGGGCCAGTCGAGAACATGGTGATGAACAGAACGAGCAGCCGGGATTCCATTTTGCCTGTTTTTGCCGTGCAGCCATCTGTCTAGGCTTCGGTTCTCCATGTACTCATAGACAAGGAGTTTCGAACTCTCGCTGGAGATGCAGCATAGGAGTTTCACTATGTTGACGTGTCGGATTGAACTCAATATCTTGACTTCAGAAAGGAACTCTTGCTCGAGTTTGTGCTCTACCTTCTTGTTGTTCCATATTCTCTTTACAGCGACAACATCACCTTGGCGATTCACATTAACACGGTAAACTTTTCCCGAGCCGCCGCTTCCGATCAAGTTATGATCGTTTAGCCCGGACACAATGTTTGATTCTGTGAAATTCAGCCTCTGGAATGAGGTGAGCTTCCATTTCGAATTGAGCCCGTGTTTGCTGCGGTAGCATCTGATGATGAAGAATGAGATGGACACGGCCAACAGAAAGACCGCTGCACCAAGTGTTATGATCAAAACAAGATATGGGGTTGAGATTTTGTCCTTCTTTTGTGGCTTTGGATTGCAGAGCTTGAGTTGCATGGCATTGTTTCTTGAACAAAGACCGGGATTGTTCAAGAAGCTGTCGGCATATGCGGGGTTCTCCAATTCAAGTGGGATAGTCCCGGTGAGGTCATTGGAAGAGAGGTTGAGAAAATTTAGCCTTAGAAGACCGAGTCGGGTTGGAATTTGGCCTGAAAATCTGTTCTCCGAGAGGTCTAAATCTGTTAGAGTAGGTAAGTCACCAATCTGCTCTGGAATTTGTCCAGAGAGTTGATTTCTACTGAGGTTAAGAGTATTTAAGGCCTTCCATTCTTCTATATGAGATGGAAGATTCCCCGTGAGCTGGTTTTGATCGAGAAAAAGATTTGTCAATTTCGAAAGACGGGTTAATTCTTGAGGGATGGTTCCGGTCAAGAGGTTATTGCTGGCCTTAAACACAGTCAAGTCCCTCAATGAAGATAAACCAATCGGAATGTTACCTGAAAATTTGTTGTCACTAATTTCCAATCTTGACAGATTTGTGGCGAACTTCTCAGGAAGAGTACCGGTGAATGAGTTGTTGTTCATCGTCACTAAACTCAAATTAAAGGATGTCCACATGCCACTAGGAATTTCTCCGGAAAGCATGTTGTCTGAAACCTTGACCATCTGCAATGAGCTGCAATTTCCCAGTGATCCAGGAAGCTCGCCGATGAAGTTATTCTCATGAGCCACCAGTCCAACCAGGTAACCATTGGAGCACAAGTGTTCAGGCAATTTCCCTGTGAGCTTGTTGGAGTTCACCTGAAACTGCTTGAGGTTTGAATACTTGCCGAAATCCGGAGACAACTCGCCAGAAAGATTGTTATCCCACATATTGAAATCCACCAAGCCTGGTAATCTGCCAATTCCTTCCGGAATACTGCCTGATAATTGATTGGAAAACAGAGCCAAGCCTGTCAACTGGTTAGCTTCGCAAAGTCTTCTGGTATGCTCCCGTTTAAGTTGTTCTCCGAAAGATCAAGTATCGCCAGTTTGGAGCATCAACCACTTGAGGAATTTCTCCAGACAGTTTGTTCCTAAAAAGAAATAGTTGGCTCAAATTCTCAGCACGAACAAACCGTCAGGGATTTTCCCGTGCAAGTCATTTTGGGATAAATCCAAAGATTCCAATGCTTCCAAGTCTCCGATACTTGGAGGTATCTCCCCAATCAAGTTTGAATTGAAAATCCATAGTGTTGTCAACTTCTTCAACTTGGTATAATAGGAAGGCAGCGTTGATGGCGCAAGTAGATTGTTATTGGATAACCGCAAAGATTCGAGATTCGACAAGTTACCGATTTCTGGAGGCAAAGAGCCGTTAAAATGGTTGCCTCCCATACTCAGGACCTTCAGCTCCTGAGCTTCCCGATGGCAGGTGGGATATCACCTGAGAAATTGTTGCCTCTGATGTAAAGACTTTGAAGCTGAGCCATCTTGTCTATGTCATCGGGAAGCTTCCGACGAAGTAGTTATCGGAGAGGTCTAAAAGTAGTAGATTTGAACAGTTGAACAGAGCTCTTGGAAACTCTCCGGGATGTAGTTTAAACCAAGATCAATGGCTGTGAGATTCTTCATGTCACAGATGAAGTCCGGGACTGGTCCTGTGATGTTGATATCGTAGAGTGACAGCTCGGTGACGGAGCCGTTTGTGCAGGTGATTCCAGGCCAAGAACAATGGGAATTGTTCGAAGAAGTCCAGCCACTCATGAAGGGCAGGTTTCCCCAGCTCTGCTTTAGCTTAAGCAGGACTGAGCGTTCTTGTTCCTGGAGTGATTGGGAGAGAACTCCATGGCTGAGAAAGATGAGGAAGAGGAAGGTGAGAAATGGGGTTGTAAGAGGTTTTTGGTTTGTGTTTGCCATTTGGATGATTTTTGGGAGTTTGATGGATTTTATTTTATTTTTTTCCTTCTTCAGTTCTGCCTCAGATGACTCATTTTGGAGAATGGTTTTGTGTCTGGTTTTTTTTGTTACAAAACTGGATGTGGAGGGAAAAACCAACGGCCGAGTCTGAGACTTACTGAAGTTTGGAGTTTGTGATAATTGGAGAGACAACGATGGCTCCACTTTTCTTATGGTCAAACGGAAGAGTTGGATTGGAGTTTGCATAAAAGCAAATCAGTCAAACAAAAATCATCTACTGCTCAGATTTTTTTTTTTTTTTTTTTTTTTTTTTTTGTGTGAGGATCAGATTTTAGATTCATCAATCTTGAGAAAAATAAAACAAAACTTGTCCACACACAATTTTCTACGTTTTAGATAAAAGTTGACCTTTTTTTTTTTTTTTTTTAAAGAGTATGTTTCAGTTCTACTCTGGCACAAGATCCAAGCCCATTAATTTGCTTAGCATCTTTGCTTATAGTTACAATTTTGATGTTTAGACGGCAAGAAACCAGCAATATAAAAGTTACCAATGATTTTTTTTATTTTTCTGAATTTTGGAAACATTATTATTAGATTTTAAAATTATTACTGTCTAAATTCATTTATATAATATGTTAAATTTAAAAAATACTAAATTATAAATTTATTTTATATATTAAATTATTATTAGATCATGATGATGATGGATAAAGTAAGAGTGGCAGATTTGAACACTGACAGACAGAGAGGTGGGAACCGACCAGTTTCTAGGAAGGAACGCTGCTCTTGAAAATCAGAGCAATGAGACGCCTTTGTTGAAGGAAAGACCCCATAAAATGTAGAGTCATTTTCCACCACACACCCATCATGCACGGATAGAGTACCAAACGTGAAACCAACAACATGGTGGAAGACTTTGACTGGAATATGCCCAAACAAAATAATAATAATAATAATAACAATAACAATAACAATAATTACGTACAGGTTTTTGTCCATGTGCTTCAAACTTTCAAGCACGTTTTGATGTAGGAAGAATATTCAAGTTTTAATATTCTCAAGTACACTTGATCACCGGAAATTAGTGCTCATTAAGATTAGCCTTATGGAAAATAAGGGGCGTTACTGGCTTATTGCACAAATCATTTTAACGCATTTTTTTTTATCATATATCATGCGATAGAGAGATTTTTTTCTGTTTTTTTATTTTTTTATTTTTTTATTTTTTACCGACTAATATATAATATGTCAATTATTAGTTAAAAATAGGTCTAATCTCAATCATCAGATCCAAAAAAAAAAATAAACTCGTCTGATCTTAAATATTATGTCCGGTATATATAAAGAAAATACATATCAATACTGAGGTTAGAATGAGTTATTAAACACCAAAAACTTCTTTTTTTTTTTTTTGACTATTATATAAAATGCAACTCCAATTTTAAAATATTGGATAATTTTGTAAACAAGACTAATATATTAAAAGGTATGCACTTCAGATTAAGATTGATTTAAATTTGACAATTCATAGCTCATAGGTAATTCTAAGGTGTAATGGGCCTAGTTTTCTTGTAAATCTGTTCTTTATTCCAGAAGAGGTGACACCACAACAACCCAAAAAAAAAAAAAAAAAAGCGAGTCAATGACTTGGTTGGAATCTGATTCACACGGCATTCTAGATAAGATTTTCTGTCTATATTTTCCATGTTTTAAAAAAAAAAAAAGTTGAGCTTACATGGCAATAGACGTCATGAACTCTTGGTAATTAGGAGTTTGTTAATTTCTTTATTTATTATTGAAGAAATGGCTACAAAGGATAGCGTAAAACCCTAGAACTAAGGGCTCATTTAGGAGATATCTATAGATGATATTTTGAAGGTTGTATTGTAAATGTATGTTTGGAAGGAAAACTTTTGAAAAAATTCTATGATATAAAAAATAATACAAGATTTTAAAATGTATTAAAAAAAAATATGCAAAAGTGGATCTTGTCTTTAATCGTCTCGTCGATATGAATATTTTAACATAAAAAAACATCTCATTTCGGTTTGAAATTAAAAAGTTATGGACTTTTAAAGTTTGAGTTTTTTAAAAATGAAAAAGAGGGAAAGTTTGATTTAAAGTTGAGATTTTGAAATTCATATGATAAAATACCATTCAAAAATGGTGCTCCAAACGAACCCTAAATGTAACTACGTGTGATACAGAGTAAATATTTATCTTTATATTCCGATCACTATAACAGGACAATCCGAACTCAAATTTTAAACGAAGAGAACGAACTGCCTTGTCGTTCTATTAGGGTCCTCTATGCTAGTAATTTAGGAGGGTTTTTTCTAAGCCTATGTTTGGTGATTGAGTTTAACTCAAACTCAACTCAAATTTTTCATCTCAATTTTTATCTTTTTCTGAAAAGTCAACAAAATTTATAGCTACTTTTTAAAAAGTCAACAAACTCAAATTTCAAAATTTCATCTTATCTCAAGCTCAACTCAAACACCAAATGAAAGAAAAAGAATACCTAAAAGTAATTAGTGGAAATAAGCATCCAAGAGGTATACGACAATAGAATAGACCAGCCCACTAGTTGAATTTTCTACGGCTAATCTAGAAACCGATTCATATGGTGGAAACTTGTAATAGGCAAGTCACCAACCCCACGTGCGTACACTAATATGGCACTAAACCAACCTGGATTTACTCATTCGCCTGTTGATTTGCATTTTTTCTACTTCCATTCTCAAGTGAAACAAGACAAATGATGAAAAAAGAACTGGATACACTACACTACACTAAGGGTTTGTTTGGCTCTCCATTTCGAATCTAAAATTTTCATTCTAGTTCTTTTTTTTTTCCTGAAAAAGTAACAAATATTATAATTAATTTTTGAAATTTTAACAAATTTTAACATAAAAATCTCATTTCAAACCGGTGTATTAAATGCAAACTATGAATTTTTTGTCTTCAAAGAATTTTCCGTGGACCTTTTAACCCGACCACTAATACATGATTTTAAACCTCACATATGGTCAAAATCACGTTAGAATTTAAATATTCTTTTGGCTGTAAAAGCTAAAGTGCTAGAAATTTTAGCTTCTCAAAATTGTCGCGAAGAGTAGTTGAATTTTATGTTGACCACCGTAAAAATCTTTAAATTTGTTACAGATTGTTTCTAGAAGTTACTTAATAATATGATAAAAAATAAGGAAACCTCTATTTTTTCCTATGGGTATAGAACTATCCAATGATCAAAATTTAAATTTCAATGAAAATTTAAAGAAACTAATTAATGCATTTGACTTACAATCTCATAAAAAAAAAAAAACAAGTCAAATTAAATCTTTTTATTCTCCGTTGCCGATGACTACCATGTTGGTGGCGCCGATGACAAACCCATCGGCAACGGAGAACCTCGCCCCTTCCTTTTGATGGCGGCGTATCTAGGTCCCTGAATTGATAGGTGTGAACTCATCCAACCTCCTCAGCGATCTCCTTTTTTTTTTTTTTTGCTTGAATTCGAAATATGGATCAATATTTAGGAAGAGGAAATTTTGGAAAAGCTCCCATGGTGGATGAAACGACAAGGGAAGGAAAAAAAATTTTGGTTGAAGTGTGTTCTTGCATTCTTAGAATAAAAATGTTATAGACACTAACTCTCTAATCCCAAAATTTGAATATCAATTTATATCGCGTATGAGTTGTCGTTATTTTATTAGTAAGTATTTAGAATATAATCACATCAATTAATTGTATCTACATATGAAAATATAACATGTGAGTTGGTACTCAAAAAGTTGGGATTATAGTTAGTATCCCTAACACTACTCTTCTTAGAATGGTTTTAACTTTTAGTCTTCATTTAGAGGGAAGGAAAGAAAATAGGATAAAGAGAATTTTTAAAAGATATAAAATTGAAATGAAAGAAAAGATTTTAGTTTTCTTTTATATTGTTTGGTAGAAATGAATAAGAGAAAATTTACTTACAATTACTAATTTGATAATAAATTAATATTATTTTACTATAAAAAGTAATAACAAAAAAGTAATACTAAACATTATTGAGTGGATTTAAATGTTCTTCCCCATATTAAAGAGATCAAAATAAGTAGGTCCCATTATAATTTATATCCTTATTATTTTCCTTCCCATCATCTCTTCATTCTTACCAAACAAGTTACTATATCATTTTCATCTCATTATCCATCCCTCAATAGCCAAAAAAAAAAAAAAATCTTCTTGTAAAATGGGCAATGACAGTTTAGTGGATGATACAAGGAATGAGTAAATGGAATGTTGGTACTTGTATTCCCCTTGATATTGATTACATGTCAAGCGAATTATATCAAATTTGTGACAATGATTGTTTAATAGTGTAAAATGACATAGTAGTAATTACATTCATATGAACATTAAGTTTAGTAATTACTCTAAAAAAGGAATTTGGTTGTTTTCTACTACACCATCTAATAGATAAACAAACACTAGAAATGAAATTATTGATTCTCCTTCCTATTATCCTTCCTATTATAGTCTCTTAACAGTTTGGTAAACATACCCTTAAATATACTTCTTTATTTGGTAAACATACCCTTAAATATACTTCTTTAGTTTAAGCCATTTAGTTATTAAGGTAAAGTAATGATATGAGCAAAAAACAAGTTTACCAAACACCAATTATTGCTGCAAGTCCTCCCAAAAATCAAAATCACTTTTGGAGGCAACAAAAATTAATTCCAATGTGGCCACTTGACATGATTAGTGGAAATTGCACTGCAAAAACCAAATGAGGGGAGTGATTAAATAAGACCTTGCCGACGACTTGACTTGACTTTTGGATACTCATATTGACTGATCACGAACTACCAAGCTAATGCCATGGAAATAAAAAAAATAAAAATAATTAATTAATTAATTAAATAATCACGAGAGAGAAGGGGGGGGGCCGGGGAGGGTGGCGACCGGGGGGAGGGGGGTCGTCGGGGGTGGGGGGAGGCCGGGGGAGGGGGGCGGGGCCGGGGGCCTGGCTGGGGGCCGGCGGGAGGGAGGGAAAGAGAGAGAAGGGGGAAGAGAGAGAGAGAAGAGAAGAGAGAGAAAGGGGAAGAGAGAGGGGGGGTCATCGGGGGGGTGCCGGCCTGGGGAGGGTGGCGGCCGGGGGTGGGGGGAGGCCGGGTGTGGGGGCCGGCGGGAGGGAGGGGAAGAGAGAAAGAGGGGAAGAGAGAGAGAAGAGAGAGAAAATGGGGTCGCCGGCGGCAACGGCCGGCGTCCGTCGCCGGTGGAGAGAAGATCGCCGGCGACGTAGAAGAGTTTAGGTGGGAATGATTGTGTGAGATTAGGTGTATGATAAATATCGTACACCATTAATGTTTGAATCGTTCGATTAAATCTTAACGGTCCAAAAAAAGGCTCTATCGGTAGTGACTCTCAGAGGGTCTCTACCACAACCATGTCCAAATATTAATTGATATAGTTAATAATAAATAATTATGGGAAAGGTTTTAGAAATAGTTGAATTATATTGGATGACCAAGTAGGTTACCTAATTAAAAATCTAATAAGAGACCTACTTAAAAAACTAATAAGAGACTTATTTCTTAACGAGGACTAGGTAGATAAGTCGCCGTTTTCTATCAGCTTCTTGCGTTTTTTTTTTTTTTTTTTTTTTTTTTGTCACTACATTTCTGTTGTTTTAAACCTTTTTTTTTTTTTTTTGCTGGAACATTTCTGTTGTTTTAACTTATTTTATCGCCGTTTCCGGTTTACGGCTGTTTTCAAATGTTGTTTTCCCTTTTTTTTTTTTTTGCTCGTTCCCATCGCTCAATAACGTCATGGTGTTTGAAGGTGTATGTTGTTTTTTTGCCGTCGTTGTTGTCCTGTTTTTGCATATCCTCGTAATATTTATTTTCTGGTCAAATTTGCTTCTCTCCTCTTCAATTCCATCTTATTTTCTTTTAAGTCATGTTGTCGTCTTATTTTTGTCGTGTCAAATTGTTGGTCGTTTTTAACCATATATGTTGTTTTTTTTTAATTCTTGGCGTCGTTTTCAAATTTGTTGTCGTTTTGATTGTGTTGTCATTTTTCTTTTTCTTTTTCTTTTTTCCCCTTTCTTTTTTTAATTTTTTGAACTTGAAGGTGGAGATTTGAACCCCTTCATCTTTGGGTAAAGTCAAGTGTTAAATACTGCTAGATCATCCCTACAACTATTGTTGTTTGAATTTATATTCTCCTAACTAACTAAAGTCATTTTTATTTGATAATTGTTAATGTCTCCAAACTAATAGGGATGACAACGAGACATGTTCAGAATAGGGCAGTCTTCTCACCAAGCTGTCGAGCGAATAAGATACTCCCCATACTAAGAATGTTAACTTGTTTAAATAAGAGTACTCCCCAAACTAACCATGTTAACTTGTTTAAGTTGACGAATATGGGGCTGGATTTCCCCGTTGCAAGTTGGTATACCCTATCTACCCGATTAGTTATTTTCGTCATATTAAAAATAACCATTAAGACACACACGCACATACATATAAGACCTTGAGTTAAAAGAAAATAAGACTACAGTTTTTAATTTTTTATATATTGAATATCTTAAAGTTTAATGCTTAAAATACATATATCATTATCTCTCAAAAGTTTCGCATTCATTTGGTTAGTCCGCTTGAAAATCTTAAGTTCGAGTTATTGGAGTTGAGGTGAGTTTTTAAAAATGTGCATTTGATTGAATAGAGTAAAAAAGTGCAAAACTTTAAATGTGTTCTTAAAAAAAAAAATCATATGGATCTTATTTCGTTCGTCTCGAGTTTTATAGACAATTTGGAAAAAAAAAAAATCATTTGGACTAATACATACAAAGTTATGGAATCTTAAAATTTGAATTTGAATATTATAATTAGAGTTGTAAATGGTAAAACTGAGTTAAATCTTTAGAAGAGTACAAAAATCAATTAGCAATTTTCAACTCCAATGTTTCAACAAATGCATGCTACATATATCATAAAACATCATGTAATCACAATACTTGCTAAGAACAATGTTATACTTACTAAGAACACTGTTAAAGGAATAAATGGAATGTAACACCTAATAATGAAGGTGAATCCTATGAGGGGAAAAAAAAGGGAACAATGTTAAAATATATCAACGTAAATAAAGAACGAGTTTCACAGGATGACACTTGTAAATAGGACTCACTCTGTTCAACTGATGTTTGAAAGCAATTCTCAAAAGTTACAGTCCATCTGAAGTCAAGGCACATACCATTGAAGCTTTTAAGGTCTGAAGTTAAAGCCAGATTTTCCTTTGCTATGTTTGCACTTTGCCGCCAGTTATGAATTCAACAGATTCCAACAAGTGTGGAGCTTAATTTGAAAGTACAAACTATAAAGGCTCTCATTAGTAAACATATTATTCTATAGAACTTTTCTCATCCTTCTCCTGCTAAATATAGATTTTCACAGTCCTAGTGACAGAAAAAGACCAGCAAGAGAAATGCTCAAACCTGACACAACAGAGTGCAAATAATGTAAACTTTTTCAACTCACAACTATCTAACTGGCCGGAGCCGGCGAAGAAGAAGCACCAGCACCAAGGCAGACATTGTTGAGCCTCTCCAGAGCCAGAATCAGTGCCTGGGTCCCCAAATTCCCTTCCCCGTGAGCCTTGAGCGAGAGGTAAAGCTGCTGAGCCAGAGCCAACCCCGGCAGAGCCAGCCCCAGATTCTGACACTCCTTCAAGCAAATCCCCAAATCCTTCACGAAATGATTCACGAAGAATCCAGGCTCGAAATTCCTCTCCAGAATCCTCGATCCGTACAAGTCCAGAGACTTCGACCCCGCCGCGCCGCTCGATATGGCGCTCAGGAATAGACCCACGTCGAGACCCGCCTTGTGCGCGTAGATCATCCCTTCCACCAGCCCCACCATGGTCGAAGCTATGGTGACCTGGTTCGCCAGCTTCGCGAACTGTCCTCTCCCTGGCCCTCCCATGTAGTTCACCTTCCCCAGGAGGGCGAAGAGAGGGTTCAGACGCCGGACGACGGACTCTTCTCCGCCGGCGAAGATCGCGAGGGTTCCGTTCTTGGCGCCGCGATCGCCGCCGGAGACGGGGGCGTCGACGGAGGCGCAGCCTTTGGAGGCGGCGGCGAAGGAGATCTCGGAGGCGAGGGAGGGCTCGGAGGTGGTCATGTCGACGAGGACGCCCCCGGGGCGGAGGCCGGCGAGGGCGCCGGAGGAGGGGTCGAGGAGGACGGAGCGGACGTCGGAGGGGTAGCCGACGATGGAGAAGACGACGTCGGATTGGGAGGCGACGGCGAGGGGGGAGTGGGCCAGGTGGGCTCCGAGATCGAGGAGGGGCTGGGCCTTGGAGAGGGTGCGGTTGAAGACGGTGAGGGTGTAGCCGGCCTTGATGAGGTGCGAGCACATTGACCGCCCCATCACGCCGGTGCCGATCCAGCCCACTCGCGTGTTTGATGGGTTTGCTATAGGTTCGCCGGCGCCGGCGGTGGTGGCGGTGGTGGCGGTGGCGGTGGCCATGGAGCGGCGGAGAAGGCGGAGAGAGAGTGAAGAGAGATAGAAAGAGGAGTGGTGAGAGGAGAGTGAACGAAGTAGTGGCGATTGCAGTGGCATGTTTATCAAACTCCTCCGGATTATCCGATCAGTGTCCGAAAATGGTAATTTTGGTACCATTTTAAGGGCCTTTTTGGACACCAAATCTCATTGTGCACCTGACACCTGTCCTGTACAATGCCCTTCATGAAGCTTTAAACTTGTGTTTGATTTACCGATATCAGATGAAATTTTTAAATTTGAGTTGATTGAGTTTTTAAAAATTAGTAATAATTTTTGTTGATTTTTTAGAAAAAGATAAAAGAATTTATATGAAAATGTACAGTTTAATTAGAATTAAACTTAAATAGCAAACGAAGCTTAAAAAATATTCTTTTTTGTTAAATAGAGAAAAGAGGATCAGACGATCAATGATGTTTTCGAGCCTCTGACCTAACTTGTTAAAGGTAAACAACAATTGGGGTTACTTATATGATGACAAAGGATCATGTTTTTGAGCCTTCGACAGCTAACAGACGAGGACTCATAGAATCCATCAACATGGTACGTGACTTGAACTTCGAACTTGATAAAAGTAAAGACTCCTAATAAGATCGATTTTATCACCATGTCACCGCAACAACGGTGGTATTAAAAAAGATTTTATCTTGTTACATGAGGGTTTTTTTTTTTTTTTAATGCTCTTGTCCTTTATTGTATATGTATTTTTCTTAATTTGGTGGGTTAAAATCCTATAAATACATAATTAGGTTTAAATCTAAACTACTTGTACTCCTTTAATGTTTGGCTTCACAATTTCATAAAAAAGATAAGAGAAATTTGTAAAAACAGTCTATTAAATATGTTATTGTTTTTCTAAAACCATATTTTAATACTTGTTCGAATTTTTTAACCTTGTTAAAATAATATTATACCCGAACTAATAATAGACATCTTATAAATATTGAAAAAGGGTTTCACGATTAACACACGCTTGTTGACCGTGTTATATTTATTATGTGTGTGTAAATATATAAATGTGTTTGTTGATATGTGCACGAGGTACTACAGATGTAAAACCACAAGTGAATGCATTTGATATGAAATCAATATCAGGTGGCTTTTGAAGCCATGAACACCGATTTGCACGGTCATGGCTCATGGTAACTGTGATGGCTGCTGCAAACTGCAGTTAGCAGTTAACAATTCAAATTCAAGATGGTAGCCGATGACAATCTCATGGACCATGGGCAGAGAAATTAGATGAAATTTCTTTGAAGCTGCTTTTGACTTCTCAGATTCAAATACAGCTTCTGAAACTGTTTGGATGATCTGTCAGAAGAGTTTCTAATACAGCTTCTGAAAGTGATTGGATGATCTGTCAGAAGAGCTTCTAGCATCTAAAAGTGTTTTCTGTCAAAACCAAAAAATGTGAATTTTAATAAAAGCTCTTTTGAGTAAACTTTAAAACTTGTAATAAAATTTAAATTATACATTATAAATATCATATAGCAGTTTTAGTACTTCTTAGAATATTTTAAAGATAATTTTGACATCAAAAGCTCTTTAGTTTCAAAGACTTACTGAGAAGCCACAACTTTAGCTTATCTTCCTCTACTAGCTAGAAATAAAAGTAAAAGTTCTACCAAACAAGCCCACATATCTCAGCCAGCTCTGCGTGCAAAATTACAAGGTGAGGACCCTTTCATGCTATGTTGAAGCAAAAGTAAAAGTACAGCCAAGCAGACCCATATATCTCAGCTGGCTCTGCGTGCAAAATTACGAGGTGAGGACCTTTTCATGCTGTGTTGAAGACTTGCTCATGGACGGTGAAGTGAAGCACGTTTCTTTTCCTGCAGAAGTTATCATGCTTACAATTTGACAAGTACATGTAACACAGTTTACTGCAAACTAAATATGTCGTTCAACTCAAACGGGTATGTTAGGACTCAATGGAAGTTCAATACCCAACTATCTCTAACTGTATGACCATAGCCAAGCATGACCTACCAATGTAATACACTCACAACCTTTCAAAACTAAATTAAGCAATCCATTCACAAGATGTATGCCAGACTAAGAAAAAGTAAGCAATGAAGACCCTCTGTAGAGCCTGCACAAGGTTACAACAACTACAACACTCAACAGAAGTTGTAGATTATGTGGTGAACAACGTTCGCCATAACGAGATACAATTCTGCAGTCTCGGGTGGTCAATTGCGTCAACTGCGATAACGCAGAGGAATAGAGCTAAAATGTATATGATAGACTTGCATTCGTATCTGTTTCTACCAAGATACAATCTAATCAACACTACAATCCAAAACTAACAGACTGAAATCTGCAAGAAGTGGAAAGGGGCACAAGTTGAGAACTTTTTAAATGGTGCATGTACAGTTTTCGGCGTCAAATTCTCTTTAATGATCGGTCCAAGGCTTGTCAATACAGTCTTCCCTACCAAAACAAAGCATCAACAAGTTTCCAAAAGAAAAAGAACATAACTTTTTTTCTTTTCCAACTAATATATTTATCCAGTAAAAAATCACAAACCAAGAAAATCCCATTTATAAATAGAAATCAATGCACACAACAAATGTCTTAACTACTGCACAAATCTGAAAAGAATATAAAATTAAGCATTTCAATGCCAGAGAACTAACAAGAAATTAGATTGAATTCATTAATATCTAGAATCTATTTCACAGTCATTAAAAAAAAAATAAACACACCAATTAGCATTATATTGAAGGCAAAACTTCATAAATAACTATATTTCAAAGTCTAAAAATTGCAGCATAAATAGCAGCTTCAGTACAAAAGTAAAACGCAATCTAGAATCTGTGCTTGTATACTTTATTTTGCATTGAGCAATCTTCCTCAAAACCTCTCTTTCACAAGCATACCTCCCAAGAAAATCCCTTCTCTTCACCCAACAAACCCATCACTTGTACTCGAAATTCGGCACCGGCGGAGCATCGAAACTCTCCAGAATCTTCGTCTCGCTTCCACTACTCGTCGTCTGAGACTCCTTCTTCTTCCCTCCACCGAACCATCCTCCAAAAAACGAACCTGAATCGGCCGAATCCGAACTACTCGCCGACGCCACCTCCGGTACCTGCTGACCCGGTAACCGACCCGGTAACTGCGCGGAGGGGAAACCGGGGATCGCCGCCACGTTCGGCGGCGGCTCTTCGATCATAACCGGCATCTGCTGCTGCTGGCTGAGAACCTTGTTGAGCATGATCCCGGCGCCTTCGATCAGAGCCAAGAGGACGCCGCCGAAGAGCGCGGAGCGGCCGGAGGCGGCGGGGCCCTGGCGCATCTGGAGGAAGCCGCCGGTGGCGGCGCCGGCGATGATGGAGTTCCATGGATCCTCCTTCTGGCGGACGTAGACCATGGTGCAGTCGAAGGCGGAGAAGAGGCCTCCCCAGACAGCGAAGCTGCCGCCGACGCGCGGCGCGTTCATGCGGACTGCTTGGGAGCCGCCGATGAGACGAGTGCCCCGGGGAGAGTTGTAGACGCCCTTGATAAAGTGGAAGGCGGAGCCGCCGACGGCACCCATGCCGAAGGCGCCGCCTATGTCGTCGAGGATGCGGTCCGGGCAGGGCTCCCGAGAGGTCTCCGGAGTTCCCATGAGAGTTCTGTGTTGTTTGCTTGAAGAAGAAGAAGAAGAAGAAGAAGAATAAGGGTTAGGGCTTTCTGGGTTTGGGGATTTCGAAGGAGTTTGATTCTGCTGTGCGATTTGGGGGCGGAGCGGTGGCGAATATGAAATTTCTAGGTTTTCGTTGGTGTCATGGCGAGGATCTTTCCTTTCTATATTGTTTGTCAATTGTTTTATTTGGAATAATGCAATGACTAAAATAGCCTTCCAAGTTCTTCGGATGACATTTGTACCCTCACGGCCAATGAGAAAATATCTCATTCAGTCATTTGTATGTATACTTTTTTTTTTTTTTTTAACCTTAAAGATGTTAATTGTGCAATAATAATAGAGTTAGTGAAATGTAAAATTATGTCATATTTTCTGTGTGTGTTTGTATATAAATAATTTTTGAAAAGTTAAAGATACTGATTATATCTTTCAAACATCCATACATAAAAAAAGATAAAAACTCATTGTGTTGGGGGAATTTTTTTATATAGATCAGGATCATAACACGTGTTATTTTGATTATGATCAAAACCGTCAAAAAAATATAAAATTGAGGACTCCTATCACTTTTATAGTCGAGTGGGAAAGATTAAATTCTACAATTCTCATAAAAACTCTAATGAGTTAATGATGTGTCTAAACCATAACGGTTTAATAAAATCCTAGTGAATAAGACACTCGTATATAAAGAAAACACATGACTCCATAAAGGCAGGAGGGATGAAGCTGCTTTTTCTTTGTTTCTTCGGAGAACATCCATGGAGGCTCGTCAACACTCATCACCTGATTGTGAGAGGTAGAAAAACAACGGAGAGAGGCAGAGAAGGTAGAAGAACATTAATGTGGAGGAAATCACTCCAACACACTATCATCAAGATTATTATTTAAAAATTAATATTCAAATTAGTATCTCTAATAATATTTATTTATTTTTAAATAGATATTCACGTGATATCTCAAACACTACTCAAGTAAACATTCACACGCATACTTCTTTATTGTTTAATAAATAAAACTTATATTTAAAGAAAAACAAATGAATTATTTAATAGTATCAAAACATTTACCTCATTTGTTTTAGAATATATGGTTTGTATTGTATAGTTTTAAAAGGTAGTGTGTCACTTGAATGGTTTGATTTCATATTTTCCATCTATTACAACTCTTGAGAGTAATGATTATGCTACTCTTATGCCATCTCCTTCGTACATATTTTTGAAAGAAAAAACATATAAATTTGCCAATATCAATATTAAAATAAGAAAGCTATTCTTGCAATCCACTAAAAAACTATATTATATTAAAAAAAAAAAAGAAGATAATTTACTTAAATAGAGATAAAATTTTTGCAAAAGAAATTTTTTTAATGTTTTTTTAAAGTGGATTTTTTAGTGTATTCATTTCTTCAAACTTAATATGAAGAATATTTTCAAATAAAATACAAAATTATGGAGAGACACAATGTTTTGTTTTTTAAAGTATCCCTGCACCTCCAATTTAAAATAAAAATTTAAGATTTTATTTGATATTTAAGTTTAAATTTAATTAAATTATATTTTTTATCTTAATTTTATCTTTTTTTAAAAATAAAAAAATTTATTTAAAAAATCAATTAACTATAACTTAAAATTTCATTTATAACCGATGAACTAAACGCAAGCAAAAACTTTAAAACTGGTCAAATTTAATTAAACTCTCATTTTTCGTAATGTAATTTTAATATTTTCTTTGAACATAATTCTATTGACAGTATAAAATAAAATTTTATCGCTATTTTTTTATAATTTTTTTATGCTTTCACAAAAGTGCCCAGAAAATAAATATCTAGCATAACAAAAAAAAAAAAAAAAAAAAGAAAACTACTTATATCAAGATTCAAGAGTGTCAATAGTGATTTTGTTAAACCCAAGCACAGTTGCGTCAGAAGCGGGAACGGCAAATTACTCACTCGGAGGTTTCCTCTGTGGCGGCGTCTGAGCTTTTCGACCTCCCAAACGACGACGTACTCATCCCCTCGCCTCTACTTACTGTGAATAAATACCTCCTCCTCACAAGGACGCTTTAATGGTGGTCTGGATAAGGTATAACAATGGCGTCCTTGCTTCTGGTTCAGGTTTTGCCTCTCTTTCTCTGAGACCCTTTTAGCTTTACGCTCGTATCTGGGAACAAATTCATACAATATGTACACTAGTTTAGCAAAAAGCCCCGCATTTCCCTTGGCTATGAGGGTTTTTACCCCAAAGTTCCAATCTTTACCAATTGGGTCTGTTGAAAAACTGAACTTTTCGTCGTATTCTTATCGTGAGGTTCTAGGAGCTAGTGGGTTGTGGCTTAAAACTGCTAAACGACATTCCCTTTTGGTTAAAACAAGAAGTTTTTCCGATTCATCGACTAAGAAGATTAATGGGAAAAAACTTCCTTGGTTGAGGGATGGTAATAAGGTAGGAAGAGAAAGAGAAATTGATGCAAAAACTATTCGTTCCTCTTGGGAGGAATCTGCTAAGAGGTTAGATAAAGTTGGTGCTAAGTCTTCTTGGGAGGAATCGGCTAAGAGGTTGGATAGAGAGAGCGGTAATTCTTTTCGGGGTGAAGATCGCCGCGGGGATTACGTTTCCGCAGAGAAAAGGTTTGAGGAAAATGTAGAGGTGGAAGAAGAAGAAGAAGAAGAAGAAGCTGAGATTGTTGGTGACCCAAGATGGGATAGGATCAAGAGCAGGTTCAGGGGAGTGGTTGATGCAAAAGATGGGTACGAGAAACCCGAGTTACGAAGGTGGAATAAGCAGGAGAATTGGGGTAGGAGGACATGGAAAGAGGCTACCGAATCGACTGTGCCAAAGATGGTTGGTGAAGGGGTTTACGGGGTTGGTCCGGTTTTGGCCGCCTTGTCGGCTGGAAGAAGAGAGTTCTATGCACTGTATGTCCAAGAAGGATTGGATTTGAGTAGTAATAATAGAAAGAAGAAGGACAAGAAGGGGTTTGAGAAAATTTTGAAGATGGCTGAAAAACTCGGGTTGAGGATTAATGAAGTGTCTAAGCATGATCTCAACATGGTGGTTGATAATAGGCCTCATCAGGGTTTGGTTTTAGATGCTTCTCCATTGGAGATGGTAAAGATAAAGGAACTAGATCCAGTTTCAGTCGAAGAAGACAAGAATTCTCTTTGGGTGGCTTTAGATGAGGTTACGGATCCTCAAAATTTGGGGGCAATCATAAGGTCTGCTTACTTCTTTGGAGCTTCAGGAGTGGTCTTATGTGCAAAGAATTCAGCTCCCTTGAGCGGTGTTGTGAGCAAAGCAAGTGCAGGCTCGCTCGAGTTGATGGAGCTCAGGTATTGCAAAAATATGATGCAGTTCTTGATATCCTCAGCTGAGATTGGCTGGCGAGTCCTTGGTGGTTCCGTCTCTTCCAAAGCTATTCCCTTGAACGAGGTCATGCCCGGTGCACCAACAATCCTTGTTCTGGGCAGTGAGGGTACTGGCTTGAGGCCTCTAGTCGAAAGATCTTGTACTCAGCTAGTCAAGATTCCTTCGAACGTTCCTGCTGATATCATTCCTGGTGGAGAACCCCCTATTGAAACTGCGGAGAAGAATTCCGGGTGCTCAGCTGCAGAGTTTGAGTCATTTTTGGCCGTGGAAAGCTTAAATGTTAGCGTCGCAGCTGGTGTGCTTCTTCACCACTTAATCGGCGACAACTACAACAAGAATGATACTGGTAAAAAGATGATCAGCCAACGAACGCAGTCGAATGAGATTTCACCACCGGTCCCCATATTGAATTTTTGCTTTGTTAATTCAGATACTGTCTTATTATTTCTTTTGGTTTTTACCATATTGTTCTTGTAGGATTTCTAACAGCATAAAGGGGAAAAATTAAGCAGATTTACCAATTCCAACATTTTCCTACTTCACTTGAAAGATTTACAATGAAAGTTTTGGTTCATTCACTTGCTTTAGTTTAAGTAGTACATAACCCATTATTATTCCCATAAAAGAAAGTCAAATTACAAATTAATATCAAGCTGAGATTTCCAGTAATCTGACTCTTAATACTTGATTTGAACTCAAAGGCAAACCCACCTCCAACATTCCTCTGCCCAATAATGGGCTTTGTGTAAGGCCCAATAAACAACGAGGATGGGCCTTTTACTGGATCTCACTTATATTTATTGCAAGCTGCATCCACTGTTAAGGAAGTAATGTGGCAAAGCACAGACCGAGTTGTACAAGAGCCAACTCTGTGTGGCTAACTACTATTTTTTCAGCTAAAATTTCATGTTACATTTTCATCAGCTTCATGTGCGTTTCTTTTACACCAACCACTAAGTCGTCGAACAAAACTGAAATCACACACACACACACACACACATATATATATATTGGATAAATTATGGCTGAAATGGTTTCTCTTGGCAGACATGAAATTTTAGCCAACAAAATTTGTCACATCTGAACATTGTGAAAGGAAGAATAGATTAGTAAAGTAAAATGTAAATCACCAATAGATGGTAGCTAGTGCTGTAAATATAAGTCGGATTAGACGGGCTGACTCCTTACTGTATTTGATTTAGTTTCAAATATTTCATAAAGATGGTTTGATTTAGTTAAGTAGCAAGAATCCAAGCAATGCACTGACAAATCAAGGTCTTTTCCTAAAAGTGTAGTTTGATCAGTACACTCACCAATTAATTAACTTTTGGCAAATTTGGCAAAGAAAAATTATGGAAATTGGCAGGAAAGAGCATGAATAAACGCCACCCTACACAACAAAACTATACGTCCCTTTTTTTCTTTTCTTTTTTTTTTTTTTTTTTTTTTTTTTTTTTTTTTTTTTTTTTTTTTTTTTTTCTAATGCCTTTCTTCCCAAGTGTATTAATATCTAATAACTCTAATGAATAAGAAGCACAAAAAAATCCAATAAAGTACAGATTTGAACATAGCAATGAATTGTGAGTACAAGTGAATGCATTGACTTTTTTTTTTTTTTTTTTTTTTAAGGGACAATGAAAATGTCCCTAAGACAGAGACGTCGTCATTTCTGTCCCCTATAGTTCAGATGGTCCCTTTTGTTTCCTACAAACAACCCACTAGACATTTCCATTTCAATTGTGTTGGTTGTTCACCTGAGTCACCCTTGAATGCATCATTGTGTTACTAGTTAAAATCCTACCTTTATATGGAAAATTTGATGGCACTGGCCTTTTTCTGTTCATACAACTTTTCAGTTTTCATGCATTATGTTCTTTTTCGAGTTTTGATGATTTGCGTAAGAAAAGGAGCTTTTGTTTAGCGTTAATAAGTTGTGTTCGTGTCAATCTGGTTATTTATTATGTATGATATAACTGAATTAATTAGAGGAAAAGGAAATCTCAATAACCAAGCACTCACTTGAAAGCGGAGACCGAAAAACTATTTAGTTGTTAACCACTCATATTTAAAATTTGTAATAATTAGAGTGAAGTTAAGATCATTATTCAAATAAAATTAGATCAGACCTTTTATGTTCTGTCAGTAATCTTTAAAATTTCTTCTACAGATAATGAACATGAAGGACGGGATAAAACTATTATTCCCTTTTTCCAAACAAGAAGAAAGAAAAGGGGGCTATATTTTATTTAATATTTGAAAAAAGAAATAGGAAATAAAAACTAAAAAAAAAAATTGGTGAAACAAAAATTAGAATTAAATTATAGTGGACTTGTTGGTAAATGACTGGTAGGTGGACAGACAATTTTAATTTGACAATTGTCATGATTGATGAAGACCCAATCCCAATCTAGTTGACACAAAGAAGAGCAAAATAATTTTTTTTTTTTTTAAGTTCAAAATTCAAATCATAATTATCATTTTCTATCCATTCCACGTTGAACAAAGAGAAGAGCTGGCATTGCATGTGATGGTGATGAAGTTGAAATGACACCCGCCCTCTGTTTTTAAGCTCCAAAAAATGGTCAAATTCCTTTCCTGCCTTGCCACTACATCTATATATATATATATATATATATGTATATGTATGTGTGTGTGTGTGCATATATGTATGAGATAACCACCACATTGACAACCCATTTCTTTGCTGATAATACATTATTGTTTTTTTTTCTTTTTTACTTTGTTTATTTGGGATAATAATTCGCCTAATTAATTCAACTGGGCTCCATTGTCTCATTCTCAAGGAGACCCTATTGATTAACATCAGGAGGGAAAAAAAAAAAAAAACCTTATTTCAAGTTGGTTTGAGTTTTAAACTACCCATTCCTTATGCCATGTTTGGTAATAAGGATTGAAAAATTACGAAGGAAAGAGAAGTAAAATATCAAGCTAAAAAATAAAAAGAACCTGCAAGTTTTTCTTCTTTATTGCTTGCTAGAAGAGAATGAAAAGAGAAAAATAAAATACAAAATATGACTAAACTAAATGTAGTACCCTTATAATAAATAAAATTACTTTGTGTAACTTTAATCCTTATAACTTTTTTTCATAACTAAAATACTCATAAACTTTTAAAATATTACTATAATAGTCCTTTCATTAATTTTGGGCAAATTTATTAATAATTTAGTCAAAAAATAATGTTAATACTACATATTTTGTTCAAAAATTACGTAAATGAATATTATAGTAATATTTTAACAGTTTAAGGGCATTTCAATTACGAAAAAAAGTTTAAAAATCAAAATTATATAAAATTAAAAGTTCAATGATTAACCTAATAATTTACCTAAATATTTAAGTAGTTTAGCACATCGTTTGTTTTGTTAATTATTTTTTTTTTCTCATTTTCAAACTTGAATAGCAAAAAAATTATGTTACAATTTTATCTTTTGGTAATAACGGAATCTTATTTATGGTTTATTTTACAACTATTTGTTGAACTAATTAATTTTTTAAAAAAATTAATTTCAATATAATTAATAAAATTGAAATTGACAGTAAAGTTTAAAATAATATTCCTTTTAATTGAGGTGTGGGAGATGTCGGCAGTTTGGTCCCTACTCGGGAGGAATTCTTGTTTCTCTTTTCAGAGGTCTTTTGATGGGGGTCTTGTAATCATATTTCTCGTGGTGGCAAATATGATTGTCCATCTTTTAATTAGTTATGACAAATTTTGAGTATGATTACGAGGGTTGTCCCATAATTTATTATCTCAGTAATTTCAACTGATTTAATCTTTGTTTGGCTCTCTATTCTAGATCTAAAAATTTCATTTTAATTTTGTTTTTTTTTTCCTTCTAAAAATCGACAATAAAATTTAGCTAGTTTTTGAAAAATTAATCAATTTTAATTTAAAAAATCAATTAATTATAGCTATACCAAAGATACCATTAGTATTTCGATGATACATATTGTTTTTTTCTTAACAAAAAAAAAATCACTGATAGAAAATAAAATAAACAAAAAAATTACATAAAATAAAATAAAATTTTAATTTTAACTTATTTCATGTTTCTTGGCCCTTCCCTCCGTTAAGGCTAGGCAACAAAACCAGTCAAATGCAATAATTTTCGCCATTTCTTTAGCGCGATTTACGAGCTTCAATGAAAAATTAAGTTGGTGTTTGATTCGCTAGTTAAAGATGAAAATTTTAAATTAAAATTGATTGACTTTTTAAAAATTAGTTATAATTTTTGTTAATTTTTTATAAAAAAATAAAAATTAAGATGAAAAAAATTATAATTTTGTTGGAATTAAACTTAAATACTAAACCAAACGTAAAAGTAACTAATCACGCTTTTTCTAGCACACAGATCCAGTTTTTCTTTGTACTGATTGCCCGCTGATTTATGAGTTTCTTTGTAGACAAGTGTTGTTCTTCACGTTGTTTAATATTCTGTCATTTTCGAAAATAATTGTCTATTGCAAAGCAATTAGCGTACACGGATTAGACTCCTCCCCCGAATTATAGCCCTTTCAAGTTTCACCTTTGCTCTTGAAATATAATTAAAGGCCCCTCGGAGTATCTATATTATTAAAATGGACACTCATAAATCAGATTAATAAAAATTTAGTCAAACAATAAAAAAACAAAACAAAACAACAAGACAATTGTAGTGTGTCATGTTGTGAAAGGAACCTCCATTATATTACTTTAAAATTTATGATATAGAGTTTTAAACAAAGGGGAAAAAAATTAGACTTAAAATAAGCAATAAGTAGATAATTGCCAATGGTTCATTTCCCTATAGATAACACTAGCTTAATGTACGTACGTTGCACAACAGAAGAAAAAAACCAAATATGATAAAGACAAATGATAAAGATAAATACATAATAAAAAAACTACTAAAATAAATATAACAAAACCAAGACCTCATCTCATTTTTTCTTTAATTTTTTACTCTTCATTTCTTTCGATAATTTTCTCCGATCATGTAAATACAGGGTGGAAATAATAATAATAATAAAAGGGAAAAAGAAAAGGTAACAATAAAAAGAAAGTTACTTTTCTTCGATTATGTACATGCCAAGGAAAAAAATGACAACAAATAAGAAAAAATCGCCCAAGAACTCAAAAAAGAGAAAAAAAAAAAAGAAAAAAAATGCAAAAGCAAAAAATTCTATCGAGAAAAACATACAGAAATTAAAAAAAACAAAAAAAATTTGTTCACTAATATATATATATATATATACATATATGAAAAAAAACAAGATAATAATAACAGAAAAGGGAAATCGAAAAAAAGAAAAGCCAATCATAAACCCAAAAAAGCAAAAAAAAAAAAAAAAAATAATATATATATATATATATATATATATTGAAACCAAAACAACAATAAAGAAAAACAATAAAGTAAAAATTTTAGAATCTAAAGTTTGAAAACCAAAATCAGGAAAAAAAACAAAAAAGGAAAAAAAAAAAAATAGAAAACAAAAATAAGGGAAAAAAAAAACAACAACAAAAGAGAAAAAAGATGGTGGAAAAAATAAACCAAAGACAGGAAAAACACAAAAATCAAAATTTAGGGTTTGGAGAAAAGAAAGAAACAGAAAGAGAAAATGAACATTAGAGAGAAAAAATCAGAGGAAAAAATAAATGAACAAAAAACACATAAATAAGGGGAAAAAATAACAATGAAAGAGGAAGAAAATGACGGAAAAACATAACCGGTACTAAGAAAAACATATAGATCAGAGTTTAGGGTTTGGAGAGAACAAAGAAACTGAGAGTGAGAACAACAATTGAGAGAGAAAATGAAAAAAGGAAATGAGTGACGGAGAGAGAGGCAGATGTGATATGTTAGGGTTATAGGGGTACAAAAGTTCATCTACTATGCTGTAAACTAATTTTAGAGTAACTGAGAATGACAAAATCGTTCAAACACATATAAAAGGGGTAAAATCATCCACTCGCTGTAGATTAAAAAAAACTCTGACTAAAAGACAAATTCGTCCGTATACTAGAAAGAACAATAACCCCTTCCTCCCATTTAGTATATAGTAATAATGTTTTTTTAGAACAGTATAAATTTGTAGTTTACTTGATATACCTCATCACGAATATTTTTGGTATAGAATTTTAAATTCCTACACTAGAAATAAAAAAATATTTCTAAATTTGATTAAAGAGTTCTTCATCTAAAAACTAAGAAATGTGAAAAGAATGAATAATATAAAATTGACTTGAAATAATGGACTCGAGACACAAGTATTTTTAGGCTTTGAGATATGTATTCATGTTGATTGGTGTGGGATTTGTCCATCATTTCTTTCTTGGGTAAATTAAGAGATGCTTTTTCTTTAATGTATTATTTAAATTTGTGTTATTCTCCTAGAAAATCTTATAATTATTATAATGTTGAAGAAAAGAAAAAAATGATTCCCTCGTGGAAAATAATTATTATAATGTAGTATTTAATGACCCATAACTGGTTCTGTAAATTCGGACGGTTTGGCCTTACGAGTGGAAAGGGAAAATCGGACCAAGTCAGGCTTGGTCCGATTAATTGAAAGGTCGGGTTGGGTTCGCATGAATTTTGAAATTATAAGCCTGGTTCGTCCCAAAAATCCGATAGGCTTAAAATCGGACAGGATAAATGGGCTTTTGAAAAAAAAAATAAAGGAAAAAAAGAAAGATAGAAATGGGCGGCTCGTCGAGCTCAAAAGTAAGACCCGACCTAGCCCTTCTACTTGTACCAAGCTGGGCCGAGCCTACCCTCGGGTCAAAAATGCGGGCAACGGGCTAGCCCTCTTAGGCCGCCCCATATTTACAACACTACTCATCACTAATGAAATTGATGTGTTAAATTATTGATAGATTGATATCTATCAGTTAATCACTATCAATTATTTTTAAATTTATCAATAATAAACTAATCCCTTAATAATATATTATAATTTATCAATGATATACCATCGCAAAACATACGAAAGAAAAATGGCCTTTTAACTAAAAACATAAGTTGAATAAAAAAAAAAAAAAAGCATAGGTTCAATCTTTTTTCTTTCAAAGGGTGGCCAAAACTTTCTTAAAAAGGAATTCATCTAAAAAGTTCAAAAGCCAAAAAAAAAGAAAAAGGACCAATTGGAGCACAAAGGAAGTATATGCTAAATGACCTGTGAAATTCTGTATTAAAGGCAGCAGACGGCAAATGGAAAAGATTCGGATCATAAAACCAGCATCTTCTTTCTTTCTTTCAACTGTGTGGACCAATCATCACGTGCCACCTCACACGTTTCTGTTTCTCTGTCCTCTCTCTAAGCCTATCAAATAGTTTTCCTTAGTTTTTTTTTTTTTTTTTTTTTTTGTGAAATAATATTTTTCCTTAGTTTTCAGATGTTTATTTTTACGTTAACCTATAAATAACCAACACCAGCCCCCAAATCTAACGGTCTCTCCCTCTCCCATTCACTCTCCTGTCTCTTTCTCTCTCTAGAAATTAGAGGAAACTCGAAAAGTAATTGTGTGGTCAATGAGGCCCATCCTTGTCAAATATAAAATTACGCGCTCTCATTCTTGCCCTCTTTCCTCTCTCTCTCTTTCTCTCTCTTACCTTGCTCAAGCTCGTCAATGGCGATCTGAGATACGAATGTCTCCGCGGACGACGAAGAACCTGGCCTAGGGATTTCCTCTGCCGTAGCTTTCTTCGAGAAGATTTTGTCTCGAGTTTGGAGAGAGAAAGAGGGGGTGTGCTGAGTAAGAGATTTTCGCGGACGCAATGTCTGCTATGGAACCCCTCGATTCGTTCCTGTTCTTCCTCAGCAAAGCATTTTGCAGTCCTCTCGCGGTTTTCGTTCAGATCCAGGTTTGTTTCAGTGCTTCGCGTTTCGCAATTCTCTCGTTTGTCTTAGATCCAGGACTGTTTGGTTCCGGAGAAAGTTTTTGGGGCGGGCGCGATAGGAAAATTGTCCCTGTTTTTTGCGTTTCGCGTGGATTTGCGAATTGCTTCAATCAGTTCCGAGAAGTTGAATTTTCGTCCTCTATCTCTCTCTCTCTCTCTTTTTCTTTTGGGTTCAAAATTTATTCTTTCCCTATTTTCTTACATTTTCTTTGTGTTCTTGGTATCCTTTTCCTTTCCTTTATAGCGGTTACAATTTGAGTACCTCATTTTCGGTTCGGTGAAACATACAATGCCGTCTCTTCTTCATTGTAGAGGATATTTTCTTTGTCATAGATAGCAGAATGATAGAAGTTTAGTTTAGTACTAGTGTGTATATATACCAAAGATACACACACACACACACACATATAAATGTTCATACTGTAATCTCATCTCCCTTGATTTTAGGATGATTGCTATTTCAGTTTGTGATGCACACCTTACATGAAATCTAAATTCTTTACTTTCGCTGCAGGGATGTTTTATCTGCTTAACTCTAGCTTTTGGCTGGGCTCTCGCAGCTTATGTCAGGTATTTGGGTCCATGACTAATTAATGAGTCCGTCGGCGTGGACTGTGTTGGTTGTTAATTAAATGTTTCTCGTTATTGCTATTTAAGGAACATTTATCATTCGTTTTCTTTCCTCAATTGCAGGAACAGAGAGATCAATCGGATGAAGGATAGTATGAAACGTGGCAATAGCTTTGCGTTTCTTTATCGTGATATCAATGAACTTGAGCACTCTCATCAGATCAATCTGCCCAGGGTGTCTGTTGTTATGCCTTTGAAGGGATTTGGAGAACACAATTTGCATAATTGGAGAAGTCAGGTGCGGTTGACATTATTTCGATCCATGTAATATTAGTTAAAAGGTGCATCTTGAAAAAGTTCATATGAATTAGTGGATTTGGTATTGCACAAATTTATGCTGCCTTTTGTTTAAAAGGTAGATTTTTTTTCCCTCTTGTTTAAGGATAAATCAGAAAGAGAAAACTATCAGTATGCATTGGATATCTAGTCAGTATCTACTTCAACATTTTGTCAACATTTTCAACTGATCAATATATGCAACTGTTTTTGGATCAATAACCGTTTAGGTTCCTTTATCCAGTTCGTCTCATTTTAAATTCAATCTTTTTGCTCCGTCTGCAAAAGCTAATCTTGCTTTAGTGGCAGTGCTAATGTTGTTCTGCTTCATTGATGGTTGCAGATTACATCTCTCTATGGTGGCCCTTTGGAATTCCTTTTTGTCGTGGAAAGTACAAAAGACCCTGCTTACCATGCCGTGTCTCAGTTACTTTCAGATTTTAAGGTATACAAGAAACTCATACAACCTTTTCAGTTCTGAATTATCTGAAATAGAGACAGAGAGAAGAAATTCAGGTTTAAATGTCATGCAGTTTTCTGATTCAATGATCAATTCATACATGTTTTACTAATAAGAATTTAAAACCTTGCGGTCAGAATATCTTTAGGAAAATGTGCCTGACCTATATATGTGTTTGCTTTGCACAGGATGAGGTTGAGGCGAAGATTGTTGTGGCTGGTCTTTCAACAACTTGTAGTCAGAAAATTCACAATCAGTTGGTACATACCGAGTTTTCATCTTGCTGCTTATATTTTGCTCGTGAAAAAAAAAAAAATGTGTTGTGTATTAGCTGTGTTTTGGTAATTATGTCTGGGCCTGTTTGACAGACCTTTTGCCTTTGCTTTTAGTTAGTAGACGAAGAGAAACAAGCTACAGCTTTTCAATAAGTGTTTGGAATCTCATTTCTAGAAGAGCTTAAGAGGACAAAATGATTTTAAAAAAAAATATTCTAGTTACAAATAACAATGTTAGAATGAAGTCTTGCAGAAACTCAAATTACAGTTTTAAAGTCTGTTCAAAAGAGCTTTTTACTAGAAGCTCTTCTAACGATAATCCCAACACTTTCAGAAGTAGCTTTTGGACTAGGAAGCCAAAAGCAGCTTCCTGGAAGCTCTACCAAATAGGTCCTATATGGAGTTTGGGTAAATTAACTATTGCATACCCTTGTCTAAATTTGTTTGCCTTATAGGTTTGTATTGTATAATGATTGTTCATGTTAGTTACTACAAGTCTAAAATAGTAGTAATCTTTTGAAGGTTGGAGTGGAGAAAATGCATAAAGACTCAAAGTATGTATTATTTTTGGATGATGATGTTAGGCTTCATCCTGGGTCAATTGGAGCCCTTACTGCTGAGATGGAGAAAAATCCTGAGGTAAGTATGCATTTTAAATCGAAACGTCTTCAATTTTATTTAAAGTCTATCTTCTGTTTTTGGAGCATGCTTATAAAGTAGTGGCTATGACCTAAGGCTTGGAGTCCATTTAACTAGATTCTTGTTTGGTTTTAAACTTTTAACGCTTGTCAATGATGTGCACTGTGCAGATATTTATTCAAACTGGCTACCCTCTTGATTTACCTTCTGGGAGTCTAGGGAGCTATTGCATATACGAGTACCATATGGTACAGACCATTTTCGCTTTAGTTGCCATTTTTTTTTAAATATACCTTGCGAGTTGTGACTATGTGGTAGTCTGCATGGTCAAATAAAAATGTTTAATAACCTAATTTTTAGTTATCTTATTTCTCCATATTATCTCAATTATTTTTCTTTTCACCCGCTAAATCTGGAGTGTCTTCTTTTATCAACAGCCGTGTTCAATGGGCTTTGCTACTGGTGGGAAGACATTCTTTCTATGGGGAGGGTGCATGATGGCAAGTAGCTGCTACCTTCTTATTAACTGCTTGCACTAGATTGAAATGTTTTTCTGATCCTTTTGAATTTTTTGCAGATGCATGCTGAAGATTTTAGACGAGACAACTATGGCGTGGTTTCCGGACTTAAAGATGGTGGCTATTCTGATGATATGACTCTTGCGGCTATAGCCGGTAATATGTTAATTGGTTTAATTTTTTCCTAAGCTGTTTTAATAGGTGTGTGGATTCTGATATTAGTGTATCTTTCCCAGGGGCTCATAAGAGACTAATTACATCACCTCCAGTCGCTGTTTTCCCTCACCCCCTTGCAAGTGATCTCAGTTTCTCAAGGTTTGTGATGCTTACTTGTTTAAGCTTTAATTACTTGGAGTTCAGTTGACAATGTGATTTCTTTTGTAGGTACTGGAATTACTTGAGAAAGCAAACGTTTGTATTGGAATCATATATCTCCAGTGTTAATTGGATTATGAATCGTGCATTATTTACGTCCCACTGCTATCTGTCATGGGGATTTGTAATGCCTTACGTCATGGCCGTGGTTCACATCACAGCAGCGCTACGAATGTACGTTAAAGGATATGCATTTGACGAAACTACCATTTCCACTGGTGGTGAGCACTCTTCTTTTCTCTTGAATAGGTAGGTTGATAGTATTATGTGGATCAAATTACCGTACGGGATCAGGAAGATAATAGTAAGCCTGCTGAAAAAGTGTTAGATTTCAAGTAGACTTTTTTTTTTTTTTTTTTTTTGGAAACGGAATTCGCATTCTTACAGCTGTAAACCTCGTTTATCAGGGTTGAGGCTGGTAGCTGGTCTAGCTGTATGCACTCTCATAGAACTTTTCTCAATGTGGAACTTGACAAGAGTTGAAGTTCACCTATGCAACATATTATCTCCCGAGGCCCCTCGACTGTCGCTTGCTTCATACAACTGGGGCCTTGTAAGAAATTTCTCTCGTCTCATAAATCTTTTGTCGTACTTGTTTCTTTCCCTCTCTCTTCTTTTTCTTTGAAAACGCCATTCTCATTTCTTGAGTTCTGTTCGTTTTAAATGCAAATACTTACATTATACTACATACATAATGCCCCTTCCGGTAACACTTCTATTTCCCAAACAAGTTGTCTCTCTAACGTCATAAATATAAATCCAAATTTTTCAAAAGGCAATAGTCATTCAGATACTGCGTGTTAAAATTTTTATACATGGCCTGAGTTTATTGGATCTGGCACATGTTTATAACTCATGAACTATATCTGATGCAAGTGAACTGGTTTTCAATTGGTCAGGTATTTATTGCGATTCTGGTAGATAACTTTTTATACCCAATCTCTGCAATACGCTCTCATTTCTCTCAATCTATCAATTGGTCCGGCATCTGGTACCACTTGAAGGATGGGAAGATAAGGAAGGTATGTTAACCAAGGTTTCTGAAGCATAAGTTTGTGCATATTTAGATAAAGATACATGCATATAGGGATCAAATTATTGAAGGGATCGCACCAAATCGCAATTCTTGAGGCTGCTTTCTGATTCACTGCAGATTGAAAGAAGCAAGGACAAGGGTCCAAAATATACAGATTTAGGAGGGAAGAATTTGTATGGGAAGAAAGGAGCCCCTGCAAAAATATCATTCCTCAGCTCTTTGGCAAGAAGTTTGGCGCAACGGCGCCAGCCTAAGAAGTTCGACAGCTAGAAAGGGTATGTTTAAGAAAACATTATTTTGTTGATTGTCTCGCCCGCTTTTGGAGAACTTGTATGGGCAGCAGCAGGAGTTATAGATCTTTGTTGGCGTTGTGTATTGATTGGTGCATTCCATTATTGATTGGTTAGAAGTGTTTTAGATTTTTTTTTTTTTTGGGTCTCTTCTTTTTCATCATTTTTTTGTTCCCCAATTTATATCGATTTCATTCATCAGCATCAACCCACCTTGTCTGGGCTGGTTTTGTAATTTGGCAGTGACTTTGATTCTCTGTAATTTGTAGAATCTTATAGTTGAAATTCAATTGAGACGCAGTAAAGATGTGTTTCTCATTCTCCATTATCGTCTCGCCAACATATTTCACCCTCTTCTGTATATGCAAGTCTGAAAACTTCCCTTTTGTGTTCGTTGTTTTTCAAAGTAAAAAAATTGACCAGACAAAGGCTCTCTGTGTGGCTTAATCTCACTTTGTTAGATTGTGAGAGACAAGAGAGATGTGAGGATGGCTTAAATGGTGTGAACGTGATCAAGGGAGCGGGTCGGGTGGGCTGTTAGGGGAAAGAAAATCCTAACAGAGTGGGTGAGATGAGTCAACTGTGATAGTTGGAGAACAAGAGAGATGAAATAATACCTCTGCCTTTTTTGCTTTATATTTTCCCCAAAACCTTTTTTTAGAGATTCAAAAATAGTACAAAAAAATTTCTGAAAACCATATACTACAAAAAAATAAAATGGTAGTAAATGAGTTATTAATAGATCGTATTCATGTTCACCTGTCTATAACCCACATATTAAACAGGTTATTATGGGGTTAACGGGTTTAACCCGTTCGAATCATTTTTTTAATCGTGTCTAGTGAGTTTATTCCATTTTGGCTTAAACCCATTTAAAGAAAACCCAAATTCTCGAACTTCATGTCAGTTTCGTGCCATGTTATTGTGCGTGACCTCAATTGCCCACACTATCTTGGTGTGGTTTAATCTCAGTTTGTTAGGCTCGTTCACATTGATCTTGCTGCATTCAATCAGTGTAACGTTAATCTGAATTTTCAGTTTTTGGATGGATAGAATGAACGACTTACAAAACGAGGATATCTTGACGAAGAACGAAGTTGGAACTTGGAACTAAGAACTTTCTTATTTGACATCGCATTCGAAACATGGCTTTCTACTAGGTGAAAAAAGGACTGGTTAGATCATGATCGTTAAACGATTCAATACTAAACCGTTGGCAGGTTATACTAGGAATTTCGTTAACCAATTCAGTCAACAAACTAGTAAAAGAGATGAACATTTTCATAACGGTATTTACCTCTGAAGCCAACTAAAAAAGTGTCCAAATGCAGAAACAAAAGTATCGCACTAAAGGCAGAAATGGGAACAAAAAATTGGACTCAAAAAGGGAAATTCTCTTGACATTTTACAGCCTAATCAGTGTAACTACTGCTTCAAATCGCCAATGTAAAAGTCATCAATCATGTCAAAAACTCGAGTTGCATGCTGCGGCCTGCCGAATGGAGGAGAAAAAAAAAAAGAAAAAAAAGAAATGAGGCGAGTAAACATGATTACGAGTATAACCCTTCAGTTGACTAGACATGCTTATTGCTTATTAATGAGTGGAACCTATTTCAGCAAAAGGGCTACATAGAACATACCCATAAAATCCTTCAGTTGAATCATCCCCAGCATTTGCAAGAATGGCATCACCGCCAGGGTGCTCTTCGACATATGAGGTAACATCATAAACCTACAGTTGATGGAAAGGGAAATCTAAATCATTATAGAGAAGTGAGTGATTATAAGCTTCCCTTGGACCAACAAAATAAAAACAATTAAAAAAAAAAAAAAAACCTTGTCTTTGATAATGATCCAACAATCGGTTCTCTTCTTATGCAAGGAGACTTGAGCTTTGCTGTAGACTTGGGCTCCCTAATAAAACAGATTGTTAAAAGTTAAAACAAAGAGAGTCACAATTAGCATGTCTCTGCTTTGATAAATACGAATATTTAAAAAAAAAAAATGCAAATGATATACATTGGATCAGACAAATAAAAACTCAGAAGGCTCATTCTGAAATGGTAATGGAGATTTTGAGAGCTGTATAACACCCAAATGGATAACTTGTGAACAAATCGGAAAGTCATGGTGAAGTTACCATCTATCAAAGCAAAACCAGCTATAGCATTGCTCTAAATGAATCCCTGTTCTTACCACAATCGCTTCCGAGTAAAACGAGTAAATCAAAAGATTTACCAAGGATTAACATAAGAAACCAACACCAGATAGTTGGAATGTAATTATGCAAGAATGCAAGAAATGGGAAAAAAGCATAAAGAAAAACCAAGCACAATCATGAATGTAAAGTTCTTCCTTCATTTTCCTTGGGTTTCTTAGCAAAGAAACAGAATACCAAACAATCTTAAGCAATAAATTTATACTAGAATGGTAAAAGCAACAAGGAAAATCAACATTCTGTTTCTTAGCAATGAAACAGAATACCAAACATTCTTAAGCATTAAATTTATACTCAAAAGGTAAAAGCAACAAGGAAAACTATAAAATGTACGACATAATTGTACCTTCTTAGCACTCGACGAATCATTTTTTGATTGACCTGCGCCAAAAAAAAGACTCATTCTTTAACAACCCAGATCCAAAAATCCTTTATAGGAGTTTCACATACTATAGTTCCAATTAAATGTAGAAAAAATAATGCAAAAAAAAAAAAAAAAAGTACCAGATTTTGGGTCTCGAGAGACGAAAACAAAAGCTCCCAATAAGATAGCCACAAGCAGTGCTGCTATTGCTAACATCATATCCGAAATCTCAGCAACCCTTACTCCGTTTACTGAAATATATTAACAAAAACAAATTCAGAAAGTGTTTAACAATGAACAAATCTTAAACATAATTGGAACGTTACTGGTGTTTATGTGCGAGTGAAATGCCGGGTTTTCATTCAAATAATAATGATAATAATAAAAAGAAAAGAAAAGAAATGCCGGGTTTTCATTCAAGATGCAAATTGTGGAGAGAGAGAGAGAGAGAGAGAGAGAGAGAGAAGAGGACCTGTGGATTTGGAGTAAAAGGGCTCGTCGATTTTCCGGTGATGGTGACCAAAAGTTGGAAGATTGTGCCAAGCGGATCCACCGAAGTTAGAAATGATGACCCTTTCTCTTAAGAAGGTGATCTGAATTGGGCTTGGCCATGAAATAGTCCGAATGAGTTTGGCCCATTCTAGTCGTCGTAGGGAGTCATATTTGAGTATTTATTTCTAATTTTAGTCACTGTAATATTAAAATTAATAATTTTAATAACATTATAAAATATTAAATTATCAATTTTAATATTATAATAAAAATAAATATAAGAATGTATCAAATGTATGTATTCTTGTATGTAACCCTTATGTTTTTTGCCTATTTAGATTGAGCGTCTTATCAATAAGATTTTAGAGATGGTGAACATGACATAGTTGTTAGGATCGGTGGTCGTTGAAGCGATGTCAATTTGAGTTGAGGGTTCTTCGTAGACTTTTTAGATTCTTTTTCTACCTTAAAAATTAATGATATTAGTTTTTGTAACGTTTTCAAGTGTTTTAGAGTAATTTTACTTAATAAATAATAATTGGGCTGAATGGGTATATAATTTGGAATAACACAAGGATTAAAGATCAATAATTTACCTCTTAGTAAGATAAATTGTTATTATCAGCATTATTTTACTTTTTTTTTTGATAGAATAGTATTATCCCTCTTATTAAGATATATTGTTATTATTAGTATTATTCTTATTATTATTATTTTATCCAATAGTATTATTTTACTTGTGATTGCATACGATAGCCTAGTGATTAACCTATCATCAACTCAAGAGTTTATAAACTAATCAAACTAAAAATGCTAAAGAATGATTTTTTTAATTAAGACATGAAAAATTTTTACATGTCCTCTTGATATTTTTATTTCATACCCTTTTTCTTCTTAAAATTGTGTTGCTCTTAATTTGTGTTAAAAAATTCTCAGCAAAAAAGAAGAATAAGAAATGACATGAATTTAACATTCAAGCTCCTCATCATCAAGAGGACATTTCTCTAGTTTTTTGGTGAATAAAAAAGAATCTAGGAGTAGTCCCATTATTTTTAGATTTTCAATCCTACATGCAGGAATCTCTTTTCTTAGGTATGACATATATATGTTTTTTATACTAGTTTCTCTCAGTCAGTCATTCGGAGCCTACACTGCCATCACTAAATCATGCTTCAACAACCAAAATTGAAACGAGATCTAAGGGAAGACAATGAGAATCGAACTCGATAGATGAAAGGAGAAGCCTAACAAAGACACCTATCCTTTGCCAACCCATCCACCCCGTGGGTGTGGACATTTCTCTAGTTTTCTCTTGAACAAAATACTTCTAACATCTAAATTCTTTTAAAAAAACTTATACGAAATTTATGCTAAATATATATATATATATATATACACACACACAGACGTTGTTTTAGAATGTTAAATGATAATAAAGTGGCAGCAGAATAAAATTTCTTTTATTGAGTATTCCAATAATATTTACCGTCCAAAAGACATCAACAATATTCCAAGACAAATATTAGCTGGTTCACCTTGGTGGGCCTCAAGACGAACCCCAATCAACCGAAGTAGCACTTTGTTGGGTGTACATGGCCGTTCAATTGACTGTCAAAATTGATCTACAAAGTTGATAAGCTTTTCTTTGAATTAGGAAAGTAGTACTTTTTATAAGTTATTAATGTCTAATTGGTCACTAAAATGAAGCTGATTTAAAAGAGACAATTTTATAATTGCATTTGTAATCAAATAATACTTTTGTCTGATTCTTTAATAAGATGTAAAGTTTGCATATTTCCATCTTCAAATAAAAAAAAGATGAATTTAATTTTGTTTGAAATCTTTTTTCCCCCCTCAAAAATGACTCCATCAACCAAATGTAGCCAAGGCGTGGGTTGAACCTCTCTTGAAACATATCGCTAGACGATCCATTCAGATTATTAAACTCACACCACATTAATATATGGTAAATTCCGATCTTTATCCATGAGGAACCCATTATCTTTGTCGACAGGTCATCGATTTTCGTTGACGATGGCAGCCATCAAAATATAACCAAGGCTCTGATACAACATGACACAACAAGAAGTTAAGCTAAGCCAAGTCCATGATGGTAAGGGAGAGCTTCAATCAAGCCCCATGTAGGAAGGAGAAAACTATCCAAAAACAAGTCCAAAGAAATGACCCTCTATACACCAGCCACTACAAAATGGCAATTCCTTAGAAGAGTAGCAAGTCCTTGAATCTTCACAAATTATGGAATAGTTAAGAGTAACGCTAGTTTACAAAGTACAAAACGTGTAATTCAAGCCATTCCAATGGTATAGTTTTAACTTTAATTTGTACCATAAAATCCTCCTATTGAACGAAGCCGCATGGCAAAAGAACGCTACAAATTAAAGAATTCTATTCTCAACAGAATCAAAATAATTCCAAGGACCCATCAATCAAAATGTCCAGCGTAGCCTAAAAACCCCAAAACTCCGTAATTGATTCATTTTGCTAAGAAAAGCTCCTTTACAACTGTTGAAAGGAATTCTATGATAAATATGAAAATAATACCTTAATAGTAGAGTTTTGTTTTGCATACATATTTTTAATTTTGATATGATTTTGATGAGATTTATCATTAAAAAACATCTTATCATAATAAAATTTTGTGTCCAAATTAACCATATGTTTGGATGAGAGGTCCATTTTCAGAAATTGAATTTTTTTTTTTACAAAAAAAAAAAAACATTTGCTCCACTTTTTTCATCATTTTCCCATTTCAAAAAAGAAAAACAATTTTTACAAAAAAGCGTTTACTCCACTTTTTTCATCATTCTCCCATTTCAAAAAAGAAAAATAGTCTCATTTTTAAATTTACTTTGTACAGTATTCTTTTAAAAAAATAATTTTTTTTTAAATTTTCTCATAATGTACAATTCCCAACATCATTTCTTCTCATTCCAAACAATTTTATTTTTAATTTTTTTTCTTATATATCAAATACCATCTTATTCTCAAAATGAAAAATTTTTTATATTTAAAATAAAAAAATTTTCTTTTTCGAAAATGACATACGATTCAAACAGAGGTTTGAGTTCATACTAGTTTTCGAGTTTGTGTACTCATCTCCTAAGTTCCATCCACCGAAAGTCACATTACAATAGCCAAAATTTCTTCACCAGGAATAGAATAAAGTTGCAATACAAGAGAATCCAATCTCCCATCAACTTTACCCCTAAGCTAAACTCTCTCTCTCTAACTTTTTATCTTCCTTTCCTAATGCTGTCCCTGCAATAGATAAACAAAAAGAAAATAAAAATAAAATTTCCCTTTTACAAGGACACCACCACCAATAATGGGATGCTTCAGTTTTCGCAGCTCCAAAACCAGATCACCGGAATCCACACAAGAAAACATGACCGGAGTACCGAAAAACATTCGACACGAAATCCTGCTCCAAATCCCACAATGCAGAGTCCATCTGATGGACGAAGGAGAAGCTGTGGAGCTTGCAAATGGCGAGTTCAGCCTCACCAGAATCTACGACGACAATGTCTTCCTGGCCACCATACTAAGAGTCGGACACGACCTCACTTGGCCTCTCACGAAAGACGAGCCCGTCGTGAAGCTCGATTCCCTCAACTACCTCTTCTCTCTTCCCATGACCGATGGTGATCCTCTCAGCTACGGCGTGTCCTTTCCTGAGCAGTACGTGGGCAGCTTGATCTCTCTGGACTCCTTCTTGAAAGAGAATTCTTGCTTCTCCGGGTTGACAACGACCGCCCCGGCGGCTGCGAAAAGTAGAGGTGTTGATTGGAAGGAGTTTGCTCCGAAAGTTGAGGACTACAACAACGTTTTGGCTAGAGCTATTGCAGGAGGGACTGGCCAGATTGTCAAGGGGATTTTCAAGTGTAGCAATGCTTATGCCAACCAGGTCTCTCTCCTTTTTGCCCGTTTTTCAACGTTTCTATGTACTAAAATTGTAATAAACTAGATCTTGCAATATTGAAAGTGAAAATTTTTCTTTTTGTGAATGAAAGAAGAAGAAGAAGAATATGTGAGTACGAAAGAAAGGAAAGTTTATCAGAAACTGTAGAGAATGAACCATTAATAAGCTACTTTTTGGAGAGATTTTTTTTTCCCTTTTTTTTAGGTTGGGGATTTAAATTCTACACGCTTTATGACGTTGTCGGATGAAGAATTAACGTTGGCTATATCTTATATCCACACCTTTTAAATATATTAGACTTTTCAACTTCATTGTTATAATTATTAGTGAGGTTACTAGGAGGAGTTGAATGGGATGTTAGAAACAACTATCATAATTGTTATTTACACTTTTCTCTTATCTTAAAAAAAAAAAAAAAAATCCTCATGACCCTTGGGATATATATATATATATATTTTTTAGAAATATGAAATAATATATGCAAAAAATACCTTATCTTCGAGATATAATTTTAAACCATCAAATCACGTCAGAATCAAATTGATGGGTATTTCACAGTTGATCAAGGAGCGTGTTCTATTAGTAGGAAATACCTTTTTGTTTATTTTATTTGGTGATCTCTTTTGTTACATTGCTAGGCTGGTTTGTCTAACGAAAGTGAAAAGAAAAACAGGTCCAAAAGGGAGGGCAAATGACTCTCACCGGTGGTGTCGAAAAGCAAAGTGGTGTGACAAAGAGAGAACATAACATCAACAACTCTGCTGCTCCGGCACAGAAGAATGGACTCAACAAAAACTTGAAACGGTAAAATATACGACCAAGAAAAATTCCTTCCTAAAATGATCAAATGACTCAACATGTTACACTTTTGTGTGTTATCTTTAGTGTAAGAAAGTTGTCGAAGATGACGGAAAAGCTAAGCAAGACTATGCTAGACGGGGTCGGTATCGCCACCGGAGCAGTGATGGGACCAATGATAAAATCCCAAGCAGGGAAAGCATTCCTCAACATGGTTCCAGGAGAGGTCCTCTTGGCTTCACTTGATGCCGTTAGTAAGTTCACATCACAGAAACAAGATGTTTATATTTAGTCCTAAAGTTACATCATGAATTTATACACCAAGGAAATGATATATAAATTAATACATCTACCTATATATAAATATTTGATAACATTATACAATCCACAGATAAGATTTTAGATGCAGCTGAAGTAGCAGAAAAACAAGCTTTTTCAGCCACTTCCGTTGCCGCAACTAGAATGGTCAGCAACAGGTAAATGTTCACTTTAATTCACATTTTAAAGCTACTTAAGTATATATCATGACTTGTTAACATCTTTCATTTTACATGGTATATTTTTGAATAAGTAAATTCAATCTTGGTATTGAAAATCAGGTTTGGCGAAAATGCCGGAGAGGCGACTGCGGATGTGCTTGCGACCGCAGGTCATTGTGCCGGTACTGCCTGGAACATCTTCAAAATAAGGAAGGCCCTTAATCCAGCTTCCTCTGTCTCCACAGGAGTACTGAAAAATGCTGCAAAAAGTGTAGCCAGAAGTTAGAAGCTTTCATTCACTTGGTGAAATGTTGCCCAAAATGGGTCGTTCATAAGAATGTTGCTCTAAAACATGAACTAGACTTGAAATGGGGCTTTTGTTTTGGATCCAATTATTGTGAGGATTGTTAAGTGAAGAATTGCTATAAATGGACACAAATGGGATTCTCTTGTGAAAATGTTTGGTTGGATTTTTTAAAAACATGGATCGGAACGGCTAATGCTTGGTTGCATGGCTAGTAAAATACCAGAAGTTTGTGAAGAGTCACACGGCACATCTAGTTACCACATTCGTGCACCGTTTCCACAAACGAACGACATGTCATTTCGAAATAGAGATACCAATTTTTTTTTAATTTTATTTTTTTGCTTTTTTCGTAGGCACCACGAAATTTTCGAATTTAGTAATTAATTCTCTAAACTTTTTTTTTCTGTGCAATCAACCATCTAAACTTAATATTTTTCAGGCTATTAGTCCTTTCTCAAAGCCGTAAGGATTTGGACGGTTTTTTGCACATGTTAGTACATTATAGTCTAAGAAAGAAACTGTTAATCATCTTTACTTAACTTCAATATAAATTTCTTTAAGTCTAATACAATTATAATTGAAAATTTAACCTAAAATTTAAATGAATTTGTATATATTTAGGCTTTGTTTGGAATATTGGTTGGAATAAAAAATTTTCAACTCAATTTTATCTTTTTTTTTTACTTTAACAAAATTTTTTGAAAAATCAAACAATTCAAATCTAAAACACTCGTCGCCAATTATTGCACCAAATGCAGGGTAAGTAAAAATGAATAATAATGTCGTTATTATTACTATAATGTACAAGTCATGTGTAAAAAATCATCCATCTTTTAATGGATTTTAGAATGAAAGATTGACAGTATAAAGAATTATAAAAGTAGATGGTTAATTTTCAAGAGAAAAATTTTAGGAATTAAATTACCGAATTCAAAAAATTTAGGGAATATCCGTATGAAATAGCCATTTTCTAAAAAGACATGTGGAACAGTGTCGGTATACTTTTTTTTTTCTTTTTGAAGAAAAAGAAGTTGTAGCAAAAAATATATATATATTAAAGGAAACGCGAAATAATTTGTGTAACGACATGTAGTTTAAATGATGAAGGCAATTGTTATTGATCTAAAAACTTCGACGACCAAAAAAAAAAAATGAATTGTCGTTTTCGTGCTACGACATAGTTTCTAATCAGGAACGGCAACATTTATTAACACGCCATGTCGTCAAGTCTGGTGTAAGATTACGACATGTCATTTTCTCTACAGAATAGACATATGACTTAGAATTCGTTTTGTGTTTAGGTTAAGTTTGAGATGAGATGAAATTTTTAAATTTGAATTAGTTGACTTTTTAAAAATTAGTTGTAAGTTTTGTTTACTTTTAAAAAAAAGATAAAAATTGAGATGAAAAACTATAATTTAGTTGGAGTTAAATCTGGATGTAATACATAGGCTTATCTTTTTGAACTAAAATCAAAATTATACAAAAAAGACAGTTCCTTTTTTTTTTTTTTTTTTTTTAATCTTTAAATGCAGCACTATTTTGGACTGTAGATATGAATCCGACAATGGACTACTCGATAAACAGCACCTCCTTACAATGGAATGGCATGTCCGATATCTTTTTAAAATGAAAGGCAAAATTAGATGACAATGATATTTCTTTTCTTTTTTCTTTTTTTACTCATTTCATTACAATGATAACCTTGTTACATTTTACAACGAAACTTTGAACTTGAATGAGGATAACCATGTGCCATTTTATGGGTAAGGGACACGAAAGATCTAAACTACAAACCAACTAGTCGTTTTCCAAACACCAAATTTTCACAATCTTCTTAACAACAATATGCTCAATAGACTAATTGACCCTAACAATCCTGAACTCTTTTAAAGGTGACAGTTTGGTCCATATTATTTCTTTCTTTCTTTTGCTTTTTTTTTTTTTACCGAGATAACTCTAAACTCTTATTTTTTGGCTATTACAGTCTTTTCCATCCAAAATCGTTAAGTTTTTAACGAAATGAATCATGCACATTATATATGATCTAATTTGTAAAGGTATTTTTACTAATTTAATAATAGTTAATTTATTAAGTATAATAATCATAAAAAAAATTAATTTTCTCTCTCCTTCCCCTCTCTCTCCCTTTCTGAAAACCATATCCACGATAAGGGAGGGGGCTGCGACAAAGAAGAAGGTAGGGGGGAGGGTGCTCGAAATGTAGAGAATGGTGGCGCTTAGGAAGGGGGAATAAGGGAGGAGGGATAGAGGAAGAGAGGGAGGGAGACAGCGGCACAGAAGGAGGGGTGAATCCAGATTGAGTGCCAATGGAGGGAGGGGCGAACCCGGATCACGACAATAGGGGGTGGGGGGAGGGAAGGGAATCCAAAACTCAGATCGGGCAGGGGGATCCGAACTCAGATCGCAGTGTTGGTCAAGGGGCAAAACTTATGTCGTGTGGGGGGAAGGAGGGAAGAAGGGAGATGATCTCCGGCTCTGCCGTCAATGTCGAATCTAGGGGGTGGGGTTGGGGTGGGGGTGGGGGTGGAGGTGGGTGTGGGAGAGGGAGGGAAGGAGGGGAGGGGAGAGAGATGGGTCTATCTTCTTCTTCCTTTTTTTGTTTGTTTGTTTGTTTTTTTTTTTTTTAAAGGATTAGGGGTATTTTTGTTTTTAATGGGTATTTTTCTTCAAAAACACAAGCGTGCTTTTTACGTGATTATTCTATGAGTTTTTTAACGAAACCAAATGGAAAGGACTTGAATGGTTAAAAAATAAAAGTTTAGAGTTATCTCGGTAAAAAAAAAAAAAATAGTGACAAAACCGTCATCTTTGAAAAAATTCAATAACTATTTGGGATAATTATCTTTATCAATAATAAGAAACAAACTATAAATAATTTCAAAAAATTGCATAATTCAATATTTTAACAACATCATCTACCAGCTAATGATCCATATTAAATCTTTTAACAATGAGGTAGCAAAATTCATAGTGTGTGTGTGTGTATATATATGTATATATATTGCAATTCAATTTCGAGGAGCGCGGGGCTCAACTGTAGCTCTAGTCCTAAAATGGTTAAAATTCGATAAACTAAAACCGACCACACATAAACTGAAAATCGATCAACTCTCCATCATTGGACTCAGTGCTCGTTTTCAACTTTCAAAAACTAACAGTGTTCGATTGGAAGCTGAATCAACCAAAACCGCTAGTTGTTAACTGAATCCAACTTCCAATGAATGAAAAGTTTTTTCATTAATATTATTAATTGTCAAGTGTATGAATTTAATTTCGTAAATTGGGCAAAACTGAAATAACTGATATGTCTTTAATAAGTACAAAAGCGACATGTCGTATTTAAAGTTTCCTGTATCTCAATTTACTTCAAAGCACAAAAGCGACGTGTCGTCTTATAAGTTTCATATGCATCATAGCACTTCAAAGTACAAAAGCGACATGTCGTATTACATCTTCGCTTCAAATACGGCTTTCGGAACGAGGAAGTCGGGCTTCTCTGTTTTTAGGGGCTTACGGACATCTGTGTCTTCAACGAACCTTGAAGCAGCCGAAAACCAGGAGACACACAGGGGTAGGCTGTTGGGGGGAAGCTCTAGGAATCCATGGATGAGGCGGAGACGAAGCTGAGCATATACAGAGCGGCGAGGAGGATAAAGAGGAAGGAGAACAGCCTATACAACGCTCTCAGGTCGATATACGAGGACTCCATCTTCGTCGGCGAGATCTCCCAGCTGTGGCCGGACCTCCCTCTCCTCGCCAACCTCCGCTGCGGCCTCTGGTACTCTCCCACCTTCCACTCCTCCTGTTACTTCAAATCCACCGACGGCCACTCCAATAACTTGTCCTTCAACACCTCTCGCCTCAATCTCCACGTCGCTCACCTCGCTGGTACAAATTCTTATTTTTGCTTTTTTTTTTTTTTTTCCGTTCTTGTTGATGAGAAATTCTTGTTTAAACGAAGAAGATTTTGATCTTTTGGATGAGAAAGTGAGGGAAAAGTGAACAGAAAGAACATAAATTTTGTCATAATAATTTATTTTCATGTGTTGATTATATAGAGCTCTTATATATGTTGAGATAATCTCATATCGAATGTGGAATGGACCTGTGGTCAGTTAATATGCGTGATAATCCTACATCGGTTGTGGAAGGAGCTGATGGTGCTGGTGGTCACTTTATAAGCCCAATACCACCCAATAATCCATTGGTTCTCATTGAATAGATATTAATTTGTATATATTTTGATAGTTTGAGAGAGTGTTTGCCTAAATAGATATCAGTTTGTAAAAATGTTTGCTTAGATATGAACTATCTATATTTGAGCTTTCATTCAAATAATTGTAAAAACAAAAATTATTATTGCTTGAGGACTGAATTTAAGTTTTTTGATTATTAGTTTTTTGTTAGTTTTTTTATTATTGTTAAAAGTTCTTGGTTTGTATTTGTGGTTGAATGGGTAGGACAGAAGGGAGGGTGTATGATAGTGGATTCCACGCGGAAAGGGAAGAGATTTCCTGATAGCATGTCGAAAACTATACCCATTTGGACGTGTGTCTTGAATCGGGCTATTCGCAAGCATTTGAGCAAAACCAATGATGTTTCTTTGTTGAATGAGGGGGTGAGTTTAGTATTGTTATTGATTGCTGTACTTTTGATAGTTTATGAACATAATAGACGTGAGAAGTTTTTAAATCATAATTTCTATTTTATTTTTTATTGTGATTCTTCTTTGAAGCTAAGGATAAAGAAAGTTTGTTACAATCAAAAAAGTAAATTCGACATTTTTTTTTTTTTTTTACATTTTTGCAATATTATCGATAAATATAGATTCTGGATGAGATAACCTGGAAAGGATATATCAAAGTTTCTGCAGAAACATTTTAGTGAACTGTTTTTTTTTTTTTTTAGCGTTTAATTACCAAAATTGTTTAGTTACCTTTTCATAAATTCAGTCTGCCAATATTTTTGGTTTGACATTTTTATTTTCTTTCACTCTTAGTTGTTATGTTAATTTTACAGGCTTGCTGTACTTACTCGGTTGGAAACTTTTTCTTTTAGATCATGATATCTTAGTATGCCCCCTTTTACTTCTAAACTTAAGTCATGTACTTGCAATGTACAGTCGCAGGAAAAAAGACAGGTCTCTGTTGACTGGGATTGTTCCATGCACCTTCCCTTGTGGGTTTCCAACACAGAGAGAGCTAAAATTGAAAATCGATTAGAGGAATGGACTGAACAGTTGGATGTAAGTGGTGCTGATATTGCCTCTCTTGCCGCATGCCTGAAAAAGCCCTTACGCCCTCTATGGATATCGCAGAAAACCGTCATCTGGTTGAATGAAGTACCTGACCATGACTCATGGGATTTCACACCCATCATACTTGTTTCCGCCTCGTCTTCGACTGGCTTTACTCAGATTAGGACTACCTCAGAACATAGTTGGAACTACATAGCAGGTGCTGGAGATGATGAAGAAAGTTGGGCAAGGGGTTTATCACCTAACTTATTTTGGAACAATGCCTATGAGATCATAAAATCGGGTCCTGATTTATGTAATCAAAAGGTGGCTGATATAGTTGAGAAGGATAGAGTTCATCGTGCTCAAAGAGGACAAAATGCTCCTCAAGTTATTGTTAAGCCCCCAAAATTGGCAGATGGCTCGACTCATCTTTCGGACAAAGAATCACCATTATGTTTAGATGCTACAAAGATAGATAATGTTCCAACTCTCATGATGAGCATTGTGCCATATGTTGGCTGGGATCAACTCATCTTGCCGTGGGCACATCCCAAGCTGGTATGTTAACTAAAAGACTAATTCATAATGTTCACTGCTTGTATTCTTCAACTTTTTCTTCTTAAGAAGAACAGAAGAAATAAAAAGAAACTGCTATGCGTTTCTCTTTTTCTTCCCCTCTTTTCTTGGGGTGCTTGTGAACGTGTTTATCTATATATATATATATATATATATATATAAATAGTAAATACAAAGCACGTTTGTGTTGCTGAATAGGAGGTTTGTTTTGGAAAGTTGTGTAATACAGAGAAGAAGATTTCTTGCATGACTATGTCTCAAGAATATTTCACGTTCGTATGACTTACTGTTCATTACGTTATTTCGTGCAGCCACAAATCCATCAAATGTTGATTGCATATTAAATTGTGATAAGGAATCTATCATCGTCTCTCTTCCGAATACTAACGCATATTTGCATCTTCCCACGCTGGTAACTATGAAAGAAAACAAAGGATATTGTTCCCTCTTTTAAGTTCACTTTCTTTTTATTCTACTCACTTTTTTTTATTTTTCATTTGTTTTGTGTGTTTGTTTTTTCCCCCTGTCCAGACATCAAAATTTGATCGCTTTTCCGTGTTGAATAATCTTCCTTCTGCGGTAAACTTTGCAAAGGTGAATCTAAGCAAAGGGAAGAAACTTCTAATTTGTTGCCACAACGGTAAGGCCTCCAAAGCTCCCTTCTCCTTTGTTCTTGTTTGAATTTTGGAATAGCTAGCTAGCAACGTATCAAAATTATGAACAAGGTTCTTTTATTTTTTGATGAAGAATATTGTTATCGCTTTTCACGAATCAAATTAATCTTATTGATTATGTTGGATTCGGTTGTCATATTCGGCAGAACCCAAACCACCTTCCCAATTTAGCTAGGTTGTGGAATTCAAAGTAGGATGTTCACTTGCACTGAATGCTTCTCTTATTTGGCATTCGTTAATGTATCTCATCGTCTATTTCCAGGGGAAGATATCAGTATATGCGTTTGTTTGGCGATCTTGATTTCACTCTTTGACGATGAAGGTACCTTATTAACTACGCTTTCTTTGCTTTTATTCTCCCCATGGCAGGCCAACGTTTATTTTATTAAGAAATAATCGATTAATTTTGTTCCATCATGTCCTATATTCGGAGAAATGAAATGTCTGTTTCATGTGGTCCTTTTCCCTCTTCCCTCTTATAAATTTTTTCTCAGAGAGCAAGCATATAACTTGCCCAAGATAAGCTTGTTACCAAAGAATCTTGGTATTATATTTATATGCTTCTAGATTTTCTTGGTTGTCCTCTTATGTGGTATGAGCGTTTTCTGAACTTTCGACTATTCCATTAGGAACCTTCGACAGCGGAAAGTTCTTTAGCGAGACTTCCATTACTAAATGCGAAATGAGGAGACGATTGGTACTCATCTGCCGGTTTGCAGTGAATGCCCGGCCATCTAGAGGAAACCTCAAGCAGGTTTTCAGTTTTCTTAGTGGCGGAAGAGTCGATTCAGATGGGAAACAACACGCTTCGCATTCTGGGGACACAAGTGGTGAAGATTCAGAGAAAATCTCACGAGGTTGCTGAGTTGGTTGCTCCACATAAATCACGAGCTTTCTACTTTGAAACTCTTTTCTTATGGCCGGTGGTTTTGCTTAAAATAAAATGTTATATTTGCCCGTGTCCCTGTGAGTGGACTATTTTATATTCTAACTTGGTTGTTGCATGTAGGCCGTGTAAAGTAGTTGGTCAAAGCAAAATGGATCTTGATGGGGTAAAGAAGACAAAATGATTTTTTTAAAAAATATTTATTTCCCCTCAATAAGAGAGAGAATTTGAAATCCAGCTGTTATCAAATGTTGTTTGGTAGGTTTGTTTATAGGAATTCTATATAGACACCTCTTAATCTCTTTGTAATTTAGTTTCTAAACTTTTTTGTTCCTTGATAAACAAGTTTCTGAACTTGTTATTTTTTATACTACCAATGTTTCTTACTCAAATTCGTTAATTTTAGACGGTTTTTTTTTGCATATAATTTGTACATTATAGCTCAAGAAAGATGTTTCTAATCATTTTAGTTAATTATAATACAAATTTATTTGAAAACTTAAACTTAATTCATTAGTAATTCAAATTTGAAACTAAACTTTAAAAAGAATTTGTATTTAAATTAAATAAAAATGAGTATTGGTGCTTTTCTTGGATTATAATGTATTGAAAGTTACATATAAAAAAACCGTCCAAATTTAAATAGATTTGAGCAAGGAGGACTGATATTATCAAAAATCATAAATTAAGGGGGTTGATTGTCAGAAAAAAAAAATTAAAAGGCTGAATTGCCTGATTCAAAAAAGTCAGGGGTTTTCTGTACAAATATTCAAGGGCTTTCTGAACAAAATAGCCTTATTCAACTAGAGCCTTTTTGTCTTTTCAAGTACAAAATTTTCTTTTTCCTCTCCTATGGATTCTAGTGTGATATTGGACTTAGAAACGACAAGTATGACACTACGTTTGAACAGCGTGTCCAATTTTTAAAATTGAAAATTTTTACAAAAAAAAAAAAAAATATATATATATATATATTTCTCTCAACTTTTTTCTTTATTCTCTCATTTTAAAAAATAAGAATTATCTTATTTTCAAACTTATTTTGCATGATATTCTTTTAGAAAAAGAAAATGAATTTTTTTGAAATATTCTCACAATGCATTATTTCTAACATTATTTTTTCTCATTTCAAACAACTTTTTGTTTTCAAAAATATTTTTTTTAACATATTTAAATACCATTTTATCTCAAAATGAAAAAATTTTTTCATTTAAAATAAGAAAATTTTTCTTTTCAGAAATGGACATTTGATCCAAACGGAGCGTGAGTCTTTATTTTAACGGGGGTGGTTACCATTTTTCATTTCAAACCAATACTTAGGTGTAGTGACAGACAGCCTTCAATTACATTTACGGGAATTGCCCACTATCACCTTTGTGTTCGCTCCATTTTCATTTTATTTAAGCATACTGTGATGACCTATGACAATAGAATATCCTAAATGGTGGCAAACGGCTCTGCCAAATAATACCTATGTCATTTCGGCCTTATAAATATATATATATATATATATATATATATAAGTTTTCTATATGGTAGAGCATTTTCATTAAATCTAGTCACTTTCATTTTCATCAACAATGCATATTTTTTAATGTTAAATTTAATCTAACTTACATCAAAATAGGAAAAAAAAAAGTATGATAGAATTATGTTTTTTTTTAATTACTTGAATATAGAATTCTCTAAGTGTATGTTTGGTAAAGTAGAAAAGGAAGGGGGAAGGAAATTGGAGGGGGGATTTTGAATGATAAAATATAATCTTAGTTGTTTGGTAGAGAGGAAATTGAGAAAAAACGGAAATTGAAAATCCATAAGACCCACTACTTTTTAATTCTTCTAACTTTGAGAAGAAAAGTTGATGAAAAATTTTGACAAAATAAATATGTTGACTTTAATCTCTTATCGTCTTCAAACTTATATAAAGTTATAGTTATAAAATGAATTTGATTAGTTATTATCTTTCATGTTTTTTTTCTCTTCCGTCAAATAATATGATGGAAAACACCCACACTTACGTTTCATTTTCATCACCTAAAAATTTTAATCTTCTTTGTTTTCTATTTTTTATTGCTCCTACCAAACATAGCATAAATCTCCCAATGAATTTTTCTCCATACAGATCCTACCAGGAGCTGCGTTTTGATTTGACCTCTCGACAAGGAAAAAGGGAAACGGGGAAAAAACTTAGAAAGAAAGCAAAAGATAAATGGGACGATAAGTTAGGCTTTAAGAAAGCAGATATATATTATATATAAAACTAGTGCCTTTATATATATGTGTTAAAAAGCAAGTAAAATTGCTTTTTTATTTTATTTTATTTTTAAAGCAAGTAAAATTGGTCAGGGCTTTAGAAGGTCTTTGAAGAAATGTAGTGCGTGGGCTGGTCACGAGCTTTTTTTGTTTGTTTTAGCATAACATAATTAGTCCTCTTTCTTCAAGATTTTGCATGGCCGTAAATAGGAAAAACTGAATGGATAGAACCATCATCTTTGAAAGCGAAAGACCAATATTTGTGCCCTCTCTATTTAATATTGTTATACTTTCACAAATTCATAATTTCAGTCCTTACTTTTGTAGTCCCTTATCGAGAACAGGGGAAAAAACAAGAGGGAAAAAAAAAAAAAAGAAAAGAAAAGAAAAGAAAAGAAAAGAAATGAGAAGAGAAGAGAGAAGAAAGTGACCCAATTTTATTTGCCTCTTTAATGTGATGAAAAGGTCATTATTTTTGTGCACAAAAAGAAATTAGTGGTGCGTTTGGCTCAAAAGTTCAACTCTAGTTAAACTGTATTTTTTCATTTTAATTTTTATTTTTTTCTAAAAAAGTTAACAAAATTTATAACTAATTTTTAAAAAGTCAACTAACTTAAACTTAAAAATTTTAACTCAAACCGTTTTATCAAATACACAATTAGAGCTTGTTTGATGGGAGAGAAAAGTAGAAGAAGTGACAAGGGTGAGAGGATTAGTAAAAAGAATTTATGATGTTGTTTTGTAGGAATTTGGGGGGGGGGGGGGGGGGGGGAGTAAAAACGGGATCGAGTGAGATTTCAAATCCTTTAAAAAAATTAAAAAAACCCCAAATTCATGTTATGTGCACGTTTACTTTCCTTTAAAAATTTTTTCCCCCTCACCAATTTATGTTTTGTCTTTTGTCTTTTATTTTTCTCCTCTCTCGCCAAACACAACCAAGAGAAATAAGCGTTTGTCATCTTTGCATTTGATGGAGGTCCCCTAGTAGATTTATTACATAATGCAATGCAATCACGTCATCTTTGCTAACGTTTTCTTTTCTTTTTTTTTTTTTTTTCTTTTTCCTTTTCATTTTGGACTAATCAGTGTAGATATTGGTCTACAATACACCATATAACTAGTGGCCATGGATTAAAGAGATTGAGACAAAGAAAAAAAAAAAAAAAAAAAAAAAAAAACGTCTTGCAATCCTCACCTTTAAAGTTAAATATGCCAAATGGTTTGCTTTAACATAAACTGTCATTATCATCAGCTGCCAATGATGTTGATATCTAACAGCAAAATTCATGTTACACGTAAATGTGTGTAACGCGTGAAATGCACATACACATATTATTATTATTTTTTTCTTAAGAAAAACATGTGTCGTAACATTTAAAATATTATAAATGACAAATGAAGATTAGATTAATAATTATGTGAACCGAACCAATAACTTCCTCCAATTTTTCTTTTCATGTTATTAGATCTAAAGGTCTTAGACAAGTGCGCTGCGCAGAGACATATACCTTATAATAATACTCTCTATATATCTATATATGTTTCGATGAAAAGATACTTCGCATGATATATAATACGTTGTGTGTTTCGCTTTACAACAATATCACAAACTAACTTGTCTTGCAGGATTATAAATTCATAATTTTTTTATGATTCTAATATTTGCATACACATAATCTCGCGGATGTGTATAGATCACAAATTCTAACACGACCGGTCTTAATTAAAATATAAAAAGACTCCACCACCTTTATAAATAATCCGTATATATGTAAGTATTACAATCACAAACAAGTACCAAATGCAATCTTTTTTTTTTCTTCCATTTTTTTTAATAAACGTGTGGATACATATATTGTACGTAGCAATATAATATACACCATACAAATATATCGTCTCTTTGTTCGCTATATATATACATATATATATATATATTATGTTAAATAATGTGATATTGAAAACCAAGTGAACCTTTAAATTAAAAGACAACCAAATGCGTTGTTGTACCAAATCCATTAATCAGCAGCTGGGTTTTTACCGAATCTGTGACATGGGCAAAAAATAAATAAATAAACAAATTAAAAGACAGATTAAGTAGCATTGTAGAATTGGGGGGGGGGGGGGGGGGGGGGGGGGGAAGTGCTTGCAAAATTTCATGAGTGACCTGTTAACTAACGAACTTACCTGGAATCAGAAAGCAGACATGAATGTTGAATGTCTAATATTGTGGGACACTTTAAAGTTTCAGTAATGAGAAATTGTGTTTCAAGTTTGCTACCTTTTAGCCACTTTGGAAATTGTTATTAATCAAGTCTTGAATTATGGGTACGGCTACTGATAAGCGTGCGCGCGCGCACACATAAAATAATTAGTCTCAAATATCAATATGGCACATGGTTTGTGTGCTCTTACATTAGTGAAAGCATTTAATTCATTTTTTTAATAATAAAAATACTCGTATTAAAGTTAAACATGTTGATGTATATGCGCTTTGTGGGGTTTGATTGTTTTTTTAACTAATATTAAAAAAATGAGCCTTTCATTTGATGTGAGTTAATTTATTAATAATCTATGAGAAAACGATTTATATATTTATCTAGGTGGACCAAGAAAATGATACCTCCACATTGTCTTAGAAATATAATACATTCATGTATTAAGGGTTAGGCCACTAAATTATTTCTAACATATATAATTTTTTTTGAAAGGGGAAAAATTATTGATAATATTCAAGTAACGTTATAGTACTGTAATATTATTTTAATCCTCTACATTTGGAAACCCTTCCTATATTGCTTGCCCTAGGGTTGTCTATAGCTTCGTGAAAATAGTACAAGGAAGTCCACTACAGATTAAGCTTAATTAACAATTAAAGAAAGTAATACAGATTAAGCTTGCTTTGAGCCCTAAAAGTAGGAATTTGGAGAAAAACAGTGCGTGTATATCAGAAATAATTGATTAGGCTCCAAAATTAATTAGCTAGTACTAATCTAGTTTATTACCAGCTGATATATATATATATATATATATGTATATGTAAAATTTTATCATCACAATTTTTAAAGAGGAGACACTAGGGAGTAGGGATTTCTGTTGCATGGTTAATTAGAAAGTGAAATATTAACTAGTACTAATCAAAAGCTTGGCATTTGTGTAGGAAATTAACTTTAAGAACAGGTAATTCTAGAAGAGAATCTCTTGATCGTGACTTTAATTAAGACTTAATGACACACAAACACGTGTGTGCGCGTGCTTGCAAAAGAGGTGTTGGTTTGTGTTTTTGTGTAGACTAGTGATGAGCACGTGTTGTCGTGCCCAATTGAAAAAAAAAAAAAAAAAAGAGTAAATCAAATGGAAAGTTATCGGTGAGATGTTACAAGTAGTTGAATGGGTTATATAGAAAAATTTCTAGATAAGGATACATTTAAGAAAATTAGTTTCAATTAAGGCTAAAAAAATGAACAAAGATTAGAGAATGAAAAAAGAAAAGGGAAAAGGAAAAGAAAAGAGAAAATGATGTCACATGTCAAGTGTATAAAGTAACACTTTGGCTCTTTTAATATAGTAAAGATAAAAATAAAGATTATAACAGTAGTTGAATGTGTTATATAGAAAAATTTTTAGATAAGGATACATTTTAGAAAATTAGTTTTAATTAAGGCTAAAAAAATGAAAAAAGATTAGAGAATGAAAAAAGAAAAAGGGAAAGGAAAAGAAAAAAGAAAATAATGCCACATGTCAAGTGCATAAAGTAGCATTTTGGCTTTTTTATTATAGTAAAGATGATGATTATAACGGTAGTTGAATGAGTTATATAGAAAAAATTTAGATAGGGATATATTTGAGAAAATTAGTTTCAATTAAGGCTAAAAAATGAAAAAAGATTAGAGAATGAAAAAAAGAAAGGAAAAAGGAAAAGAAAAAAGAAAATAATGTCACATGTCAAGTGCATAAGGTAGCACTTTGACTATTTTACTATAGTAAAGGGTAAAGATAAAGATTAAGGAATTGTAAAAAGAAAGAGAGAGTTGGGCATTGATGTGACAGCGAAACAGTTTGACTTATATATGAGCATTTTGAAATTAATTTTGTTTTTTGTATGAACTAAAAATGTAAATTTCTAAAAATAATGATTTTATCTGTTTTTGGTACACATGGTTATCTGTTTTGTTTTACGGTTAAAATAATATCTATATATTGATAAGACAAAAATATAGTTTCTACGTTAAGTTAAAGTAACTGCAGAACCAAGTGTGACAAAACCCAGATGAGTGAACCAATGGAACTTGATTAGCATGAATTACTGCTACTGGTGGTCTAAATTTTATACAAATCTTCATTGATAATCTTTGGTCGAGGAGTGAGAGGAATCTGCTAGTTCAAGTATTGGTCGCTTTTATTAGGGCTTTCAGCCTATATTTGGTCAGAACGAAAGAAAACAAAAGGGAAAGGAAAAATGAAAGTGAAAGAAAATAAGAAGAAGATGAAAGATTTTATTCTTCTTTTATGTTATTTGGTATGATGGAAGGAGAGAAAATAAAAAAAGTTATATAAATACTATTTCCGTTATCTATATATTACTTTACTCTCAAAGTAAGGACAAAAAGAATAAATTTAGTAGTTATTGGGTGGATTTTAATTTTCTTCCCACTACTTTTGGAGAGATTAAATTTGTGGGTTCCATTACAGTATTTTTCCACTCAATTTTCCTTTCACTCTTTTATTCTTTCCTATCAAACTAGCTAATATACTATTTTCCATCCAATAAACCATCCCCCTACTTTCTTCATTCCACTTTTCCACCCTACCAAACATAGCATTAGGAAATGTTTGGTTAGAGCGAGAGATAGTTGAGGGTATGTTTGGTTGGAGGGAGGGAGAGGGTGGAGAGTGGTGGTAGGAGAGATCCAATTCCTTGTTTTGTTAGAGAGAATAGGGGAGGGGGAGGAGAGGTGGAGGGATGTTGTCTCTCTCCAAACCCACCAAAATGGATCCTTTCATTAGTAGAAGGATTCAACTAATCCATCAGTTTTTATGTCAAAAGTCTATTTTATCCTCTGAAAAAATTATTAAAAAATTATACAAGTAGTCAATATAGTAATTGCACAAATAACTATTATCAATTCTTTCAACTCTCTCTCTCCAACAGAATAACATAAAAGCTTTTTATAATCACTACTACAAAAAGTAGATTCCACGACAGAGCTTTCACGACCGTTTTTTAAAAAATCATCGTGGAAAATGTGGCAAAAACACGGAGCGGAACAGGATTTTCGAAAACCGTCGTGGAAGACCATGCTTCCACGACGGTTTTTTATAACCGTCGTGGAAGCTAGAGATATCACGACGGTTAAAAAAACCGTCGTGGTATCTTAATTAAAATTTTGATAAAATTTTTTTTTTAATTAAAAAAACAAAAAAAACCGTCGTTGAATTTAAATTTTTTTTTCAAATTAGCTACCACGACGGTTTCCAAAAACCGTCGTGGTAGATATGAAGGAGGGAATTTTTCAAAAAAAAAAATTTTGAATTTTTTGACCTACCACGATGGTTTTTGAAAAAAACCATCGTGGTAGATCAAAAAAAAAATTTTTCACCTACCACGACGGTTTTTTCAAAAAACCGTCGTGGTAGGTCAAAAAATTCAATTTTTTTTTTGAAAAATTCAAAATTTTTTTTTTAATTTTCATCCTACCATGACGGTTTTTCAAAAAACCGTCGTGGTAGGTATGAATCGGGAATTTTGAAAATTTTTGAAATTGTTCAACTTTTTGGAGCGTATATTAAAACAAAAAAAAAAAAAAACCATCTTTCCCACCCCATTACATTCCGAGACTTTTTCACTCTCTAATACAAACTCTAACTCCAAACCCAAAGTCGCCCATATCCTTCCTCCATTTATCTCTCTCCGCTCCTTCTCTACATTCTCACCGTCATTCCTCTTTCTCTCTCTAACTTCGAGCCTTTTTCCCTCTCTCTCTAGCCGCCAGTACTCCCTCTCTCTCTAACTCCGAGCATTTTTCCCTATCCCTCTCGCCGCTATTCCTCCGTCCCCTACATTCTTTACCACTCCCTCCGTACCCATGCTTGACAATCCGGTAAGTAGAAATGTATCTTGCTTGGGTAAGGCACGGATTTAGGAATTTTTCGTCCAAAATGTTGATCTTGTTGATTGTGGTTGTTGATTGTGAAATTTCCATTCAAAATGTTCAAAATCCACAATGTTCCTTCCAAAATGTTGATTTGGGAATTTTCCGTAGAAAAATGTCCAAAATCCATCTTTTCGATGATTGTTGATTGTCGTTGTGATTTGAATTGCTTTAAAATTGATTGGGTAAGGCATGGATTTGGGAATTTTCCATAAAAAATGTTGATTTTGTGAGATAAATTTTCCAGATTTGCCACCCGTGGGAAATGAAATTAATTCACAAATTTTTTTTGGCGGACCCTACCACGACGGTTTTTCGGACCATCGTGGTAGGCAAAAAAAACCGTCGTGGTAGGTCCGCCTATCACGATGGTTTTTTGTATAGAACCGTCGTGGTATGTTCTTAAATATCCACATTTAGGCCCTATTTTTTGCCTATTCCACGACGGGTAAAAAACCGTCGTGGAATCTAAAAAGATTCCACGACTATGGATTCCACGACTGTTAGAAAACCATCGTAGAAATGTTACCACGACGGTTAAAAACCGTCGTGGTATCCACATTCTGTACTAGTGAATCCTCCATTCTTCATATTCCCCATTCTTCCAACCGTTTTTATCCTTCCTCCTTTCCATCCTTTCAAAGACAGCTTTAGGATTTTGGAGGAAGTTGGAAGATGCACTTTATTGAAAATCATTTTATTTAATTTTTTAGTTAATTAATACTAAAACCAGTACATTGTAAGAGATTGGTGAGAGAGTTTCGGTATTTTGAATAGTTTAATTGGTTTAGGGGTTTCTTGTGGTTTATTTTACAACAGTAAAGGAGTATTTGCAGAACAAAAAAAAAAAAAAAAAAGGCAAAAATGATGCACAAACACAGGTATTTAAGGTATTCTACTAAAAAAAAAAAAAAAGAATAGTGGAGAAAAATCATTGTAACTATATGAAAAAAAAATTCTGCACTGCAAGTTTTATTAACTTTTTCTGTGATAATGACCTGACGTATCAAGATAATACACACTATAGTAATTTTGTTTAAAAAATCTAATTGGTCAGTAAACAAAAATCACAATCAAATGACATTAATATTTTGGATAAAATTGAAATAACAGAGCTAATATAAAACGTTGCAGGAGTCTTCCGTAAAAAAAAAAAATATATATATATATATATATACATATATATAATAATAATAATAATAATAATAATAGTAATAAATAAATAAATAAAAAGTTGCAAGAGACATGCATGTCGTCGTTGGACCCCACAAAAAAAGGAATTTTATACTATCGTCGTTTAACATTTTGCTTGCCCCATCAAGGTCCCATATCGATGTGCCTCACGCAACAAAAGTTCTTTGTGCTGAAAATGCAATTGTGTGTCAAAAGTATTTGCTAGATAGAGTTCTTGTCGGATTTCAACATCCTCTAACTTTCCTCATTTTCTCTCTCCCAAAAAAAAAAAAAAAAAAACCATTTTAGAGAACATAATTGTTTACTTTGTGAATTTTCACTAATACTGCATGGTGCAAATTTTATAAAACTAATTAATTAGGTATATCATATCTTGTAAGTGATTTACATAATCAAACTTAAAAGCAATCACAACGGAGATGAGATGAATGCTTAGGGAAAAAAAAAAAAAAAAAAGCGTATCTAATTCGTGTTTCAAGTCTACATATACAAAATTTCCAACATCCCGGCCGTCAATCCGAATTAGCTGATTAGATTGCTTAGAACCAATATAAGATGCTTAATGTTTCATTCCAACAGTCGAAGTTAAGATTTCTAATATCTACATACTCTTGGAAACCAAGAGTACACGTATCTATTTGTTTGCACATGTTACATACGTGCAGAATAATAATTTATCTATAGACCAACAAGCACGTTATGTCGTACAACATTATACAAAAGAATATTAATAATTATGAGATAGAAAAATTCCATGCTTGAACATTGAAAATGAGTATGGCAAGAACAACGTGAATTATATATAAGATAAAAACGAGGATAACAGAACAAGAATATAAAGGACATGGAAAGAGGGGCTGGTTCTGTTGCGGCTGCTAAATTCATTTTAAAAAATTTGTTTATTTTATTATTTTTTTCAAATTAGTCAATTAGCCTGAAATTATTCGAATATTAAAGGCCATTACCAATAGAGTGCCAACTTTCTCTGGTTGACTTAATTTCAATTTTCTTTCTTTTTTTCCTTATATACACACACAAACACACCACTATTCTTCTTTTGGGTGTACAATATGTAAATGCAATTTTTTTTTGGCCATTTCCAATTTGGTTGTGATTCATGTCTATGGAAAAAAGGCAAATTTTCCCATATCAAATTGGTTTCCAAGAAAATGAAATATGTTACATGCTCCACTTTTTTCAATAGCAATCCAAAAATGGGAAAATGACAATTAGGAGTACATGGAGTAGAATTATAAAACATAAAGATCTCATAAATCTCAACGAGATCCTTTTAATTTCCCATTGTTAATAAATAAATTTGTTTTTGAGTGGGGGAATATTTGATGGTCTAGTTTAGGATCATGCATGTATGTGAAAAGAATGAGATATATATTATTCTATACATTAATCATGCATTTTGATAAAGGAAGATCTAGATTTTGATCAATTTAATTAATGTGTATAGTTTCAACAATTATGAACGCTAATCATTTTCTCATAGGAAAAGTAATTGGCCATCATATTGATTATTTAAAGCTCATAGAGATTCATGAATTTTATATTTAAAGCTCCAAAAGAGATGTAGTGCCAAATAAAGCTGCACTGAAGTTCTTCCTACTATAACATATATGTATATATATACATATTCACATATATATATATATATATATATATATGCATGTAGGTTTGGAAGCTTATAATCTGGCGAATGCCGGCCAGTGTTCAATATTAAAATAAAAGCAAATAAAGATCGATTTATGAAAAAAAAAAAAAAAGACAACATAAAGTACCATGATGATCCTACATATACACTATACAAAATCATACATGCACAAACACACACACACACACACACACACACACACACACACACACACACACATATATATATATGCACGTTGTGTATATATTTGGAGAGAGTCCCAAAAATACAGCTAACAACACAGATTAGTGGGAATACGGTAGTATACGATGTTGACATGTAGATGTACACTATAAATCCAACTAAGAAAATAAATATACGCTACATATTCAAAAGAAAAGACAATGATAAAAATAAAAAATAAAAAGAAAAAGAAAAAGAAAAGATTTCCCAGGTCTCGATATCCTTGTTTAGAAGTCCTTCAACCTAGTTAAGGGTCTAGTTAGCATAACTTCCTGAAGCTACTTTTAGCTTTTTGGGTCCAAAATTTGAAAGAATTTAATGATTGGTCAGAAAGAATTACAGTCAAATTCAAAAAGTATGATTTTTAGAAAAAACTTGTACTAGAGTTTCAGTAAGACATTAAAAATTTAATTCTAATATTTTCGTTAGAAGATTTGAAATCATTTTGAGCTATAGAAAACTTTTAAAAAATTTTAGTTCTAAACACTTAATGAATGTTTATAACTTTTGCTTCTTTTCTTCCACTAATTAAGAGTAAAAATAAAAACTCTATCGAATAAAGAAGACAAAGCCCTAGAATTCTTGTTTGTTTTTTTTGAAAAGCTTCTTTATAAGTTCTCCTTTTTCTACATGTATGGTAAAATATGTTATTTGAACTTTCTAAAAGTAATAATTCAATCTTTTAAAAACTTCAAATTATGATTGTCCTTCTCCAACAAATAAGTACTAGTAATGTACTAATATAAAAGTAACTTGGAAATGAAGGAATTAACTATAGGATTAATGTTGTTCTTTTCTAAGTTGTGGTTAAAATCTATGATTTTTGTGTAGTTTCTTTTTTTAACTGAAATTATTATATTTGTGGCTGTAGGTTTAGCTATCAATATTACATCTTCATTTTAAATGTTGAGATTTAGAGTAAAAATCTCTCATATCGCTTTAAAAATTCTATTATATATTAGAATCAGCATCACGCGTTTGATTAATAAACCAAAATTAAAACTAGTATGTTTCTTGGAACGAAAAATCCGACAGTAAAAGACTTGTGCCCAAATAAATTCTCACTCATCAGTCATCACTATGCAACTAAACTAAACAATATATAATTTTTTTAATTAATAAAAAAACTACGCTAAACAAAAGAAAGAAAAAGAAAAAGAAGAAAAAAGTTAAACCGCATAAAAACAAAAAACTGGCCAATTGCACAGTGGTCATGGTCATCTTTGTTGAACAGCACTCTAAACATATTGGTCATTCTAGCCTCATCATGTGGTATCGAAAGTAACATCCATTACATATATATGAACAATCTTTAAGGACCCCACAATAAAGCTCGTGACAATATCAAAATATCATAAATATTTTTATATATATGTGTGGAAAATCACGAGCTGGTCACTTTGCTCTACACATATACACAAATATGTATAAAAATATTTATACATACATGCATATACTTTGTTAAATGTGCATATAAATAGACAGTCCTCATTTGAGGCTCTAACAAGAAGTAGAAGCAAGAACATGGGTTCTCCAAAGAAGAATGTCGAAGAGATGAAGAAAACAGATCAGACGACTAAAAGTAGTTCACCAAATCTTTTCGTCGTTCTGAGATATGCGGATTGGGTCGATATTTTGCTGATGATTTTGGGTACCACTGGAGCTATTGGAGATGGCATGTCTACAAACATTTTGCTGGTTTTTGCCAGCCGTATTATGAACAGTTTGGGATATGGTCAGACCCAACAAAATCGTAGCAATTTCATGGCCGAGGTTGAACAGGTTTGTGCTCAACACTTTCATTTTTGTTCTTGTTCTTGTTCTTCTTGTTTTTTTTTTTTTTGGAGATATTACTTACATTTTCCTCATTTTTTGGTTTTTCTTTTGGGTTTTGTGATAAACAGTGCAGTTTGAACTTTGTGTACTTGGGATTATCGGTAATGGTGGTGGCTTTTATGGGTAATTTCAAAATCACTTTTTTTTTTTTTGCCCTTTTCTTCTTCTAATTTCCTTTGCTTTTGTTTCTAACGACAGGTGTTAATTTGTTACTTTGTTTAAACGCTTTCATACTGTTTCAGATTGGCATCCTAAGAAACAATACATGTTGGTAGTGTCCAAAGGAGACATCAAAAACGTGTTTCTCATTTACCTTATTTATTTTTTTTCCGCCGATGAAACCCGAAAGTGCCCTAGTTTAATTTGTTAGAAGAGAGAGACCAAAAAAAAAAAAAAAAAAGTAACATCTAAAAAGTCCTAGATGACTAGTTTGATGAACAAGATCTAGCTTATAAAAGGGCTAATCGAAATTATTTATCAAAAAAATGGTGCAGAGGGATATTGTTGGAGCAAAACCAGTGAAAGGCAAGTTCTGAGGATGCGTTACAAGTACTTGGAAGCTGTTCTCCGACAAGAAGTCGGTTTTTTTGACTCGCAAGAAGCCACTACGTCAGAAGTCATCAATAGTATCTCCAAAGACACTTTTCTCATTCAAGAAGTTCTCAGTGAAAAGGTACACAACCAATTAATTGATCCTCATTATTGATCAAGTACAAACTTATTTCTTTACCTAGATCATTATCAAATTAGTGTAATTATATCTTACAATATTTATCAACAAAAGATGTTCTACAGTCTTCTGTCTCTTCTCTCTTTCCCTTTTTCTTTTACATTATTACATCCTGTAGATACCTATCGTAGTGCGTGTTTTTAAAACAATAATAAGGTTAAAATTACATCAAATGAAAAATTATGCAAAACTGATTAGTGTCTGTCCTTATATTTTTAGGTGCCAATCTTTTTGATGCACTCATCGGTGTTCATCTCCGGCCTTGCTTTCGCCACTTTCTTCTCGTGGAGGCTCGCCCTAGTGGCCTTTCCGGCGCTGCTTCTCTTGATCATACCGGGAATGATCTACGGTAAATACCTTCTCTATTTGTCGAGGAAGTCTCACAAGGAGTACGGCAAGGCGAACACCATCGTCGAGCAGGCTCTGAGCTCGATCAGAACGGTTTATTCGTTCACCGCCGAGAAGAGAATTGTGGAGACATATGCAGCCATACTGGACACGACGACAAAGTTGGGAATCAAACAAGGCATCGCTAAAGGCCTGGCTGTGGGGAGTACGGGGCTGTCGTTTACAATATGGGCATTTCTTGCGTGGTATGGAAGCCGTTTGGTGATGTATAAAGGCGAGAGCGGTGGAAGAATCTATGCAGCTGGCATCTCCTTCGTACTTAGTGGACTGTATGTACAATTTTTTTTTTTTTCATTTTTTTGAAGCATCATATTAAACATGTCTTTGTTTTAGATTTTTAATCTTTTTTTAATGGATAAAAAAAAGGATTGGTGGTGTTCTCATACCCCGTCCTCACACTTCCATCCGAATGGTCATTAGATGAGCCCACCGGATACATTAATGGGATGACAATGAACCCGATCCTAGGTCTAGGTGCGTGGGTCACAGCTTAAACCTGAGACTTGATAATTGTGAACACTCTAAGTAGGCCTTTCTTGCCACCAAATCACCACCACCGGTGGTTGTTTTAGATTTTTAATTTCCTTGTGAAATTAGGCTGTATTAGCATATTTAGTACAAGATTCTGAAAATAGTTAACGTATGTGTAGGATCTAGGTATAGGTGACAATCAATTTTTCACCTAACCACACCTAATTTTTTTGAAAGTTTCTTTATATCTCTACAATTTAATTTATCTTTATTTTGATTTCCTCATCATTTTGCAGTGAGAGGATTTTTTTTTTTGTTGGTATTTCTAGAGATGTCTTCTTTTTACCCATGTATATTTATGTTTATTTACTTTGCGTGTATCAGTTTGGTAGAGTTTTTTTTTTTTTTTTTTTTTTTTTCGTTTGATCTCGCTTTGAGGTAGTACATGAATAAAGGAGAAAAAAATTGTGAGTAAATTTTTGAAAATCGTATTTTTAAATAACTTAATAGGTCAAAAATTATTTTAAGATATTTAATAAGTAATAAAAATATTAAACATGATGGGTAAAAAAGTGATGGCTCTGATACCATGTAGTTTGGAAGGATAAAAACTGAATAATTCCTTAATTGATATCAGAAAGATTACACATATATAGAAGCTTCCCTCTCTAGATATCCTAACTAACTTAAGAGAGAAAAAAAAAATTTAAACAGCCTAATTAATCCCGAGATAACAAATCTTGGAAATAAGGAGAAAATTAAGGAAACTAATACCTAACTAAATATTTTTTACCAAAAATAATGCCTGATACAAGTTTCAAAGTTCAATTTTAAGAAGAGCTTTTTTTTTCTATGCCACATTCTGTGACTTCAACTAGAAGTTCTTCTGGAGAGCTAATGTTTTCAGGCATATTTTCCAAATACTTCCAGCTTGTTTTCAATTTCAAATCTTTTTTAATAACTTTTTAAGTTTCAGTTTTGTTTGGTTGATTTACACCATATACATCCTAAGAAAGTAGGTGATATTGCCCCTAATTTTTTAGAGTTAAATTTACTTGAAAATGTACACGTTGCAAAATAGTTTGATTGAACATTGCAAGGGGACGATTGCATTCTAATTGGATATTTAGGCCTAATGGTTCTTTGGAATATTTTTTCCTACTGATTTTGTGGAACTTGACTAATTAATTGTCAATTATAAATGATCCTAACAACAAGTTATTGTTTCCTTCTAATAATTTTAGAGTTCAAGAACTAGGCATATAATTGTCATTTCCAGTAGCCAAGATTCCAAAATTGGTATAAAAAAATGTAGTTCTCCCTTGAACCTTTTGTTATGCTCAAAATGCGTAATATACAAGTTAATTTGGTGGTTGATACTTTATTAGTACCTAATCCTATAGTCTAATAATTATTTACTCTTAATTAGAAGTGCTAATGGAGCAGTTTGTACTTAATTGCTTGATCGCAAAATGTACTGAACATGAAGGAATTATTACTACTGAAATTGAATCTAGGCAGAAAATACTTAAAAACTAGGATTAGAGGCTTCTTTGAAGAAAATCTTCTATTAGTTTGGAGTCCTAATGCTGCAGAAATATTATATATTTACCGTGTGAAAATCGGAGTGCAGGTCCCTTGGAATAGCACTTCCGGATGTGAAGTACTTCACAGAAGCCTCAGTTGCTGCACAACGAATCTTCAACAGGATCGATCGGATACCACTCATTGATGGAGAAGACAACAAAGGACTGGTGCTGGACAAAATTAGAGGCGAGCTCGAGTTCGAACATGTCAAATTCACATACCCTTCTCGCCCTGATTCCGTTGTCCTCAAAGATTTCAACCTCAGAGTGGAAGCGGGTAAAACGGTTGCTCTTGTTGGTGCCAGTGGTAGTGGCAAATCGACAGCAATTTCATTGGTTCAGCGTTTTTACGACGCAGATGATGGGGTGGTGAAGATTGATGGTGTGGATGTGAGGACACTGCAATTGAAGTGGATAAGAGGGAAAATGGGACTTGTCAGTCAAGACCATGCTTTGTTTGGGACTTCAATAAAGGATAATATCATGTTTGGGAAGCTTGACGCCGCCATGGAAGAAATCACCGCCGCTGCCATGGCTGCCAACGCTCACAATTTCATCAGGCAGCTTCCAGAAGGGTATGAAACGAAGGTGGGTTAATCCTATTTCGGCGATTAAATATCTACATGGTTTAGTTAAAAAATAGGTAAAGGCAAAGTCTCAAGATTCTTTTCCTTAAGTTCTTTATGTTAAGCTTGAATTTGTTTTCTTTTGGTCAATACAATAAATTAGTTCCAAGGATAAAGTAAACAAAGAGAAAAAAAGGGGTGAAGTTATGGAGTTTAGATATGTTATTTTGAAGCTAAATTCTCATGAAGTAAGAGAAAGCGTTGTGTGTGCTTTAACTTGTCCCAGCTTTTTAGGCTAAAGATGATAAGAATATGATATTTGATTATTATACTTCTATATTGATTCTGATAACATGGGTCTACTTTATAGTAACTAGAAAAATTAAAAAATTTGACAGATTGGAGAAAGAGGAGCACTTTTATCAGGTGGACAAAAGCAACGGATTGCCATAGCCAGGGCAATCATCAAGAACCCTGTAATTCTACTCCTTGATGAAGCAACGAGTGCGCTTGACTCGGAATCAGAAACTCTGGTCCAAAATGCTCTTGATCAAGCTTCCATGGGAAGAACCACCTTGGTAATTGATTCAAAGATGCATTTTATTTACTTGATTAATCTTGACAGCATTTGGAGTTTCACGAAGGTTTTACTGGATGTGATCAGGTTGTTGCACACAAGCTCTCCACTGTGCGTAATGCTGACCTCATAGCGGTGATCAGCGGTGGCTGCGTAACTGAAATTGGCTCACACAATGATCTTATCAACCGCCACAATGGCCACTATGCAAAACTCGCCAAAATGCAGAGACAATTTAGCTCTGCCATGGACAACAACGACCAATTAGATACCTCTGGCCTAGTCTCGTCCGTCACGAGAAGCAGTGCCGGCAGGCCAAGCACTGCCAAGTCAAGCCCATTAGTCTTCTTAAAATCACCAAACCTATCAGTAGAAAACACTCCGCAGCCCACTGTTTCCCACCCAGCACCTTCCTTTACCCGCCTTCTGTCCCTAAACGCCCCAGAATGGAGGCAAGGCCTCATCGGCAGCCTCTCTGCCGTTGCATTCGGGTCAGTCCAGCCCACCTATGCCTTGACCATCGGCGGCATGATCTCTGCCTTCTTCGCCCCTAGTCACGACGAAATGCGTGCCCGAATCCGCACATATTCGTTGATCTTCTGCGCGCTCTCCGTCATCTCCATCATTCTAAATCTCTTACAACACTACAACTTCGCATACATGGGAGAAAGATTAACAAAGCGAATCCGCCTGCGAATGCTCGAGAAGATCCTGACATTCGAAACCGCATGGTTCGACAAGGAAGAGAACTCAAGCGGCGCATTATGTTCGAGACTGAGCAACGAGGCCTCCATGGTGAAGTCCCTCGTCGCTGACAGGGTCTCGCTTCTGGTCCAAACCACCTCCGCCGTGACGATCGCCATGATCTTGGGGCTCGTCGTGGCATGGAAGCTCGCACTCGTCATGATCGCTGTGCAGCCATTAACCATCCTATGCTTCTATACGCGGAAAGTCCTTCTCTCAAGCATTTCGTCGAACATCGTCAGGGCACAAAACCAGAGCACGCAAATCGCGGTGGAGGCCGTGTACAACCACAGGATAGTGACGTCGTTCGGAAGCATCGGGAAAGTTCTGGAGCTTTTCGAGGAAGCCCAGGAAGCTCCTAGGAAGGAGGCGAGGAAAAGGTCGTGGATGGCCGGGATCGGAATGGGGTCGGCGCAGTGCCTGACGTTCACGTCGTGGGCTCTGGATTTCTGGTACGGAGGTAGACTTGTGGAGAAAGGGCAGATATCGGCCGGAGATGTGTTCAAGACGTTCTTCATATTGGTGAGCACTGGGAAGGTCATTGCCGAAGCTGGAAGCATGACTTCTGACCTCGCCAAGGGCTCCACCGCCGTCGCCGCCGTGTTCCAGATTCTTGACCGGAAATCACTCATTTCAGGACCTAATAACGTGAGTAAACACACTTCTCCCACCTCTAACTGTTTATCTCCATTGCTATCTCACTAATTAAGATATGCCATTTGATCTTAACTCGAAAATTTTGTAATTAACCAAATGGTTTCGTACTTAAAAAATTAGGTGATAGTAAAAATCTTAATTAGGGATGACAAAAGAGACAAATTAACAGGACATAGGATTTTAAGTTGGTCCTGTCAAACATATAAACGATTCATAATAAATAAGTCCATTTAATTAGATGTAAACTTGGTTTGTGTTTTGTTTGTCGGTTCGTGATAAAATTTTTAAATTAGAATTGATTGATTTTTTATAAATACTTAAAATTTTACTGATTTTTCAGAAATAGACAAAAATTAAGCTGAATAAGTATAGTTTAGTTGTAATTTAATTTAAATACCAAACAAAACCTTACTATGAGATACTAAGAAGACAATAACTGCTATGATCTTTAACTAGTAATCTTACTATGTTTTTGAGCGTTAGTTTGCAATTTTTGACGTCTCTACACTCGCAAAATTGTCTCATTTTACACATCTTTTCACATTTTATGAAATTTTCTGAATGACATTTATCACTTACCGTCAAAACAAAATGAGTAAACAAAGACAAAATGTTAGCAGGATGAGGAGGGCAGTAGTGGAACCAAGTTAGAGAAGACAACGGGAAAGATAGAGATGAAGAAAGTTGATTTTGCATATCCAAGCAGGCCAGAGACACTAGTGTTGCGCCAATTCAGCTTAGAGGTCAAGCCAGGCACAAGCATCGGGCTAGTCGGGAAAAGCGGATGCGGAAAATCAACAGTAATAGGATTGATTCAAAGATTCTATGATGTTGAGAGGGGCTCAGTGAAAGTTGACGGAGTGGACATAAGAGAACTAGATATTCAATGGTATAGGAGACACACGGCATTGGTTAGCCAAGAACCCGTGATATACTCCGGCAGCATTCGCGACAACATCTTGTTTGGCAAGCTTGATGCTTCAGAGCACGAGGTCGTGGAGGCTGCTAAAGCCGCCAATGCGCATGAATTTGTCTCGTAAGTAAATCTTGCTCGTTGATTTGAATTTCATTATTTGTTAAAACCATTTGATAACGACATTTTGGTTTTGTATGAATGTGGTGTACGTAGATCGTTGAAAGACGGGTACAAAACGGAATGCGGGGAAAGAGGGGTGCAGCTATCAGGAGGGCAAAAGCAGAGGTAGCAATTGCAAGGGCAATAATTCGGAACCCGACCATACTACTACTAGACGAGGCAACGAGTGCGCTTGACGTGCAATCGGAACAGGTTGTGCAAGAAGCACTCGACCGGATCATGGTTGGAAGGACCACCATCGTAGTGGCGCATCGGCTTAACACCATAAAACAGTTGGACTCGATCGCGGTTGTTGCGGATGGGAAGGTGGTGGAGCGAGGCACCTATGCCCAACTCAAGCACATGAAAGGCGCCTTCTTCAACCTTGTTAGCCTTTCAACTTAGTTCCAACCGATTAAACATTTTGTCTTACATATATATATATATAGATATATATGATATGGTCTACATAATGTAAGGCAACTAAAGTATGGACACTATATGACTTGGGTGGGAAATTTGAGATCAAGTTGTTAAGAGGCTTAGAGCCTGTCAATGGTTAACTTGGAAATGGGCTTTAGATCTGTAGTAAATGGGCTTTTGATGGATCATTAGCCTGCATGGCTGGTTCTCTAGTGAGGCCCAAATGAGTCCACAAAGGCCGTAGCCGAGCTTGTAAATGAAAATACTTGAGTTTAGTACCACTTTTGAAACACCAATTTAATACTGTTTTGGGTATTGTTTAAAAAGTTTTCTTCATAGTGCTTTTTTGGACAAAATTTGAATTTACTATCTAAATTTACTTTTCAAACCTATAGTCCAAACAAGGACTAGGTTTTCACGAGCTCCTTAGAGATTGTTGGTCAGATTTTGAGCTGGAATGTTGTATAACCAACTGAATGAACATTTTGTAGAGAAAATATTTCCATCCCAAAACAAATACGTAGAAGAACAAAATCCCAACAACATTCTTTCATGAGAAAGTTAGTTCCAAAACTGCAACAACCAACAACATACTATAATAGAACTTCCTTTCAAAGGAAATCTATTTTCTATTAAAATGGAAAGAAAGAAAAAAAAAAAAAAAAAGGAGCTAGAAATTATTTATTTGCATCTCTAAGCTAGGCTTTTAGGGCGCTGAGATCCTCTGGAAGGCTCTACTTGTCGCAGCAGCTGAAATTAAACCAAACAAAAAAATCAGGTTAATATTCATAAATTATTAGATCAAGGATTGAACCAAAAATGTTTTTGAGGTATTTTGTTGAGAAATAGACCTGGAAATACGGCTCCAATCTTAATTCCAAAGTGTCTCGTTCCTTTTTGATATGCTGGACGACAATCTTCGCCCTGCCACCATGAATTGATCATACGGCGGGATTGGTCAATAGCGACATTGGACACATGCGTATATTATTTTTATACTTTGCATACATATGTGTATATTTTTTTGACAGTATGATGACTGTGACTCTCACTTATTGAAAAGAAATTTAAACCATTTATTGTTTCGAACATGCCTCAGCAGGACTATATATTGACCGAAGATACCTTTCAAGGTCGTGCTCTTTGATGCATTTCTCCAATTTATCGGCTTCAATCCGAACCTTGCACGCACCAATACTGCCCACACATGATAATATGTATAACTAGTCAAGATGAGCTGATTATGATTGGTAATTAACAGATGATAAACGGTCCGATCAAAGCTTGTTAAATCAAAATTAAGTAATAAAATTAAAGTAATACCTGCTGCAGCTTCCTTTTAAGCGATAAAGTTGCCTTTCAAATTCAGAGAAATCGCTGGTGGGATTCTCCCTGTGTAGACAGACATTTTTAATGTTGCTATAACTTGTTTAGTGTTAAAAAAAAAAAAAAAGAAGAGAGAAAAAGTTTTAATTAACTAATTATAGATTAAACAACCCTTGATTAGTACTCACAGTGTCTGTTCAAAGATGGCAATCGTTTCGTCCGAGGACTCGAAGAAACTGTTCACGATTTGCTCGGCAAAGTTGGGTTGTTCTCTGTCTTCTAGAGTCTCCAATACTCGGAACTCATTATTCAGCATTTTCTGCAAAATGCCACCACACCAGTTTAAATTCATAACAGACCATTTCTAGCCTCTTTTGCTAATAAATCCAATGCATATAGACCATATTTTTACTCAAATCCTTGAATGCAATATTTTTTAAGCAAGAAATCAATTCTACGCGCAAAAAAAGTCGTTCTGCATGGCAATACAACTTATCTAAAATTTCGTCTATGACATGCCGTAAACAAGGAAGTGACGCATGCAGGAATAAAAAAAATAGTATTTCTTCTCAATAAACATGTGTTGAAGATATGATGCAGGAGGTTTTCTGATGTGGGAATTTCTTTTGTTTCTTTATGTTACATTTTGTGTCGTTTTCTTTGTCTCAAGTTTAGTGTCGTTTGAAGTAGCTTTATAAGCTCAGCTAAGAAACCTATATCTAAAATGGACTTTCTGAAGAACCGAATATAGAATTGTAGTCCCGTTTTTGGTTGTTGGCAATTTCCGCCTTGATCTGTCATGGATTTGCTCTCTCTTGTTAAGACTTCCTGCATCAACTTGAATAAGAACTACAGAAATATTTCCATGCAAGAGAAGGGAAAAAAAATAAAACCTCATCAAAGAGGGAGTTCCTCATGATGGCGAGTTGTTCACGCAAGGGATCAGCGGCATTGTTGGTCTCCATCTTCAGCACTGAAAACCAGATATTAACCACTAAGTAAGAGTACAAATGCACAGAATTATGAAGTCTTGGATAACACCAATATTGTGCAAACCAGTGCTACTATATATAGAAAGTCGTAGCCATATCTGTATATATGCATACACAATTGAAATAGCTGTAAGCATGCATAATATTGTTTTATTAAAAAATATATAACAGGGTGAGTTTTTGGCAGAATGACTGCTTTTTTTCTCAAAATTTTGGGAAATTGTCACATGGTTATGAAGATGGCAGTGATAGCGAGACACATGCAGAAATATAACATTATTTTTTTTAATATATTTTTTATTTTTAATTTTTGTTTTATTCAGCTTTGAGAATCCAAAGTCTGGAAAACTTCCTCCAAGAATTGGATTTTGCATTTTATTAACCGAAACATTATTCATATGTACAGTATCTACTCTGTAGATTGTGAAATCATAAATGTAGGGGAGTTTTAGCTTGACATTTTCCGACTTTAGTAGATACTGATTCTCGATTTGCTATATATTGAACTTTATTAAATAAAATCACTACTTTTTAGCTTTAGATTGCTGCAGTAAATTACAATAAATCGGAGAATTTTCAAAAAGGAGACAAAGCTATGAACATAACAAAACGATGCCAATGACCACGTAATACAAAAAAATAACTTTTAATTAAGACGATTCAATAAATATATATATATATATATATATATTGCCCACTATAACTATACAGAAATGTGTAGATATTTTCTACTTGTTAAGCATAGAGGGAAAAAGACAGGAACACCAACTACGTACTACTGTATCTATCTATGTGTGTCTATATATATGCACGAACACATATAAATCCGTAGATTAAACAACAACAGTACGTACTATCACCATTCTGTCATTATAAGTTGCAAGATTGCTTTTCAAGATCTTTAATTGCTAAAACTTTTTAACAGAGAAATTCACACACACGCAAAGAGCTAATAAGGATTCAAGAAAAAGAACATGATCAGTACCGAAAAGAAGACCAAAAAAAAAAAGCAACTTAATAGGTTTTTTTTTTCCTCTGATTATGATTTAGGCTTAGATTTTCTTCTAATATGGAATATAAATGAATCAAATCTTTGGCATTGAATTCCTTGAGCAATTTATTTTCTCGAATTTAAAAACAAATCAAAATCCAAGTAAATCAACCATAATATAGCACACTTTAAATGTAGATATATGTGTTCTACGAATCCATGGTTCTGGTGCAATATTGCAGATAATTCTTTCTTTTCGTCCCCCCCCCCCCCCCCCCCGCCCCCGCCCCCTCTGGAAATCTTGCTGACGATTCACACACCGATAGCTAAATTCGAGCTCTTAATAAAGATTAATTAATCAAGAATGCACAAAAAAGAAGAATTAAGAAAATAATTAGTGAACTAAAGAGCACTTTTACGTACCTAATTACTTGAGTCGTCCACAGGGAAAATGCTGAAACAGTCTTCACTAATCACCCTTCACCAATGCTAATTCTTCTTCTCCTTTTCACAAGGCACTTAAGTCTCTGGTTTTCTCAAAGGTACAAGAAAAACTTCATAGTTAATTTTGTTCTACTCTGTATTAACTACTTGTATTTATAGAGTTATCTCTGAAATCATGACATGTATTTGTAACTAACTTTTCTTGTTGGAACCTCGTGTAACTAACTGGATAACCTTTCTAACCGTCAGTATAAGCAGGTTCGAAAGAGGTATCAAGCCGCTAATTTACATGAAAGAATTCCCAAGAAATCTTCCTGTATTGTTATGCCACGTCAGCTACATCGGCTAGTGATAAACATTCAACAAGAGTACTTGTGAGATTCATATAACGATGCATAAAGTTATTTAATTTTAAATTTAACTTTTTTTTGCCTAACGCTTCTGTTTGAAAATTAGTTTCGTAACGTCTCACTCTGACCAATTAAAATACCCAAAATGAATCGATTCTCTTGATATAAGTCTGTAACGGGAAGATGTGGATCTCACTGATATGTGAAATCCTAGAATACAGAGTAAGGCTAAAATAAGAATATGTGGGTCAGGCTCTCCGAGTAAGACTGTCCAATTAAACACCAAAAATCCTAATAACCAACAATCTGAGTTAGGTTGTAATAGAAAGATACATATGAAACAAATTTACATATAAAATCTTTAGGAAGATGTGAGTCAGACTCTCTAAGTAAGACTCTATACCACTGACATAGAAAATCCTAAATAAATGACTCTCGGAGTAAGCTTAACAGGAAGATGTGAGTCAAACTTACTGAGAAAGGTAGTAATAGGAATATGAGGGTCCCACCCTACTCTTGCTATCTGATTCAAGTTTGACACACTGAATTGGTCTAAGAATTCTTTCAAGAGAAAGTTGGATGGTTACCACTTAGATGTGAATCCCAGTGACATGAAATCATAATAATCAACTATCTGGGTAAGATTATAATAAGAAGATGTAGGCCATATTCCATGGGTATGGCTGTAATAGGAATATGTGGGTCCCACACTAACATGTGCATCATCATACTCTCATCATTCGATTCACGTTTGGCCCACCAAATTGGTCAAAGCTCTTTTAAAGGAAAAGTAACAGAAAAGACTATTGTAGTAATATTTTAATAGTTTAGGGGTATTGCAGTTATGAAAAAAGATCATCGATTAAAGTTGTACAAGGTTAAAAGTTTATGGACCAAATGAGTAATTATTCTTTTTTAAATATAAAAATGTTTGATTTTGAACTAAATTTATCGTGTATTTCGTAAGGGATTTATAGTTAAATAGCTTTTTTTAAAGAAGTTTTTTAATAAAAGGCCGAAGTTTTTTAAAAAAAGGTAAAATGCTTTTTTTTTTCCTTCTAAAATGGTTAATCAATCTTCTTAAATAATCAATCATTGATTAACCACAAAATAGTCGGTCACCAATTTCATAGTTAATCATTGATTGACATTAGTCAATCACTTATTGACCAAATCTGAAGAATGACAAATGACTATTTTTTTAAATAAAAAAGTTAAGCCTTCTATTAAATTAGGTGAGTAAAAAAGGTTATTCAACATAATTTTTCTTTTTTACTATTTGATTTTAAATTAGTATATTTTTAAATGTGTAGTTATAATAAATGAGAAATGGAACAAATATGATGAAAGCCCATCCAATAGGGAATCTCCGTCCTTAACCCTGCTTCTATCTATACGAGCATGGAGATGGGAAAGCATTCCTCGGTCTCATCTTGCACTGTTGCTATCTCTAGATATCATATACTAATGAAACTTCGTAAAATTAATGAATTCGTATTCAACTTATGTACCGACAATTATACAGCGAGAAATCACATATAATAAAGTTTAAAGCTGATACTAATTTTGTGTAAAATTAATTAACATCAAAATCACCCTTCCATGTCGTGTTCCCTTAGGTGATCCCTCATTTCGTTGAATATTATTGCCCATATATATATATATATATATATATATATATATATGCTTCATGCCAAGGCTTCCCATATATGTAACAGAAGAAGATCTAGTCACTAATGTTGTAAATATTGCAGATGGATTTACCCAATTCAATATTTTAACTTACATAAATGATGAGAAAGTTATTTAATTTTAACTTGCGCATGCTTATTTTTTTTTATTTTTTATTTTTACTTTGAGTTTTTTATAATAAATTTAAAAAAAAAAAAAAAAAAAAAAACTAAGCAGGACTTCCATTTGAAAATTGGGTAAGGTTACGGTAGAGACTCTCTGAGAGTCTCTACCGGTAGATACCTTTTTTTGACCGTTAAGATTTAATCGAACGGTTCAAATATTGATGGTGTATGATATTTATCATACACCTAATCTCACACAATCATTCCCACCTAAACTCTTCTCCGTCACCGGCTACGGACGCCGGCGACTCATCTCCGACGCCGGCGACCAACTCTGGCCACCTCCGGCCACAGCCCCGGCCGCCGCCGTCGCCGCCGGCGACCCTATTTTCTCTCTCTTCCCCTTTCCCCTCTTCTCTCTCTCTCTTCCCCTCTCTCTCTTCCCCTCCCTCCCGCCGGCCCCCACCCCCGCCGGCCCCCACCCCCGGCCTCCCCCCACCCCCGGCAGCCACCCTCCCCCGGCACCCCCCGACGACCCCCCTCTCTCTTCCCCTTTCTCTCTCTTCTCTTCCCCTCTCTCTCTTCCCCTCCCTCCCGCCGGCCCCACCCCCGGCCCCGGCCCCGCCCCCCTCCCCGGCCTCCCCCACCCCCGACGACCCCCCTCCCCCGGCCGCCACCCTCCCCGGCCCCCCCCTCTCTCGCGCGAAATCACGAAATCGCGAAATCGCGAAATCGCGCGAGAGAGGGGGGGCCGGGGAGGGTGGCGGCCCGGGGGAGGGGGGTCGTCGGGGGTGGGGGAGGCCGGGGGAGGGGGCGGGGCCGGGGGCCGGGGGTGGGGGCCGGCGGGAGGGAGGGGAAGAGAGAGAGGGGAAGAGAGAGAGAGAGAAGAGAAGAGAGAGAAAGGAGAAGAGAGAGGGGGGTCGTCGGGGGGGTGCCGGGGGAGGGTGGCTGCCGGGGGAGGGAGGCGGCCGGGGGTGGGGGGAGGCCGGGGGTGGGGCCGGCGGGGGTGGGGGCCGGCGGGAGGGAGGGGAAGAGAGAGAGGGGAAGAGAGAGAGAGAAGATGGGAAGGGGAAGAGAGAGAAAATAGGGTCGCCGGCGGCGACGGCGGCGGCCGGGGCTGTGGCCGGAGGTGGCCGGAGTTGGTCGCCGGCGTTGGAGATGAGTCGCCGGCGTCCGTCGCCGGCGACGGAGAAGAGTTAGGTGGAATGATTGTGTGAGGTGTATGATAAATATCGTACACCATCAATATTTGAACCGTTCGATTAAATCTTAACGGTCAAAAAAGGTATCTACCGTAGAGACTCTCTGTAACCTTGTAACATCCCACTCTGACCAATTAAAACAAAATCCTAATAACCAACTCTCTGAGTAAGGCTACCTGACTCTCTTCGTAAAGGTATAATAAGAATATGTTGGTCAGACTCTCTGACTAAGGGATAAGAATATGTGGGTCAGACTCTGTGAGTAAAACTGTAATAGAAAGATGTGGGAAAAGTTTGTTTATGATCTTGAACTATTACAGTCATCTTACTATGTTTTTGAGTTTTAATCTCTACCTTGCAAATTTGTCTCATTGTATCCATCTTATCACGTTTTATGAGTTTTTCTGAATGGCATTTATCACTTTCCGTCAACACAAAATATGTAAACAAAGAAAAATTTCCAAGTTTTCGAGCAGTAGTTGTTACAAATTGTTGTTTGGAAGTTAACAAAAAAAATCCTCCGGGGCATAAATGAGAGCTATACTTGGGAATTTGCATTTTCCTTTGTTGAAATATTAGCCGGATGCAGATGGCAGTAGTGGAACCAAGTTGGAGAAAAAAACAGGAAGGACAGAGATGAAGAATAGGCAAGAGACGCTAGAATTGCGCCAGAGGTGAAGGCCGCGACGGGCATCGGGCTAGTCAGGAAAAGCGGGTGTGGAAAATCAACAGCAATAGGACTGATTCTAAGATTATACGATGTTGAGAATGGTTTAGTGAAAGTTGCTGGGTTGGACATAAGAGAACTAGACAGTCACTGGCATAGGTGACACCGTGATATAATCCGGAAGCATTTGCAACAAACATCTTGCTCGACAAACTTGATGCTTTAGAGCGTCACGTTTTGGAAGCTGCGAAAGCTGCCAATGTGCATGAATTTATCTCGCAAGTAAATATTGCTCGTTGTTGCCAATTTTGTATTTGTTAAGTAACAACATAAGTACCATTTGATAATGACATTTGATTTTGTGGGAATATGGTCAGATCATTGATAGACGGGTACAAAACGGAATGTGGGGAAATAGGGGTGCAGCTATCAGGAGGGCAAAAGTAGAGGATAGCAATTGCAAGGGCTATAATTGGGAACCTAGCCATTCCACAATTGGACCAGGCAACGAGTGCTCTTGAAGGGCGGTTGTCGCCCACAGTAAAGTGATGGAGAGAGGCACCTATGCCCAGCTCAAGCACATGAAGGGCGCCTTCTTCAACCTGGTTAGCCTTTCAAATTAGGTCCAACCAATTACACATTTTGTGTGCTACAGGTGTGTGTGTGTGTGTGTGTGTGTGTGTATGTATATATAAGATGTGGTCTATATTTACGTGGATTTCACAATGTTAGGGTACTAAAGTAAGGACACAGTAGGAGTTGGGTGGGAGATTTGAGATTGAGTTGTTACTTGTAAATGGAATAATGGAAATACTTGAAAAAAGCTTCATCAACTGAATCAAACATTTTGTAGAGAAAATATTTCCTTCACACAATTAACAAATAAGGAAAAAAAAAATGCCAATCACATACTTTAATGAGAAAATCAATCCCAACAATGTAACGACTAACAACATACTAATAGAGCCTCCTTTCAATGGAAATCCATTGTTTATTAAAAAGAAAAGACAAAAAAAAAAAAAAAAGGTAAAACTATTATTTGTCTATGTAAGGTCTTTGGGGCGCTGAGATCCTCTGGAAGGCTCAACTTGACGCAGCAGCTGACATTAACCAAATAAAGAAATCAGATTAACATTTATAAAATGTTATATCAAGGCTTAAACTAAACTTTGCATAACTTTTTAGGCCATTGATTTCAAAATTAAGAGTCGTCTTGTATTTTAAAACTCATGGATTGAAACAAGAAGTTTGTAATACAATGAATCAAATATCTATGTTTTTGATGGTACTCTGTCAAGAAATAGACCTGGAAATATGGCTCCATTCTTAATTCCAAAGTGTCTCGTTCCATTTTGATCTTCTCTAGGACAATCTTAGCCCTGTCATTATGCGTCGATCATACGCCGGAGGGGTCAATAAGACATCAATTACACACATATACTATATATACTTGCACACACACATATATATATATATACATTTTTTTTTCCATTATGGTTTCTTTGACTCCCATTTATTAAAAAAACTGAACATACTTTAAGGTTTCAAACATGAGAACTCCTATAGTCAAATCCTTTCCCTTCCACCCACTGAGTTAGCTCCAACTGGATTGTAAAATCATTGGAGATTACCTTTCCAGGTTGCGCTCTGCAACACATGTCTCCAATTTGCCCACTTCAATCCAAATCTTGTGCGCACCAACACTGCACGTACATAATAATATGCATGGCTAATCAAGACCATCTTCCAATAATGGGTAATTAACGGATGAAAAACGGTCAAATCAAAACATGTTAGATCAAAATTAACTGCTAAAAATAAAGTAATACCCGCCGCTGCTTCCTTTTAAGTGATAAAGGTGCTTGTCCAATTCAGAGAAATCGATGGGGGGTTTCTCCCTGTGTAGACAGATATTAGATTGCACAAAAATTATGACTTTTACTAGTAAAAAAGTTAAAGGTTTAATTAACTAAATAATTAAAAAACTTCTGATTAGTACCCACACTGCCTGCTCCAAGATGGCAATCTTTTCAGTGGAGGACTCGAAGAAAGTGTTCATGACTTGCTCAGCAAAGTTGGGTTGTGCACCGTCTTCTAGATACTCCAATAATCGGAACTGAAAGTTCAGCATTTTCTGCAAAAATACCAACACAGCAGTTTAAATTCGTAGTAGACCATTTCCAGTCTCTTTTGCTAATAAATCTAATTCATATGAACCATATTTCTACTCAAATCCTTGAATGCAATTTTTTTTTTTTTTTTTTTTTTGTTGCAATGAAATCAATTCTATCTACGAAAAAAGTTGATCCGGCATGGCTATAATCAGACTCAACAGCGTAACGAAAATTTCATCTATGACATGTCTTAAACAAGGAAATGATGCAAGCAGGAATCAACAAATAGTAATTCTTCTACTGCTAAACATATATTGAGATGTAGTGACGAGGTTTTGTGATGTGGGAATTCCTTCTGTGTTTCTTTATGTTACGTTTTGTGTCGTTTTCTTTAAGTTTACTCATATCGTTTGGAGTAGCTTCATAAGCTAAGAGACACATAAGGAATAGGCACTTTTTGAAGAAGCAAACATAGAATCCCGGTCCCATTTGGTATTTGCGATTTCGCCTTGATCAGCCACGGATTTGGCTTCCCCTTGCTATACATAAAGATGAAATGAGGACTGCCAAAAAAAAAAAAAAAAAAAAATTCTATACAAGAGAAGGGAAAAATTAAAACCTCATCAAAGAGGGAGTTCCTCATGATGGTAAGTTGTTGATGCAAGGGATCAGCGGCATTGTTGGTCTCCATCTTCAGCACTGAAAACCAGACATTCACAACAAAGTAAGCCAGTGTTGTATATATATAGTACTAGAAAGAAGTAGATATAAATACATATATGTATATATTTGACAGATAAACATGCATTAATTTTTGTTCTAGAAAGAAATGAATACAAAATCCATACAGGGTGATGTTTTTTGGCAAGAATAGCTGCTTTTTAATCAAAATTTTGGGACATTTGGCCACATGGTTATAAAGATGGTAGGCATAGTGACACAAACGCAGAAATTTAGCCTTAGTTTTTTATTATTTATTTATCTTTTTTGTTATATATATTTTTTGGCAGCTTTGAGAACCAAAAGGTTAGGAAACTTCCTCCAAGAGTTGGATTTTGCGATTAATTAACTGAAACGTTATTCATATCTAGAGTATCTACTCTGCAGATTGTGAATTTAAATGTAGGTGATTTTTAGCATGATATTTTCCTACTGTTAGTATATCCTGACTCTGGATTTGCTTTTAAACTTTATTAAATAGAATCACTACTTTTTAGCTTTAGATTGCTATTTACGTTGCGATAAATTAGAGCGTTTTCATAAAGGAAGTGTTATTAATTATATATGGTCATTAGTTAAAGGAATATAATCACAAATATAACTGAAATCTAAACAAATCCAAACTAATAAATCTATAAACTAAATTCATAAAATAAACTAAACATTAAAAACAAAAAATCAAAATTATATATATAAATAATCAAATATATATATTATATAAGCGGGGCGGGTGTGAGTACGAGGAGTTTCCTCCCCCTACCCCACACCCACATAGAGATTAATTTTAATCTTGTACTTATATATTATTCTTCGTATCCGCCCCTATGGGCAGGCACTTGCACCCTGAGTAAAAATACTAACCCCATATAAATGTAAAGGATAGAGGGAAAACGACAGGCACGCCACCAAGTACTACTGTATCTTACTATGTGTGTCTATATGTATAAATCCGTAGATTCTATTCTCTTTCTAGAGCTAATATGGATTGTAACCGAAGAAGAAGAAGAAAAAGAAAAAAGGGGGAAAAAAAAAGAAAAAAGAAAAATAAGATGATTTGTACTCTCATATTATGATCTAGATTCTAAAGGCTTAAATTTTTTTTTCCCCTTAACATGGAACATGAAAGAAGAATATCTTTGGCATTCCAATTCCTCGTGTCATTCAAACCAAAATTCTAATAATCAGACCATAATACAGCAAGATTTATATATAGATGATAAAGTACTTCAACATATAAATTTATATTATCCATTCTGGTGAAATAATGTATATAGTTCTTTCTTCTTCCTCTTCTTCTTCTTCTTCTTCTATTATTTTTTTTTATTTTGGATTTACTGGAGAGGAAATCTTACAGATGATTAACACACCAATCACTTCATTCGAACTTTTAATTAAGATTAACCAAAGAGCACAAAAAAGAAAAATTAGAAAATAATTAGTGCACTAAAGAGCACTCCTACGTACCTGATTAGTTGAGTCCTCAAACAGAGAAAATGCTGAAACTGTTTTCGCTAATCACCCTTCACCAATGCCAAGCAGGTTTATAACAAACATTCGACAAGAGTATTTGTGAGATTGATACAATGACGAAGAAAGTTATTCAAACTAGTTTCGTATCGTCCTGCTTTTACCAATTAAAACACCAAAAATTTTTAATAACTGACTCTCTGACTGAGGTTGTAATAGGAAGATGGGGTTCCACTAACACGTAAAATCCTAAGCAAGCGACTCAGAATAAGGTTATAATAGGAATATAGGTGGGCCAAACTCTTTGAATAAGACCACCTAATTAGAACACTACAAATTTTAATAACCGACTCTCTTAGTAAAGCTTAATAAGAAAATTGTGTCCCACTAATATGTAAAATCCTAATAACCGACTCTCTGAATAAGACTGTAAAATGAAGATGTAGGTCCTACTATCCGAAATAACAATTCTCCGAGTAAGGCTACAGTAGGAAGATATACAAACCACACCGACGTGTGGGTCCCACCTTACTTTCACCATCCGATCCATGTTTGATATACTAATATGTATGGGTCCCACACTACTGTTACCATCCGATTCACGTTTGTCCTGCCGAATTGGTCTCAAGGCCCTTTCAAGGTGAAGTTGGACGGTTTCCACTTGGATATGGTCGAAATGACCAATAGGTGAGCATCTCCAATGCAAGTTTACATCAATGTGTCAATGTTATATTTGATATTTGGATGAGAAAATCACTCTTTAATATGGTATTACTTTTCAGTGCTAAATATTGTCATATATGGAATCTTGTCATTTGGATGATATTGTTTATGTGTTGACATTCTCACTTAATAATTACACTGTAGTCATTTTCAAATAATTTAAAACTGATATATTTCTTTTTACAAGTTTCAATAAAACTTAATATCTATAACAACAGAAATAGCATTTAAAAGAGTATTATGCAATGGAATAGTATTTGAAGAGCATTATGTAATGGACTATAAACAAGTAACCTACGAAACTTGTCAGTTCATCTTTTTTTTTTGTGTCTCAAATATAGTTTTGCCATTGAGGTTTATATTGGAGATAGTCTAAGGTCCAAACAAAGTTGTAGACTAACACAAAGGGGAAATGTAAAGGAATGCCCTTTACTAGATTGGGTATAAATATTTATCCTTTTTCTTAAAGGAAAAAAATACTCTCTCTCTCTTTTCTGGATGGCAAAGGACAAAATTCCAGAAAAGAATGAAATTGAAAAACGTGAGGATAGCTCAAATTAATGAAATGAGTTAAATATACAGTACTGCAATTTAACTAGGATGTGTCAAGAAGATTCAATAGAATATAGGCATTAATTACAAAGTCAAATACCAGTATATATTTATATAATACAAATCCATGGTAAAATATTGCAGATAATATATATATTTTTTTCTTTTTCTGGAAATCTTGCAGATGATTCACATGCCGATTGCTTATAATTCGAACTTTTAATCAAGAACGCACAAAGAGGAAGAATTAAGAGAATAATTAGTGAACTTAAAGGCATTCTTGATAAGTACCTACTTAGTTGAGTCGTCCGCAGGGAAAATGCTGAAACTGTCACCAATGCTAATTCTTCTTCTTCTCACTTTTTGCAAGGCACAAAAGTCTCGTTCTCTCTACGGGGTATAAGAAACTTCAGTTAACTTTGCTCAAATCGCTTTTAGATACTTGTATTTGTAGAGTACTGATCTTTCTGAAACCTTGTTATGAATTGGTTAACTAATTGTTTAACCTTCTTATCAGTCGGTTAAGCAAGTTTAACAGTAAATTCAACAAGAGTACTTGTGAGAAAGATACAATGATGGAGTTTGACTATAACTTGCTTTTGCTACTTGTTTTTTTTTTTTTCCGAACTATCTATGACTTCTGTTTGAAAATAAGTTTTGTAACGTCTCGCTCTGACCAATTAAAACACCAAAAAAATCCTAATAATCGTCTCTTTGAGTAAGGCTGTAATAGAAAGATGTGTCATATTTAAATATAAATACCTAAATAATTGGCTGTTTGAGTAAGGCTATAACAAGATATGTTGGTGAAACTCTCTAAGTAAGGCTGCCCAATTAAAACACCTAAAATCCATAGTTGTTTTAAAACACCATAGCAGTAGTTGAGGTGCTATAATTAGTACGTCATTTCCAAGCGTAACTGACTCTTTGAGTAAACTATAATAGGAAGATTGGGTCTCAGACATATAAAATTTTAAATAACTTACTCTCTGAGGAAGGCACTAATAGGAGTATGTAAGTCAGACTCTCATAGTAAGACTACATAATTAAAACATTAAAAATCTTAGTAACCAAATGTCAAAGTTAGGCTGTAATAAGAAAATATGTCTCATTAATATGTAAAATCCTAATAAACGACTCTCTGAGCAAGAGTTTGATGGGAATATTTGGGTCATAGACTTTTTGAGTAAGACTGTAATATAGTATGGTGTGATCAGTCCCCTGAAATATAAAATTCTAACTTGCCAACCTTTGAGAAAGGTTGTGAGAGGAAGATATGAGTCCCACCCTACTCTCACCATCTGACTCACATTTGGCACATTGAATTGGTCTTAGAGCTCTTTCACGGGGAAGTTGAACGGCTACCAATTAGATGGTTGAAATGACCAACAGTTGTCTACACTAAAAGCATCTCTAATGCATGATTAAATTAATGTCTCCATGTTAAAATTTGGCATTTACATTAGAAAACCACTCTTCAATATATGGTACTATTTTTCTGGGCTAAATATTCAGTTTTTACTTCGTAAATGTGAGCATAGAGGGAAACAGACAGGCACATCAGGTACTTAATTTAGTGTATGCATATATGTATATACGGGTGTATATGTGAGTCTGTAGAGTAATCAGACAACAATTCAAGATCTTTAATTACGAATTTTTTAACAGTGGAATTGAAGTACACACAAAGAGCTAGTACGGATTCTAACCGAAAAAGAAAAAAAGAACAAGAACAAATCTTGTACCCAAAAGAAAAAAAAAATCAGTAACTTTTTAATTTAGTCTCTCCTGAGACTATGTCTAAAGTCTAGAGGCTTAGATTTTATTCTAACATGAATGTGAAAGAATCAAATCTTTGGCACTCAATTCCTTGAGTAATAATTTTTTTCTCTAATTTAAATCAAACCAAAATCTTAATAAATCAACCACAATATAGAAGATTCATTATATGTTTCAACCAAAAAAAAAAAAAAATTTCATTATTTATATATATAATACAAAAAAAAAAAATCCAGAGTTCTGGTGGAATATTACAGATAATTCTTCATTTTTTTTTTTTATTTTGCTGGAAATCTTGCAGATAATTCACATACGGATCGCTTAATAATTAGAACTCTTAATCAAGATTAATTAATCAAGAATGCACAAACAAAGAGGAATTAAGAAAATAATTAGTGAACTAAAGAGCACTCTTAATATGTACCCAATTAGTTGAGTCGTCCACAGAGAAAATGCTGAAACAATCTTTCACTAATCACCCGTCTTCTTCTCTTGTACAAGGCACTAAATTCTGGTTCTCTCAATAGTTCTTCAGTTTCCAGCTACATCCAGTAATATACATTCAACAAGAGTACTTGTGAGATTGATTCCATGACAGAGAAAGATAGTTGTAACTTGTGCTTGCGCTTGCTATATGTTTTTTTTTTGTTTTTTTTTCCTAAGCAAATTAGGACTTCTATTTGAAAATTAATTTTGCAATGTTTGACTCTAACCATTTGGTGACAATTAATTTCGTAACCTTCAACTTGACCGATTCAAGCACCAAATATGCTAATAACTAACCAAAATTTTTGTTTTGGGTTTTTTTTTTTCCCCTTGAGCAAATTAGGACTTCTGTTCGACAATTAATTTCGTCAGTGTGACTCTGACCAATTCAAGCATCAAATACCCTAATAACCGATTATCTGGGTAAGACTGTAATAGAAAGATGTGGATCCCTTGACTTATGCAAAAACCTAAATAATTGACTTTTTGAGCAAGGTTACAATAGGAATATTTGGGTCAGACTCTCTGAGTAAGACTTTAATATGAAGATCTGGGTCCCATTGAAATATAAAATTCTAAATAACGAACTCTCTAAGGAAGGCTTTAATAGGAAAATGTGAGCTAGTCCGACCTTATTCTCACCATTCGATTCATATTTGGCATGCCGAACAGGTCTCAAAGGCCTCATTTACTAAACCGTAATAAAATATAATGAGAAAGATAATGAGATTGAATAGTAGAGTAATGGAATAAAAAGGAAGATCATTGATTCATTTTCTAGTGTTTACTTACTATTGGATATGTAAAGTGAAACAATTCAATTCTCTTGTAGTGTTAAATAATAATCTTATTAATGTAATTACTAAAATATCTTTTACATAATTAAAAAAACATTAGCATATGAAAACTTATTAAGGGTATATGAATAAATTTGATATGTAAACTTATTAAGCGAAACAATTCCATGGTACTATTTTTCTGGGCTAAATATTCAGCTTCTACTCTGTAAATGTGAGCATAGAGGGAAACAAACAGGCACATCAAGAACTATAGTGTATGCATACATGTATATAGGTGTATATATGAATCTGTAGAGTAATCAGACAACAATTCAAGATCTTTAATTGCTAATTTTTTTTAACAGTGGAATTGAAGCACACACAAAGAGATAATACAGATTCTAACCGAAAAAGAAAAAGGAACAAGAACAAGAACAAACCTTGTACCCAAAAGAAAAAAAAAAAAAAAAAATCAGTGACTTTTTAATTTAGTCTGAGAGACTATGTCTAAAGTCTGGAGGCTTAAATTTTATTCTAAGATGGAATGTGAAAGAATCAAATCTTTGGCACTCAATTCCTTATTGAGTAATAGTTTTTCCTCGAATTTAAATCAAACCAAATTCTAAATAAATCAACCACAACATAGCAAGATTTATATATAGACTAACAATTTCATTATATATTTCAACAAAAAAACAAAATCATTATATGTACAGTTCCTAAAAAAAAATTCCACGGTTCTGGTGAAATATTACAGGTAATTCTTCATTTTTTTTTATTTTTTTCTTTTGCTGGAAATCTATCAGATAATTCACATACGGATCGCTTAATAATTAAATTTTAATCAAGATTAATTAATCAAGAATGCACAAATAAAGTAGAATTAAGAAAATAATTAGTGAACTAAAGAGCACTTTTAATACGTACCCACTTAGTTGAGTCGTCCACAGAGAAAATGGTGAAACATTCTTTGAGCAAATCCTAATTCTTCTTCTTCTCTTTTACATGGCACAAAGTCTTGTTGATCTTTCAGTAGGTCGTCATTTTCCAGCTACATCCAGCCACATGAATTCAACAAGAGTACTTCTGAGATTGATTCAATGATGGAGAAAGATATTTAGTTATATGTTTGAGTTTTTTTTTTTTTTTTTTTTGCCCTTTAGAAAATTAAGACTTCTGTTCAAAAATGAATTTCGTAATACTACTCTAACCATTTGGTGAAAATTAATTTTGTAATGTCAGACTCTGACCGATTCAAGCACCAAATATCGTTATAACCAACCAAAATTTTTGTTTTGGTTTTTTTCCCCTAAGCAAATTAGGATTTTTGTTTGAAAATTAAAATCGTAACGTCCGACTCTGACCAATTGAAGTGCCAAATATCCTAATAACCGACTATTTGGGTAAGACTATAATAGGAAAGTATGGATCCCTTGACATGATAAAACCTAAATAATCGACTCTTTGAGCAAGGTTATAATAGGAATATTTGAGTCAGACTCTTTGAGTAAGACTGAAATATGAAGATCCGGTTCCCGTTGAAATATAAAATTGCAAATAAAGGACTCCCTGAGTAAGGTTGTGACAGGAAAATGTGAGTCCCACCCTACTCTCTCACCGTCCGATTCACATTTGGCACACCAAACTGGCCTCAAAGTTCTTTCAAAGGGAGGTTGGACTGTTATCATTTAGATGGTTGAAAGGACCAACTAGTGTCTTTACTAAAAACATCTCTAATGCAAGATTAAACCAATGTGTGAATGTTAAAATTTGGTATTTAAACAAGAAAACCACTCTTCAATGTAATACTATTTTTTTATGCTAAGTATTGTCATATACTGAATCTTGTCGTTTGGATGCTATTGATTATTTGTTAACCTTTTCACTTAATAGTGATACTTTTTTCATTTTTAATTACACTATTTTCATTTTCGAATAACCCAATTAGGGTCTGTTTAGCCCAAAGTTAATAGTGAGCCTTAATATGAAATTCTACAGCAAAAATCCTTTTTAATGACAGCAACTTTAAACATTTTTCTTAAAATGTCGTTAACAAATCTCTAAACACCAGTGTTTGTCGTAGAACATTTTTTTAGATATTAAAGAGAAAACTGTCATGCTTTAGGCATCACGTCCATCAATCAAAGATTCTCTTTTAATGTGACAGTCATCGATCCTTAAAAAGAAAATGATAAGTTGTGCAGTCCTATGGTGCTTGTAAATGGATGTATGTGATGGTTAATAAGTAAAGATATCATCTCTTAATAATATGATGCTTTTAAGGTGAGTCTAAGAGTAAAATCTTGTAGGCACGAGCTCAAAGTAGACAGTATTATACCAAAATGAGGCACAGGTCGTTACACTTAAACTCCATGCTTCATTGGAAAAATAAAAGCAAATGGCCTCTTCTATGATAAAATAAATTATCTTAACATGAGGAAGAAAATCCAAATTAAAAAAAAGAACTGAAATCAAGGATGTTGGGACAATACCTGGGCGCCAGTCTTCATCAGATATGCAGAGCGGACATCATCGTCACAGTGTTCACCATTTCTTTTACACCTCACGTTGTTTGACCTCAGTTTGCTCAAGAAATCTTGTAGTGCCATCATTGACTCTGCATTAGACAGCTGAACAGCAACCCCAACAATTTCCTCTGGTTTAACTTGACGATCCAACTTCAGCAACTAAGCAGAGGCATCACGCCAACTCAAAGGCGTCATTTGGCCTCTACCTTTTCAAACCAACATAACCGAAACGAGTCCTGTCTGATATCCAATTCTTCATTTATTTCCTGCAATGTGTTGGAAATGGCATTACATCTTCCACATGGAACAACACAAGAATACAACTTTAAGGTCTTTTCTTGAATTTCTACGGTCATAGTTGGGTTCCAAGAGATGTTGTATTGTCCCGACGACTTAAAAAATCATGAAGTAAACACCACCATCTATAATAAGCACCGTCGTAACACAAGAACACAAATTTCTTCTTACATGTGAAAAGCTCTGCTGAAGAAACAAATTATAAAAGTATGTTTCCAATAAGCAATGGCGGTCAACCTTGAAGAGACAAAAGACGCAAATCCAGTACATTATATGCTATCATAATGCCCAAGTTTCCAACTCACAACAAAGAGCATTTTACAGGTTTAATCACCCACTTAGATACACACAATACTTAGTTCAATGAACTTAAAGAGTGTAACCAATGAATCAATCTTTTCAACTACTAGTTCTTTTGATGAACTTTAACCACTAGTTTAATACCAATAAATGCGGACAATAACAGAGCACCATCAAGCAAGGATAGAGCCACCCATGGCCAAGTGAGGGCATTCACCCCCAGTGAGCTTTTTTTTTTTTTTTTTCTCTTTCAATTCACCTTTAAAAAATTTGTATTTTTCTCATTTTGCCTTCATTAGAAATTGATTATACTTGTATCTACCGCTACCATCAAGCAACCCCTTTAAACGTGCAAACTCTAAACGTGTTTCATGATGAACTCCAACTAAGAGTTGAATAGGTAACCCACAAAAAAAAAAAAATCAAATCAACTCAAAACAAATATCTATCTTTCTCAACGTCATAGATATCAGTATATTAATAGAATATTGGCATTTCAGTGTCGTCGTATTGGCATACCAGATGATAATATGCATAAAGGACCGCATCTCACTATCTTCTATGTTAATTTCAGTCACTCACTTCTAATGATGGGACGCATGGTGATTTGTCCCCTAAATTTTCTCAGAGGAATTAACACGAACATTTGGCAGCATGAAAAAGAAGGCGAATTACTAAATGAAATAAATTAACTGGCTGCGATTTATACTAATTATTAAACAAACAAAGAAACCAGAGAAAACTTAATTTATGGAAAACTAAATTAAAGTAGAGAAATCAGAGAAAGTGTGAGATTGAGAATGAGAAAGGACTAAAGAGATGAAATGAAACCTGCAGAAGATAAACCATAGCCCTTCTCGATGGTTTTGGCGTGTAGAGAGAAGGAAAGGAGGGAAAAAGTGTGGGTGAAGAAAGGCGGGAAGTGGATGAAGAATCGAAGACGGGATAAAGGGAGCGTGTGTTTGGAGATAGAGATTCGAACTCATTACCTTACAATATAATCGAGCGTTTCATACCCGATTATACCTGCAATCACTTGTTTTTCTTATTAAAAATACATAATAGAAGAATATATATTACATAAACCATATATTTTATGATTTTTTTTTTTGGGTGAAATCCAATGTCCTATAAATTAATGAAAAGATGAAATAATTTATAAGAAGCAGTAATCCAGTGAAAAATTACTTCATATTTTATGTGTGATTTTGGTTATTAGTTTCATTTTAATAGTTATTTTATAATATTTATGACTCTAGACATTACCTTTATCGATTATCTATTACTTAGTTTGATTTGATTTTTCTCTAAAATATCAAACCATCTAATTAATTTGATTTTCTTTAAAAATATCAAACCATCTAAACTGTTTTAAAGTAGAATCCCTAAAATGCACTTGGTTATGTTATTTGCCCTTCCGAGAGTTTGGATTTTTTACACATTGACTGCATTTCTTACTTTGACGCCAAGAACTTTATTAATCAGTTTGTCCTCAATTCTTGTTAAAATTTCAAACGGAGATGAAATCCTACTCATTATGTCATGTTCCCCTTTCTATTTTCTCTCTTTACCGCTCTCTTCGTCCCTCTCGCCGTTGGAAATCATGGAGACGGTCGTCGGAGCTTGCACCAAAGCTCGTGGGCGCACCACTGGATCTCCACACATCTTGCTCAGGTGTTGTTGGATCACCATGGACATCATGCAGAGGAGCTAGTAGTCTTCTTGTCCATTTGTCAGGTGCACTATATGTTGCTCCTCGGTCTTAGTTTTCTTTTAGTCATAAGACTTCTTATGTGTGGTTTATGGAGAAGCCAAAGCGGTGATTCTGATGATGTAATAAGCGACTTCCTTAAATCTGATATATGTTTTAAAATTTTTTAATATCACAATTTGCAAGCCTGCAAGAATTTAAATAGTCAGAAAAAGCATATGGAAATAAACACGTGTATAAGAATGCTTAAATTGTTCGAGAAAGTTTCAATTATAAAATTTAAACAGGATACCATATTGATTGTTTTGGTAAGAAGGATTGCTTTTAATTACTAAATTGGCGCAAATTGAATTAAACCTCTTAATTTTTTTTTTTCTTGGATTTTAAGACATCAATTACATGAAATAACAAGTTGAGGGCATGAAATGATGCTATGGTAGCACGCGTAACATGACTCATGGAGAGAAAGAAAATGAAATAGGAATGTTTGGATCAGAAAAGTAAGACTGTAACAGGAAGATATAAGTCCTACCCTACACTCACCGTACGAAAAATAGTAACAGTTGTCTCTCTGAGTAATTAAGACTGTAATAAGAGAATGTTGATCCCACTGGCATGTAAAATCCTTAATAAAACCAACTCTTTGAGTCAGACTATAGTTGTACGTAGATGATCAGATTCTGTGATTAAAGTTGCCCAATTAAAGCACCAATAATATCCTAACAACCGACTCTCTAAGTAAGCTGTAACAGGATGATATGGATCTCACTTGCATAAAGTGCTCTCATTCATAGTTATTCACACCGTTGCAAATTTTGATTTGATACTTAAAAGCTTGGGAGAAATTTTCTTCTTTCTCATTTTAAGAATTTCTTTTTCAAGATGCCAACAAACAACATACTTTCACATGACAGTAAAATTACTAATGTAATTAATTTTCTCATGCAATACAACACACTTGAGTTTGCTAACGTTAATTAAACCCCTTACAAGTTTCAGACACAAAGTAAAGGACATATATAAAAAGAAAATGGAAATCCTGATTACTCCTTACAAACAAACGCAACCAGGTATTATTCTTTACGACAAATATTACAAAAACACATAATTAATTAGAGAACTCCGGAAGGGGTCTTATTATCATCGGTATACTATTACTACTCTGCAAAGCCATTCATTTCTCTTGTTTCAGCTGTTGAGATGTTTCAGAAGATCCAACTTGTCGCAGCATCTGAAATAATTACAATAAAAAAATTAATTAATTAATTAAGAATAATTATAAGATAAAAATAAATACTTAACTGATAATGAATCAAATATATATATATATATATATTTTTAAGAAAAAAAATTCTATCTGATGTGATAGAGACCTGAAAATAAGGTTCAATTCGTCCTCGGAAGTTGTCATGGTCTTTCTTCAGCTGCTCCAGAACAGTCTTACTCCTGCTACCAATGTGTTGTTATTTTCGTCAGTACAAATTAAGAAGGGTAAATTATGTATGAAAATAGTAATATTCATTGTTCACGGACTTAAAAATTCTAAAAATTATCGAATTCATAATCAATTGTATATTGATACAGCAAGAAGTAGAATAAAGAAGTTTAAAGATTATTTTAATTTGAGTATAATGAGTTAATTAACATCAAAATCACCCTTCAATGTCGCGTTCCTTGAGACGATCCCTCATTTCGTTGATTGTTGCCCATACCTGCTTTGCGCCAATGCTGTTCATACATAAAAGAAGATGATTTGATCACTAATATTGTAAATTTGCAGAGGGATTTAAGTAAAACATCAAACCCAACCTAATATTTTTTTGTCATATTCTATTCTATCATCACTATGTCAGATTTCGAAGTACTGGAAAAGAGTTGAGAGTTTAAACCGGAAATCTAATTTGAAACAACAAGATTGGTACAGAGTATGCGTTTGGATTATATGGTTTTGAGCCTATCCGTCAAATACAGAGTAAATGATACACACAACTATGTCTATTTATATAAAATCCAATTTCATTCTATCTATTTGGACTTGGACCGTATCAGGTTGGATTTTGATTATTTCCTATCGTGGAAGATATTATTCGATTCAAACAATTAAACACGACAGTTTGTTAGAAGAAAGTATAAATCAAACAAACAAAAATTCTAAATTTTAAGCAAATATCTTCCCAAAATATTTCCACAAACTATAATGTACAAGCTTCAACTATAAAGTCAAATACCAATACAAGTCAACACAATTCACACACACACACACAGACATATGGGTAAGACTTGCTTACGTTTAGATTTTGACCTAAAACAAAGAATACATAATATATATATATATATATATATATTCATTTATGTATATATGGATCGGCTAAAAATTACCTGGCGCTGCTACCTTTGAGCTTATAGAGGTACCTGTCCAGAACATCGAAATTAAGGGGGGGTTTGTCTCTGCATAAACAGACACATAAAGTTAGCGGTGTTGTTGTCTTTATTTTCGGAACTATATAACGACAAAGAATTCAAATTCAACACCTCAACTTTTAAATTAATGTGGAATTAATCTATTAATGTGGAATTAGTACTAGACTAAGCATACAACCAAGTTTTATATCTTCGTTTAAGAATTACTGCTGAAAGGTTTGACGACAAACAATTTGATAAACTCAAAATCAGTACTCACAGTGCTTGTTCAATTGTAACTAGCCGTTCAGTGGAGTCCGTAAAATACATGGTGACAATCTCCTCGGCAAAGTTCGGATGGTATTTGTCTGACAACATTTCCAGGGTTTTATAATAGTCGCCTAGAATCTCCTGCAGTTTCAAGAACAATGATTTCTCAATGGACCATTCTGACCTTTACAAAAGAAAAAATTGCATATATGAACCATTCAATTCAGAATCTAGCATGTGAATGGGTTTTTGGAAAAATCTTTGCAAATTGCACAGAAAAAAACGTTTTCACTTACTGTCTAATGAGGATGAAATGAAAACTACTGATAAGTTCTATGGAAAAAAAAGTTAGGGAAAAAACCTCATCAAAGAGGGATTGCCTCATATTGGCGATTTGTTGACTCAAACCGCTCTCCATCCTCGCTGAAAACAAGTAAATCACAGAGAATTAAGAGTAGAAGAATGGATTTGGGAAGGCTTGAATATCACAATTTGCAAGCTTGCGAGAGTTTAAATAGTCGGAAAAAGCACATGAAAATAAACATCTGTATAAGATTGCTTACCTTGTTTGAGAAAGTTTCGATTACAAAATCTAAACAGGATACCAGATTGACTATTTTGGTAAGAAAGATCACGCTTTTAATTACAAAACTGTGGGCGCGAATTGAATTTTACATCTTAATTTTTTTCTTGAACTTTAAAACATCGGTTACATGAAATGACAAGTTGAGGGCATGCAATGATGTTATGATATCACGTGTAAATATAACATGTGGAGAAAAATAAAATGAAATAGGCATGTTAAGACTGCATAGGAAGATGTGGGCCCAAATGATTTAGAAAATTCTGAACAACGGACTCTCTAAGTAATGCTATAATAGGAAGATGTGGATCCCACCCTACTCGCACCATCCGATTCATGTTTGGCAAGCTAAATTGGTCTCAGAGCTCTTCCAAGGGAAAATTAGATGGTTACCACTTAGATGGTTAAAATGACCAATTGGTGTCAATAATAAAAGCATCTCCAATAGAAGATTAAATTAATGCCTCAAAATTGAAATTTGACATTTGGATAAGAAACTCTCTCTTTAATATGCAAGATACTATTTTTCTGTGTAAAATATTCAATTTTTAGATAATTCAAGTACCATAGGGTATATACATATATATATATATATATATTTGTGTACATATATCAATTTGTAGGTAATTCACATACGGATTGCTTAATGATTCGAACTTTTAATCAAGATTAATTTATCAAGAATGGCACAAACAAAGAAGAATTAGGAAAATAATTAGTGAACTAAAGAGCACTTTTACGTACCCAATTAGTTGAGCCGTCCACAGAGAAAATGCTGAAACAGGCTTCACTAATCACCCTTCAGCAAATGCTAATTCTTCTTCTTCTTCTCTTTTACAAGGCACTTAAAGTCTGGTTCTCTCAATAGTTCTTCACTTTCCAGCTACATTCAGTCACATACGTTCAACAAGAGTATTTTTGAGATTGATAAAATGATGGTGAAATTAATTTAGTTTTGCTTGCGTTTGCTATATGTTTTTGTTTTTGTTTTTGGTTTTTTTTTTTTTTTTTTTTTTGAACAAATTAGGACTTCTATTTGAAATTTAGTTTTGTAATGCCCCTCTACGATCAATTAAATCAACAAACATCCTTATAACCGTATAACCGAATCTCCGAGTAAACAAACCATCTGCATAAGACTATAATTGTAATATGCGAGTAGACTCTTTGAGTAAGAATGCCTAATTCAAACACAAAAATAGTAATGATCATTGACTTTTTGGATAAGATTGTAATAAGAAGATATGGGTCCCTCTAACATCTAAAATCCTAAATAACTGATTTTCTGAGTATAAGATTGTAATAGGAATATATGAGTCAAATTCTTGAGATACTTAGGGTATACCGTATATAGCACGAAAAGGTGTGTTGGATTGATTTTTGTATCAAGTTAAAAAAAAAAAAAAAAATGCCATAGAGGTGGTGTCATAATTAAATAAAAAAAAAATATATATATATATATATATATATATTTCTCTCTTCCCCCTCTCCCCCCACACGCAAAACCGTCTATCTCTCTCTCTTTCTGGTCTCTTCTATCTCTCTATTTTCTATATTTCTTTCGCCTACAGTCGTCGCCTCCTCGCAAGATAGAAGATGCCTCTGCGAAGTTCGGAGCTACCACGTTGCCTCACTATTGGAGCTGTAGCAATCCCGTGATCGGAGCCGTCACGACCTGCGGTCGTGGTTCCCATGTCAAGATCTTCCGCCATGTCTCTCTCTCTCTCATTCTATGGTAACGGCGAGAGCTCAAATCATCAGGCCGTGGCGGTGGTATCAGAGGTCGCTCTTCCACGAGCTCGTGGAGAGGTCCGGCGACAAACCATTAGATCTGAGCTCGACCGTCAGCTCGGTGCTCGGCCGCCTCCTTGATCTGAGCTCACTCGCCTTGTTGTGATCTGAGCTGCTCCTCGCGAGACCGAGATGTCCTAATCTGAGGCCAGAGATATGTTTCTTCGTTTGCCTGTGGTCGATCTCCGGCATCAAATTATTATTATTTTTTCTGGGTATTATTTTGATTTTTTGTGGTTATTGTGAGAAATTTTTGGATTTTTCTTCTTCGTGGATTGTTTTTGTTAATTTTTTGTGATTTTAATGAATATGGTTTTTTGTGTTTTTGTAATTTTTTTGTGATGAGGTGATAAATTATGGAATATGTGTTGGATTTGACGGTTTTCAGCAGGAATCCAATAGGCAAAGGTGGTTACCGGTCAGTTATGAACTGATAACCTGCCGATGATCAATAACCAACTGGTAGGTGGTTACCGATTGATAATCAAATAGCAACTAGTTGACAATTAGGAACCCATCGGTAGTTCGTAACCAACTGGTAGTGAGCAATTGGTAATCTGCCAGTAGAGATGGTTACCGAACAAAAACTTATCGACGGTTGGTAACCAACTGGTAACCCAATTGGTTATATCATGAATAACAATTTACAATTATAATTGGTATTTTAAAATAAATAGATAAACAAACATTTAAAATATCATGTTATACCATTACTTTTAAGTGCTTTACTCTGTGTGACAAAAATCAATTCAAGACATGATTTTGTGGCTTTTTTTCTAAAGTACCTCAGACTCTGATTGAAGCAGCTCAATTAAAACACAAAAAATCCTAAAAACGACTCTAAATAAGGCTGCAACAGGATGAAGTAGGTCTCACTTACATAAAGTGCTCTTATCCATATATCAGACCTTAAATTTTGGTTCAATACTTAAAATTAAAAGCACGGTAGAAATTTCCTTCTTTATCATTTTATGAATTTCTTTTTTAAGATGCCAACACAAACAAATGCGTTCACATGAAAGCAAATCATCATTATATTTTTCTTATGCAATACAACATACTTGAGTTTCCTAACATTAATGAAACCCCTAATAAGTGTCAGACACAAATTAAAGGACATAAAAAGAGAATGGAAATCATAGCTCAATAAAACAAACCAAACCAGGTTTTATTCTTAACAACAGAGATTATCAAAAGATATAATTAATTAGAGAACTCCTAAAGGGGTCTTATCATCATCTGGGTATGACTACAACTCTACAAAGCCACTTATTTTTCTTGTTTCGGCTGTTGAGCTGTTTCAGAAGATCCAACTTGTCACAACATCTGAAATAATGATAATCAAAAGAAATTAATTAATTAAGAATAATTGTTAGATTAAAATGAATACTTGACTGATGATGAATCAAATAAATGCAAAAATAATAATAATAATAATAATGGAAGAGTTGGAGACCTGAAAATACGGTTCAATTCGTCCTCGCAAGTTGTCATGGTCTTTCTTCAGCTGCTCTAGAACAGTCTTACTCCTGCCACCAATATGTTGTTATTATTGTCAATACAAAGAAGGGTATATTATGCATAAAAATAGTAATATTCATGAGTGATTTGTCAAAATGGTCCCTGAACTCTTCAAAATGTGACGATTTAGTCCATGTTTTTTCAATTTTGACCATGATAATCCTAAACTCTTGTTTTCTTGACAATTAACATCCTTTCTATCTTATTCCATTAAAAACCTCACTGAATGATCATGTGAGAAGCACGTTTTGTGCTTTTTAAAGGTCAAATAAGTAATTTCAACTACATTCAAGAACACCCATACGCAGATAAAGAAGTAGAGAAGTAAATTATCAGAGTAAAAGAATGGATTTACTTGAAAAAACCTCATCGAAGAGGGATTGCCTCATATTGACGATTTGTTGATATAAATCGCTCTCCATCCTCGATGAAAACAAGTAAATCACAGAAAATTCAGAGTAAAAGAATGGATTAGTGAAGGCTTGAATGTCACAATTTGCAAGCCTGCGAGAGTTTAAATAGCCGAAAAAAGCATATGAAAATAAACATGTGTATAAAAATGCTTAAATTGTTAGAGAAAGTTTAGATTTTAAAATCTAAATAGGATACCAGATTGCTTGTTTTGATAAGGAGATCGATTTTAACTACAAAACTATGGGCGCGAATTGAATTTTACATCTTAGTTTTTTTTTTTTTTTTTTTGGGATTTTAAAACACCGGTTACATGAAATGACAAGTTGAAGGCATGCAAGGATAGTATGATAAAATGTGTAATATGACACATGGAGAAAAAGAAAATTAAATTAAGAGGAATGTTTGGGTCAAACTTGCTTAGTAAGACTAATAGAAAAATATGAGTTCCGCTAAATTAGAAAATTTTAAATAATCAACTCTCTAAGTAAGACTACAATAGTAAGATGTGGATTTCACTCTACTCTCACTAGCACGCCGAATTGGTGTCAGAGCTATTCCAAGGGGAAGTAGATGTTACCACTTAGATGGTTAAAATGACCAATTGGTGTTTATACTAAAAGCATCTCCTATAGAAAATTAAATTAATGCCTCAATGCTAAAAGCATCTCCTATAGATTGGTTTTCTTATCCAAATTTGACATTTGGATAAGAAAACAAATCTTTAATATGATACTAGTTTTCTATGCTAAATATTCAGTTTTAAGATAATTCAAGTACTACAGGGAATGCATATATGTATATGTGCGTGCATATATCAATCTGCAGATAATTCACAAACGGATCGATTAATTCATACTATTAATCAAGATTAATTAATCAAGAATGCACAAAAAAGAAGAATTTGGAAAATAATTAGTGAACTAAAGAGTTCTCCTCCGTACCTAATTAGTTGAGTCGTCCACAAGGAAAATGCTGAAACAGCCTTTCCCAATCACCTTTCACCAACGCTATAATTGTAATTGAAAAAATTACCTAAATAACCACATTTTTTTTATATTTATTAACCAATATAATACAAATTCCTCCTTCATAACCATATGACATATATTTTAGATAACTTAGTTTAATTTTATATTATATTGATCTAGTGTTATTTTTTTATATCATGTTCGTCTGATATGTAATCTTTAAATTTGTATAATTCAGGTGATTTCCCCATATTAATTCTACTTCTCTTTTTACATGGCACTAAGTCTGGTTTCCTCAATAACTCTTCACTTCTCAGCTAAATCCAGTCACATACATTCAACTAGACTATTTTTGAGATTGAAAAAATGATGGAGAAACTTATTTAGTTTAACTTGCGTGTGCTATATATATATATATATATATATATATATATATATATTTGGTGTTTAGAATAAATTAGGACTTCTATTTTAAGATTAGTTTCGTAATGCCCCAGTGTGATCAATTAATCAACAAATATTTTAATAACCAACCCTCTGAGTAAACAAACGTATCTCTGCGTAAGTATATAATGATAGTAATTTGAGAGTCAGACTCTTTGAGTAAGAATGCCCAATTAAAACACAAAACTAGTAATAACTGACTCTCTCAGTAAGATTGTAATAAGAAGATGTTGATCTCACTGACATATAAAATCCTAAATAACTGACTCTCTGAGTAAGACTATTATAACAGGAATATATGAGTGAGACTCCTTGATTAATGCGGCCCATTTAAAACACCAAATAAATCTTAATAACCGACTCTCTAAATAAGACTGCAACAAGATGGTGTGGGTCTCACTTACATGAAGTGCTCCGATCTATAGATCAGACCGTTGAAAATTTTGATTCAACACTTAAAAGCATGATAGAAATTTCATTTTTATTGTTTTATGACTTTTTTTTTTTTTTTTTAAAGATGCCAACAAACAACATTTCATATGAAGGTAAATTATCATTTCATCGTTCTCATGAAAATGCAGCAGACTTGAGTTTCCTAACGCTAGTGAAACCCCTTATTTTCAAACACAAGTAAAGGACAAAGAAATAACATAAAAACCATAAGACTCCATACAAACAAACCAAACCGGGTCTATTCTTAACAATAGAGATTAAAAAAACACATAATTATTCAGAGAACTTCTAAGGGGGTCTTGTCAACATCCGGGTACTACTACAACTCTGCAAAGCCACCTATCTCCCTTGTTTCGGTTGTTGAGCTGTTTCAGAAGATCCAACTTGTCGTAGCATCTGAAATAATGATAACCAAAAGAAATTAATAAATTCATAATAATTATAAGGTAAAAATAAATAATTGACTTCTAATGAAAAGAGATTTTCTTTTTTTTTTAAATTCTGATGAGTAGATACCTGAAAATAAGGCTCAATTCGTCCTCGGAAGTTGTCATGGTCTTTCTTCAGCTGCTTCAGAACAGTCTTACTCCTGCCACCAATTATGTATGGAATAATAATTTTCATTGTTTACGGACTTAAAAAAAAATTAATACTGAAATTTCCAACAGAAGATGATAGAATACATATGGTAATGAAAATTCCTAAAATTATCGAATACGTAATTAATTGTGTATTGATATATACAGCAAGAAATCGAATAATAAAATTTAAAGCTTATATAAATTTTGGGAGAAATTACTTAAATAACATAAATTTAAAAACTATGACACCAACATAATACTAAAAAGTAATATTAAACTAATATAATACAAAATTAGACTAAAATAAATTATAGTTTGTGTCATGTTGGTCAAGACGAAAGATTTTATATTATGTTGGTCAATAACTAAATAAAAAAAAATATGATTATTTGAGTAATTTTCTCTAAATTTATTTTGAGTGCTCAACATCAAAATATACCCTTCAATGTCACGTCCGTTGAGGCGATCTCTCATTTCGCTGATTGTTGCGCATATCTGTTTCGCGCCAATACTGTTCATATATTAGATAAGATGATCTGATTATTAATGTTGCAAATTTGCAGAGGGATTTATGTAAAGCATCAAATCCAATCTTTTTTTTTTTTTTTTGTCACGTTCGATTCGATCCAACACTATGTTAGATTGCAAAGTGCATGTTCGCACACGGGTTTAAACTGGAAATCCAATTTGAATTAAGAGTTTCAACAAGATATGGTGTTTGGAAAAGAAATGGAAGTAAAAAAGAAAAAAGAAAAAAGAAAAAAGAAAAAAGAGTACTGGTTGGATTTCAAAAAAGGAAAAAGTCCGATTTTAATTGGATTAAATGGGTTTGAGCCTATCAGTCAAATACAGAGTAAATGCTACACCTAATCTAACTATGTTTATGTACAAAATCCATTTTCGTTTTAACTAATTTGAATTTAGACGGTATTAGATTGGATTTTAATTATTTCTTATGATAGAAGATATTATTGGATCCAAATAATTAAACATAACATTTTGTTAAAACAAAGAAAATCGAACAAAACAAAATCCTAAATTTTAAACAAATATGTTGCCAAAATATTTCCACAAAGGTATACAAGCATTAACTACAAAGTGTAAGACCAATACAAGCCAACCAAAAAAAAAAAAAATTATGGGCAAGACGCACATACATACATTTAGATTTTGAGCTTGGACAGTTTTAAAAAAATAAAAATAAATTTTTTAAAAAAATATATGGATTGGATAAAAAATTACCTGCTACTGCTACCTTTGAGCTTATGGAGGCACTTGTCTAGAACAACGAAATTAAGGGGGAGTTTGTCCCTGCATATATAGACACATTAAATTAACAGTGTTATTGTCTTCATTTTCGGAATTATATGACGGAGAATTCGAACTTAACACCTCAATTTTTAAATTGATGTAGAATTAACGCTAGATTAAGCATACAATCACATTTTATCGTGGGTTTTGGAACTCAAAATCAGTACTCACAATGTCTGTTCAATAGTAACTAGCAGTTTAGTGGAGTCCGCAAAATACATGGTGACAACCTCCTCGGCAAAGTCGGGATGGTCTTTGTCTGACAGCATCTCCAATGTTTTATAGTGGTGGTCCAGCAATTCCTGCAATTTCGAGAACAATGATTTTTCAATGGACCATTCTAACCTTTACAAAATAAAATTAAAAAAAAAAACATTGCATATGAACTATTCAATTCAAAATCTTGCATGCAAACGGGTTTTTGAAAAAATCTTTGCAAATTGCACACACACACCAAAAAAAAAAAAAATCTTTACTATGTAATGAAGATGAAATGAAAACTACCAACAAGTTCTGTGGAAAAAGTTAGGGAAAAAACCTCATCAAAGAGAGATTGCCTCATATTGGCAATTTGTTGACGCAAATCGCTCTCCATCCACACTGAAAACAAGAAATCACAAAAAATCAAGAGTAGAATAATGGATTTAGTGAAGGCTTGCATCTCACAATTAATTTGCAAGCTTGCAAGAGTTTAAATAGTTGGGACACATGAATAAGAATGCGTAAATTTTTTAGACAGTTTCGATTTCAAGATCTAAACAGGATACCAGATTGATTGTTTTGGACTGAAAGATTACTTTAATTACAAAACTATGGGCTCGAATTTTTACATGTTAATTTTTTATCTTGGATTTCAGAACATAGATTACAAGCAATGACAAGTTGAAGGCATATAATGATGCCACGGTAGCACGTTTAGCGTAATTCAACACACGTAGAAAAAGAAAATGAAAAGGAAAATGAACTATTTTAGATTATATTTATTTATTTTTTAGTGGAAAGATTTTTTTCTAATAACTTTTCTTTCAGATTTTGTTTGTTGACCATAGGGATAGAATATTGCCTCTGATCAATTGGATTTATATTTGACTCATATGGAGAATGCAGATTCTGATATTAATGATGGATGTTATATCTCATGTTTTTCCTGCTATAGTATGTCTTGATTCAAGATCAAAATTCACTTAATTTAGCAGAAACTTTTTTTGAGGATCTAGATTGATATAAACACTTCTGCAAACAAAAATAAGTCATAATCAAGCTAGCTCATAGGCAACTTTGATTCCTAATCTAGGAATGAAACTGAAAACACTATCTGCAGAGTGTCAAAAGAAGAATCTTCCGAGTTGACTGCATTGGTTGCAGCAAGGGTGTCGCTCTCAACAAAATCCACCAAAAGATCAAGATTTCCACGGAGTCGGCAACATCTGAAATCTTATTCTGATACCATATTTTAGGGCTTTCGAGATTCATCCTAAACGAACGATTAGCTTATTTAGAGGAGTTGCTGAATTCTTTAAAACACATTTTTCAGTCAATCTGGGACTTTTGTTCATCAACACACAGCCAATTTCTATTGATCACGTGAAGAGCCGTGCCACAAGTTCCTCATCATAGCTTGAAGCTCTGAACACAAGGCCATAGGAAGCCGAGACGACACTCATGGTGCAGGTTGTAACAAAATGCATCTGCACATCATCTCCAAAGGGGTTATGTAGAAATCTTGCAGCTTATTCACGCACCAATTGCTCTCACTCTCGTTAGGAGTAAACCAAAGCACCTAACACATACAAAAAAATATTGTTTCTATTTTTCTATTAATCGTGGTGTTTAACGCAAAATTATATTTCAAAACCTTTTTCCATTTCGCTTAGTATTGAATCATGCTTAGAGAACTTCGTCGCACACAAGAGTGGTCCCTCATATTGAAACCATCCACTGTGACAGGAACGGAGCTAATTCATATTCAATGGAGGCTTAAGTCCCCACTCAACTAATTTTTCTTTTTTAATTAACATATATCTACATAAATATGTATTTGATTAAAATTCGTGTTGGCATATATATCCTCACTCAACATTGAACATTTGATCTTACAAATCTATTAAACTTTGGCTTAGTTGTTAACCCTCACTGATAAAAATTCTCGACCCTGCCACTGCTGCGTTATTGTACACAATATTTGGATTTTATGTGCATAAATGTTAGTGAACAAATCGCTCATTGGAAAATTTTCCCGGTAAAAATATGCTCGACTCTGCAACCATCCCAAACTTCTCTCCATTTTGTAGCTTAAAGAGGATCATATACAGGAAAGAAAAAAAAAAAAACAATATTACAGAAAAAATCACTTACAAGAATCAATCCTGCAAACCATTATCCCCGGAAATTCTCTTCTTCATCAAGGAAATACAATTTTTTCTTTTCTTTTCTTTTTCTTTTCTTTTTCCCTCTTGACCAAGCCAATTAAAATTGAGGATTGATCTAGTTTCCCTTTTTTTTTTTTTTTTTTTTTTTCCTTTTTTGTAATAAGATCTGTACATGTTAGAAAAAGGTCACTGAAGGTCGGGTATGGACTTCACTAGATCAATCCTGCCCGTTGAGTTAGATTGGTCGGGATTTTCACGTCAAAAGAAGCAGACAGATTTTTTTTTTTTTTTTTTCTTTCTTTCTCATTCCCAGACTCCTTTTTCTCATTGCCTTGGCTGGCGTTTTCTCTTAGATTTGAGATCAACAACAACGACAGAAATGTTGTCTGAGCTATTCCTTCCATATGCAATCTCAGTGAGATTGTCAGCAACAAATTGTGCTGGTGATATCTGATCGTCAGTACTACTATTCAACATGGACCTACGGCGTCTTCTTAGAAGATGACGAGCCACATCTCCGACCTCGTCATTGGTCATGACATCCCAAAGCCCATCACTTGCCAAAATCAAACACTCGTCCTCGTCGGTCCTTGTCGTGAATTTAATCTCTGGCACGGGAATTATCCATGGCCTTAGATACCGATCACCTGAAACATTATCCACTAGTCAATAAGTACCATATGATTGTGTGTGATAGTGAGAAAATTTTCACTTAAACTGCCGAAGAACAGGACGTAAAGTAGTTATACACGAGCTAATTAGTTAGTCTATCTCAAGGACTAAGTAACAAAGAACTGTTAATCCTACCTCCAAATAAATACACCAAAGTAAAATCTTAAGCACTAACCAAGCTTGAATTACTATTTGTACGCCAAAGCGAACAATCCCTTCATGATAATCACGGGACTACGGACAAGATTAACCGAACAAGCACGGCCCCTCGTACCCATGGTAGGCTTTTCGACAGTGAGAAAAACAAGAAACTACCAGGACAGAAAATAATTTCGACTTCGCGAAACAAAATGCAGGACAGTGGTGAAAATCATCTCATGGTCATGTTTAAGATCAGTTTGAGAAACTACCAAGATAATGAAGATCATCTCCTCCAGCAAATAGTCTCTGAAATTAAAACAATCATGAGTGATTCATGATTTATAGCATAAACACATGATGAACTAATCAGCTTGATGAATTATCGCGAAACATCAACAAGGTTTTCGATAAACTTGATAGCCAGGTTTCATAACAGTACAGCAACAGAGATAGCTATTAAGATCATTAATTCTTCCATTCTCGTTAAAGGCATCTTTCGCCCCCGGTGGGATTATAAAGACACCGGAAGTAGCTGGCTTATAGCTAGACTAAAACATAGTTCAAACATTAAACAAGCTTTCTACTATAGAAAAATCTATCACACTCAAGGAAGCACTGGAGGCTTCATAAAAGTATATCATTATTTGGCTTATAGTTCCTAGGTTTCCTCATTCTCATCTATGAAAAAACATTCAGAGAACAATGCCTTTCTCATTTACGCTTACAACGGTAAAAGTTCGTATGTTATTTGATTCTCTGGTTACTTCAAGGAAGTCATCAGGCAAAAATAACACTCACTAATCTCAATAGGTAATTAAAATTAACGCTTGCAGAAAACGGAAACATGTTAGCATTTGGATTCTCTAGTAGTTTTTAGTACGAGCATAAAAATTAGTTGGAACTTGAACAAAATTTCTATGCGAGTGAAGTAATGAAGATGGCTATGCAGATGAGAATGCAAATGAAATAGAGAATAGAGATGAAAACCTATAGCTCTGGACATGGCTAGAACTCCAAATACTCTAGCGCCATTCCATTTTATGACTTTCCCTCCCTCTCCTTCGATTCTCAGGAGCTCATCTTCTCTATCAGGCTGTAGAAGCAGCAACGACAAAACCATGTTCTTACTCTTTAATAGAAAATAATGTCGATACGTTAAGAAAGAATCTCTCACCATTTAGCAACAGGAAATACTCTGCCAAAATCGTTTGTCTCTCTCCATGGTTTCAAGGCATGTTGAAACGTTTTTAGGCAATTGACTAAGAAATTCTTTAATTTTTTTATTTTTAAAACATATAGTTGAGCATTTATATCTATCTACCTAATATTTTATAAAAATGGTATGAGAGTTTCTAATGTGACCTTCTGATCAACGGTCAACGGGATTGTTTGAGTCCCTCGACAAAGAACTGCCCTGGAATCTCCACAATTAGATGTAATAATCTGGCAACCAGATAGGACCACAACAACTGCTGTTGATCCAACCATCTCCGGTGCAACATTCTCCGTCACGACCTCATTGTCAGCTCTCTCAAAACCAACGGATAATGCGGTTTCCCACCTTCTCTGCCATTCATAAGAGCCAATAGTCTCTCGACTCCACTCTTCTGCTATCACTTCATGCATCCTCTCAGCACAGAATTTAGCCACCTATAAATCAAAAAACCAATGTGTTACATAATTGCGTTCAATACCATAGTCAAATTCTCAACATCATTCTATGTTGTTACTTCACTTAAGGTTACACAATGATATGGGAGATACGATGCGTCAGGTTATATCATTGACCAAATATAATTACCAACTCATGTGATAGTAAGTGGTCATCTTTTCATTCATAGATCCAATATTCTGATATTAATTGACGTAATTATTATTTAAATATCTACCAATTAGAGAACAACACAATGATATGGTATGAATTAGTCAAATACCATTTTTCTCATATCTTACCTCACATGTGCCTAATCTCAGATTAATTTCTTTCTAAGAAAAGAAAAAAAGAGCCACTCAGCCAACCATAGTTAAAGCCATGGATATATATATATATATATATATGTATGTATGTATGTATTTTTTTAATAATGGAAAAGAAACCTACTTCCAGTTTGTTTTGTATAAACTTTGTCAACAAAGCGACTTGCGAAAGTATCCTAACAGTGTCAATCCCATTATTCTAATTAGACTGGTAACAACAACATTACCTAACCACTTTTGGGACATTGTTACACGTGAAACGAATACCTCTCATTCGCTTTTTTTTTTTTTTTTTTTTTTTTAAATAAACCTCCATTTGATAAATTAATTTAAAATAAAATTTTTAAATTAAAATTAATTGATTTTTTAAAAATTAATTATAAATTTTATTAATTTTTAAAAAAATATAAAAAATTAAGATAAAAAAATATAACTTAATTTGAGTTAAACTTAAATATAAAATGGATGTTAAAAATAACATTAAAGAAAGTTAAAAAAAAAAACAAAGAACAAAAAAAAGTAAATAAATAAATAAATAAAACGATGCTTTTTTCCTTCTTAGTGTGCCAGGTGGAATCCAGGTGACCACTATGAAAAATTGAAAAAGCTTCTATGTAGATGACACGATTATTTGCAGCAGAAGTCGCAATCAATTTCTCCCAAGAAAATTTTACAAAATGGTCCCAATTGGGAACCCACCACCACTGTACATCACCTACACGCAGGCGCACCCAAAGAAGCTGTGGTCCCTATTCCCTACCCTCATCTTAAATAAAAATTAAAAAAAAAATTATTGTGATTCAATCCTGTCAATTGAATCCCGATTTTTCATATAAAAAAACACGTATTACAATATTATTATAGAAATATAAACGGGACATAAATAAGGAAATACGTGAATTATATATTTTATCAACAAGACTCGACATTTTTTTAAGGCATTGGGATTCAATCTTCCAACAAAAGTTGAACCTGAAATTTTCATCCATCTATACGTGTTTCCTGTGAGCTGATCAATTATTAATGACATTCAAGAAAAGAAAATCATAAACGACAAAAAAAAAAAAGTCAGGTTGTCTGTGAGGCTCCGTCAACCCAGACACGCTGTAACGCATATAATTCCATGGTGGGTCCCGTCTCCCAACACTATTGCCACCGTCAACGTAGGCCATTGGTGATGATGACTCTGTGTGACGATCACTACAATGCAAGCCAGTGACGCTAGAAAACTTCCTTCCCAAATTCCCATTTTGCGTGGCTATCTCAACGACACGCGTCCGTTTACAAACGGAACCCGCTAAATACACTTCGTAGGAAAATATAATACTAAAAAGAAAATAAATAAAGTAAAAACTGTTCATGCTCATCCGTTGGATGGGATGAGATTAAGATCCGTATCAAGATTCAGTTAATCCAACGGCCTAGAAGATACTCGTGTACTAACCATTAGCCAATAACTAAATTCCAACACCTCCATTCAATGGACCACTAATCGTACGGACTTAATTATGACTTGCACAACAATATTCTTTTTTTTTTTTCCAAAAGAAAAAGATTTTTTAAAAAAAAAAACTTACCATTTTAATCACGTTTACCTTTAACGTTTCGATTCAGCTTTCACTGAAAGCAATAAACTAAAGTTTGTTTGAGCCGTTATTTAGAGATAATAAAATACTATTTAAATTTTAAAATATTAATTTTATATCATAATTTTCTCTTTTTATATTTTTAAAAAATTTAAATTTTAAAAATTTATAATTTTTTTATTTTGATCAAAATAAAGTAATTTTTTTATAAAAATATTTATAATAATAAAATAAAGGTATTTGATGGAGTAGTCTGAATTGGGATTTTTAAGTTTAAATAGTAAATTTTTTTGAATTTTCAAAAAAGACAAAAAAATTTTTTAAGAAAAAGATAAAAAAAAATTTGAATTGAGAATTTAGATGATTATGCCAAACTCCCCTTAGATAATATTTATTTTATATAATTTTTTAATATAGTTTAAATTTTTTTTATATTATTTTTTTATCACAAAATTTTTTTAAAAATTTTCCGAATACATATTTCTAACATAATTTTTAAAATGTTATCAAAAAAATTTTCTCAATCATATCCTCAATTTATTAAAGCCTCAAATTCATAATTTTCCAAGATTATTTCCTTTTATTAAAATGGAAGAACCCACAGCCTTTTTTGTGGATACGATTTTTAATTTTGCTTAATTTTGTCGACTACCAAACCTTATGGTCTTGTTATTTTAAAATTAAAAAAATATAAATAAATAAATGGAAGGTACCTGAGATCCACCATGACCGTCGTAAACGCCAAAGAAATGAACGGGCGATATCTCACCGGAGGTTCTAGAACCCGGAGCCGTACAACCGCCGACGTGATCACACGTCCTCGACATGAATCCCGGGACGACCGCCACGGCATCCTCCATCTCCCTCCGCCTCCCGATCACCGAAGTGAACCCCCAGCTGACTCCCTTGTTGCTCCTCCCGATGCACTTCCGCCTCTCCGTCCCCGTCGTCGTCGTCGGCACCGGCGCAATCATCTCCTCCTCTATTGCGTCGCCGGAAGCCGAGGACTCCGGTGGCCTCGGCGCCAGAGTTACGGGAATCTCGCCGGAGCTGCTACTAGTCATGGAGACGTCGCAGGAACTGGTGGTGCTTCTTGAATCCTCGGCGGTGAGCACCGACGAAAGACCCGAACTCGTGGACGCCAATTCCAGGTCCGCCACAACCAAGTCGACTCGCTTGAGTTGCTCGTCCTCCAAGGTTTCCACGTCAGAGCTCGCATTCATCGAGAGAGAAGAGAAGAGAGAGAAAGAGGAGAGAGAGGGGAGAGAGAGAGGAGTCGGCGATGGGGTAAAATAAGGAGAAAGGAAACAAGCTGCAGGGCGACACGTGTGAGGAGTATATAGTCGAATGGCACACGCATTGTGAGGACTCAGAAGAAAGAGATAAAAAAAAAGGAGGCATTGAATTGATTGATTGATCGCATTGTCGTACTGTTTTCACTTTTCGCTTCACCGCCACGTGTCCTTCTTCCATCTCTCCCCGCCACGATGGTGTCCTTTTTCTCCCCAAAATACCCTCTCACGCCTTTTCCATGAACGAGATAAATCTCCTCTGTGCTTGATCCATTTTTCCTTTCCTTGCACGCTACTCGTGTTACATTTTAATTGGTTGAAATCCTTTGTTCGGATTTTTATTCGATGAAATTTCTGTGCTATCGTGAACTGGTCGGTATAAGATTATTCTGTGTCTAGCTCTGACTATGAGGAATCTAGCGGACTCATGAATGGGCCCATGCAATGGTACACCATCTCTGTAGCTGCTAGGTGTCGCAATGGCAGGACGTGGGACCCATGTTTTAGGTAGAATTTGACGGTCTTTTTTTTTTAATAAATTGCACAGAAAAGTGCAAAAGTAATAACTGGCTTGGTTTTTTTCTTCTCTTTTTTTTTTTTAATAAATGAACTGGGTAGCCGAAGCCTATTTAGCTGCCACATGGCATAGTTGTCGTTCTCTTTCCTGATTAAACAAAAAAGCTAGATCAGATGGCCACCACGTTCCTCGGATCAATTGGTTGGCAAAGTTAATGGGGCCCATTTGTTGTTAAATTGGCTAAGTCGTATCAAATGGCCTTGCGGAGAAAAACAGGTAATCAATTGAATCAAGGACGGAGTTGGGTGGGGGTCCACTTCTTGGATGACGGTGGACACGTGTCGGCGAATGAGAGAGAGCAATTCTCCACGAGTGTTGGATTGCGGTTGGAGTTTAGTGAAGAAAATGACTATCTTAACCTTATTTTTAATGAGTGTGCACAAATATGGCACTGTCAGAAGAATAATGTTGTGATAGCTCTCAATGGAAGAGCGACGCATGGGTGAAAACTTGGCAACCGTTTTTTTTTTTTTTTTTTTTTTTGGGCCCTTTTACGTGTGTTGTCTGGTAAAATGCGATTGTCTAAGTGAAAATTGATTGATCATTATCTTGGTTTTTGAATTTTAGTTTTTTCCGATCTATTCATAAATAGAATCTAAATCAAACATCTAATCTTATATCAATTCATGATTTTTAATTTTTAATTTTTAATTTTTAAAAGCATCATATTATCTTGAATTTATATTTCTACATAGATGTTGTCAAAAAATATGTGAAAAGGCCGCACATGAGGAGGATTTTAGAATTTTTCTTTATTTTTGCTTCTTTTAAAAAAAAAAATTTTAAACCCTCATTTTCCAACTTTCTCTTTGGTTCATCACCACTGTTAAATATTGCTATTGAAGTAAGGGTTCTGCCACCAAAAGTGAGGGTTTATTTTCGAAATATTTTTTTTTCATAATTTTGTTTTAAATGATTTTAGAAAATATAATGATTTCAAAATCGTTCTCACATTAATTTTTTTTTAAGTCGAATTTGGGACAAGAGACCATTTACTAAACATCATAAAATTTTGAGCTATATTGTAATGCTCAAAAAAAAAAAAAAAAAAAAAAAGCGTCAATGTAGAATTGACTAAATATTTCAAGAGTGATTTAACAAATAACCCTTATTTTTAGTTGTAAAAACTTGATTGATCATTGTGTCTAGAGACCAAACCTCAGCATTAGCCTTTCTTTCACACTACTCCAGCTGCACTCCTTTTTTCTTTTTTCCTTTGTTTACTTCGTCATTTTTAGTCTTTAAGTAACTTCCACGTGTCAGCATTTAATTGAGGAAGAGAGGTTGAGTTAAAGAAGGAAAAATCTATTTTCAACTTTGATCTTATTAAGTTTCCTTTAAAAAAAAAAAAAAAAAAAAAAAAAAAAAAAAGAGAAGAAGAAGAAGTGGTTTTACAATTACGCCTCTATTGTTCTACAAAAGCATTTCAAGTTCGCATCTTGACAACTGGAAGGGGAAAAAAAAAAAAAAAAAGTCATATCTAGAGTGATCCTTTATAAAGTATGTTGTATATTATTCATGAAATATCTAGATATGAACATAAATTGTTCTATTATTGAAGCCTTAAATAGCAAAGAGTTATTTAGGGGAATTATTTATATTTCTACCAACAAACTATCATGAAAATAAAAAGAAACACTTCAGAGGACCAAAAAAACTCTCTCTTGAGGTGTCTAAATGTAATTTTAATAAAAGAAAAAGTTGCCTGACACCTGGCTTGGTTGGTCGACGACAATACTTTATTTTCTATTTTAAGGTAAGTTCCAAGTCCCTCCTTAATGGGTTGGAAGGATATGGAAAATCAGAATCTTATAACTTATAATAATTGTGAGAGTTCACAAGGATTAAGATTGTTAATTATCACATTTGCTTTTGCATTTTTAATTATGCGGGAAATTAATTAATGCTAATTTTGGAAGTTTTGTTTCTAGATCGCCTTCAGTTACTCGCCACGTGTGGAGATTTGATATGAATGTGATGTTCGAAATCTAATATAAAGATTTGCTTGCTTTGGTCTTGCAAATGGCTGTGATGTTTGTCATAAAATAGGGGGCCTGCCATAAAAATTCTCTATAAAGAGAAGATCGGCAGCAAACTATGAGTAGAAACCAAAAGGGTCTTTCTTTTTGAATGGAACTAGAACTACCATCACACAGTGAATTAGTGATATATATATATATATATATATATTTTTTTTTTTTCAAAAGTTTGGTTTTAATTAAGAAATTAGAGCAAAGCAAAGAGTTTAACGTATTGGCTTCTCAACTCAACTTAACTATTCTAAGTTTTATGTAGGCATGTCTGGAACAATCGTTGGAATTGAAGTCAAAGTTTTGTAGGTTGGGGATGTTTATTTGATTAGAGTTTGAATTAAAAATAAATGTGGTCCAAGAAGTAGCATAATAATTTAAAGTGTGTTTCGAGAAAATATGCAATATAGAATCTTGCTTTGTTCCTATAGTCATTGTGGATATTTAAACAAAAGAATCATCTTATTTCGATATGAAATAAAAATGTTATAGACTTTTAAAATTTAAATTTTATGAAAATTTAAAAACCCGCTATTGCTTTAATTATTTATCATGAAAACTGCTATTCACTTCTTTCTTTCTTTTAACTGTTAGATTAATTTTTAACGATATGATATATCAGAGTTTATGTTTTAAATTTACTGCATACGACACAAAACTATTTTAAATCATAGAGAAAACCGTCTAATAGTTAAGTGAGTAGTTAAAATAAGGATTAATTTTATGAATTCCCCCTGAACTATGTATCCTATTTATTTTACCTGAATCATCAAAATCATTCATTATGTCCCCTAATATACAAAGCCATTCAGTTCACCCCTTCCATTCACTTCCGTTATATATTTAACGAAAATGTTGACGTAGCATATCATTAAAGTTTAAACAAATATATTTTTAGATATAAATCTTGATTATAAAAATAAATACCAATTTATAATATATATATATATATATAAAACATAACTTCTGTAAAATATTTTTTTCTCCCTCACTTTTATCTGGTTTTTATTTTTGTTTTAATTTTTATTTTATTTGTAAATGGATTCTCGTTCTCTGGAAATGGATCAGAGAGTTCATGAAAATAAGGAAAGAAAATGAACAATAATTATTGAGAGAAAGACATACACGTAGAGAAATAGAGAGAATTTTAGAGAGATGGACAACTTGCTCTTTCTTCGCCTCTCTCTTCACAATCCCAGCAATACTCCTATCTCTCTCCTCTCTCACTGCCCTTTCCTCTCCTCTCTCTCTCTCTCTCTCCTCCTCCCACCGAGTATGGGTATTCATTTTTTTTCCTCCAAAGACGAAGATTGTGTTCAATCTAAATTGGGCTTAGAGAGCCATGTCGGGATTGTGTGGGACATTGGGGCCTGGGTTGGCTATGGAGGAGCTAAAACAAGCTTAGGAAATTGCAATTAAGGAGCTATGAGAAGTTGAGAGATTTCTGGGTGGAGAGAAAGAGAGAGAAAACACTTAAATTTTATAAAAGTAATTGCTTTTTTCATAAATTAAATTTTAAAACATTTTTTGTTTGTCTTTAATAGTGTATTACGTCAGCATTTCTATTAAATATATAAGCGGAAGTAGACGGAATGTACACATTAAATGATTTTATGTCAATTAACAGACACAATAAACGGTTTTGATAATTCAAGAGGTAAAATAAAATATGGTGCATAATCTAAGGAGAATTTGTAAAATTAATCCTTAAAATAATAATACTTGTCTATAAGATAAAAGTACCATTCTTACTCTAAGTTTTCTTAAATTATTTGCAAATAATTTATTAAAAAAAAAAAAAAACGTAGATAGGATTTTTCAACTAGAGCTGCGCTTTGCCAACAGCTCCACTCCAAACAATTGTCACGGTAGAGGTTTCAGATTATGCACTAATTCACACCTTTTGCAAATGAATGTTCAAGGATATTGGAAGCCTTTTGGACGGTCCAATATGCCTCTCCAGGAGTGGATAAATTTTGTGGGCTCGGTTCACTTAGGCCATGAACGATTTTTGGGAGTATAATCTAATGTTGGAATTGAAATATAGCCGAAAGAAATCTAAAATATTTTAAAATAACAAAAAAAATCATATCAGTATATTAGTTGCTATGTAATTATATAGCATAACACGTGAAAAAAACTATAATAGTAATTTTTTTTAATTTAAGAATGAGATATTCAAATTATATACCTTATAATAAAATTAGGTGTGAAATTATTGTTAGATTATAATATCTGCAATCATGTTACACAGTAATTATGATACTTTTAAAATATTCTTAACAATTTATTAATTTTCAATTCCACGTGTATTTCATGCCGTGTAATTTTGTTTTATTTTGTTTTGAATAAAGAAGTAAATAGCAAAAGGTTCATTACTTCAGTTGTCGGAATTTGACGAGCTACTAAACAGCCAACTTATGTAATAACCGGATTTTGAATATCAAATGTTTATTTAAAATTAAGTTATATTGAATATATTAATCAAGGTTTCTTCAGATTAATTTTTTTTATTACACCTTGATTCAATATAAAGTTTTCGCTTAGGAAATCCCAAAACCTATTATCTGGAAGTTAAAAAGTTTGAATAATGTTATGGACATAAAATCTAATATCAATTATTTAACCAATTAATATGATAGATGAGTTCCGCTGCAGCACATTGGTAATACTCTTGAAAACCAACAATCTATTGAAAGAAAAATGATAGATGAGTTATCATTTTTAATGATAGGTATTTAAAAATTGTCCTGTCTATTAATTACAAAGATTTGTTCTAGTGATAAAAAGATAATAACTATTATTATATAAGTTTGTTTGAGATTAGAATTGACGTTTTTAATATTACTCAAAAAGTTTTAAATTAGAATATTATTTTTACTAACAAGGCATTTCTCTGTGCGTAGCCGTAAGGCTAAGTATTTTCTTTGGGAGAAATTAGCAAATAGCACATTGTTTCTCCTTCCCCCACGCAATGGCTCCGTCGGATCTCCCCATCCACGACGTCGCCGCTCGACCCCCCGAACCTCCCCAATGACGACGAGGTCAACATCAATCTCGACGTGATGATCGATTTTTTTCTTTTTTTTTTTTTTTTTGGTTTTAACTGTAAATGGAAGTCTGTCTGTGTAGTGAGAACTTGGGGATTAGATATATAGATATATATTTTGTAATTTAATTTTTATTTTCTTTAAACTTTATTTATTTATTTTTATCACAATCCATCATTAATGGACGAAGTCCACACCTGAAGTCCATTATTGATAGACCAGGGTCCACAGTGATGGACCAAAGCAGTACTTAAAGAGACAAAAGTTGGTTTTTAATCACCTTATGGATGTGGTGATAAGGGTTTAGGATGTTTTTGTTAGGCATCTCTCATTTGTCCACTTAATGAATAACTAAGAGAAAAATGACATAAGGACTTGACTATTAACATACTTAGGGGAGTGTCCCTGAAAAATCTAGGTATGATGAGGCCACCAACTGATCCTTTTTAATTTATCAAAAAAAAAAAAATGGAATCAAATAAAAGCGACGAGAATCAAGAAATCTTGAGAAAATGCTAAATTTGCATAATACACTCCCAAAATTGACTCCAATCCTAATTTTTCCATATTTTACATCTCCAGAATAATAAATAAGAGATAATCAATATGAACTTAATAATTAACATTTACTTTGTTGGTTTCAGATTTTTGTTTCTTTTTGACCAACAAGAAAATAGAAAATTCCAACAGCGAATGCGTATACGTAAACCCTTATCACAGCCTCAAAAGAAGTCAATTCAATTTAAGTTACTTTGACATCAAAAAGAAAAAAATTAATTCAAACACCAGTTTAATCTCCCACCAGCCTCCAGGGCATGCACTATGCTGAATATAAAGAAAAGTTGTGTGAAAACACTGTTATATATATATAATTAAGAGCCCAACAAAAGTTATAAAAGGAGGGGAAAAAAAAAAACCAGTAAAAAGCTACTCCCGGCTATTTGCTTTATATATAAATACATACATACATACATACACACAGAGGTCAAGACAGACGGCCACACCGTCGTACGAGGAACCAAACCAAAAGTGCAGATTTAGCCTTGTTCATGTTGATCAGATCTCTATAAATAAGTTTTTGAGATTATTTAGATTTCTCCATAAAATTACCAAAACTCCAAAATCAATAGAATTCTCTTGTCTCTCTTTATAGTCAATTATATGGCTGCTACATCTTCACCATCAAACTGTCCTATTGAGACGTGCTTTGACTTGGACGAGGCTCTCACTCTGCCGCAAGATTTTCCTAGCCATCGGGCCTCGGCGGTGTCGAACATGAGTTCGGTCGTCGACATGCCGACCGTCGTCGTCAATGCAGCCGTCGACGTGTGCTCGGTCTGCATGGAAGGATTCCGACCGGGCGAAGGCGGTAGGCAAGTCCCTTGTGGGCATGTCTACCACCAAGCCTGCATCGCCGAGTGGTCCGTACGTCACAATTCTTGCCCTCTTTGCCGCTGCAAAATCTTCCAAGACAACTAATAATGATGTCTACATAGAATTTGATAAACATTTACATGGATTTTGACCACTTCTTTTGTTTTTTGTTATTATTATTTTTTAGTGATGATTGTACTAAAAGAACTGTTTGGTTTTGGTCTCTGTTCTTTACCCTCTTTTTTTTTTTTTTTTTTTTTTTTTTTTTTGTATCCATCTTCTCTGTATTTGATGATCATTAATTAACTTCAGCAACAATTTTTTTATTTTTTTTTCAAATATGTTGGTGCTTTTTAATTTTTTATCAAATTAAAATAAATAATAATTTGCAATCTGACGTTTAAACAGCTTGACAAATAACAAATCCCCTAAAAAAAGATGGATTGCGACATTTGCATGATGAGTTGTCTTAAAACTGTCTATGGCTCCCCTATATATATCCCATACCGGCGACAATACATACATATATATATATGTATGTATATACTATATGCATATATGGCTTGAATTCGATCCCGTATTGGTTTTTTTAGCAAAAAAATTAAAAAAGATTTGAAATATTTAGTAGTATTTTTTTCTGATAAAAAAAGAGATCATTAATGTCATACTGCTTCTATTTCTGTTGTCTATAGAAGCTTTGTGGCTCACTAATAAAACGAAAAATGATGTGATATAATTTTATTTTAAAGATAGACTCAAGTCACTTAAATCTTTATAAACTGAACGCCATACAATCCATTGCTCAAAGTAAGATTTTCAATTGGGGATATTACTGTGAAATACCAAACGTGAACACACCTTGGAAGGATAATAAAAAGACATCTTTCTGTAGTACCAATGAGGCTCTTAAACTAGGATTTTCATTAATTAGTTGTTTTCCTTCTTCGTTCATTCCCAGATTAAAAAAAAAATTATATGATACTTAGGACATATGAAATAAAGTCTCTACGGGTATAAGGACAACCAATTTTAAATCGTTATATATAATTAGAAACTATCAATTCTATATATTTTTTAATTTTAATATAATTTTGATCAGGTAAAAAAATTATTACCAATTAAGAATCCTACGAAGAAGTATGAATAAAAAATTGATCTACATAAGCTGCCCACCTGACCCCGAGGCATGCATAATGCTGAAATATTGCTGATCGTATACAAAAAATGTGAAAAAGCAGTCTTATGTAATAAGAGCCACCAATAACAATTTTTTAATTTAAAAAAAACTAAAACTAAAACTAAAACAAATCATCAAAAGGCCTCCGCACACCTTTTGCTTAAACCATAAAGCATAACATGGTCAAAAGAGGGGGCGGGGGCCGCGTATACACCCTCTTACAAGGGACCTCGACATATTGCACTTTAACGATATAATATAATATATATATACATAGTACACTTTTTGACTTGCTTTAATATACTAGTTGAGTACGTGCGAAAGCGCGTATGAATAACATATTACATAAAAGATTTAATAATTTAAAGAGAAAATTAAAAAAAAGAAAAAAAAATATAAGTATAAAATAAGAAAAAAAATTTTGAAACTCCACTCAAAACTTTCACAACAAAAATCAAAACGTCTTAACAAAATTTTTAAAAAAAATTAGATTCAACCAAATTAATCAAAGATATAAGTTATTAAATAGATATAAAGAGGATTATGTATATGTTTGTGTATATATATAATGAGAAATCAAAACGATAAAAGAAATAAAAAAAAACGATAAAAACATAAAAGAAAATAAATGAAAGAAGAAAAAGATAAAAGAAAGAAAAATGATAAAAGAAAAAAGAGAAATAAAAAAATGAAAAATAAATGGGTTGACACGTGCAACAGAAGTGAGAATATTACTGACTCTTTTATATACTTTAAGATAAGATATTTATTTGTGAACCACAATAGTAAATATGTTCCTCCAAACTAATTATCTCTTTCAATGGCTGCTACATATGTCTTCACCATTTAACTGTCCCATTGACGATATGCCTTTCTATTTGAATGAGAGTCTCACCCTGCCTCAAGATCCAAGCCGTCAGATATGGGCATCGAACAATTCGGTCATCGGCACGGAAGGGTCCGCCCGGGGGAGGGTGTCTAGCAAGTCCCCCTTGTGGGCATGTCTACCACCAAGCCTGCATAGCCGAGTGGTCCGTACGTCACAATTCTTGCCCTCTTTGCCGTTGCAAAATATTCCAAGAGGATTGATGGCGTTAGAATTACTTCAAGGGAGTGGTCTAAATCGTCTATTATATAGGCGTGATTTTGATGAAGTTTAATGAATTAGTATTCCTATTTTGATATTGATTTTCTTATTTTTTTTTTTATAAAAAAATTTATTTGCAGTAAATATGTAGGAAATTGTATGTGGGGTCTTATTTTTATTATTTCATGATTGATATATTACATACTGGTTGTGTTATTATTTTTATATCGCTTCCAAAGTAGAAAGTACTGCCTTTTGGATGTTTGATTTAGTTTGCACAATATGACCTAATAAGCCTTAGGAGTCTATCAATAATAATATCATAATACCAATAATAATAAGGTATTTATAACTAAATAGCATTCTTTAATTTAAAAAGTTTTTTTTAATAAATAACCAAAATTTTTAAAAATTAGTTAAAAACCCTTTTTTCTAAAATAGTTAATTAATTTTCTTAAATAGTCAATAGTTATTGACTAACGTCAATCACTAATTAATTATAACGTAAATCACAAATTTTACAGTCAATCATTGATTGACAAATATGAAAAATAACAAACGACATTTTCCTAAATAAAAAAAAGTTGATCATCTATTAGATTAAGTGATTAAAAAAAGTTACCCAACCTAATTTTCCTAATAATAATAAAAATAATATTCTTCGTGATGGCAAGCATAACTTAGTGATAATTTTATACCTGAATTCATCATTAATGAAGAGTTCAAATCCCTTTACCTTCAGGCTCAAAAAATAATAATAGTAACAATAACAGTGTGCCTTGATGTCAGGTCTAAAAATGTTAATGGCCAAAACAAAAAAAATGGGGACAAATTATAGAAATTCTCACTGAATTTACTCACTATCTTTGTGATCTGCCACTTAAATTAAAAACGTGTAATCCTATACCCCTTCAAACTTAAAAAAAAAAAAAAAAAAAAAAAAAAAAGGAATATCAAATACTTTTCCTACATCAAATTCCATCCAAAATTTTGATTTGGTTTTTATGTCAGCAATACCCAAATACGTATTCGTCCCAATCTATTGCTACATATCAAAAAAGCAAATTTTTTATAATGCTATATGTCCGTACCTCCCACGGTATCACATGACGCTTCCAAGGCATCATATGACACTTTCAACACTCACCACGTTTTTTTTTTTTTTTTGGTCTATTTTAACGCGATCTCCAACTAATTTACGTACGTAAGTGTAATAAATATTTTTTGTTCATTGTTTTTCTTTTCTTCTTAATTTCGGAAAGTGATTGAGGTTGAGATTTTCCTCCAAACTAATTACTATTAGTTACTTGAGGCATAAAATTGGGTACAAATTTGAGAAGTTTTTATCGTAAAAAAATCTTCAACTTCAATGTTTGAAAAAATAGTGCTGTCAAAAAAATATATATACAAATTAATTTGCGTCTATATATGCCTAGCATCCAATATCATGCGAGAAAAACTCATCCACCACTTTTAGAGCTTGACACGTAAATTTTCATCTTAGATTTGGATGAATTAGTGAAAAACATGTATATTCAACTCTACACATAGTCGGAGCTGGTGAAAATATGACTTTTGAATTTGAACACCTTTTCAAGTGATTTGGGCCTAGGAAAAAATTTAATAGTAATTTAATATTTTTTTTTTTTACTTGACTAACTTTTGAAAAAATACTCAAATATCAAGTACTTTTCATATTTAAGAAAATCCCTACACTAGCAAACGGCATAGGGGTGTTTTTCTCCGACAATGCATTATAATAAAGTCAATTGTGTCATTGTTAAAAAAACCCAATAAATTCAATGGTTCAAAGCTGGCGCTAGGCTTTGGCTACCTAGCTTTTTGCGTCTTCTTCATGGTAACGTATATACACAGGTCCCTTTGTGGTCTCGCAAACCCACTTGGACAACCAAAACCCCACTTGCATTAACCACTTGATGTCTATGTTTATATACATATATATATATATATATAATATATATATATAATGTTTTCTTCTCAATTATTCATCATCAATGCATATGTATTCGTAATTCTCACTTAAAAGCCTCAACTTTGACTCACTACTTGTATTATATTGATTCTAAGCTACTGTATTATTGGCCTTTGGCAAAGGCAGCGCTGGCTAAAGCAATAATATTCTCAATGAATTCATGTGGAGTCACACTCATATTCCTAGCACAATCTAAATTTTATTCCATTTTTATCCACCTTAACATTACTTTCAAGAGCCCGTGTATTTTTCATGGTCTTATATCTTGCAGGTCAATTATTTTACCTTGCTTTTTAAATTAACTTCTATTTTTTTTATGGCAAAATTTACCTTATTTTTTTAATTAATGACACTCAACCGATTTAAATCGTCTAAAAATTTTTAATGTCTTAAATAATATCTAATATTTACATTATGTCATTTATTAATTAATAAACTTATTTTTGCTAAAGAAATCTCAAAATTTTATATGTCAGAATCCAAAAGGATTTGGTCACCACATCCTAATACAACCTTATTATTAACCTTATATATGTTAATTAGGCATAGAAAAGTGTAGTTAAAAATCATTACTTATAGGATATTATATGATTTGATTAGATATTATTTAGGATATTAAAATTGAACAAAATTTTTCTAACTCCTATGTAAACACAATTTGCAAAACGGATATGGTTTTTGTCCTTTACGACACAACTACCAAGGCACCTATATCTACAGGTGTCCTTATCAAGTTTCTCTACCATGTGACATTAGACACTTACATAAAGTGCGCGAGAGACGACTTTCTCTCCTCAATTTAATAACCTTTTTCAAAAAACCAAAACAAATTATAAGCTTAACCTCCTTTGATAAATTAATTAATATAAAATTTTTAAGTTAAAATTAATTAAATTTTTAAAAATTAATTATAAATTTTATTAATTTTTTAAAAAAATAAAAATAAAAATAAAAAATATAATTTAGTTGAAATTAAATTTATATGTCAAAGAAAGCCTAAATAAAACACTCCACCAAGTCTCTACATTTAACTAAGAAGGCATTGCCATTTTTTAAGCAAATTTGCCAATACTAAACTATTTATTTTATATTTTATTTTAAATATACTTTAAATTTGATTTTCATAAATAAACATGAAAAGTGATTGCAGACGAGTCTAACGATAATTTCACACTTGACTCCACCTCAAAATATAGAACTCAAATCTGTCATTCTCAATTCAAAAAAATAATAAATAAATAAACGAGCATGGAAGGCAATTGCAATTAATGGGTAACACAAATTATGCCGTGACGAATTTAATTGACTTAATTAACATATCAAGTCAAATAATCGCTCATTTAATACAATGGATTCCTAAGTAAATTTTTGTCTCTACTCTTAAGTAATCAAGAATTAATTAATTAAATAACGAAATTCTTATTTTACAATAATTGCAAGTTTTAGTCTATAATCTTTTTGTTACCTGCAAGACGGTACCATCTTAGCACCGTATTTTTTGTTATTTGAATTTGAAATGGTGACTCTATATATATATATATATATTTTTATGAAATTGTATATGAAACTATCATTAGTTTACCTCTACAACCACATTTAAATGCTAATTTACTTTCAACTTTTAGATCAAACAACAATTATAGAGTTTTTCTCATCAAGTTTATGACAAAAAGCCGTTTATGGGTAGACGGCACCATGAGATTAGTTGTCTAAAGATGTTTTAAAAAAAAAAAAGATTTATTGTCCAATCAAAAGGGAATTAGGATATAAATAAAAATTAAAAAAAAAAAGCAATTAGGACTTCGTTTCAATAAATTCAACGGAGCAAACACAATGAATTTTTTTTTTCCCGCCTTAAAGTAAGGTGAAAAACCAGTTATGCATGTGAGTACTCACTGTAACTTCTAACTAAGACTCAAAAAGGAATTAGGACTTCAGTTTCAATAAATCCAACGGAACAACCACAATCAAAATAATTAAAAAAAAAAAAAAAAAAAGGTAAGGTGAAAAACGAGTTATGCATATGAGTATAACTATTAACTAGCATGAGATTGATACCATGGTTTGAATAACAAATTACAACTCAATTTTTGTCTATTTTTTGAAAAGTCAACCTCAATTTTATTATTCACAGTTACTATTATAATTTTGTAACTCAAATTTTAAAATGCCGTAATTTGCATATATAAGTCTAAATGAGATGATTTCCCCCCTCAAATTGTGTAGAATTCAAGGTGAACGAAATAAATTTATATGGATATTTTTAATTGAACACATTTTAAGTTTTTATACTTTTTAACTCCAGCAATTCAAACGCTATATCAAATGTACAATTTAATACAAACCCTTGCTTCAAACGCATGTCAAGACACAAAAGGGAATTAGGACTTCAGTTTCAATAAATCCAACGGAGCAACCACAAGTAAAATTTAAAAAATAAAAGTAGCTGAAGAACGAGTTATGCGTGTGAGTGTAACGACTAATTAAGTCTCGAGTGCCTTATTGTGTACATACACATACATACGTATGTACATAGGTTATAGACAAGTATGGCCCTCGGATATGGAGGATTAAATTTTGTCTTGAAAACCGTCGCATCTAGAAATCCAATTAATTGGCAACTTGAAGCAGTCAATTTCATTTTTCTTATTTATTTTTTAATATCTCAATCATGCAATCAAGTAACCATCAAATTGCTTTTTTTTTTTTTTTAATAATAATAAAAATAAAAAACCAATTAGCAAAAAAAAAAAAAAAAAAAAAAATCCTATATGTAAATATTTGACTTTTCATCACCTAGCAAGTGTTAATAAACCAAAAGCCACAGACTTTAGTTTCATTTTCCCAAGTTCCCTATATCTTTCTGTGATACAAGTTTTTTAATATGGCTACTCTAATCTCCGAGTCCAACTTCCGACCGCCGATTTCTCCGACGATCATCGACCAACAGTTCGATCTCGACGAGGTTCTGACTTTGCCAGAGGAGTATTCCACCCCATATGATCATCATCATCATGATCATCAGATCTTAACGGTCTCAGAAGCATCACAAGATCCTTTGATTGTCGACTGCATGCCCACGGTGACCATATCAACTGTGGACGTTGATTCTTGTGCGGTCTGCATGGAGAGCTTCCACTCCGGCGAGTCCGCCGAGCGAGTGCCGTGCGGCCACGTGTACCACGCCGGTTGCATCGCCACCTGGCTCTCCGTTTGCAAATCTTGCCCCCTCTGCCGCTGCCGCATCTCCGGCGCCGATCAACTTTCGTGCGACACCGGAAAGCAATGAGTATGTTGTTTCAATGGCTATAATTAATTAGTACTTATTATTTTTGTAGAATTAATTAGAATCTGTATTGCCGGAGTTTGTATCATGGTAAATCTTCTTTTTTCAGTAATACGGTTTATTTTTCAATCCAACGGCCCCAAAGAAGATGACTGTTCTTATGTTATAAAAACAGGGTACTAGATAAGAAAGTCCACACATATATATTGTTATTATTATTGGGGATGACTGTTCTTATGTTATAAAAATAGGGTACTAGTAAGAAAGTCGACACATATATATTATTATTATTATTATTATTATTATTATTATTATTATGTAGATAAAGACTTAAAAGTCTTTACTTGGGATGCAGTGTAATATTGTGTTTCACACTAACATCAATCAATTGATATGTAACATTTTCGGTTAATTGATATATGTTAGTTATCATAAAAACTTTAAAATATAATATACAAAATGGTTATATAACGTTACATATAAATCAACCCGTAGTTACCGTTTAAAAAAAAAAGTTAGATCTGCTGAATTGCTATAATTGTTGGACTAAAAACTCGTTATGGATATATATTTATATATATATATATTTATTTATTTCGATATCGTAACACAAACAATTTAGAGGGGTTTTTTTTTTTTTTTCAGTGAAGAGTAACTACTCGCAGTGCATATATGTTTCAGATATATAGAGACGTTTCTTTTTGCTGTGTTTGGATTATAAAATGAAAAATGATATTAAGTGAAGATTCAGAATATATAATAAAGAAAAGTTCAGTGCTTTTGTCATAATATAATATGCTGGCCGCCTAGGACCTTTTCAGCAGGAAAAAAAAAAAAAAAAAAAAAAAGTGCTGGGGACCTTTTAAATATCTGAAGGTTAGGATGTATGTCTACAATTGACAACAAGTCGCACATTTGACAAAACTGGTTGGCTAGCCCATCAATTACTTTCCAAATTAATTTAACCTTATTTAATTGTAAGTTACAAATTCCTTGAAAACCAAAAAAAAAAAAAAAAAAAAAAAAATTCAGTTTTTGGAATTTTTACACAAAAATCAAACTTTTAGAATGATGGAGTTGCTATCAAAAGATTGTGACGGCTACTATGTTTGATAAAATCAAACTCAAAATTGAAAAGTAAAAAAGAAAGGAAAGAATAAAATAAAAGACTCTGTCCAATATCCACATTTGATTTTTTTTTTCCTATATGTGTTTTCTTAGTATAGACATTCATGAGAAAATTACTAAAAATAATCATATTTTTTTATTTGTTGATTAATATGATATAAAATTTTCAGTCTTGACCAACAACACCCAAATTTTAATTAACTTTAGTTTAATTTTATATCATATTAATATAGTATTAATTTGTTGTGTTTTGTTAATACAATACCCTTTAAATTTATGTCATTTAGATATTTTTCCCAATATTTATTAATTTAAAAAATACCTCTTAATTTTGAACCTCACACCTAATACCTTGAATCCCTACCTGTTGGGACCAGAGAGAAGTTTTCTTCATCTGTATATATGCATTAACATTTTTATATAGCTTGCCACGTGAAAAGTTTCTTTCATGTAATATTTGTTTTATTTTTTTCTAAAGGAAGATATTATGGTAGGATACAAAAGATAAACACGCACATCAATATTGTACACGACTGTTATATATTCAAATTACATCAAAATACACTAGAAAATAATACTATATACGAATTTAATAACTTTCTTGATAATTATGGTTTTAGCCATCTAAAATTACACCATACTTTATCCACAGTATTAAAACTGTTACATAGAGCATTTTCTTGAAAGCTACTGAGGATTTTCTTCTAAGTAACAATCTTGGATTATCAAAAAGTTCCAAACGTGAGCCTTTAATTTTATATGTTTCTTTTTCAAAAAGAAAATTCCCTCTTTTTTTTTTAATAAGAAAGAAAATTCCCTTTTACCATCAACTACACTCAGAATTCCCCGGCCTGCTTCACTGTTAAAACTCAAAAGTTCAAAAGTTCAAATAATATACAAGAAGAGGACAATTAGTCAAGACAATCAAATCACTATCAACTTTATAAATTGATCTATAATTGGTGATCTTATCTTATCTCATTTATTGCCATTTTAGAAAGTTATACCAATATATACACAAAACGCTATTAAAAACCTTTAATAATGGCATTATAATTATAGAAATAATGATTCCGATGTAGATGTTGATTGCTTCATAGAGAAATAATTCAGTGGAGTGAGTATATCATATCATCGTATTTATGTGGTACATCCACTCAATAAAAATTTGGTATTTGAATACTTTACTGTAAAATTTTTTATTGTATGTTTCTCTTTTCTAGTGTATATTACCTTAATTAGTAAATCTAAATGCCATAAATATCTCACCCAAATCTTTTTATATAAATTAATTAATTTTTTTTAAAAAATCTTTTGTAAAGAATTTTTTTTTATATGCAGCTTGAATCCTCGATATGATGTTTCTTTCTTTTTTTCTTAACATAAACAAAGACTTTACTGTTGGGAATGAGAAAACTTCTTCATAGAAATAACTGAAAATCAAGAGATAAAAAAAAAAAAAAAAAAAAAAAACACCTTTCACCTATATGTATAACTAACACGACAAGATCCTAAACAAATTGTTCTTTTTTTTTTTTTTTTTTGGAAATGTAATGAAAACAACTAAGAACAACCTTCATTCTTAAAAAATAAGAAATAAATAAATAAAACGAAAACGAAAACGAAAACTTCAATATATAGATTTTAAAAGCAAGAATTGCCTTTTCAATTTCTAAGTTGATGGTTGTTGATGTATTTGTACATATAGCAATATTTATTTATTGCCTTTCATATATTACCTACAAGATCAAGAATTGCTTTTACAGACGATATATGAAAATAGTTATATGTGTAATTCTTGATTTTTATTTATTAACTATTTATACGGGAAAAATTTTCTCATTCCACACAATGAAGTTTTCATTTGTATTAAAATTGATATAAAACGGTCTTCAAAAAAATTAATATAGGACAATTCCTGAAAAAAAATTAAAAAAAAAAAAAAAAACTGCAATACCGTTTTTTATTTTAGAGAAATTTAAATGTATGAAAGTTAAGTTGATTTTTGTTTAAATAATTAGTTATATAAGGGATTTAATTGATATTTATGTTGATTAATTTAGAGTTACTAATTAAGATGATACACACTAAAAAAGAGAAACATATAACAAAAAGATGAAATGGGTAAAGTATAAAAATGTCAAACTTTAATTTAGTGGGTGTACCATATAAGCACAATAACATAGTACATGTAGACTACTAATAATTTCTCCGCTTTATATCTATATATATATATATATATATGCATGCTCTTTTTTAAAAAAAAATTTATTTCTTCTTGTTTTGGCCAACAACTTACCACTTGTAAAAACACTTTTCGCTCAAATAAAGGATGTGAAGACAGTTTCCATTCTAGTCTCTTCCTTATCCTTCCATTGAGATAAGGAAAGAAAAATAAATAAATAAATAAATTTGGGGACGCCAATGTCTTCTTACTATTTGTGGTTTGATGATTTGTTCTCTATTTGGATTTGGGTCTCATTTCATGTCTCCTAACCGTAGTACTTCAAATCTCATCTGATTCATTACAACTTTAAACGTCTAATACTAAATTATGGAATTGTCTCGTTTAATCCTTTTATCCATTTAACTGTTAAATTCTTAACTGAAAATAACACTACTTTTTTAACAGTCGTGCTCTAACACGTAAAGTTACAAATTTAATCCGCCACCTAAACCACTTACTGTCCTCATGTTCCTGCTTCCCTTAGCTACAATACACACACACACACACACACACACACACTCACACACACATATGTGTGTGTGTGTATATATATATATATATGTCCAGTTACATTACATATCCACTGTTTGAATTTCGAACGCAATTTATAAAATAAACTATAACATCCATTAATCACAACAATATTAATGTACTATATCCATAAAACAACCCATCTTGGATCCCAAAAAAAAAGGGGAAAAAAAAAATTATTTACATAGATATTCAAATTAGAGGTATTGATTTGAAATATGTCAATTTTTCTTTTTATTTACATAAACATCTAAAAGAGTAATTATAATGATAATTTTATCCTTCATAAAGAATGGGTAATTAACAAAGAAAGAAATTATGAAAAAGAAAGAAAGAAAAAAAAAAAAAAGGAATCTAAGATGTTTACCAAATAGGGCTAAAGTTGATTTAATGAAATTACACAAGGAATTGATGGAAAAGAAAGTTTCAAATTTTTTTTTGATTTATTATAAAGGAGTAAATATTCATAATAAACTTAAAAAAAAAAGAATATTTTCTCAAAATCATATTCCATATTAAATGAAAAAAAAAGCTAAATAAAGAAAAAAAAATCTCAAAAAACTATTTAGTACAATGAATCTATCTTTATCATGAAGATATGTTCAATTTCATTTCTACTAATTTATATAAATAATAGTTTTTTTGTTTCATAAAGAATTTGATTTTATTTATTGTGTTATTCTTCAATTTATTTGGTTAAGACATAAATGATAATCCTTTGATTTATAGTGGATTACATAAACAAGTAGATTTTTTCATAAAGAATTCATTGGGTTTTTTGTTTAAAAAGTATGAAAATTTATCAACTTTTATCGTTAATATTTTATGTTGTGTTTATTATTTAGTATGAACCATCATTTTTATAGTAAATATTTTAAATTTATTATAATCACTTGGATGTTTATAACTAATTTTGGTTTATTAAAGGTAATTCACAATTATCAACAAAAAATACTTATCATTAAAATAAAAAATAAAAAAAGGAAAATAAAAGAAAATGTATAAAAATAAAATGATGTCAATTAAAGTAAAAGTCCAAAATAGGTATCACAAACATTTATTTCTTAAAAAATAAACATGTATATAATATTATTGAAAAATAGATATATTTTAAAATGGGACTCTAAAAATATATTTTTTTGTGTAATTATTAAAAAAAAAAAAAAGAAAAAGAAGAAGAAGAAGAAACCTTCTTTAGTCAAGTACTCCCCAAGTGGCAGCTGGCCGCTGTTCTGGGAGACTTGGGCTTTTATATATATATTGTTATATATTTGGGCCCATCAAAATGGATGAATAAGGAGGGACATGGTCCGTAAAATTGGGCATGAGGTGAGCTAGTTTATGCTAAATCACTGCTCGCGTAAACTAACGGGGGTGATTCGCATGATTGCCTTAAAAAGCACATATCTAAATTATTAGTCTGGTTATAATAGTTTTCTTCTTTTTCTTTTTTCTTTTTTCCAATTAGATAAATATATAGGGTCAACAATCTAAATAAGCATTGGAAGATGACAAAAAACAAAAACATATCTATTTAAGATAGTGTTTTCACAGTTTTCTCTTAGCAACTATGTCTACATTTCCCTTTAATATTGCTAAAATGTCATAATGGTAGATTCAACATGACAAAGTTGTCAAGTTCAAACAGGGAAAAAACAAGACATGGTCTGTTTATACTTGTGTCAAATTAGAGTGGGAACTCGCGTTGTTATTTAATAGTAGCTCTTGTTCATAGTTGATCTACAATATGTGCAGCAACGTGTACAACTTAACAGTAGTTCTACACGTGATTTGAAAAGTTGGATCTTTAGGAGCCAGGAATATTTTTCTTTTCCAATGGTGGTAATATAAAAAGAGTAAGAAATAGTATTTTGTTGAATAAAAACATTCTAATGTACTCTAATTATTAAATGGAGGACTATAATTTTTGTTATAAAACTCAAATGATAATTATGCATTTAAATCAATGAATGGGGGAACGATTTTAATCTTTCTCGCATTATGGGGGGACAATTAAAATTCTGAAAAAAAAAAAAAAAGAAGAACGATATTCAGGATACAATGTGGCTTCTTCACAATTTCAAGTATTTAAAAAGACAAATTAGTTTGTCTTGAAAGTAGAATTGGTCTTGCAACCCACAAATAAAAAAAGCGGAATTTGGTCACAGAGTGATTGGTTGTAGCTAGTAGCGATATTTAGTTAATACAAGGGAGGGACAAAAATGGCAACACACTGTAGAAAAAATAATAATCAGGCCCTCCCTTTTAGTATGTAGTAATAATTATATCGTTTTTGTGATGTGTTGTAGCTTTTAATTAGCATAATGAGAAAATTTAAAGTTTATTTAAATGAGAACTTATTTCGCTTAAACTTTGATGTTGCAAAATTAAATTAGATAGGGCTGTAAATGCCTTAATCTGGATACAGACCACCTATTATTAATAATGCACATGGTATCTGGACTTGCTATCATACTAGAGTGACCTGCAAAACAAGGAATCACAGGTACTGTCCTCCTAATACTCTTTGATGTTTAAGTTAGTACATGATTCTGATTATTAGCAAGCATATAGGAATTGTTCGTACCTCTGAACGTGAAATGCTCAACATTTGTCAGCATATTGTAGCAATGGGTGGTATCCATAACCTTAAGCTGATAGCTAGGCTTCTGCTTGGAAATGGGTCCACTCGGCCAATCTGGTCGGTTAGCTGAGTAAGTGACATGTCACAACCAGAACATTGATATCGGGATGATATTCGATGGTCGGGATGAGGTGCTCTGCAATGCTGACCATCCCTCGACATGTATCCTAAAAAATATTACGATTGTCATTATGATAAAACAAATCATATTTATTGACCATGGCAAAAATATTTTTTCAAGACCAAAGTTGTGGAAAAACTCTCTCGGGTCACTTAGAGCTCCAGATGACATTGTTTTAACTGAGATTTTGAACAACAATATTAAATTTATTTCTAAATTTGCATACCCGACTCCTCGTAGAAAGAGACCATAAGAAAAGTCAAAAAGGTGTATGCAATGTAATTTTTCTAGAAAAATCTATAAAACTTCGATATTTAATTGATATCAGTTGTGTTCTCTCATATTATTCATTGAAAAAAAATTGAATTTTCTAACGGAAGCTAAGCCTGATTTTGGCCAATTCAAATACCCGATATTACTTGCTATTTGCAAGTCTACTTGTTCACCTTATAAACAAGAAATGTCTCAATCAAGACAATACTACAAAGTATACACCTCAAGTAATAATAATCCTTCAAATAAGCTAAATTAAAGCAAGTGAGAGTGAAAGCACGTGATAGATGGAAGGGAAAATTCGTAAAAAGATCCAAAACGTGTAATTAAGCCTTTGACGAGTTACAATAAACCCAAACAAATCCTAAGGTTTTGTCTAACGTTTTAATTTAACTCAAACTAAATTATATTTTTTCATTTTATTTTATATTTTTTAAGAAATTAATAAAATTTATAATTAATTTTTAAAAATCAATTACTCTAATTTAAAAATTTCATCTTCAACCAGTGAATCAAACGTAAGTTAAGTCCAACGAGGATACTTAATCCATGCTCATTTTAGTGGTCATAATCACTTTGCAAAAGTGGCATCAAACTTCATTTGGGTTGTGCAGTTTACAAGTAAGAAAAATTGTATATAGCGGCATATCTGACCCAATATATATAATCATTCTCCGTTGACCTATGACCATCACATCCTAACATACACAGTGGAAACTCGGGGACTAAATTTCCACAAAGCATTTATTTGCTGCGATCAACTGATCTCTCTCTCTCTCTCTCTCTCTCTCTCCCCTTCCAAATGACTAAAACGATCAAAATATCTCTGATCCAATTCCAAAGCTTTCTCTTCCTCGTATTCCATATCAATCATGGAGTTCTCTCCCAATCACTCCAGGAACAAGAACGCTCGGTCCTGCTTAAGCTAAAGCAGAGCTGGGGAAACCTGCCCTTCATGAGTGGCTGGACTTCATCGAACAATTCCCATTGTTCTTGGCCTGGAATCACCTGCGCAAACGGCTCCGTCACTATGCTATCACTCTACGAAATCAACATCACAGGACCAGTCCCGGACTTCATCTGTGACCTGAAGAATCTCACAGCCATTGATCTTGGTTTAAACTACATCCCCGCAGAGTTTCCAAGAGCTCTGTTCAACTGTTCAAATCTACTACTTTTAGACCTCTCCGATAACTACTTCGTCGGAAGGCTTCCCGATGACATAGACAAGATGGCTCAGCTTCAAAGTCTTTACCTCGGAGGCAACAATTTCTCAGGTGATATCCCACCTGCCATCGGGAAGCTGCAGGAGCTGAAGGTCCTGAGTATGGGAGGCAACCATTTTAACGGCTCTTTGCCACCAGAAATCGGTAACTTGTCGAATCTCGAATATTTGCGGTTATCCAATAACAATCTACTTGCCCCATCAACGCTGCCCTCCAATTATACCAAGTTGAAGAAGTTGACAACACTATGGATTTTCAATTCAAACTTGATTGGGGAGATACCTCCGAGTATCGGAGACTTGGAAGCGATGGAATGGTTGGATTTATCCCAGAATGACTTGTACGGGAAAATCCCAGACGGTTTGTTCACGTTGAAGAATCTGAGCGTGGTTGAGCTTTTTAAGAACAAACTGTCTGGAGAGATTCCGCAAGTGGTTGACGCTCCGAGCTTGGAGTTACTTGATCTTTCGGAGAACAACTTAAACGGGAGCATACCAGAAGACTTTGAGAAGTTAACCAGTTTAACAGGCTTGGCTCTGTTTTCCAATCAATTATCAGGCAGTGTTCCGGAAGGTATTGGCAGATTTCCAGGCTTGGTATATTTCATCGTTTGGGATAACAAACTCTCTGGCGAATTGTCTCCAGATTTCGGCAAGTATTCAAACCTCACGGAGTTTCAGGTGAACTTCAATAAGCTCACAGGGAAATTGCCTGAACACTTGTGCTCCAATGGTTACCTGGTTGGACTGGTGGCTCATGAGAATAACTTCACCGGCGAGCTTCCTGGATCACTGGGAAATTGCAGCTCATTGCTAATGGTCAGGGTTTCAGACAACATGCTGTATGGGAATATTCCTGCGAGCCTGTGGACATTCTTGAACATGACTTATTTGAAGCTAAGCAACAATTCGTTTACCGGTGTGCTTCCCAAGAAGTTTGGCAGCAATCTTTGGCAACTTGACATCGGTAACAACAGGTTTTCAGGTAAGATTCCAACAGGGGTCTCTTCCTTGAAGAATCTGAGGGTGTTTCGGGCTAGCAATAACCTCTTGACAGGAACCATTCCTCAAGAATTATTTACTCTTCCTCGATTAATTCAACTTTTTCTCAATGAGAACCAACTCACAGGTGATCTACCATCAAATGTAGAGTCATTGAAGTCCTTATATACTCTAGACCTGAGTCGGAACCAACTCACTGGACAAGTTTTAGAAAAACTTGCTATCTTACCTATTCTTTCATACTTGGACCTCTCAGAAAACAAATTTTCTGGCAAAATTCCATCCCAACTTGGTCATTTGGTGATTGATTATTTAAATCTTTCTTCAAATAACTTCGCTGGGGTAATCCCACTTGAATTTGCGAACACTGCATATTCCAACAGCTTCTTGAACAATCCAAGTCTTTGTACGAGTAACAGAGCCTTAAAACTAAAGCCCTGCAACCCCAAATCCCAAGACCTGAAACTTACTTCAGCCGGACTTCTTGCTTTGATCATATCAGCAAGTGTGGCAGTCCTTTTCTTGGCTTTGTCCTTTGTATTCTTCGTAATTACCCGAAGTCACCGAAGGAAAAAACACGTGGATTTGCAATGGCAGCTCACCACGTTCCAGAGGTTGAATTTCACAGAATCAAACGTTCTTCCCGGTTTGAACGATCATAACTTGATCGGAAGCGGCGGTTCAGGAATAGTTTATCGCATTCCTGTTAATGATCAAGGCGACATTGTTGCTGTAAAAAGAATATGGAACAACAGGAAGGTAGAACACAGACTCGAGCAAGAATTCCTTTCGGAAGTCAAGATATTGAGCTCAATCCAACACGCCAACATAGTGAAACTCTTATGTTGTATTTCAAGTGAGAGTTCAAAACTCCTCGTCTACGAGTACCTTGAAAATCAAAGCCTAGACAGATGGCTGCACAACAAAAGCAGGCAAACTACGGTCTCAGCTCCTGATTCTGTGCACCAAATCGTGCTCAACTGGCCTAAGAGGTTACGAGTCGCGGTGGGGGCTGCTCGGGGCCTCTGCTATATGCACCATGATTGCTTGCCACCAGTTCTCCATAGAGACATCAAGTCAAGCAACATTTTGCTGGACTCCGATTTCAATCCAAAAATCGCCGATTTCGGTCTAGCCAAGATGTTAGCCAAGCAAGGAGAACTTGCCACAATGTCATCCATAGCTGGTACATTTGGCTACATTGCTCCAGGTCAACTACTTTCTTTCATTCTTTCTTTTTCTTTTGTGTCATATTGTTTTATTTTGCCATGAACTTTAAAAACTCTCATTTCGTCCTTTAAATTTTTAATTAATCTCCCACCCTACTAGAATTTCAATTAAAAACATATGGATTAAAAGAGGATTAAGCATAATCATGTGATTTTTTTCTATTTGTTTTTAATAATAATTATATCAGAAGACATTTCATGAGACTAAGTATTTGTTTGATGCAAAATAGTTATAATTTTTGTAGACTTTAAGAAAAAAAGACAAAAATTAGAATGAAAACCTTTGGTTTGGACCTTGAAACCAAGCGCATCCTAATTTCTTTTTTTTTTTTTTTTGTATGTTTTTAATCAAAATTCTAGTAAAAAAAGATTAAGTAGAATTGATTCAAAATTCACAGCTTAAAGTGAGTGTTTTTCAAATTAAGGGAGATAAATGAAAGGGACTCTAAATTTCGACTGGCGTATGTGAAAACAATCTTAAAATGAAAGTAATCACACTACTGTCATTTGGCATTTTCTTCTTACAAAACTATAAAAGTACTTCATAACATGAAATTGTAGAGTATGCTCGTACAACAAGAGTGAACGAGAAGATCGACGTCTATAGTTTCGGGGTTGTCCTCTTAGAGTTGGTGACCGGAAGAAAAGCGAACCACGGCGACGAGTACACTTCGCTTGCTGAGTGGGCGTGGAGTCACCTACAAGAAGGGAGGCCCATAGGAGAAGCATTGGACGAGGAGGTAAAGGAAGAGAGTAATGTGGAAGAAATGAGCAGCGTTTTCAAGCTGGGAATAATCTGTACAGGTACTCAGCCTTCCACGAGGCCTTCCATTAAGGACGTTCTAACTGTCTTGCTCCGTTGCAGCCGTGCCAATTAACCTTAAATTTTAAAACAATGCTGCTATTATCTCCCCCCAACGATATTTTAGTGTGATATGGCAATTTGCAAACAGTTTCTATACTTATATGTTTAACTTGAAACCAGAAATTAAAGAATAAGTAATAATAAGTACTTTCTCATAGCTATTAGTTAGCTGGATTGGATGATGTGAAAGAGGATTCTTTATTTTATGGCTTTTTCTCACAGATGCTCTCCGAAATTTTTGAATCTGACAATTTAATCATTATTATTTTTCCTTGACAATCAATTTCTTAAATTTTTATTTTTGATATTATCAATCCTTTTTGTTTAAATTCACTAAAATTCACGAAAAAAAAAAGGGTTAAAGCTTTCTAGTTGTGTATTTTTGTTTGTGGTTCTTTGACCATTTCTTTTTGGATTTATAAAATGTGGGTTTGTGTTTTTAGATAAATATGCTTTATAAGGTGTTAGAACCAGTTGATAATTTGCACCCTTAGAAACAGAGTAATTTTAGCCGACCACACCTTCAATAAGAGTATTCTGAAGAATATTACGACAGTCATTATGATAAACAAATCATATATTGACGACCATCGAAAAAATATTGTTTCAAGACCAAAGTTGTGGGAAAATTTTCTCGTGGCACTGAGAACTTCAGATGACATTGTTTTAACCAAGATTTTGAACAACAATACTTATATATTTTCTAAACTTTCGTACCCCACTCCTCCTACAAAGAGCAAGACAAATTTTTTTAATATATATATATATATATATGTATATATATCAACTTTAGGTGAGTCTGTTGATATCCCCAATTTGCTTTTCACAAAACCCGTTTTATAATATTTATTACAAAAATTAGTCATTAATAAATTTACTCTTAAGGACATATAATTGTTTTAAGAAATAGGGAGTCAATTGAAATGGCCCCTTATTTACTCTCCCCACAACTTTTACTAAAACTATCCATCATTATTTCCAAAAAAAAAAAAAAAAAAATCCTACAGTTTTTTTTCCTTCTTTTTCACCCACTTTGTTTCTTAAACGATTTTTGTTTTTTGTTTTTTTATTTATTTTTTATTTTTTATTTTCCATTTTCCTGTTCCAAGATTTTCTGCTTTGTCTATTTGGTAGGAAAAAAAGGGGGCGGGGATAGAACCATGTGTATCATACATTTTTATTCGTGCTTACACAACTGATGAAATTATATATAAACACACACATGTTTATCAACACTAATGAAATGATATTTATTTTTCTTGCGGGGAAAAAAAAAAAAACAGAATCTTATAGATTTTACGCTTGATCAATTCGGATTTGCAGTAAAGGGGTTAAGGAATTTGAATTTCTCAGATTGGATTCGCTTTGCCATTTCCAATGAAGGGGCATATAAAAATGATAGTGCTTCAATTGAAATTCTTTATAATTTTGATGGTCTTGACACATTAATGTTTCTTTTAATTATATTGTATTCCTTAACAAAAAGAAGAGAAAAAAAAATAGAAAAGATGAGGATTGTGAGGAAGGATGTTAAATTTTATATAAGAAGAAAAAAAAAAGGTTCATAAAAAAAAAAAAAGAAATATGTGGGATAGTTGAATAAGAAATAGGGATTCGGTTGATATGTTAAAAATAAAAAAATAAGAAATAAAAAGATGAGCTCTTTTGGATTATAAGGGATTTTCTGGAATATTGCAGAGGTACAACGAGAAATAATTAAAAGTTCAAATTTTAGTGGTGTGTGGTTTAAGTAGAGGTGTGGTAAGAGTAAAAAAAGAGTCTCAATAGAATTTCTCTTAAATTTATTGTAATTAATTGATATCAGTTGTCCTCTCTCATACTATTCATTCTCATATTATTCATTGAAAAAAAAAATTTTGAATTTTCTTTCGGAAGTTGAGCCTGATTTTGGCAAATTCAAATATCCAATAATACTTATTATTTGCAAGTCTACTTGTTCACATTATAAACAAGAAATGTCTGAATTATCAAAATAATAGCACAAAGTATACACCTCCAATAATCCTTCAAATGAGCTAAAGAAAAACACGTGCAAAGTGAGAGTGAAGGCATGGGAAAGATGGAAAGGAAAATTCATAAGAAATCCAAAACGTGTAAGCCAGCTTTGACGAGTTACAATACGTCTATGTAAATGAGAATTTTAGCCAAAATGTTATAACATAATTCTAGTCTAGTGTCGTCGATTTTCAACTACGTGTTAAGAAAATTCTACAGCTGAATTTCAACCATAAGTTAACAAAGGTAATCACGCCTGATCATTTTAATACAAATACCTACACCTATAAATAGGTTACAAAAGTTTCTAATCACACTTGATCATTTTAACACAAATACCTACACCTATATATATTCATTTTTGCTCTAAACTTTGATGTTATTTTAACAACAGGTATATATGCTCCTTAAATTATTAAATGTCATCATATTTGTTCCTTCTGTCAGAGTTTAGGAAGTATTTCTACCATTTTTTAAAATTTAAGGAGTAAAGTTTTAAAGAACACCAACGTTTAGAGAGTAAAATGAAATTTGTCCTTTATATATGTGTATATATATATATATACATAGTCTGGTTAATTAGCATATAAGCCTGAATTGGATTGGAAATCTAAAAGAGTAAGTTGTTTTTTGAATTAGAGAAAAAAGAGCATAATTTGGATTTCGTTGAATTGGAATTTTTTGCAACGGAATCTATGTCCGAAACGAGTCCTAAGACAACAAGCATACTAAATCCATGCCCATTTTAGTGGTCATGATCGCTTTCCAAACTTTTTTACTTGTCTCGTGAGGTGTGACTTGTGAGCCCATGCAACTTCTTGACCAAGTGACCGTGACATCCAGGTCTTTGTTCAACAAAGGCGTCTCAGTACTCCTGTTCACGCTTTCAAGTCATGAACTGTTCTTTTCAGGAAATTTTTAATTAAATGCCATCTTCACATTACGTCTAGATTATGCACGTAGATTTTCCTTTACCTACTCCCAAATCCTATATAAGAAAAGAAGAACAATGATTTTATAATCTATCTATTTGTTTCTTGCTATATGAATTAATTCGAAAGCAATGATTTTTAGCAAATTATTAATCATCACATAAATAGAGAACTTAATAGATGTTGTAGGGTAGAATTGAAAACAATAATTAGTAAAACAAATGTCAAGCGGGACATAATTAACGTGACTACTTATTTTAAAAAGAAAAAGAAGAAAAGAAAAGAAAAATACTCAAAACACTCAAATATTTAGTCTAATTACCCTTTTTTTATATATACAAATACTCAAAAACATCGTACGTATTTGTAAAATCAGTCACAAAATATTCATGAATTAAAATTTTAAAATATCAAGATTACATTTCAATCTATTTATCTTAAATATGACTTGATTAAAAAAAATTAAAATGATCGAAATATATAATTATTTCAATCAAAATAACATTTCAATTATTTGAGAATTTTATAATTTTTAAAATTGATTTAATATAATTTAGTATGTCTGACAAGGACTTCCATTCCAGAAGACTTTGAGAAGCTAACCAGTTTGACAAACTTGGTTTAGTTTTCCAATCAACTATCAGGCAGTAATCCAACTCAACTTGGTCTTTTGCCACTAATGTTTCTGAATCTTTCTTCCAATGACTTCACTGGGACAATCCCACGTGCATTTGAGAATGTTGCATATTCCAACAGCTTCTTGAACAATCCAAATCTCTGTGCAAGCAACAAATTGCTAAAAAACTAAAGCTCTGCAGTCCCAAATCCCAAGGCCTGAAAAAACTTGCAAACCCAACATCTTGCTTTGATCATGTCAGCAAGTGTGGCCGTCCTTTTGTTGGCTTTGTCCTTCGAATTCTTCGTAATTATCAGACGTCACGGAAGGAAACAAAAAGTTGATTTGCAATGGAAGCTCACCACCTTCCAGAGGTTGAATTTCACAGAATCAAAAGTCCTTCCCGGCTTGAATGATCATCACTTGATCGGAAGTGGCGGTTCGGGAATAGTTTATCGCATTCCCGTTAATGATCAGGGGTGACATTGTTGCTGTAAAAAGAATATGGAACGACAGGAAGGTAGAACACAGGCTCGAGTAAGAATTCCTCTCGGAAGTCAAGATATTGAGCTCAATCCAACACGCCAACATGGTGAAACTCTTATGTTGTATTTCAAGTGAGAGTTCAAAACTCCTCGTCTACGAGTACCTTGAAAACCAAAGCCTCGACAGATCGCTGCACAACAAAAGCAGGCAAACTATGGTCTCAGCTCCTGATTCTGCACCCCAAATCGTGCTCCACTGGCCTAAGAGGTTACCAGTCGCGGTGGGGGCTGCTCGGTTCCTCTGCTATATGCACCATGATTGCTTGCCACCTGTTCTTCATAGAGACATCAAGTCAAGCAACATTTTGCTGGACTCCGATTTCAATCCAAAAATCGCCGATTTTGGTCTAGCCAAGATGTAAGCCAAGCAAGGAGCACTTGCCACAATGTCACCAATAGCCGATACATTTGGTTACATTGCTCCAGGTAAACTACTTTCTTTCATTCTTTCTTTTTCCAGTAAAGGACATTTTTTTTTTTTTTTTTTTTTTTTGCTGCTCCTGAACTTTAAAAATTCACATTTTATCCTTTGGATTTTGAATTAATCCCCCTTTTCTAATAGAATTTCAATTAGAAATAGACGGAATGTAAGTGGATTAAACAAAGTCATGTAGTTAATTTTCTGTTTGTTTTTAATAGTAATTATAACATAAGACATTTCATGAGACTAATTTCCTTTTGTCAGTGTGTTTTTAACTAAAATTCTAATAAAAAAGATTAAGTAAGATTGATTTAAAATTACCAGGTTAAACTGGGAGTTTTTCAAATTAAGGGAGTCAAATGAAAGTGACTCTAAATTTTGAGGGGCGCATAGGAAAATAATCTTAAAATGATAGTGGTCACACTACTGCCATTTTGCATTTTCTTCTTAAAAAACTAAAAAAGTACTTCATAACATGAAATTGCAGATTACGCTCGTACAACAAGAGTGAACGAGAAGATCGACGTCTACAGTTTCGGGGTCGTCGTCTTAGAGTTGGTGACCGGAAGAAAAGCGAACCATGGCGGCGAGTACACTTCACTTGTCGAGTGGGCGTGGAGTCACCTACAAGAAGGGAAGCCCATAGTAGAAGCACTGGATGAGGAGATAAAGGAAGAGAGAAATGTGGAAGAAATGAGTAGCGTTTTCAAGCTGGGAATAATCTGTACAGGTCTTACAGTCTTGCTCCGTTGCAGCCGTATCAATTAACCGTAATATATTCAACACAAAAATGCTTCTATTCTCTCCACCCGACGAAATTTTAGTGTGACATGGCAATTTGCAAACAATTTCTACACTTTTGTTTGGTACGAACTTGAAACCAAAATATGAAAATAAAATTATGTAATAATAAGTACTTCCTGATCATGGTTATTAGTTAGCAGGAATCTTGGATGTTGTCAAAGAGGATTCTTTATTTTTGGTGTGCTTTATGAAATTGGAAATAATAAATGTTAAGACTTGATACTTGTGAATTCTTCATTTTCAAGTCATAACATTTATTATTAATAATCAACGCCCACTATTTATATGAAAATATCAATATAAAACTGACCGACATATATCGAATGCATATAAATAAAAAGTCTCACATTGTCTAGACATGAAATTAGATATAAGATTAAAAGGGTTTAGATACTCCTTTAATAGGTTAACCTTTAGGTTAGAACACCAACAACCTCAATAACATATTATCAAAGGAATCATTTGAGGCTTTATGGGAGATCAAGGTTCAATTTGGCAGATTTCAAGGGGGAAAAAAAAACAAAGGTTCAATTTGGTACAAATTCACCTTCAAGGACCAAATCTAAAGACAGAAAGAAGTTGAAGGGCATCCATTGAATTTGACTCTTTTCTATTTGAGAAAATGGGTTCATTGAAGTATTTCAACTCTTTTTTGTCCTTTTTTAAAAGGTAAACAAAAATTTTAATTATTTTTGAAAAGTCAAACAATTCCAAACCATACACAAAATACAAACTTATCCAGTTTGGATGAGGGATCCAATTCGGAAATTGGAAAATTTTTGCAAAAGATGCTTTTCCTAACCTTTTTCATTATCTTTCATTAAAAAAAAAAAAAAAAACTCATTTTTAAATTTATTTACATAGCAATCTTCTGTAAAAAGAAAATAAATCTTTTTAAAATCTTCTCACGATGTATAATTGTCAACACAATTTTTCTCATTTCAAACAACATTTTATTTTTAAAAGAAAATTTTTTACACATCTAAATACCATCTTATTCTCAAAATAAAAATATTTTCTCATTTAAAATTAAAAAAAAGTTTTTTAAAAAATAGAGATGCAATTCAAACATGTCTTTTAACTTTTCCAAGTTAGAAAAATGAAGACCAACCGTTACAATTTTTCAGAAATAGTAAGGATAATCATAATAAATGGAGACTAATAAGACACGTTTTTTCTGTTCCTTTTTTTTTGGGTGCTGAGAATGAAGAGATACGTTTGTCTTCCAATTTTCCGTTATTTGTTAAAGATAACCGGTTAAATGACATGGTATTTTCTTATTGGCTGGACAGGAATTAGAACAGTAGTTTTGTACAGAACCTTCAAGGTCCCACGTGAACCTGTCACGCCATCACTGTTGAAGTGGCATTGCTCTTTTTCACTTCCTTCAAAATTCCACGTGTTTTACATAAACACCATCCACATGTAATATACTCTTCGCGGACTTCAAAAAACCTGAAGCACATATTTTTTTTTTCCTAAAAAAAAAAATAAAAATAAAACAAAAGTCGGCTTTTTTTTGGGGGGGGGGGGGTTGAACAAATCTATAACAGCAAAGAAAAACAACAGTGAAAATGACGTTGCTCGCTACATACATATACAAATACACGCATATATATATATATATACATAGATACAACTATACATACAAGCTCGGTGGAAAAAGTTCAAAAAAGCTCTCTCCCTTTTCCAATCCACAAATTTTCTTGTTTCGTTTCTCGGGAAATGCAAGACCAAACAATGAACGGCTCCGAAGCCCCGAAGTTCTCCGCCCTCAATTGTATCGATCTCTCCAATCCCGATATTCACCACTCCGTCTCTCTGCTCAAACAGGTTCCTTTTCTTTCATCGTTTTCTTCGACTAAAGTTTTTAATGATATATTTTTTTCTTTTTTTGTTTAATCTGAACTTATTAGCCTTTTTTTTTTTTTTTGTGTTGTTTTCTGTGGTAAAAGGCGTGTTTGGATTGCGGGTTTTTCTATGTGGTGAATCATGGGATAAGCCAGGAATTCATGGAGGAGGTGTTTGCTGAGAGCAAACGGCTTTTCGATTTGCCGTTGAGCCAGAAAATGAAGCTCTTGAGGAACCACAAAAACAGGGGTTACACCCCTATTCTTGACGAGCACCTTGATCGTGAAAACCAAGTTCACGGTTCTTTTTTCTTTTTCTTTTTCTTTTTCCATTTTTTTTTTTTTTTTGGGTTTAATTCAGTGACACAATGAACAATTTTCCTTCAATTGAAAATCTAGGTTTTTTTTTTTTTTTGGTTATGAAATAGGAGATTACAAGGAGGGGTACTACATAGGTGTTGAGGTACCTGAGGATGACCCAGAAGCTGAAAACCCATTTTTTGGTCCTAACGTTTGGCCTACACAAGGTAACTAGAGCTGAAACAACCAGAAACTTTTTTTTTTTTTTAGGCAATTTTTTTTTAATTATTGGTGGATGAGATCATGGTTAATCTGCCTTTTAGTGCATCCTTGTAGATAGTGTTTGTTTCTGTATGTTAGATTGGTCAAAATCGTTTTCGGAATAAAAAGAAGGAAAAAAGATGCAAATTTGACAGTACCTGAAAAAAAATTTTACAGTTGAAAGCAGAGTCCTAGTAGTAGTGGGGTCTATTTCTTTTGGCTGCGAGAGAGAAAAAAATAATAATAATGAAGTTACTGAATTTTCCACTTTTGGTATGTCCTTTCAAGATCAATTGCCCGGGTGGCGAGAGACCATGGAGAGATTTCATCAAGAGGCATTGTAAGTGTGAGATCTTTCCATGTGACAAATTAGGATGTGACATAATTATTTGATGATTTTCGAAGCGAAAAAAAATACTATTCCTTTTGTGCATTTCAGGGAGGTGTCTAGAGCGGTTGCAAGGATCATCGCTCTTGCTCTTGGTCTGGACAAGAACTTCTTTGATAACCCAAAAATGCTCGGCAAGCCTATTGCAACTCTGCGGTTGCTGCATTACGGAGGTCAAATTACTGTCCGAAGTTTCAACTTTCGTTAATGAGATTATAGTTATGAAGTTTGGGTGTTAATTTGATTTCTTATACAGGTCAAACTTCTGATCCTTCAAAGGGAATATTTGGAGCTGGTGCTCACTCTGACTACGGCTTGATAACCCTCTTGGCGACGGATGATATCTTAGGTCTCCAGGTAAGTAGATACAACATCGTCTAAATCGTTTCTGCAGTTTGGTTGTTTGTTCGAATTCTTGTATATTTGTTGCAGATATGCAAAGATAAGGATGCTAAACCTCAAGTATGGGAATATGTTGCACCATTGAAAGGGTTAGTAACAGAGCATAAGTGACACTTATCCTAACTTGGAGACATTCTATTTCTTTGGGTGGAATAAAAAAATGAAGAATGGTGACTTTTTGTTTATGGTGTTTACTTGTAACAGAGCGTTTATTGTGAACCTCGGTGATATGCTTGAGCGCTGGAGCAACTGCGCATTCAAGTAATTGCAGTTCGACTTGCAATCTTATTTTTCTGTAAATGTGAATTTTGGCTTTATATAAACTCGTCATTTGCAACCCCCCCACCCCCCCTCCCCGCTCTTTTTTCTCTCTATATTAGGTCTACATTGCACAGAGTCCTCGGAAATGGTCAAGACAGATATTCTGTAAGGCTTCTTTTCTTTTGTTTCTCTTCAAGTGTGTATATTTGTTTGTTCACCCCAATTTCTGAGTCACATTCTAATTTAGATCAACTTGACAAGATATTCATAGTGAATTACAGTATGATGATCGAGGATTTTGTTTATTAACTTGTTGTCGCAAATAGATTGATTCGTGGACGGCTATCTAACCATTTATTATTTACAATTACAGTCCCGATTTGTAGTGCCTTCCATGTACATTACATGACATCCGTAGGTATTTTAAGTGACCGCATATCTTGCTTCCTACTTCTGCAGATGGCATACTTCATCGAACCTAGCCATGATTGTCTTGTTGAGTGTTTGCCTACTTGCAAATCAGAAAAGAATCCTCCAAAGTAAGTCAGGAAATGTTTCTCATCTCAACTTGATTAAGTAGCTATTGTCGTGGCAATAGACTAGAAACTATACAATTATAGATGAAACGGTTGATATCATGGCTTATTACAACTATCCAGGAGATTTTACATTAAAAATTTACAAACAAATGGGTGAAACAATTTAATAACTTTGCATTATGATATTATTTCTCATAAATTGAGTTAAATGCGCGTTTTTAGTTACTTTTAGATGATTTAACTTCAAAATTCACAATCCATTTATGTCTTTAATTACGTTGGTCAGGTTTCCTCCAATCTTATGTGGGACTTATCTTAGCCAACGCTACAGGGATACACATGCTGATCTGAGCACATACAACAATCATCAAACGCAACAATGAATGATCGAAGATGAATTCCCCGAGACGCAATTGATAATAAATGGTTCTATGGAGACATTATCATGTGTAAACCGGCAGAGGGCCGCTATTAATAGAAGGTGGGCTCTCATGTCGTAGGACCAACCATCTATCAGCGGGTGGTGTTGAACACCATCAATGCCTCTCATTTGTCTCTCATTTGTCTGGTAATCAAAATGTTTTTGTTTCATCACTTCCCTTGAGAATTAAGGACATAGACATATAATAGGAACAAGTCTGAGCAATTTAGATAAATCTATTTATCTTGCTTTAAGCTCATTTTATTTGTCCTACATTTATCATTGTCCCATTTTATTCACTCTTATAATGATCTTCTCAAGCCTTTCGTTATAATCAAGTTAATACAATTAAATTAGGTTAAAATTTATTATTTTTAATATTAACAACATATTTTCCTAGTCTTGGTTTCAATTTTGTTTTGACCTATTAGTGTGACTTCTAAAGTGTTGAGCCAAGCCAACAGGCGTCCAAGGAAAATGTTATAATTTAATGTCACCAACTATTTTCCACTTTGAACGATGTGGAATATACTTGTGAGGACCCATTTGATTCCCAGCTTTTTCAAGAAAAGGAAACACAATTGGATCGATTTTGTTAATTGAATAATCAATAGCTTTAATCATTTCAACGACACAATCAAAGTCCTTTTTTTTTTCCTCTCTCTCCCTCCACCAACTGCGTGGAAAAAACATTTTAACAAAAAAACAAAAACAAAGTAAGAAAAAGTTCAATTCCTCATCTTTAGCCAAAAAAAAAAAAAAAAGGAAAAGCTCACTTTCCTCACTCCCTTGTATCATGGAGAATGCTCATGATGACAAAAGATAATTGTCATGTTTGACCAATTAATATATTCACCTAGCTTAAAAAGAAAAATTCTTATTTTGTATAAAATTATCTTTGTTAAATATTTTCTTGTTTACTTATATTTATTTTTATTAAGATATTTAGAAGATAAATACCCATCCGTTAAGAAGAGATGAAAGGGTCGTTACTTAACAGGTAACAATTATTCTAGAAATAATAGACTGATCTTAACTTTGATCAACTTACTGGTCATAATTGTAATTTACACTTATAGAAGAGTCTAATCATAATGTTTTTTTATTAATGAGTTATTCTGTTCGATGGATGTGGACGTGTTTATCATATCACGCTAAACCTTTTTATTCCCTTCTTTTTTTTAATATTTTTCTTTCTTTAATATTTTTTTACTCAGACCCATTTCAGTGGGATGCATCTTTGTATTTCTAGCAAAACGATGAAGCAACAATGAGCTTCACTAATAGTGTATTGTATAATTGTACCTCATTTGATATCTTCTTCACACCCGTTTTCTATTTAACATTGTCAAAAAAAAAAAAAAACACTAAATAGACTCGTAAATGAAATTGGGAAAGACATAATTAACTTTGTGCCACTTTATTAATTAGAACAAGTAAACACCAAAAAACTTTACATGAATTCAAAAACCACACTTACCATGGGACGAGACACACATGAACATAACACGAGTCTGTGCAGACTCGTGTATTTTCCAGGTGTACTCTTATTTGAAGAGGCTAATAGAAATGACAACACACTTCCATTCCACAATGATACGTAGCAAGAAACTGGTTAACATGAAGACCGTTCCGTTCACCGGTAGTTTCGGTAAGTTGGAGTGTACATGCAGCTCTCGGCATGTTTCACAAGGTTCTCGGGACGAGGGAGACGAGTAGCCAAACCTTTAAAAACAACAAAGAAAAGTGTAAGTTAAGATGGATAGCAAAACCTGATCTCGGCTTAAAAGCTGAAAAACTTTGCGACGGTTCATATCGTGTCTTTTTATCACGTAACAGCAGAGATCAGACTGCATAGACTGCCCCGATAAAAGTAGGATGTACCGTTGATTCTTAATGCATAGAAAAGAGACAACATTTACCGAGTTCATAAGCCTTAGCAGCAACATTAGCAGCAATGTTGGCAGAGATTTGTCTGATGTTAGAAAATGGCGGGTACGTCAGTCCCTTTGCATAATTCTCCTCTGAGACCTGATTTGCTAAAGCTTCCGCTGTTCAAACAAGAAATCGAAAAAGGAGAAGAATAAAAAAGGTCAGTAATTTATTACTCTTTTTTTTGTCTGATAACATGAGGCTAAATATTACATTTACACGGTTAAAATGGAGAAGCAACTTTCGGTTTTTCTGATTTACTCGGGGCTACTAGATAGAAACTTCGATTTTTTCTGCTAATTGTATAAATCTTTTTTGAAGCTATTTACTTACAGGCTGCTAGAAGCATGTCATCATGCACACGGATCGCTCCAGAGATGACTAACCCCAAACCAAAACCAGGGAAAATGTAAGCATTGTTGGCCTGAATTCAGAAAACAAACATAAAGCTTAGTCATTTAAGACGCAGCCTAATTTTGATAAAGGATTTGATACCAAGACACATTTGGACAACCTGTCCAGAATGGTAGACTTTTCCATTGTACTCTACAGGATCAAATGGACTTCCACTCGCGAAAATCGCACGACCCTTAAAAGCAAGAAAAGGAACAAAAGAAACATTAGCTTTACATCCTCTCAGCGGAACCTTATTTGGCCACTAAAATGCTTAACTAAATTATGATGAGTACTAGTATATGTTAGATACCTCACTCCAAGTGTAAGCTTCTTCAGCTGTGCATTCTGATTGTGAAGTTGGGTTCGAAAGAGCCAAGATGAGAGGTTTCTGCACACCATTCGTGTAAGAAAAATGTCAACAAAGGGTAAAATCCAGCCAAATGTGGGGCAAAAAGGGGGAAGAGACGGAGGAGGAGGAGAAGGATATACCTCATTGCAGGCAGTGACGGCTTCAATCACTTCCTTTGTAAAAGTTTTTCCGACCCCAGATGATCCGATGAGAACAGTTGGTTTAATTGCCTAAAGGAGTATGGAAGCGATATAAGAAAACAAGAATCGGTTTAAGTTCTAGTGATTGGGAATCAATCGAAGAAACAGACGACGTCTACCTTAACAGCAGATAGGAGATCCTTAACAGGTTCGTGTTCATGAGCCCATGGCTTCTTAAAGTGTTGAAGTGATTCTTTGCGAGAGCTAACTATCAATCCCTGCAAAATCAGTAACATCACTTGTCAAGTATAAAGGAAAATATATGTGCGTGTGTGTGTGTGTGTATATATATATATATATATATATAAATGAATCACAGACAGAAATTCTTTTTTGAGTACCTTTGAATCCACAAGCCAGATTTTCTTACGAGTCTCTTCCAAAGGAGCTTTTGTCTACAAATGTGAAACTAAATAAATAAATAATCATGACAAAAAACATGATAAACAACATCGTAAACATGAATTTGAGGTAGAGAGTACCTGTTTTGACATCTCAAGAGCTATTAGCTCTGCTATACCAGTCCCCGCCTACAATTACAAAGGCCCAAATAAAATGAGTTTTATCTCTCAAACAACTCAAAATAAAAACCATCGAAACATAATCTCTTAGAATGCAACAGAAAATAAACGAGTTTCTTGTTTACAATAGCAACAAATTACACCTTTCTCTACAATATCGTTTCAAGAACAAGAATTTATGTGCAGCCAAGGAACCATTTATGCGAGCAAGAAAAAAGAAAGGAACTTACTTCACCGGCACCGAGGAACAAGAATCTGTGATCAGCCAAAGTACCGCCAATCAACTTCAATGCCGCAACAACTCCTGCAAGAACAACAGATGCTGTGCCCTGCACCGAAAAGAATTCTATAGTTTAGCTTCACAACTTAAACAAAAGTCCTCAAAAGTACAAGAGTGACAAAAAAATCTATGTCATGCCTGAATATCATCGTTGAAGACCAGATGAGTGGTTCCGTATTTTGCTAGCAGCTCGAAAGCATTGTGATTTGCAAAATCTTCAAACTAAACACATTGACATAACAGAAGCCAAAGAGCATGAGTAACCTAATAAATGATCTCATACTTCTGAAAACGTATGTATTAAGGATGTAATCTTATCACAAATTAAACCTGAACGAGAACTTTTTCCCCATAGTTCTGCTTGACAGCAGTCATGAACTCATGCAAAAGATCCGCATATTCCTGCAGATAGTGAGAAATTTTCTCAAGATTGATATAAACCACAATTTGTAAGTCAAGATTATACAACAGAAGTTATTATACCTGCCCAGTTGCTCTCCTCTGTCGAAGACCAATGTAGAAATCATCCTTCAACAACTTCTCGTTGTTGGTTCCCACATCGATTGTAATAGGTAAGCACTACAAAAGGAGGGCGATAAAGAAGGAAATTCTTAAGAAACTTGGAATATTTCATACATCAAAACTGTACTTTACAAATGAGATGTACTCAAACGAATATCTATAGAGGAAAATAATAAGCAACAATTGGACAACTTTATTCGAAAAATGCTTACAGATGAAGGACGAAGACCTCCAAGTGCAGTGTACAAGGCCAACTTCCCTACAGGAATGCCCATACCCTGCAACACATTATCGAAAATCATGATGAGAGGCCTAGTCCACTATGAGCCAAAGAATTTACAACATTATATACAAGAAAAGGATATATTATTGGCCCGAGCAAATTACCTGACAACCAAGGTCCCCAAGTCCCAAAATACGCTCACCATCAGTCACGACAATAACTTGAATATTCCTTTCCGGCCAATTCTTCAACACCTCCAGAATTTTTCCCCTTCAGCGATTAAGACTTTCATTTTTAGGCCAAACTTGCGTATTGATTATAAAAATCAAGCTAAAACAAATTTACTTACTTCTCATTCAAACTAATGTAAAGACCCTGAGGACGCTTGAATATGCTGCCATATTTCTGGCAAGCCTCACCAACAGTTGGAGTGTAAACAACTGGGAGCAACTCCTCGACATTGTCGATAAGAAGTTTGTAGAATAGCCTTTGATTTCTCTCCTGTAAAAAGTTTTAAACTATTAGATCATGTCAAGAAGAAGTTTGCAAATACCACATGAGCGGTGTTACATATCAATAATAATTTTGATACAAATTCACATGTCAACTCTGATACTCACCAACCATGACACGTGGCAATTTCTAACTGGTTAAAAATCTACGGGCGAGTGATTACAGAGCCTTTTTCATTCTAGATATCAGATCTGACAGCTTCAAATAAATTGACGTGAACGGAATGATACCTGAAGCTCCATCATAGCAATGTATCTCTGGAGGGGTACTTCATATTGTCGGATACTGTTCATCAACTTCTTCTCCTGGTGTTAGTAAATTCAAACAAGAAGGGGAAAAAAATGATCAATTTGAGTCAACATTTTTACTTGCGAAAAGTCAACTACCATGAAGAGGCACAAAATTTATGAGCTTGGTGTCAAAAACACAAACCTGAAGTTGCTGAGTCACAACAGCCGGAGGAAGTAGACCGCGCAAGTAATGCGAGTCTCTCTCCTGCTGAGTGAAGGCGAGTCCTTTGTTGTACTGAGGATCTCTCAACAGAGAATAACCACTGCCCATAAATGCCAATTTATAAATATCCGTTAGAATCTCAAAATCCGCCCATATTTTGTTCTTTTACCAATTCTCCAAAAAGCTTAATTTTGGGTTCTTGTACAATATAGTTTGTCATTCTTCGAAAGCTTAAGTAATTAAGAGGTGGAACAACATTTTTTTTTTTTAATTTTAGCTTATTAAATTCGATTTTTTAGTTCATTTGGTGACTAGATTAGTGAGATCAAATTAAGTGGGACCCTAAGAATTTGAAGACTATCCAGATCAAAATGCATCATCTGAAGATCTCAACCAAAATTACATGCCCTTAAGTTAATAATATCTGAAAATAAAGATCAGAGGGAAAAAAAACAAAAACAAAAAAACAAAAAAGGCACTTCGAACGGATATACTTATAAAGTCAACTGTGTGTAAAGAAGTATTTTCTGTCATTTTTCTTTTTTCTCCGGAATCAGAACTAAAAACAGGGGAAACCCCAAAAAAGACCAAGCAGATCCCAAAACCAGGAATCTAAAAAGTTAAAACAGTATAAAAAAATATTAATACACATACTTTTTTAGTAGCTGAAACAATAGAAAATTGCAGATTTTTAAGCTAACTTTCCAACCAAATCCACTAAAATCCAGTATTGAGCTAAGAAAACAGAACTCAAGAACTTGATCAGACACAAAATTTCAACTTGAAAAAAAAAAAAAAAAAAAAAAAAAACACTTGTTCCTAGCTGTTGATTGATGGCTTACCTTGCGACAGAGAAGGTCCAAGGGGTGACGAGCAGGTCCTCGGTTGCACGATCCTCGCCGTAGACGTCCTCAACGCCGCCACCAACGGTGCATTTCGGGTCCATGTCCAGGACCGAAGCTCCATCTCTGATGTCCTTCAAAGTGCTCTCCATGTTCTTCCCTCTTTCTCTCTCCTCTCTCTCTCTCTCTCTCTAGAAAAACAACACCAACCAAAAGTAGTGGTAGTGGAAACTCTCTTTGTGAAAATGCTAGGCTAAGCTATGCTAAGGAGCAGAACATGCATACCATAATATAGGAGGGAGAGAGATATCCAACGACTTCAAAAACGCATGTCATTGGTCAAATGATTAAAAAATAGATAAAAATTAACATTAAAAAAAAAAAACCAAAGCTGGGTGTTTGTCGTTTTCCAAGGGCAACCCACGAGTAACACGAGATAATTAGTAGAATACCATGTTAACAATGGCAATATAATCCAGTTGGTCTTTGTTACATGATTTTAGTGCAATATAGTATAGGTGAAGCTCATTATTTGGTGGTTTGTTGTAATATTGTATTTGAGATGTTACCTGTAATTTGTAAAAGTCATTAATTGCGGCAAATGTTTTGGATAATATAAAAATACAATAGGATTCTGTAGAGAGAGAGAGAGGGGGGGGAGAGGGAGAGGGAGAGAAGTTGGCATGAGGTGTCAGGTTCGTGGTGCCATTTAGTGTCTTGTTCTGGTTTACAGATGTCCCCTTTGCAAAGCGCTAATATCTGCCAGTTATTAGCTCTGACAAACACTAGAACGCCTTTTTTTTTTTTTTTTAATGAATTAGTTGGCAAGCAAAATGAACAAAGGAGAAAAAAAAATTAGCCATATTGTAATTTAAGATGTATCATTCTTCATTTGATATTTAAGTTTAATTTTAATTATATTTTTTATATTAATTTTTTGTTTTTTTTTAAATTAATTAATTTTAATTTAGAAAATTCATCTTCAATCAGTGAACCAAATATAAATTTAGTGTTGATGTAACTGTCGCATGATGTTCAAAGATCGAACGATGAAATCAGTTGTTCATCATTTTATATACAGCTTAGATAAGACAATGTTTGATGGTGATGTTATAGTGGTAAGAAGATGATTTATCAAGATTTTTCTTAAGGCTTGTTTGGTTGGACAACTCAAATCATTCAACTCAAATTTTTTTTTTATATTTTTCCCAAAAAGTTTATATTTTTTCCAAAAAGTTTTTTATCTTTTCTGAAAATTCAAAAAAAATTACTATTGAAACTTAAAAATTCCAACTCAAACTACTCCATCAAACACCCCCTTAGGTTATGTTCGGTAGGAAGACGAAGGGGAGAAAAAATAGAAAGAGTTAGAGGAATGGAAAATATGAATGATGGAGACAATTGTGAGAATATCTCGTATTGTTGGGTAAGAGAGGATAAGAGCTAGAAAGATAAATGATAGTTATCTATATAATTATTATATTGTTTATTTTATAAAATATTTTTAAAAATTTTTTAACGAAAAAATACAAAAAATGGGTCTGCAGGTAGAGGGAGGGCATCAATTCATCTCTCCTCTCCATCTTCTCTAAACAAATGAAAGAGTATGTGCTTTCACCTCTCTCCCTCCGTCTCTCCTTCCAATCGATCATATTATTACTTAGTATTTAAGGATCGAATCTCATTATTCGTTACGAGACTACAGATATTAGATTCCCAAGATTTTGAATTGAAAAGATTGAACTGAAGACATGACAACACCACTAATATTTTTTTATTTATCAAGAAAAAAATTGAAAGAAACATAAATTTAGCCGAATTAAAATGAATCTAGAGGAAAATTCATTAAAAAATAATAATAAAACGATTTTGTGGTGCGGATTTATACTTGGGGTATTGGAAAAATTATTTTAGAAAAATTATTGTTTGCTATTGAAATGGTTCAAGTGGTGGCCTTTTTTCCCTCTCCCCCTCCTCCCTCTCTAGTCTCTGTCTCTTTCCTTCTCTACCTAGTGACAAAGTCATGATTTTTTTTTTTTTCACCAAGATGGTTAACAACTATAAATAGAAGAGGAAAAAAAAGAGAAAAGAAAATCGAGGGTCCGGATTTAATAATAGATTAGAGTTAATATCTTGAAGTTTTGTTTAAAAATATATATTTGATTGAAGTATAAATAAAATTAAAATTGTGATTTTTGATATAGATATTGTTTTGTTCTCCAAATTGTATAAGTGTTTAGTAAAAAAAACTCATATAAAAAAGTTATTAATTTTAAAGATTGAATTTCATGACATTAGAAAAGAAAAAAAAGAAATGTGAATTTGTATTATAATCAATTGGAGTATAAACTTTTAATAACCAATATGAAAAAACAAAGGTTGAAAATGAAGGTCCAAGCCACCTGAGTTGTTTGGCATGAAAGAAAAAGGTGGAAAGAAAAATTAAAAGGAAAAGTAGCACAAGTCAGATCCATTATATTTTAATTTGTATTCATTGTCTTTGTCTTTTTCTCTATTTTCTACCGATGTTTGATGTACCCCATTGAGGTGGAAAACAGTAGTACCCCCCCAAAACAGTAAAATCCTCTCTCTCTCTCTCTCTCTCTATATATATATTCAATTTGGTATATTTGGTATATTTGATAGAAGAAAAAACATTATGGGCCCTATCCATTTGGCCCCACCAAACGGATAATGGGAGTCGGCTGGTATTTTGGTGCACATTCAATTTCTGTCACTCACGACTCATTCCAATAATGCAATAAAGATCAAAAAAAGAGGGCACCTTTATCTATCTTATTTGCCTTTTTTCTCAGTCAGTCTTTCTTTGTTTTTTCTTTTTCTTTATTGCTGATAAAACCCACTGAACTTTTTAATTAACAAAGGGAATGCACTAAAATTAATTTTTATAGGCCCTTATGAGAAAAAGAAGAAAACTTTTGAAATGGAGTTAATTTGTTTGTTTTTCTTGTTTTTCGTTTTCTGAGATGTTATGGGTATGTTTAGAATAGCAAATTATGCAAGTTTAACGTTACGATCAAATTTCATGTATAATATTCTACTACGCATCATGTCACAATCATAATATAATACTTTAACAAAATATAACGAAGTTTTTAAAAAGAATATCATCACAAGTTTAACACAAATTTTAAATCATTAATAAATGTGTTATCTATAAAGCTTTTTTCCTTGTATTATAAAAAATATTCGAGAACTCTTCCATATGATATCATCATACCGTCAAAGAGAAGAATTCTTCATATCTCTCTTTCTAATTGTATCTCTCTTTCAGTGAATTACACTTTTTTTTTTTTTTTAATTATGTCAATCTCCTATGTAGATTATACCGTCGAATAACCGTAACGTCGGATTCTAAAAAATATTATCTGTAGTTATAAATTCAACATTTTCTGTTAAAAAGAAGTCTTTTTCTATTCGGTGACAAGAGAGTGTGAAAGCATCAAACAACCGGATCGAAAATGACAAGAGCCCTTGGCCCCATTTGCCTACGCGTCCGACAGAAATAGCAGCCACTCAATATGCCTTCTGAACAGCGTTTTGACGATATTTTTTGTGACAATTTTCCCGATCTCTCTGTTTGGAAAACCGATCCTTTATTTTATTTATTTATTTATTATTTTTTAAAAGAAGGACTATATTGTAGTTTCTTAAAGACCATTGATGACGATCGCAAAATTTAAATTGAATGATAAAGAACTTTTTAGATAGTACAGTCAATTGTATTTTTATTAATATCACCACATTTAAATAAAAAAACTATACTGATGATTGAACTGTAAATATAAGTCGGATAAGATAAATACAGATTCATATGCACATTGAACGGCTGAACCTAGGTTCAAAATAGCACAATCTAGTTCATTAGTTTTTGCACTTTTAATACCTAATATTTTCGTGCTTTGAGAAATACACTCTAAACTTCTGATTTTGGATATTAACCACTTTCTTTCTGTCATCAATTTAAACCGTATATCAAATTCGGCCACATCACAATGATGTGATAAATTTAGAAAGTTAATTATTAAATTAAAAAATTTAAAGAATAATTAGCCAAAGCACAAAAAGTTTAGTAAATTAAAGTATTATCAAAGTAGGGTGCTACATGAAGGAACATTTTTGCTATTCTTTCATTACCACAAAATCTGAATATTTTTGCTTCCCTCCACAAAGTCTAAACAACTGGGATGAGAATTCTAAAAATGTTATTTTTTCAAAATTAAAAAAAAAAAGTAAGTAATAAGATTTTAAAATATTTAAATAAATAAAAATTTACCACAGTCATTTACTTTAAAATTTTAAAAGATTATTCATTTTAATTTTTACTGTAAAATACTATTTATTTCCCTTTCCCAGTCTTTTCTAAGCCACATAAAGTTATTATTTTCAGCAATACACACACACACACACACACACGCGAACATTTTGAGAAAGGTAGCATGGAATGATAAATTCCATGACAACTGACATGGATTAATTAGGAGAACAATATAATTACTCGCAACTATGTACACTTGACAGATGCAACTGCCATCTTCCATGACATGCATCTCTACAATTTACATAGAGACGTATAGATACACACATAGATATATAGATACAGATAAGATTTATACATTGCATATACGTACTACATTAGGAACATAAGATAAACTTGTACAAATAGTAACAATGCCATTTGATTAAAGCACCTCGCGCAGAACAGATGGAAGGCACAAAAAGGCTTTTTCACCAACTTGTCTGGAGGCGTAGAACTCGCAGAGGGCTGGCCCGGCGACGCTCCAAGCAAAGCTACATAAACTGGATTGATCTGCACTCTTACTCTTCGCATAATCATAACACACGTGGTAAATGGCAAGGGCCTCCTTATATATCTCCTCTAAATTTCTCGTCCTCTCCTCGAATTGCTCGGCGCCAAAAAGTAGCTAAAATGTAGGAGAATAGTTAGCAGAGAGCAGGAAAATTAAAGGATGCAAGAGTTTTGTTTGTTCAATGGTGAAACAAGATTACCTTCCTATAATGTCTTTTGAGATCAGCCGCTGCCTCGTTTTTTATGTCACGTTCCTCGATCTTCAAAGAATTCGTCATCTTTTTCCTGTATTCTTCGTAATGTTTATTCCATTTGTACAAGCAGTCTTGAGGGACTTCTTCAACATTCAAAAGAGGCAACTTCCAGACCTCTGGCAAGGAAAAAGAACTTGTGGTTCAACATTTACAATCCATTGCTGATGGAGATCTTAGAATATTTATTTATTTTTTGTTCTATGAAGAATTTATGTTAGTAGGGTTCGGTTTCCACTATCATGGTATTTTAGCAGTTTCATTATTTGATATCGTTTTAGTTTCCTAGTTTGTTATTAATTTGCCTATTATAGTCTGTAATTTCAATTAGAGATACAGTTGATGAAAGGATATTGACATTTTCGGTTTCCCTCCTCTCGAGTTCTTGTTCTCTCTGTAGAATCCTCTCTTTGGTCTCCCTTACGTTTATCTAATTACTAGCGGTTCTATCTCTATTCTACGTCTTCGATGTTGGTCCAACGTCTATTGCTTTAAAATTTAATACATTACAGTAAACATACAACGGAAGATAGAAAGAGATGCGAAGTTAATTTAGGAAAATCTCACCTTTGTTTGAGCAATCCTCTTCCAGATACGCATTCACCTCATCATAGATCTTTCCCAAAATGGACATAGATCTGAAACTGTTTGTCTTTTCCATATAATGAGGAAAGGATTTCGGTTTCAAATCTTTTGGGACTTCAACCTGGGATCATTTAAATTAACAAAAATGAGGAAAGCCATTCAACAACAAGAGTGTGTTTGGTGAAAAAGCAATGAACACTATGTTTCGTGGACAACAGGGAGAAGCAGCAAAACTTAACCTTAGCTCCTGACTTCGGAGCGTCCACGGCATAGTAGTACAAGTTGATCAACGTAATGATGTTCTCTTTGACCAGATTTTTCTCGTCGGAAGAGTCATCACCCAGAGTCAAAAATCGATCCATCAAAGCCAGCCAGCTATCAGCTGCCTCACCAATGGCAAAACTAGAAAAAAAGAGCAGAGAGAATTTTTTTTACTCTCTCTTTATTGCTAAAGATGAAGAAAGCATCTCAGATATAAGCATTACAATCCTTCTTACTGCACAAAATGCCAGGTAAACTACAATAACAAAATGACAAAGATACCGCCCATTAATCAACACCGACCTCGTCTAGTATAAAGGTGAAAATAAAAAAAACAAAATAAACAAAAACTAACTGACTAACTAACCACGCAACATCCTTTAAAAAATTATATATTTTCGAGTGGCTTCGACCTGATTTGTGTGCATTATTTTACTAAAAATATAGGGAATAATATTATATCAAAGGTATTCATGGTGACCAACTGCTACCACATTAAATAAGTGAAGATATAATTGCATTGCCTTAGAGAAACACGTTTATCATCCATGATTGTTTACTACGAGGGGAAAAAAAAAAAAAAGGGCCTTACAACAGAAAGTTCAAAACTGATGAGCAAAGAAAGACGCAACAGAGGGAAAGCTTGATGCTAATTGCATTAACCAGACATGAAGACGATAATCATTGGGGCTACCTCATCAAAAACGTACCTCGGTTGAAACTTAGTAGTCAAGAACAGTTTAAATAGTTCATCTTCCAACGCTTCATCGGAAAACTGGTCAGGTCTTTTATTTTCAACTTTGTGCGGCAAGGAATTTGGAATCCAAGGTTCACTAGGCTTAAAATATTTCAATAGCTGTCATAAATATTAACACATTATAAGCAATCAATATGAAACGGGCCTTTAAAAACGATCCTGAAATTTATGAATATAGTCATGCTTGGACTTTGACTGCAATGCACAGTCTCTTGAAACGTCTTAACAGCTGAAGAGACCTAGACAAGAAGTTAGGCCGCGGGTTGTGCAATATTGGGGAAAAAATCGAACTGCATCTAAGGCCTAAGCTTGACAGATATGATGAGTTCAATGTCTAGGATGAGAGAAATGGGGAAAAGTATCTACAAATACTCCAGCCAAAAAAAAAAAAAAGGAAACATTTGGAGAAGCCCAAAAGGCACTTGATAACCAAATTAGGATTTCTCGTTAGAAATATGAAGTCAAGTACAACCAAAGACAGAAAAAGAATCCAAATCGAAACAGCAAAAGTAGATGAAGGTACAAACCTCAGAGTTTTTTGAGACCCAATACATATCTCCATCATAATCACCACCAGCAATCTCATCAGCAATCGATCTTGGACCTTTGGTGGAGAAGAATATTGCATACTTTGCGTTTCCAACAACAGATTCCAGTTCCTCAACGTATCTAGCCTTTAGAACATGGACATCACCAAAGTGTATTCCAGGGTTCCGGTACACTAACACCTTGCCGGAAATTTGTCCATTCTCACTGCACACACCATCAGCCAAAATAGAACGCTCAAAGGAAGCAGCACAAATACATGACCACTTGAATAGTATTATAAGTGAAGCAAAAAATGTTACTTACAGGACAATGCAAACTTCATCACTTTTTAGTATTCCTGTTGGATCGGCTGTCCCCATCAAATAATAACAGTCAGGTACATAAAGCTTCCCCGTTCTGAGGCTCATCTTCTGCTCCTTCAATAGCAAAGAGAGACGATGATGCAAATATGGTTCTTCAAGAGGGATACCACACAATATCATTTTTGCTATAGTAAAATCCTTGTCCGTGTTCCCACGGTTAACGGCAACTGAAAAAATGCAAAGTTGCGAACCACTAAATGAAATCCAAAAAAGAATAAACAAAGAGAGAGATTCTCTCAACAGAAAACAGGTACATTTGTGAAATTAGCTATATGTATTGTTTCAAAAAACCTTTGAGTGCGGTCCGCTTATTGCTGAAAGCACCATCAGCTTCTCTCAAAGCTTCCCTAAGTAGAACCTGGAAATACTCGTCTGGGACTCCTCCATAACTTAGGAGTGCAATTAGATTTCTTGACAAGCAAGTTCTGTTTGGCCGATTGCTGGATAATAACAACTTAAAAAGTTATATATAAGACCTTAGACAAAAGAAAAGGCCAGAATAATGGTCTATCATGATAAGTCATATTCTACTTTTCATGTTAAAACACATCATAAATTTACCGTCTTAAAGAAAATATGGGGACAAAAGCATCTCTGGCTTCTATTTTTTCCAATACAGCTATATTATTTTATACATCTATATATGTATATATATTTTTCTTTTTTTGGGAACATCCGTTCATATTGATAAAGAAATCAACTACAGTTTACAAAGGATAGAGGACAGAGGATAAGAAGTCCTCGCAAGGAAAGATGTAAGTCAAAGGAAAGGCAGGGATAGCCACAAGTTTCTATTTTCTTCGGAACCTTCCTTTTACTGAACATGATTTATTGACAAACCTTTTTTTTTTTTTTTTAAATAAATCAACATGAATTGAATCATATTGTTTACAAAGATTTGAAGTAGTAATAAGCTGTTAACTTGTTTTACCCCTCAATCGCACTTTCATCTTTTCAGACAAACTCCAATCCATTAAGAGCAAAATCAGAAAATCTACAAGTGATATATAGTTGATAAGAGGCAAGGCAACTCTTGTATAACTGTAGAGAGAATACAACACCCCAAAGTTCATGTTGGAGATACCTTGTTCTAACTACTTCCAGTGAGTTTGCTGAAAATTGATTCAACAGATTTTGATCAGGCTCAACTTTAACCATTGAACTTCGAACCACGATTGTTTTGTGGCCAAGCTATAAAATTTTGGAATCGAAGATAGGACTTTATATGAGAAAAAATAGATAGTAGACAAATAACTTCAATTAAAAAAAACAAACACTAAGAATCATTTTCTCATTTGGCATGACCATCCAAGCATAAGCCTACCAATGACGTTGATATTACTCCCAACTCCCAACTCACAGATATTATACTAATTTCAGTTGCCAGGGGTTGAGTATCACCACAGCTAAACAAAGGACAAATTTTGAACTAAGAATTCACGAGAAAGAAATTAGGTTGGGCTACCTGAAATGTTGAACTTTTTTTACAAGAGAAAAACTCCTTTCTTTATAAAGTAATCAAGTACAGGGAATAGAGACAAAAACAAAAACAAAAACAGAAGTGTATTGGGTAAGAAGCACACTCACAAAGAAAGCACAACCACCATCTTCCTACTACATCTATCCAGTGTAGAATGACAAAGGAAAAAGGAAACTCTTTAAAGGCTTTATCCATCGATGCCCGTAACGATGGTTAATATTTGCAGCAATATTATAATGAGACTATACTAAATCAAACTATAAAAATAAAGCCTTATATTTAGCAATAGAGTAAGACATGTTAGCAAGGATTTGTTTTTAACCAAGAGCATCATTTCCAAGAAAAAAAAAAGGGGGAAAGAAAAAACGTGCCTTCTTGTTCACAAGAAATGTTCCTTTAACCGCATAGCCATTGTTAAATAGACGGGATTGTATCAACATAGGCTACAGAGGAGTGCAATAAAACGAAGAGATAGAGAGAGAGAGAGAGAAATAAATTAGAGAGTTTTAACAGTAAAATGAACTAATGTTCCTCAATAAAACTTTAAAAAAGGGGGAAAATGTGTCAGATGAGAGGGGGAGAAAGTAATGGCCTGAGCTTCAGCCACATACAGGTGCTTGTGTTTCAATTCCTTCCCGTCCCTTTTCCTCAACATTGTCAGCATGCTCATGAGGACCATGAATTATCTAACACCATAAGCAAGTCAGAAACAAGATAGTCATGACTTATTTACATGTCTGGAAAAAAAATTTGGAAGATATGAAGATGGGAAAGGAAAAAAAAAAATCACACAACAACAACAAAAAACAAACAAACAAACAAAAACAAAACAACTTTGCATTGGGATGCAGCCCATATCTGGAAAGCAGAAATTTGCAAGAACTCAAAGATGAAGAAACTTGTGAAATATTGCACAGCATCTCCATTAGTGATTGAGAGAGAAAGAGACATGAGACGCTATCCCGTCTCGTGTCAAGAAGAAAGGATACAATATAAAAGAGAAAACCTCAATATCCTTATTGCTGGCACAGATCCCTTCATGTATATTGCTTGGACATAACATAGCCAAATCTTCTGATATATATCCAGTCCCATCAGTATGAATAAGTGGTTTTCCGTCTCTATAGATAGGATCACCATGTTCATCCTGCAGCTTCAACAAAAGTATTTAGCTAGAATGCGTCACAACTAATAATCACTACAATAAATTATAAAACTGAGATAAAATTAAGAAGATCATAATTAAATTAAGAAGATCATACCTCGCAATATATGTCCTCAATTATCTCCATTTTCACAGAAGAAAGAAAATCCTTATCAAGGAGGCTGTAGGTCTTGGACAAAATCAGTGAAAACCTGAACATATAAGAAGTAAAGTACCAGTAAATGATAACTGTAAACAGCACTAACACTGGATTCTGAAAGAAACTTTTCAAGTCAAAAACATACCTAGCCATAAACTTAGCTACACTAGTGACAGTATGTGCATGCATAAGCATGCGCCTGGCTTCAGAAATTGTTCTATTGGCTAACCTATATGATGAATTCCGATCAATGTGTGCATCTGAATGGATGCGAACGAAAAAACACTTCACACCATCTTCCTTTCCGCCATCTTTGAAAACTGACCAGATCACATTGAGATTGACCAAAATGGTTGTTAACCATGCCAGGATATCTAAATAGATGAAAAAAATAAAAATTTAAAGTGCGCTACCTATTAAAATGATGCAGTTAAAAACGTGTCTCTTAAATAACTAATAAATAACTAGAATTTAGTTTCATAAGGTGGAAATGTTGATTTTATCCCCGATTTCATAATCTGTTACTGACAAACAAATGATCCTAGAAATAATTGAAAAATTCAAGACATAGAATTACAGAGTCACACAAGGGTGAAGCTCTAGTACAAGGATATTTAAAAACGTGTCTCTTAAATAACTAATAAATAACTAGAATTTAGTTTCATAAGGTGGAAATGTTGATTTTATCCCCGATTTCATAATCTGTTACTGACAAACAAATGATCCTAGAAATAACTGAAAATTTCAAGACATAGAATTACAGAGTCACACAAGGGTGAAGCTCTAGTACAAGGATATTTACACATGAATGTTTGCATATGTTTCTGTGATCCTAGAACAAGCAAGGAAAATGATGAGTATTAACATAACATATTGTTTAGATGAACCAGCTGAGAAGGTTAGGTATGTGCATATATGCATAAACATGCTAGTTTAGGGAATGAATTCCCAAGTATACGTGAAGTCTATGAGAATCATGAGTATAAGGTGTCTCCATTTCAGGAAAAGGGGACAGAAAGAAAGAAAGAACCATGTCATAAGGGATTCCAAAACTAGTATGAACAAAACAACATTCGATAGAAAAATCCCCATTTGAATTTCCAATTTGAACTAACGATGATGATACTTAACTAACCACTAACAATAAGACGAGTTTATCTGAAAATTAAAAAAAAAAAAAAAATCAAAGGGCTATGAAGGTCTTACCAAAGAAGCGATACCGGCGTAAACCAACTGAAATGCCTTCTCTTGCTATCTGACTGTAGCCAGCATAGTAGGGGTGACGTGAAGCAACACAGGAGTTTCCAGTCTTCTCCTCGGCAAATTTGACTAACAGAACGTTATCATCCCCTAGAACCCTTTGCAAGTGAGTTTTTGTTCTCTCTAGATAAGGGCCCTGAATTCGAAGTCAAAGTAAATGACGACTCAAGATACATGATAGATCATCAAATAAAGCCGCATGCCAATTGTAACCTCATGGACTTGAGAATATCACGACTAAGAACATCATGAACAAATGAATATGTTTACGACTACTAAATCAAATTCTCTATGAATGCTAGCACGTTTGGAACTGACAAAAGGAAACAAAAAAATACATTCCTAATGCGCATTAGTGTAAGGTTTGAGCTCCTTACAGAAAGAGACGCACCATTTTATAGGAGTGCCAAAATGCGAAAATTGTTCCTACTATTTAAGTCAGTTCATCAACGAGCAAATGGCTGTTTGTGATCAAGTGTGTGCACAAGAAATACAGCTTTATGGAGCCGAAGAACAAAAACAACAAACAAAACAACCAACCTTGAATGTATAACGTCCTTCGGTAGATACATGACAATGATATATGTGGGTTCGTTTGCGATCCCAGTCACTATACTGTACCAGACCAAAAATAGTAGAAAAATTCAGGAAATATGACAGCTAAAGAAAAATTAGAACCAACGAAAAAAGTGAGAACTTTAGCTTTTCTTTTCCGGCAAACTTTAAAGACACACCGACGAAGTGGTAAAAAGGCTAGTAATCATTCATTTAGAAAGTAATTTAAAACAAACCCAGAAGAGCTCACCGCTACACGGTCTTGTGGGTTAGCACATTTCCCGCCAAAGCGTGCCCACAGTCGCTTCTCGAACTCTACCATTTGGAGATCTTTTAAATCCCTAATTTCGTCCGCCATTAACACCTTATGAAGCTCATTACTGCAGGATTCGCAAAAAAAAAAAAAAAAAAAAAAAGAAGCAGTATTGGTGACAATCCCCAAAACCAGAACGATACACAAACTAAAAAGGAGAAAACTTTACATTACCTGCCAATGTAATTCAACATTAGGAACTGTTTCCTGAACTCCAATTCTCCCAACGCCTCCATTTCCGCTTCTCCGATTCCTCTCGGAGATTCCGGAAAAAGAGTGTCAGCGACAGCCTCAATCGCACCTGAATTACAACACAGTTCCCCAGTCATTATCAGATCAACAGAAAAGATCAAATTACAGAAATCGAAGTCTCAACGATCACCTTGCGGAGGAGCGAAATGCTGGACGGCGACACCGGAATTGGGGGATTCGGAAAGGCGGGGCCTTTTGGACGGAGTGGAAGGTGGAGAAGAGCGCTCGAGCAGGCGAACGACGAAACCGGAGAGGCTTTTCTTGATTTTGGAGCCGGCGATGATGCCGAGCACCCGAAGAGCCTCGTCTTCTCCTACCGACGCCAGCTTTTGCCTCACCTCGAAGTCCGGCGGCGTCTGGCTCTGCTCGCGGCAGATTCTGTCCAGCAAGTCCTGCACCGGCGGGGGAAGAGGCACTTCGATCTGGAGGAGTAGATAGTAATCAAGGTCAGGAACTTCCATGGCTGACTGTTTGTTGAGGCCTTTTTTTTTTTTTTTTTTGTGGAGGAAGAGAAAGAAAGAGAGCTGCAATGACTGGAAAAGAAGGAAGCTTTCCCGCTAGTTTTATAGTCTGGGGAGTAGAGCGAGAGTGTTCAGTGTACGTTGATGATGACGTGGCAACCAGTCTGTCTTTTTTATGTTTTTTGGATTTTTTTTTTTTTTTTTCCCCCGCAAGGGGGTGCTTGCTCGGCAAGCTAAGTAAAAGTAGGACCGGAGACCCGCACAAAGAAAGCTTTATTGTTTTGTCACATGGGTCAAATTAGAATCTTGAATATGTTATGCAGAGTGAGTGACACTGCTTTTGTTTTGTTTTTTTGTTTTTTTTTTTTTTTTTGTTTTTTTGCCCTTTACTTGTCTAAAGGGATGGGCCTTGCATGGAATTTCATGAATCATGATGATGAAAATCTCATTTAATGGATGATTGGTTCATGATGATGACGTTGTTGTAATTTTCTTCAAAAAGAAAAAAAAAAACTTCATTATTAGAATTTTTTTAAAATCAGTTAAATTTTTTTTTATTTTTCATAAAAATTCAAAATCTAAATAAGAGTTTTTGGGTTCTAACCGATGTCCAAATGTAAGCTTAATGTTATGTTTAGTAAAGGTTTTTCTGTATTGATGCATCCTAAATTTATTATAGAATTATAGTTTACATCCTAAATTTATAAATCTGTAACAATTTACACATCATTGATAAACAATATTGATTTTTTAATGAAAATTGTTACTTCACTTACAAATAAATCATTAATTAACAAATATTAAAATGATTATTTATGTCATAAATTAATAATCCCTTACAAATCACATATCAATTTCCTTCACAAGATTAATATTATTGTCAATGGAGTATAAATTGCTACATATTTATAAGTTCAGGGTATAAATTGTCATACTAAAAGTTCAGGATGCAAAACTCTACGATAAATTTATGGTGTACCAATGCAAAAAAAAAACCTTTGGTAAAAGGATGTAAAATAGAAATAAAGTAAGAGTAAAATCCTAGATGATTGAAATGAAGAGTAATAATGGAGGTTTTCAATCATGTTGTTTGGTAAAATTAAAAAAAAAAAATTCAAGAAAAATATTTAATCAAATGCATTTACAATTATAACCTTATAGAATATGAAAGAAATTAAGGTTAAAATAGTTTTGTTCTTACATTTGCTTTATTAAAATTTTCCATCCACTTTTCTTCTCAAAGTTGGAAGGACTAAAGTGATGAGTCCCATAGATTTCTAAGTTCATTTTCTTCTCAATTTCCTCTAACAAAACAACCAAGGTTCCATTTTTTTTTTCTCCAAAATCCCTCCTTCAATTTCCTTACTCTTCCATTTCAACTCTACCAAACAAAAGGCTAAATATTCGTTAGATCATAGTTACATTTTTATGTTCATTCAAACTCAATGTTTGGACTTGTGCTTAAATGCAGAATTTGAATTGTGTAATTAAATTAAATATGTTTGGATTTTTTTTAATGAAATATTTGGTTAATTTTTGTTGAAGATAATATTTTAAATACACCTGAATGTTCTACCACCAATAAAAAATACATTATATTGGAATTATATAATAACTATTGGAGATAGTGATCCAAACTGACCTCAAAATTAGCTTGCGTTTGAAACAAATGTTTGAAATGGAATTTTTATATTAGAATTGGTTGACTTTTAAAAAACTAATTATAATTTTTGTTGACTTTTCAAAAATAGACAAAACTAAGATGAAAAGCTTAGGTTCAAACCTAACCAAACAAGAAACTTGTTCAAATAATGCATTTGTTGCACAGGTTTGAATTGGGGGTTTTTAGGTTTTAATTGAATTGAATTGAATGCATATTTAGTTATTGAACTGTTGAAACTAAAAAGTATAAAAATTTGAAATGTGTTCGAAAAAAAAAAATACTATGGAGTTTATTTCATTATCTTAAAATTCTGTGTAATATAAAAAGAAAATTCATCTTATTTGGACCTGTATATGCAAAGTTATGAATTTTTGAAGTTTAAGTTATAAAATTATAAATAGTGAAACTGATGTTGTTTTTTCAAAAAAAGATAAAAACGAATTAAATTTTTGAATTTGATTGAAATAAACGTTGACACCAAACAAGGGTGAGTGGATGTTTTACAATCCAAGGCCTTGTACGGGGGATGTTTTGGAAACCATATTTCTAAAACTTTTTTTTTTTTTGTTTTTTCTTCAAATTTAAATTACTTTTTGTTATATCCTTGGAAAAAAAATTATTTTTTCCTATTTATATATCTAAATATTTATAGTAACGAACTATAAATATTTAGAGAGTATATTTGAGAGTAGAACTAAAATTCATATTGATATTTATTTTCAAATACATTTTAAATTTTGATATTTTTTCAAAACTTATAATTTTTTTAACTAAATACATATTTTCAAAACTCAGATTTCAATCTAATTATCTTCATAACTCTATCTCTAATACATCTCCCAAATGAGCCCCAAGAGATAAAAAGATAATTCCGTGAAAATAAAAACTAGAGGGGCAGAACCGGTTTGAATAGTTTGAACATTTTTTTATGATTTTTTTTTTTTTTGGAATTTGAGTCATAACTTTTTTTTCAAATATAACAAATCTTCAGTATTCCAGTGAAAAATAATAATAATAATAATAATAATAATAATAATAAAATCTTCAGTACAAAAGGCTGGCTGATCTGGCTAGCCACTCAGACGTACCTCCGCCAAGTTTAGCTTCTTCCCCAAGTAATGAAATTATTTTGACTGGAAGCAAGGGGTTTTTTTTCCACCACTGACATTTAAAAAAAAAAAAAAAAACCGTAAAAGGGCCCGTTTGAAATTCTAGACAATCAAAACAAATTCAAACGCCTCAAGTCTGTGTTGTAATAGTGTAAACATAGATTGGAATTCGAATTTTTGAAATGTATATTAGAAATATATGTGGATTAAAATGTGAATTAAAAATAAATTAATATATTTAAATAATATATAAAACTTAAAATTTATTTGAAAAAAATAGACAATATAGATCTTAAAAACTTGAAATTCATTTGGAAAAAATAGGTAATATAGATATTGTTTTATTTTTCTTTTCATTGTGAGTGTTTAGAATAAGAATTCTCATTTTGACTTGAAATAACAAAATTATAGACTTTTAAAATTTAAATTTTATATAAATGGAAACGAAAAAAAGATAGATGCGAGATTTGTGTTGTAACTAATTGAAGTTGAAATTTTTAAAAACTAACATAGAAAAATATGTTAGAACCTATGTTCTAAGCGGGCCTTAAGCATTAAACCTTGATCATCATGATAAACTTTACAGAACTATACTGTTTGATACTCCCATTCTAGTGGTCATTGAGTGAGCCAATTGATCACACCGATAGAATGACAAGTAACATGATATTAGGTTTTCACAGCTAACGGACCTTAGACTTTAAGAACATGCAACACATGATTTCGAATCTGAGACATGATAAAAGGAAGATGGTAAATAGGCATTCTTTGACACCAAGCCACCATCACAGATGGTAATCGGCATTACTCTATCATCACATAATATAATGTGTTTTCAATATTTCTTTTCGAAGCCAATAAAAGAAAGATAACAATGACACACACGCATTTTAATTTATAATTTCTCACAAGCACGATACACAATATTTTACAGACGCAATTCACATCTTTCATTAACTACATCTCTCCTCTATATTGGAGATTCCACCCATATATAAATAACACATTCTGCGACATATAAACAACCGTGGAATTCAACAACTACCCTCCTTAAAACATCTCATTCAAAACAGATGGAGAGAAGATGAATGTTCTTTCACCATTTTTTTTTGGCGTATAGCTTGAAGAGGGCTGAACCAGCAACCTTCCAGGCGAAGCCACATTTAACGACGTCGTTTTTACTTGTGGCATATTCATAACTCAAATTATATATGGCGAGAGCCTGTTATAGATGTCATCCATTTTTTTTTTTTGTCTCTTCGAGTTCTTTGGCACCATATAGTAGCTACATTAAAAGGAAGGAGGAAGAATTTTATGGTTCAGAAGATTAAGAAAATGTAAGCCGGATTTCTTTTATCGATGATAAAAGAATTACCTTCTTGTACTTTGTTATGATTGATAAAAGAATTACCTTCTTGTACTTTGTTATGATTTTGTCAGCAGCTTTATTCTTGACATTGCTATCTTTGTTCGACAAAGCTTTGGACGTCTCTGTCCTGTAAATATCATAGTTTTCCTTCCATGACTTCCAGCAGTTTTCTGGGACATCGACGTCGAAGCATGGCAGCTTCCGGATCTCTGGAAGAGCGGAAAAGGCACATATGTAAACAGTGTTTCTTCAGACGAGGTTGAGAGAGAGAGAGAGAGAGAGAGAGATGAAATTCTGATTGAGGAAATTCTAACCTTTTTTGGAAAGATCCTCTTTCACGTACGCTTTCACCTGATCGTAGATCTTTCCCAAAATGGAATCAGATTTAAACGAATTTTTCCTTTCCATATAACGAGGGAACTCTTTTGGCCTCAACACTCCGGGAACTTTTATCTATCAAAAGGGCAAAAAAAATAATAATTAAAAAGAGAAGAGGAGAGAGAACAAAAAAAAGGGTGAGATGATCTTCGACGACAGAAGAACTATGGAAATAAAATGAGAAATGCGATGCAGTAAGAAATTGTAGTTTTTGTACTTTCACTTTGTCTGTATGTGGAACAAACTCATTGTACTTACGTTTATAATTCTGTGGTGAATTTTACGATAGACAGAAACAAACAAAATTTCTCTAAGAAAAAGAAAAATCTAGAGGGAAAGCTTCTTGAACCATATCGGACATCATACAGCACTAGAAACTTGGAAACTTCCAAGAAAATTCATGGCCTGCATAGGCCTCAGCATGTCTCGTCACGTAAAACCTATATAAGAGAACGTATAATAATGAAGTCATCTAAGGTTTTAGCAACTGAAGCAACAAAAGATACAAGCCACAAAACTGACCGTTACTCCTTTCTTTGGAGCGTCCAATGCCTCGTGATTTTGTCAATCAACTTGATTAACTTCTCCTTGGCGGCATTTTTCTCCTCAACCTTATCATCTCCTAGTGTTAAAAAGCGATCCATCTGCGCGAGCCAGCTCCCAGCTGCGTCACTCTTGGCATAACTGAAAAATGCAGAATAAGATTTGATTTTTCATAATCTCTCTCTTTTTTTTTTTTTTTTTTACTAAAAGAGAACGTTTCACATAAAAACATTACGACTCGAATATAAAATGTTAGATTAGCCCCTTGAAAAAAACAAATAATGTTAGATTAACCGCAATAAAGACCCTAACGAAATTACCACTTCGAACAAGATTGAGAAGCACTAATCATTGATCACCTTGTCTAGTAGTAGCAAAAGACAACCTAAGAAGAAACTCCATAAACGGATGAAAATGATTCTGAGAGACATTGACATAGTTACGCACATAAGGCTAAACACCGGAGAAAAATTATCTGAGATTCAACAAGAAACACAACCTTGAAGATGACCAAATTTAATATTCAATAAAAGAATGTAATTGGTAATTTATCATTCTCCCCGATCATTATAGAATTGGTTCAGCCGAGAGACTATCGAGCCAAGACAAACATTACATAGTGCAATCCAAATGATAATTGCATTAATCTCATGAATCCCACTGGAACAATTATTATAACTACTTAATCAAAAGCATACCTCGGTTGAAATCTAGTTTTCAAGAACAGTCCAATAAGCTCATCTTCCAACTGTTCATCTGACAAATTGTGTGGCATTTTACTTTCATCAACCTTGCCCGTTGAGGGCTTTGGAACCCAAGGTTCGCTAGGCGTGAAGTGTTTCAAAAGCTGAAGTAATTATAAGCCATCAATAAGAAGAACATCAGTAAAAACGTCAGTAAAACTCCCTTCCTTAGAAACATGACAATGATAGACGTGTGTTCTTTTGAGATCCCAGTCACTGTTCTGTAGAACAAAAAAAGAAAAACCAAATGATTTTTTTTTTTTTTTGGTTTTTCATTTCACAGAAAGATTTAACTATAGTCAGAAGCTATAAGAGCAGGAATCGTTATTCACCGTTACACGGTCCTCTTCGTCAACAAATCTTCTGCCATAGCGTTCCCACAATTGCTCCTCAAACTGTGCCATTGGGAGATCTTTAAAGCTCCTGATTTCTTCAGCCGACGTGACTTTATCAAACTCATTTCTGTATGATTTAAAGAAACCGGAGAAGAAAAAAAAAAAAGACAACGATTAAGATAATCTTAGAACCAGTAGGAAATACAACGAACGCATACCAAACTGAAAAAAAAAACTATATATATATAAATTAAAAAAAAAAGGAAGAAACTTTACAGTACCCAGCAAAGTAATTGAGTATGAGGAACTGTTTCCTGAACTCCAACTCTCCCAAAGCCTCCGTCGCCAAAGCTTCCGGAAAGAGGAACCGAACAACAATCTTAGTCTCACTTTTTTCACGACGATTACCGTACCAAATGAAATTCGTGGAAAAACATCAAAATAAAAGGGAAAAAAAGGTGGGGTTCAGTAATCACCTTGCGGAGTCAAGCGGGGGATTTTGGATGGAGGGGGAGAGAGAGAAGAGCAACGAGAGGAAGACGACGGTAAAGGAGGCGATGGCGACTGGCGCCGCAGGTGATTGCGATCGAGATCATTTGTAGCCATGGCTGCTTCTGTGAGTTTTTCTAATACCGAGCACGGACAGAGTCAGAGAGAGAGAATTAAGGAGAGTTTGGTTAAACCATCTAACTCAAAAATTTTTTTATTCTGTTTTTTAAGTTTTTTATCTTTTTTTAAAAATTTAAAAAAATTTACTATTAAAACTTAAAAATTTCAACTCTTAAAATGGATATGAGATAGAGAGAGCTCTGTAAAAGTGCATATATATATAGAAGAGAATATGAAATTTAATCTCGCTATTTCCCGCTCTTTTTTCATGCTTGTGCCGTGTGAGGCAAGTTTCTTCCACGTGTCGTTTGTTTGGGGATGCAATGTTAATGACCTGGAAGAGGAACTAGTTGGACGCTGGACAACACCTATGCAAACAGACAAATAAAGTTTTACCAAAAAAAAAAAAAAGACAAAAAGACAAATTAAACAAATCAAAAATGAAAAAAAAAGGGTAAATTTTTTAAAAATTTGAAAAAAAAATAAATAAAATAATATCATGTGGTACGTGTAGGGGTTGGACCCATCACGTGGCAACCTATGAGAGAGAACGAGATGCAACCTATGAGAGAGAACGAGATGCATTGTAGAAATATCTTTCATATTTTTGTAATGTGTATGCATGTAATCAGAGTTAAGAGATGATGAGATGATGTTTAATTTTTAAGATTAATTTAAAAATGATCCCTAAATTTTCACTTTAAAACGGCCTAAAATTATTGACCCCAATCTATTTTGATGGGTTAAAATAATCTAATTAAAATCAAAATGTTGGTCTATTGTGTTACTTTTCAAACCTTAAAAAACAATTTTTTTTAAAAAAATTGTAAAAAAAAAAATCAATCTAATTTAGGCTCCGTTTGGTGAAACGGTTTGAGTTGAAATTTTTAAATTTGAGTTGGTTGACTTTTTAAAAACTAATTATAATTTTTATTAACTTTTCAGAAAAAGATAAAAACTGAGATAAAAAATTTAAGTTTAAGATGTTTTACTTAACGAAGCATTAAATTTGTTTTTCTATTTTGAATTTCGCACCATACATTTTCAGCATGTTTGGTGCAACCGTTCGAACTCAAATTTTCGAGTTCAGTCCAAGTTGTTGTCGTTTGGGGTTTGAGTCCAACTCAAACCGTCCACTGAACCGTTGCACAGTAATTGGAGTCATGTTTACCGTGCAACCCGTGCATGTACAGCTTTCTCTGCATCTCTCTTCCCCAAACCTCCTCGTCTCTCTCCCCGTCGGCCGGGCTGTTCTTCGCTGCTGCTCCTTCGTCTGTCTTTTCTCTTTCCTATGTGCCTTCGGTCTTTTCTCCTCTGTCGATGCCAGCCCGTGCTTCTGTGGGTGTTGGAATCGAATATATTCCATTCACTGTAGGCTGCTATTGATTGACCTCCATATTCCACGACTTGTTCGCTCTACCCTTCACCTCTAATATCATCCCTTTCTCCTCCCTTGGGTTTGATCTGGAGGTTTGGCTGTTGGAGTCGCCTGAAATTTGTCGCGATTTTGAAATCCCAAATTCCCAATTTTAGGGACTAGGGTTTCTTCCCCCTCCACACAAAGTCGATTCTGGTCATCGGTCTTGGGCACCCGCCGTGTCTGATCATCGGACTCGTGGCTTGGGTACCGCCGTTGGCCAATGCGGCACCAACTGGGGTCGAGGAAGCAATCTCGACGACGGTTTCGTATTACCCACTATTGCCGATCAACGAAATCAGCCCAATGACCGATTGCTTCCTGCCCTGATCCGCCTTCATCAACCGTTTACTCCTCTTCCGGCTCGAACTCCGTAACCCAAGTACATTTTCTTAACCTTTTACAGTTAATCTGTTCATTATCCATTGCTTGTACTGTTTGGAAGGCTGGGTGTAGCTCGGCTTCAGATTTTCTGTTGATTGGTTTCGATCCCAACGTTTCCACTCCCATTTATGTTGATGTTGTATGCTGAATCCGGATTCGACTAAAAAAAAACTTTGATTCTAGCTGAAGTGTTGATTTGATATGTTCTTGTGGACTATTTTCACCGTGATCTGCTTTCCCAGATTTGTAGAATTCAGGGCAAACATTGGTCCGTAGTCGTTTGTCGTTTAATTGTTATTGTGTCGTTTGGCATGTTGGCGTCGTAAGGGTTGTTGTCGTTTGGCGTTTAATTTTGGCTATGTCGTTTGGCATGTTGTTGTCTCGGTAATGGCTTCTTGTCGTTTGGCGTTTAATTTTGGCTGTGTCGTTTTTAGGCTGCTCGTTTGTACTGGCTTGTTGTCGTTTGGCGTTTAATTTTGACTGTGTCGTTTGTACTGGCTTGTTGTCGTTTGGCGTTTAATTTTGGCATGTTGTCATTTAACGTGGATGTTGAATTGCCATGTTGTCGTTTTTGCCTTACTTTTTGTCTTCAGCTTTCAAAAACTGGAATTTCGGAATTGTTGTTGTCACATGTCGATGTCTCCCATCTTTGTTCTGTCATTTCAGGGGGTTTTCTGCTTTTTCACCGCGTTTGTTCGTAGCTCTCAAAATCCTTCTCTTACGTTTGGCTGTGATGTGTCATTATCCTTATCATGACAGTGATTCTATCTGACTGGTGCGTCATGAACCCGATATAAATCGGTAGTTACCGATAATCATACCATGGTAGCTGCCATTGTATCGTTTCATTGACATGCTTCAGATGCAATATGTCGATAACAATATACTGAGCCAACATTATCTCCCAATCGGTCACCATCTTAATAGCATTCATATTTTCCTCTAACTTTTACATTTGTTAAGGAAATGCCTCGCAAGGCATCTGGTGAGACGTACGTGTGGGATCCTGTCAAGGAAAAATTATTCCTCGAGAAACTTGATAACTACTTGGCCTTAACTGGAGGGAAGCAGCCAACAAGTAGCATTCTAGAGCTATGGACCAATGAGTTTAACACTCGTTTCGGCGGGGTTCCAGCTTTTGGATCCACCTTGTATACCAAAAAAGAACGCATGAGGAAAATATATAGGGGTTGAAAGGTCTTGAAAACCCACACCGGCCTTGGTTATGATCCGAACACGGATACAGTTGTTTGTTCGGATGAAACGTGGCACAACTTCATCAAAGTAATACAACTTTATAATGTTAAAGTTTATAATTTTGTGCTTGACGACCAACAGGGCTGGAACTTTAAAATGTTAATCATTTTGTCATTTTTTCAGGATAACAAGGAGTGTACCCATCTCCGTTACGAGGGGCTTCGCAATAAAGAATTGTATTTCAACATTTTTAAAAAAACCATGCAGCGGGTGCCTCGGGGTACGGATCTGTTACAATAGGAGGTGGAAATACGCCATCTTACGAATTTGATTTCTCCATGGATGGGTCCGGAACACAGCTGGTCTTAGAGGAGGAAATTAATCCGCGCAGGCAGGCCAACACGTGAGGTGTCAACACGGAATGCAGTCCATCACGGTCACGGGGGAGTAATGGCAAGCGGAAGCAATGGGACGCGACGGATGAGATGACTTTCTCGGCCATGTAGGAAATAGTCAATCATTTCCGCGGGCACTCGTAATCCGCGACAAGTAATGACCAAAACAGCCAGAAAGATCACATTTTGGATTGCATGAATATCATGAAGGAGATGGGTATTCCACGATATCAAAGAACGATAATGTGGCACTACTTCGATGCTCATCATCGGCTTCAGCGACCATTCTGTCTGCTTGATGACGATGATCGAATGAGCATTATTGACTCTTTTGTGGCCTCCCAGCTGCCACCACCAAGTTGATTTTTAGTTATAAATTCGTTTTTTCCTTGTTTTCATTTTAGTTCGACAAAACATTGATTTATAACTTTTTTTTATTTGTGTATTTGTGCCGCATTTACGTCTTGTTTTTATAAAAATTTGCCTACTGTTGTTTGTGTCATGCATTTAGTCAGGCAGCGTGAGTAATTTGCAATATGCTCAATCTTTGTTTTAAGTTCGCTTATTGACATTTAATAAATATCTAACTATAAAACATATTGGTAATCCAATTTATTTATGTATTTAAACAATAATAAATATAGGCCGCGGATATTGTTAAACAATTCGAGGGTTAAATGTGTCCCATTGTGACTAATGTAAATGTATATTTTCAAAAATTTGATCTACACAGGTAAAATAGTGCAGTGTCCAACACCGACAGCATACTGAAATGAACAGGTTCGGTTCCGCACCTGAACATGAAGATGACGCCCAAGCCACAGCAAGCGAACAACGAAGCGACAACGATATGCTTGCACTGGCAGTGGTAGCAGTGGCAAATAGTCGGCGTGACAGGCGATGCGTTCCACAACCAATGCATAATTCAATCCTAACTGGCAGCATGCGTGTGGAGGAGATATTAAATGGCCATGAAGACGTAATTCAAGGCATGATCAGTATGAAAGCATCGACCTTCAGAGTACTAAGTAACCTATTAAGTAGCCGGGAATTGTTGCGGCCGACGTATAACATGAATGTTAACGAGCAGTTATTTATTTTTCTGGCCATTTGTGCGCAAGGCGTAACGAACCGACACGTTTCGTATTTATTCTAGCATTCTCAAGAAACAACATCACGTTGGTTCTTTAAAGTATTGAAGGTTATTTGCGCATTGAAGGACGAATTCATCCGACCACCTGACAATACGGTGGTGCAAAATTTGATAAATGAGCACGCGGGAAAATATCGGGCATGGTTTGATGTACGCTATCATTGTTCTCAATATTGTACGATATCTATTAATTTCTTTGCCTTACTCGTAAAAATGATCCGTACATTGAATTTAATAATTTTGGATCGTGCAGGGTTGTATTGGTGCTATTGATGGGACACACGTCTCCTGTGTCCCAAGGCGCGAGAATGCTAATGGTTGGATTAATCGAAAAGGATTTCACTCACAGAATATTTTGGCGGCATGTTCCTTTAACATGAAATTCACATACATGTTGGCCGGATATGAGGGATCATGCTATGATGCAAGAATGTTAGACGATGCAATAGCATTCCATGGTTTCCCAGTACCCCCACCTGGTAAGCTTCATTTTTATAGTATTGCATTATTTACATATACGGACTCTAGTTAAAATTTTTGGAATTCGTCTCATACTGTGATGTTTATTTAGCAGGAAAATTTTACTTAACAGATTCCGGATATGTCAATAAGGATGGTTTCCTGAGCCCATTTAGACGGGAGACGTATCATTTACCGGAATATCGAAGACGTCGTGCCGGGCTAAGCAATCACCGGGAGGTATTTAACTACACGCATTCTTCATTGCGGAATTGCATTGAACGAACCTTTGGTGTCTGGAAGGCAAGGTTTAAAATACTTAAAGGCATCAACAGCTATCCAATGGAGAAACAAGTCATGATTCCGGTGGCGTGTGCAGTTATACATAATTTCATAAGGATGGTGCAGATTGGGGATCCAGTACTAGAAGAGTATGAAGTTGATTGCGGGCCTGTACGTGGGAACGACGATGTTAACGCGGATTACGTGTTGGACGACGGGGTAGAAGATAACAGGCCCAGCACTGCAACGGCCCAACATGAATCGAGTACAGGAGCGATGAATCAGCTGAAAGAAAGGATTGCGGATGCTATGTGGGAACGATACCAATCATATCCATGGTATAGAACCACGTGAACGTAACGACCTCTTCTATCTTCACGGCTAGAGTCGGAAATATGTGCATAAAATTATTTTGATGATTTTGACATTACAAACAATGTACTTGTTATTGGGGTATAATATTACAATAAAATAATAATGCGACATCTTTTGCATTCTCAAATTTTCAAGTTGATTTAATCTTATTATTTTGGCATACTGTCATTTTATTCTAATTTTATTTACTAAAACATACGATAGAATGTTAAGAAAAATTAAAAAAATTGATTCCCCTCATTTTCTTAACACCCAAATAAGGCCCTTGTTTTTTTAAATTTCAACTCAACTTAAACTTTTTCACCAAACACTCAACTCAACTTAAACTTTTCAACTCAAACTTTTTATCAAACACCTTACATTTAAACTAAACTTAAAAATCTTAACTCAAACTTGTGCATCAAACAGACCCTTTGTCTCCTTATTGAGTCATACATCAATTCCCCCCCCCCCCCCCTTTTTTTTTTTTATACAATTTGAATTGGAATCTTTGTTTCCTTTGTTTTAAAACAACTTTTCAAACTTATGTTCTTTCTTCTTTTTCTTCCCCAATAAGTTAACGATGTTTAAAAAAAAAAAAAAACGACGACAACAACAAACAAACAAACGTGTACAATTAGCTATCTAACATAGCCCCAAATTCTCTTAAAACAAATGAGAACAACCACACTCGTCCAGCATATTCCATAAAGTAGTTTTTTTTTTTAAATATTTTTACTGGAAGCAAAGTCAAACATTTAAAAGGTGATTTTTTTCACATTCATATATGTTTGGCACATTATTTCAAATAAAAAAGTTACGTTCATGTCTGACACACTGTAATAAATTGATAAATATTATTTCAAAATGAGAATATGAAATAAATAGATATTTGGAAGGAAAAAAAAAAGCATACTGTGGATTTAGAAAAATAAAAAATAAAAAATGGATTTGGATTTAAAATGAAAAAAAAAAACAAATGTTATGTCATATATTTTTTGGACGCTATCTAAAAAGTTTTATAATATTTTCTCTTACAAAAAATTAAAATTTATTATTCCAAATAACTTTGTTAACTTATTATCCAAACGGACAAGTATAAACCTTGATCATGATGAATTTACATGCATATAACACGTTCACTTGTAAGATTTTTGCTAGTTATCATGGTGTTCTTCTAACAAGTATTGATATATAAAATTGTATGAGATTGAGACCCGTGAGTCTTGGAATTGAATTTTTATAATTTGTCGAACAGTAGGATGATATGTGTAGCATTTTTTTATTACCTTATAAAAGGTCAGGTCTACAGTCCTATCTCTTGCAGGTGTCTAGAAGTTCTACATGAGTCCTATATCTTGTACTCTTTGCTCGTTTACTTACAAGAAAATAGGGTTTATAAGGACCCGTTTGTGAGACAACGTCTGGCATCTAGTTTTAAGATGTTTCTTTTTTTTTTTTTAATCTTTTTTCTCAACTCAAAACTGTTTTTATTATTTACATCAGTAAATGTCTATAATAAAATCAAAATTTAAAATTTCATTATTTTATTATTTCAAGTTCAAATGAGATATATATTTTTTAAATCAATAGAATTTCGAAATAAACGAAACAAAATTTATATTGATATATTTTTTTAAACATATTTTAAATTTTAATACTTTTTTACCCCAAACTATTTTTTTGAACCAAAAAAGCAAACACACATTTACAAAACTCCTATTCAAATATCTCCAAAACTATATTTTTAAAACTTCTCCTAAATAGCTCTTAAATAAGCCGCATTTGGAATAAACGAGGCTTTCCCGATAGAAATAGTTTGATGCGCGATGGATCTCGATTCCGTGTATCACGTTAAGCAAAGTCCTGCCACAAGCCTCCACCCCAACAAAAAGCATGAGCGCCTAGCGCGAAAGGTTGTTTATTTGAATTAAAGAAGGTGTATTAGCACTTTAGGGGGTGTTTGGTGAATAAGTTGAGTTGAGATTTTTAAGTTTGAATAGTAATTTTTGTTGACTTTTTCAGAAAAAAAAAAAGCTTTTTCAGAAAAGATAAAAAATATGATAAAAAAATACAATTTAATTTGAGTTGAGTGTGTATGCTAAACAGACCCTTATTTTTGGACCGACGTACTTTGCTAAAACATGTCTACCACCAAGTAAACCTTTTCACATAGTTACATCATATCTATTACTTTTTCTTTGTTAATGGATGTCTTATTCAGAGAAAAAGAAGTCCAAGAAATGTCCTTAGGAATCTTTTTTGGCTTCCAAGCTTGCCTTTTCGAACTTATGTTTTCCTGGTTGAATTGAAATCAAGACACTTTTTTCAGCTAAATAACTCTCAAATTCACTTATTTAAAAAAAAAAAAATCCTCAATTCAAAGGGAATCTTTTTTTTTTTTTAATTAAATCAAGTAGTACTTTACTGGTTCGACGCTTCACTTGTTTTTCCCTATAATATTTTAGGATGCCAACTTTCTAATTTTTTAAGAGCCGATTTGTTTGACCTACTTTGAAGATATTTGGATTAGAGTTTATAAGTTGAGTTTTAAAAATATGCGTTTAGTTGAAAATGAATTATTTGAAGTTAAAAAGTGTAAAAACTTGAGATGTGTTTGGAGGAAAAAAAAAATAATATTAAATCTTGTTTCGTTTCTCTTGAAATTCTATGTAATTTATATATATATATATATATTTATATATCATTTTAATATATGAATTTTTAAAATTTGAGTTTTCAAAAGAGATTTGGAGACATTAATAGTGAAATTCTATTTTTGTTTTTAGAAAAAGATAAAAAAAAAATTTTAAATGTATGATTCGTATGAACCAACCAAACACCCAATAAGTATAGTATTTTCTTTTTCAACGGATGCTTGTATATGATCACAGACTAGCATTTTTGTTTAAGATAAACTAAAAGCACAATTAGAAACGAAAGAGGGAGAATTTTTGTGCAATGCAACATGAAAACGTTAGTATATCATACCAGAATGTGATGTATGTCGATATTACTAGATATTATAGGCACATGTTTCTTTTAGAATCCAAAAAATAAGGTAAAAAAAAAAATAGCATTGAATTATGGGTAATGTTCGCAAGGTAGAGTTATTTATCAAAATTTTTGTATCAAATTTATCTGACAAATGAATCGTTATGGTTTTGCCTAAGACACTTTATTCTGATGGCACCAGAAAGGGGATTGGGTAGGACTTTGGGCGGATTGTTGGTTCGATCCCACTTGTAATCTTAAATTTGGCTTAAGCATTAGCCATGATGCAGCTGAGGAGGCTTCACATTAGAACCCACCCTTACAAAACCGGCTTGCAAGGAGAGGGGCCCTAAGGGTTAATAAATCCACTATTTATCTTATAATATTTTCATGTGGGACAATTGGTCTATATTAAAGTACATCATTTATTTTTTCTTCTTGCGTGCTTTCTATATCAGGCCACTCATATTCAGGGGATGCCAAGCCAACGTTCCACTATGATTTTCCTTCGGCTTAATTAATCTGTTTCCCTTAATGATCTTTTCGTTCATTTTCAATGTGCCCCTAACAAATTTCAGTAAACACATTTTCAATGAACGAGAAGTTCAAGGGGGAGTCCTTACTCCTTACTATTAGTTAAAAAAAAAAAAAAAAAAAAAAAGCTTCAGACGCCATAAGTATCATACACTAGGAGGTGGGCCCATGTCATAGGACACGTTTTTGTTGGCGGATATCCTTTAACTATCATTCCCATGACACATTAATTTAGAAAAATAATTCATTACTCATAAAAACTGTACATATTCTCCAATTCATGCGACCGCCCCTTTGATCAACTGCTTCACTCACATTTCTCTCTGCATACCCATAGTTTTTTTTCCCTCTCTCTCTCTAGGATACATAGTAGTTAGTTAGTGCATCTATATTCTCCACACAGTTATATTAGATTATGCCACAACCATTAATCGAATTTATATAACATTTCAAGGGGGATTAGTTTTAGAGCACCTCCTTCAAAACTGATGCAAGGTAGAAAAATGCACGTTCACCTGTTTTGAAAGCATGAAGCTTTAACAAGGCTGAACCCGCAACGTTCCACGCGAAGCTACAGTATGTGACTTTTCCTTGGCTCATGGCGTAGTCATAACACAATTGATATATGGCGAGGGCCTCGTTATTAATTTCCTCCATCTTCTTTGTACTCTCTTCGAGTTCCCCAGCATCATATAGCAGCTACAGAAAGAGAACATAGTTAGCAGAGGAAGAAAATTAGAAAAATGACATCGGCATCACTGATGTTCGGTGCTTCAATTCACGCATGCTAAGTCCCATTCCTAGGATCTTACACGTGCCCTGCACTACTTATATCAAACCGTGTTGCTTGAACAAAAGGAAATAAAAATGCAGATTTCTAATTCAATGTCAAAATGATTACCCTCTTGTATTTCTTTATGACCTCATCGGCAGCTTCGTTTTTTATCTTATCCTTATGTTGCAAAGCATCATGCATTTCTTCCCTATACTGTTTATAGTGTGCCGCCCATTTTGTTAAGCAAGCTTCGGGGACTTCAACCTCGAAATGAGGCAGCTTGAAGATCTCTGGATGGTAGAAAAGAACATTTAGTCAAACTCTCTTTTCCCAAAGAGGACTAAATTAGAGTGGTTTTATCACCAGACATGATCAAAATTAAATCACTTTTTCTTTATTTAACATTTTTTTTTTTCAATTTCATGTATTTTTTATGAGTGGATAATTACACGGCTGGGCGAGAGATGCAATGCTAAATTAAGAAATCCTTGCCTTTGTTTGAAGGATCCTCTGATTGATATGAATCCACCTCATCATAGATCCATCCCAAAATGGACTTCGAATGAAAATAACTTTGCCTTTTTTCTTTTTGCTTCGTGTCTTTTTCCATATAATGAGGTAACATTTTTGGCTTCAACTCTCTGGGAACTTCAACCTAATAAACAGAGTTTAAAAGGAGTCGGAAGGAAAAACAAAAAAAAAAAGAAGCAGACGGAAACAGAAATGAGAAGACATTCTCAGAAAATCAAAAGAAAATCAATGAGAAATGAAAGTAGAGAACGCTTCAACTCTCTCGGAACTTCAACCTAATAAACAGAGTTTAAAAGGGGTCGGAAAAGTGAAGAAAAGAAAAGAAAAAGACAGAAACAGAAATGAGAAGACATTCTTAGAAAATCAATGAGACATGAAATTAGAGAGATTAAAATATAGCTAGGCATCTAACGCAATAGCAACTGAGGCAACAAAAGAGGAGCCACAGAACTAACCTTTCCTCCTTGCTTTGGAGCATCCAATGCGTCATAGTAAATATCAATTAACTTGTTTAGATTCTCCTTGACGGTGTTCTTCTCATCAATACAATCATCTCCCAGAGTCAAAAAACGATCCACCAGTGCAAGCCAGCTATTAGCAGCCTCACTCGTGGCAAAACTGATAAAAGCAAAAAATTTGCATCTAGTTTTTTTTGGCTAAAAGAACAAGAAGCATTTCAGACATACAAACATCATAACCCTAAAAGTCCAAACATACATGTTTTTGATGCTCTACACAGCAAGTCCGAAGACTATTGAGTAAACATAGACACAAAATTGTACGACCCAAATAAATTAACCATGCACAAATACATCAGATCAAACCTATTATAACTACCTAATGAAAAAGCATACCTTGGTTCAAATCTAGCCTTCAGGAACAGTCGAATAAGCTCGTCTTCCAATTCTTCATTCGAATAATCAGTTGGTCTTTTACTTTCAACACTTCCAGTTGAGGATTTTTTAACCCACGGAGTGCTTGGCTTGAAATACTTTAGTAGCTGAAATTATGGAAAGTGATAAAAAAAAACAGAAGAACCTTAAAAAATCCATCAAAAAATACGTACCAAGTAATTTTGGTGTCTTAATGCATCATTAGTAGACATTTCTTTTTGAATCAATTCAATAGCCAAAGATACCGTATAAAAAATTAATGACTCAGCATTGAAGTGGCCTAGACAATAAGCCAGGTCTTGTATTGTGAAATGCAGGATGCATAAACTAATCCACGGTCAATCTAACCTAGAACACTTTGATAGATAAACACTGCATAAATAATTACTTCCATACTAATTCTCTGCGAGAAACTGAGGAAGACACAACAGGTATTTGTTAGTTTACCAATTCTCCCAAAAGCTTAGGTTGTTCAGAGGTGGGTCAACAATAGTTTTATATTTCAGTAGTATTGTCTCCAAGACATCAACCAAGTACCATTTGAAATGTCTTGCTCTGAATGAAAGAATTCTTATGCTGTTTTGAGAACAAATTAAAAACTACACCTAAGCTTGAAAAAATATACCTAAGAACTAGAAGAGGGGAAAAAAAAAATCAAAGTATAGAGCAAAAAAGAAAGCATAATACATGAAAGGAAAAAATTCGGAGAAGATGAAAAAGGCACTCAAGAACCAAAGTAGAATTCAAAGAGAAAAAAAAAAGGGGGGAACTCAAGTTAGAACAGCTGAAGCTAAGTCCGTAAATCAGCATGAAGGTAGATGCCAAACCTCGGGGTTTCTTGAGACCCAGTACATATCACCATCAAAATCACCAGTAGCAATCTCATCAGCAACTGATCTCGGACCTTTCCTCGAGAAGAATATGGCATACTTTGCATTCCCAATAAAAGACTCCAGTTCCTCTATATAAGTAGCCTTTAAAACGTGAATGTCCCCAAAGTGTAAGCCTGGATTACGGTAAACCAGTACCTTCCCAGAAACTTGTCCGTTAGCTCTGACCATGTTATTGTGCCCAAAAAAAAAAGGGCTCAAAGTAAGAATTAAGCATAAAAGTACCATGGTTCAGCAATTATTTAAAGAGAATTAGCATGGCTCATGGCCGTGCAAATACAGTTTGAATACAAGAAAATATGTTTAAACAGATTCATATAACTCAAAGGATACATATGCTGAAAGATAAGACATACAGAATGATGCAAACTTCGTCATGTTCAAGTTTTCCAGTGGGATCGGCTGTCCCCATCAAATAAAAACAGTCATCTACAGAGAGCTTCCCGCCCCTGAGGCCCTTCCTCTCCTCCTTCACTAGCACGGACAGACGATGTTGCAAAAACGGTTCTTCAAGAGGTATACCAGACAATATCATTCTTGCCACTATAGAACCATTGTCTAGGCCCCCTTGTTTAGTAGCAACTGCAGATTGAAAGCAGTTTTCATAGTAGTCATTGAGGAATAAAGAAAGAATAGAGAGAAATAGATGGAATAGAACAAGTAATTCATTTACTAGTTAATGTTTGGCATTTCAAAAATCTAAGCAATGGAAGACAGGGAAATAAAAACGAAAACACCTCTAATTGCAGTACGCTTGTTGTTGAAAGCACCATGAGATTCCCTCAAAGTGTTCCAAACTAAACGCTTGAAATATTCATCTGGGACCCCTCCGGAACTTAGGAGGGCAATTAAATTCCTTGACAGGTGAGTTTTCTTTGGCGGGTTGCTGGAGAACAACAACTTTACAAGTAAGATCTCACCTTATCAACAGAAAATAGAGCAATGCTCGCATGTAAATATGATGTTTGTTTCCATATTAAAAAAATGTCGTAAATTTCTGCCTTAAAGACAACAAGGTCAAAGATATAAGTTGATATTGGAAATACCTTGTTCCAACTATTTCTAGTGAGCTTGCTGTCTGATAATTCGAAAGTTCTCGATCTGGCTCAACTTTAACCATTGAATGTCGGATCTTGATTGTTTTTGGTTCAAGCTAAAGAATATGGGATAAGAATCTATCAGAAAGAAAACAATCCTAAAGATAAAAATTACAGAAATAAAAGAAGAAAAAAAAAAAAAAGAACATGACTCTTCTCCCTCTCATTTTGCATAAAATAAGCATGATAGTAAGACTATTAGTGTTAACTATTCAACAAATTAAACAACAAAAAATGGAAACACCTGACATTGAGCAATTAAATACATGTTCGAGAGGCTTTTCTGTTTGCAACTAACAACATCATTTCAAAAAGATAAGAGAAGAGACAAGAAAACGTACCTTCCTGTTCACAAGACAAGTTCCTTTAACTGCACGGCCTTGATAAAACATTCGGAACTGCATCAACAAAGGCTAGAGGGGGGAGGAGAAAGAAAAAAGTGAAAGTAAAAGAAGAGACATGAATGTTAAGTCAAAATCGAACTAATGTGCCTCAAAAAATAACAATTTGCAATAGAATGAATATTATGGATGAGATAGAGAGAGAGGGAACGAAAAGCAATGGCCAGAAGTTCATGAATGTACTGGCTCTAATGTCTCAGTTCCTCCATGTTCCATTACTGCAACATTGTCCTCACACTCGTCACAAGTACGCAGTATCTAAAACCATAAGCAGAAGACCAAGTCATACCAAAGATAATCAGTAAATATATATTTCTGGAAAGGAAAACAAGGACGATAATAAAAAGGAAATGTCAGAATTCAGGTATTTGTTTGATCAAATTAGCCCAGTATTGGGACGTGAAAGAAAATAGACTTCATAGTCAGTTCCAAGAAAGTTGATCTAATGAAGACGGATCACTATGGGAGAAGACAACACCTATGATTAAATCACTTATCACCGTTTACTAACTTTCCAAATGTGACTAAAAAAAAAAATCAAACAAAATCACTGCCACAAGCTAGAAACCTTATTATTTTGATCATCGACAAATTCCCCTCTATATAAATTCTTCGGGCACAACAAAGCCAAGTCCTCAGAGATGAACCCAGTCCCATCTGTATGTACAAGTGGTTTTCCATCTCTATAAATACGATTGCCAGATTCATCCTGGAATTTCAAAATTTAGTTAGATTATGTCGTAATAATAACACAACATAAATTTTATTCAAAGACATTAAAAGAGTTACACCTGGCAGTACTCATCTTCAATTATATCAATATTTACAGATGAAAGGTCGACTTTAAAAGTCAATGTTTTGGACAAAATCAGTGAAAACCTAGGATCACAAGGAGAGTACCTTAAATTATCAGTGGACCAAAAAAAATCTGAAAGAACACAACTTTCTAAAAGTAACTATATAGTCTAAACATACCTAACCATATAGTTCGACATGGTAGATACTGTACGTGCGTGCATAAACAGATGCCTTGCTTCAGAAATTGTTCTATTAGACAAGATATAAGATGCACTCTGATCAATCCATGCATTCGAGTTGATGCGAACAAAATAACACTTCACAGGTGACGAAGTTGGATCTTTTTTCTTCTCTTCCTTTCCACCATCTTTAAAAACTGATCCACATCATATTGAAATTGAGAAGAAAGAGTTGTTACTATTGTACGGAATCTCAATCCATAGCAGATTGAAAAAAAAAAAAATAGTGAATTTCGAGCATAGAAGTAGAAATTTGCACACATATAAAAAGAAAATGCTTAATAGAATTATCTTCAGTTTACCATTTTAATTATTAGACTTTTCATTTTATCTTCAGTTTGAACTGAAAATTCAAATATCAGATCACCAAGTTCAGTAAAAAGGCTCACCAAAAAAGCAATATCGGCGTAATCCAACCCAAATGCCTTCTCTGCATATTTTACTATATCCAGCATAGTTTTGATCACGTGATCCAACAGAAAAATTTTCAGCCGCCTCCTCAGCAAATTTGACCATTAAAACATTGTCATCCCCTATGACCTTTTGTAAGTGAGTTTTTGTTTTTTCTAGATAAGGACCCTGAATTAGAAGTCCACGTAAACGGTAATTTCAGATACAGCATAGTTTAAGCTACCAGACCAATTATCGCCTCACGGACTTTGGAATAACATCGTTGAGAATAAATGAACACTAATTCAGAATATCAAGCAAAAACAAGAACGTGTATACATTCGATAACAGTGAGTAAAATTTGTTTATAAACTACTATGTCAAGCACTCCTTGGTACTTATGCGTTTGGAACTGACAAAAAGAACAAGCAAATAGGTACAAATATCTAAAACAACGAAATTTTTGTTGAAGAATTTGCACTTAAAACCTACAATAAAAGCAAAAAGACAAAAACTCATTTCTAATGTGCCAAATGCCATCCAAAAAACCAAGAATATGAAGGTCATTGTCCATAACTTTGTCGACAAGCGAATGTCATGTGTGTGAATGTGAGATTACCAATGTAAGGAGAAGAAAAATCTAACCTTGAATCTGTAACTCCCTTCAGGAGAAACATGACAATGATATTTGTGTGTTTTTCCAGAATCCCAATCATGATACTGTAAAAAAAAACCCGAAAAGGAGGACAAAATCAGGCCAATGCAAAATAAGAAACAGGAAAACCAAATGAAATAATTTTGTTTTTTCTTTTTTCTGTTGGAAATTGGAATAAAAATCACAATCAGGAATGCGAACACACACACACACATATATATGTAAGTATGTTTATATATAACCAAGTAAGTGTAGAACATGAAGAATGAGAGAAATGAAACTCACAATTCGACGATCTACCGGGTCAACAAATCTTAGGCCAAACCGTTGCCAAACCTGCTTTTCAAACTGTACCATGGAGAGAGGCTTCAAGCTCCGGATTTCTTCAGCCGTAGTGACGCTCTGAAGCTCGTTTCTGTTATCATTTTTCATGAAATTATCCAATCAAATCTAAGAAACTAAAATCGCATTTTTAATATTAAAAAAAAAAAGGAAAGAGGCAAAAAATTACCCGCCAATATAGTTGAGAATCAAGAACTGCTTCCGAAACTCCAGCTCTCCCAAAGCCTCCATTTCAGGCACTTCTCCGCCATTTCTCCGAGCTTAAAATTAACCAGAAATTACCAAACCAAACGACAGATAGCTCAAAAAAAAATCAAAACTATCATCATAAAGCAGAGCAACATTGAATAATTACCTGGAGAATTGGTGATCAAAGTGCCTGGAGAATTAGAAGGACGGGGGTTTTCGGGAGCCGGAGAAAGAGAAGGAGACGAGGGCGGCGGCGGAGACGGAGACTGGCGGAGCAGGTGAGTGGCGAAGCCAGGGAGGCTCCTGACCTTGGTTGTGCTGTCGGCGATGGTGCGGAGCACCTGCAGAGCCCTGTCTTCTCCGGCCGAGGCCAGTTTCCGCCGCAGCTCGGCGTCCGCCGGTGGGAGAGTGTGCTTGGCGCAGATTTCGTCCAGCAATTTCTCGGCAGATCGAGGAAGAGGCACTTCCGCGTGAAGATCAGATACCTCCATTGCTGATTTTTTTTTTTTTTTTTTTGGGCCAATTGTCGAAACCAAACTAAATTTTCTCAGAGAACGGGAAGTGAGAACAAGACAAGTGCGTTTATTTCCCGCTCTTTTTTATTTTTATTTTTATTTTTTGGTTGCTGCTGTTGTTAAGTGGGAAGTGGGAAATGAAGCAACAGTTACTTTGGCTGACGTGCAGACTAGTTGTGTCAGTCTAGTTGGCAACATCCAATTTTTACTTTAAGGGCCCGTTTGCACAGACGGGAGCTTTTCGAAAGTTTTTTTTTTTTTTTGTTTTCTTTCAAAAAAGAAAAATCATCGTCACTATTTTAATTTCTTCCTTTCATTAAAAAAAATAATAAAATCGTGGTAAAATCTTTTTATATATCTTATTAATAGAATTTATTTTTAAATCTTTAAATATAATTAAACAGTAAAAATGTTACTTATATATGGTAATTATCATAAACTTTACGTTACAGTAGTATTTACTAATAAATTACAAAAATTATTTTAAGAAAATCCAACCTCCTTTCCTAACACTTGTGACTTCCCCGCCGACCCCTTCGCGTCGGTGTCGACCCAATCCCCCTCCCCCCCTCCCATCGCTGATCAGCCCACTCCCTCCCTCATTCCAGATCTTGGCGATGGAAACCTCCCTTACCCCCCCCCCCCAACCTTCACCACCTATGGGTTTTTTTAATTATTTTTTTAAGTTTGTATTTTTTAGTCAAATACTACTGTAAGGTATAATGTATAATAATTACCACACACAAACAACATCTCAACCATTTAATTACATCTAAATGATTTAAAAATGAGCTCTATCGATAGAGTATATAAAAAGAGATTTATTGTAGTTTTACCCTAAAAAAAAAAAACTCGAACTTCCATAATTTTTTTTATTTCAGGCAAAGCTGCGGTAAAGCCAGTTTTATATATTATATCGATAGAGCTCATTTTAAAACTGTTAATATGTAATCAAATTGATGAAATATTATTTGTGTATAATAATTATAATACATCTTATCTCATATTAGTGTATATTAATAAATAAAAATTAAAAAAAAAATTAAAAGACCACATTTCCCTGATGCTAGCGACTTCCCCGTCGACGCTGGCAATAGACCCCCTCCCCCCGAGCCAGATTTGCCTGCCTCCCCCCCACATTGACGTCGACCCAGTCCCTCCCCCGATGCCAACTAGACCAAGCACCCTCCCCCCCTCTGCGTCTGTCGAAAGTGAACTAACTCCTACCCCCAACCAGAGCCGCGAACCTGGCGATGGCCACGGCCATGACAGGCCCTCCTCTTGTTGGTTGACGAGCCCCCACGTGACCCAGCCCCCCCCCCACCCCTGGCCGGCGACTAGCCCTCGCTGTGACCCATAAGCACCCCCCATCGTGACCCAATCTGCCCCATCTCGATGGACCCTGCCAGATCTGGGCACCCCACCCCCCGAAACCTAGACGACGACCCCCACTCGGTTAGCTTCTACCGACAACAATGACTTTCGTGAGGATGAAGAACTGCAAGAGAAGAGAGAGAGGGGAGGGAGAGAGAGAAAGTTTTATTTTTTTTTAAGGAAAAAAAAAGGAGAAAATCTAGTGTATTCAATTTCAAATTTGCACAAAACTATAACAGTAGATTTTAAAAATAATTCAATAATAGTCTTTGGATGAGTAACTATTAGTAGTACCTCTTAAATAAGCTTTATCACAAATTTTTACTTTTATTTCACATTGAAAAAAATAAAAAAGAGAAATTCTTTATTCCAATTTCTTATTTATTCTGTTATTGAATTGATTTATGTGGATTTATACCCTCATACAAAATTTTATAGAGAAAAATTATTTCACTTTATGATTGGTTTGTGTACTTTTTTTTTTTTTTGTTGAGTTGATTTTTTTTTCTAATAATTAAATCGAATAAAAAGAGAAAAAAAATTTACTATTTTTTAATTTTAAGTAGTTTATTTTTAACTAAAATATCAAATTCATTTTCAACGCAGAACTCGAATTTTAATGATCACCTAAAACATATATATATATATATATATATATATATTTGAAACCTAAAACAATTCCTTAGACGACGGTTAACTTAGCCGAGAGCCGGAGCGAGGAGAAGTTTTTTTTTTTTTTTTTTAAGTTAATGAGTTGGACAAGTGTTGGAATCATGAACTTTTTGTCAATCTTTATCCGTCGCATCGATCAAGTCAGAATCTTTTGATATTGATGAGGCCAAAGGAAAAAAACAAAAGCAAAAGAGGAAATTCAAGAAAGTAATAGTGAAATCTGACCCTTGTTTTCCAATTTTTTTTCGTATTTGGAAACAATGATGTAAGTCGTGCAATTTTCACCGCAGTGAATGGTACTTGACAATAAAATTTTCAAGATAGGCTCGATTAATTTTTTAATAATTAATTATAATTTTATTAAGTTTTTTTTAATTTAATTAAAAAATATAATTTTATTAAAATTAAATTAATATATCAAATAAAACTAAACTTCATTTTTATTAAATCAGATATTCAAGTTATGTATCACGAAAATATACCATTAATCCCTTTATTCATTTACAAAAAAAAAAAAAAAAATCCTACAATTTTTTTTTATTTTTTCAAAATTTTTTTGTAAAATAACCGTCAGGTGTAATTCTTTTCATGATTGTTTGGTTTGTCAATTTGATCTCAGCCATCAAAAGTCATCTTGTGGTCAATAATTTTTACCCTATTAATGGAGTAAAACAGCTTTGGCCCTTGTAGAATTACCCACTTTCTTTTTCTTTAAAAAAAAAAAACGTGCAATTTTCTTTGGAGAATTTAATGGCAGATAGTGGTGATGTTCAGTAATCACCTTGCGGAGTCAAGTGGGGGATTTTGGAAGGACGGAGAAAGAGAGAAGAGCAACGAGAGGAAGACGACGGTGAAGGAGGCGACGGCGACTGGCGCCGCAGGTGATTGTGATCGAGATCATTTGTAGCCATGGCTGCTTCTGTGAGTTTTTCTAATACGGAGTACGAACAGAGTCAGAGACAGAACAGAGCGGAAATGAGAAAGAGAGAGAGCTCTGCAAAAGCGAATATATATAGAAGAGAGTATGAAATTTAGAGTTTGTTTGGGATGTAAGTTTAACTTACACCTATTAATTTAATTTTTTTTTTTTTAATTTTTTTTTATTTTTTTTTTGAAAAAGTTAATAAATTTAATTCAATTTCAAACATTAAACACCCTGTTAATCTCGCTATTTCCCGCTCTTTTTTCATGCTTGTGCCGTGCGAGGCAAGTTTCTTCCACGTGTCGTTTGTTTGGGGATGCAATGTTAATAACGTGAAAGATGAACTAGTTGGACACTGGACAACACCTATGCCAAACAGACAAATAAAGTTTTACCAAAAAAAAAAAAAAAAGACAAAAAGACAAATTAAGCAAATCAAAAATGAAAAAAAAAGGGTAAATTTTTTAAAATTTTGAAAAAAAAATTTTAAAAATGTCATGTGGCACTTGTAGGGGTTGGGCTCGTCATGTGACAACCTATAAGAGAGAACGAGATGCATTATAGAAATATCTTTCATGTTTTTATAATGTGTATGTATGTAATAAGAGATAAGAGATGATGCTAAGGTGTTTAATTTTTAAGACTAAAACTTTCACTTTGATCGATAAGATTTTAAACGTCCTAAAATTACTGATCCCAATCTATTTTGATGTGGTTAAAATAATCTAATTAAAATCAAAACATAATAGATGGTCTATTGTGTTATTGTTTAAACCTAAAAAAAAGACTTTTTTTTTTTAAAAGATTGTAAAAAAAAAAATTTCAATCTAATTTCAATTTGTTTTTCTATTTTGAATTTCGCACCATACATTTTTTTTCTCCCTTATATAGTCATACATCAATCCGTTTTTTTCTTTTTTTCCAATTTGAATTGGAATCTTTTTTTTTTTTTTTTAAAACAACTTTTCAAACTTTTTCTTCCTCAATAAGTTAAAAGATGCTCAAAATTCAAAATATATAAATAAATAAATAAATAAAAACAAATGTGTACAATTAGCTATCTAACATAGCCCAAAATTATCTTAAACAAATGTGAACAACCACACTCGTCCAGCTTATTCCATATGTATATATTTTTTTAATGTTTTTACTGGAAGCAAACTCCAACATTTAAAAGGTAATTTTTCACATTCATGTGTGTTTGGCACATTATTTCAAAAAAAAAAAAAAAAAAAGTTACGTTCGTATTTGACACACTGTATTAAACTGAAAAAATTTATTTCAAAATGAGAATATGAAATAAATGAGTGTTTTGTGTGGGGGGGGGGGGGAAGCATGATGTTGATTTAGAAAAATAAAAAATAAAAAATGGATTTGGATTTAAAATGAAAAAAACAAATGGTGTGCCGTACATTTTTCGGACACTAGTCAAAAAGTTTCATAATATTTTCTCTTACAAAAAAATTAAAATTTACTATTCAAATTAACTTTGCAAACCTATTATCTAAACGGACAAATATAGCCCACGTTTGATAATATAGTTGAGTTTAAACTCAACTATATTTTACAGTTGGTTTTTTGTTTTCTTCTGAAAAAATCAACAAAAATTATAACTAGTTTTTAAAAAGTCAATCAATATCAACTTAAAAATTTTATCTCATCTCAAATTCAACTCGAACATCAAACGAACCCAAACTTTGATCATGATGAATTACATGCATATAACATATTCACTTGTAATATTTTTGCTAGTTATCATGGTGTTTTTCTAATAAGTATTTACATATAAAATTGTGTGAGACTGAGACCTATGAGTCTCGGAATAAAATTTTTGTAATTTATCGAACAGTAGGATGATACGTATAGCGTTTGTTTATTACCTTATAAAAGGTCAGGTCTACAATCCGATCTCTTGCGGGTGTTTAGAAGTTCTATGTGAGTCCTCTGTCTTGTACTCTTTGCTCACTTACTTACGAGCAAATAGGGTTTGTAAGGACCCATTTGGGGGACAACGTCTAGCATCTGGTTTTCAGATGTTTTTTTTTTTAAATATTTTTCCTTAATTCAAAATTATTTTTATTTTTTATATCTACAAAATATTTATAGTAAACTCAAACTTTAAAAGTCAATTATTTTGTTATTTCAAGTTCAAATGGAATATGTGTTTTTTTAAATGAATAGAATTTCGAGAGAAACAAAACAATATTCATATTTATTTTTTTTTTCAAATAGATTTTAAGTTTTCATACTTTCTTATTCAAGACAATTTTTTTCAACCAAACAAGCAAACACACATTTACAAAACTCCAATTCAAATATCTCCAAAATTATATTTCCAAAACCTCTCCTAAACATCTCTTAAATAATCCGCCTTTTAAATAAATGAGGTTTTCCCGATAGAAATAGTTTGATGCGCGATGGATCTCGATCCCGTGTATCACGTTAAGCAAAGTCCTGCCACAAGCCTCCACTCAAACAAAAAGCATGAGTGCCTAGCGGGGAAGGTTGTTTATGTGAATTAAAGAAGGCGCATTAGCGCTTTAGTTTTTGGACCGACGTACTTTGCTAAAACATGTCTACCACCAAGTATACCTTTTCACATGGTTACATCTTATCTATTACTTTTTCTTTGTTAATGGATGTCTTATTCAGAGAAAAGAAGTCCAAGAAATGTCCTTAGGAATCTTTTTTGGCTTCCAAGCTTGCTTTTTCGAACTTATGTTTTCTTGGTTGAATTGAAATCAAGTCACTTCTTTATCAGCAAAATAATTCTCAAATTCACTTATTAAAAAAAAATAAAAAATCCTCAATTCAAAGGGAATCTTTTTTTTAAGTCAAGTAGCATTTTACTGGTTCGATGCTTCACTTGCTTTTCCCTATAATATTTTCAGATGCCAACTTTCTCATTTTTTTAAAAGCTCTCGTTTAATTGATCTACTTTGAAGATATTTAGATTAGAGTTTATAAATTGAGTTTTAAAAATATGTATTTAGTTGAAAATGAATTATTTAAAGTCAGTTTTATATATTATATCGATAGAGCTCATTTTTAAACTGTTAATATGTAATCAAATTGGTGAAATATTATTTGTGTATAATAATTATAATACATCTTATCTCATATTAGTATATATTAACAAATAAAAATTAAAAAAATTAAAAGATCACCTTTTCCCTGATGCCAGCGACTTCCCTGTCGACGCTGGCAACAGAACCCCTCCCCTCGAGCCAGATTTGCCTCGCCTCCCCCTCACATTGGCGTCGACCCAGTCCCTCCCCTGATGCCAACTAGCCCAAGCACCCTCCCCCCCCCCCCCCCCCCCTCCGCGTCCATCGAAAGTGAACTAACTCGTACCCCCAACCAGACCTGCGAACTCGGCGACGGCCCACCCGCCATGACAGGCCCTCTTCTTGTTGGTTGACGAGCCCCCACGTGACCCAGGCCCCCCCCCCCCCACCCCCGACCGGCGACTAGCCCTCACTGTGATCCATAAACACCCCCCATCGCGACCCAATCTGTCCTATCTCGATGGACCCTGCCAGATCTGGGCACTCCCCCCCCCCGGCTAGCTTCCACCGACAGGAGGATGGAGAGGGGCAAGAGAAGAGAGAGAGGGGAGGGAGAGAGATAAAGTTTTATTTTTTTTTTAAGGAAAAAAATAAGAGAAAATCTAGTGTATTCAATTTCAAATTTGCACAAAATTATAACAGTAGATTTTAAAAGCAATTCAATAATAACATTTGGATGAGTAATTATTGATAGTACCTCTTAAATAAGTTCTATCACAAAATTTGTCCTTTTATTTCACATTGAAAAAAATAAAAAAGAGAAATTCTTTATTCCAATTTCTTATTTATCTCTTCTTGAATTGATTTATGTAGATTTATATCCTCATAAAAAATTTTATAGAGAAAAATTATTTCACTTTATGATTGGTTTGTGTACTTTTTTTTTTGTTGAGTTGATTCTTTTTTTTTTTTAATAATTAAATCGAATAAAAAGAGAAAAAATTTTACTATTTTTTTTTATTTTAAGTAGTTTATTTTTAACTAAAATATCAAATTAAACGCAGAACTCGAATTTTAATGATCACCTAAAACATATATATATATTTTTTTGAAACCTAAAACAATTCGTTAGACAACGGTTAACTTAGCCGAGAGCCGGAGCGAGGAGAAGTTTTTTTTTTTTTTTTTAAGTAAATGAGTTGGATAATTGTTGGAAAATCATGAACTTTTTGCCAATCTTTATCCGTCACATCGATCAAGTCAGAATCTTTTGATATTGATGAGGCCCAAGGAAAAAAACAAAAGAAAAAGAGGAAATTCAAGAAAGTAATAGTGAAATCTGACCCTTGTTTTCCAATTTTTTTTCGTATTTGGAAACAATGATGTAAGTTGTGCAATTTTCACCCCAGTGAATAGTACTTGACAATAAAATTTTTAAGATATGCTCGATTAACTTTTTAATAATTAATTATAATTTTTATTAAGTTTTTTTTAATTTAATTAAAAAAATATAATTTAATTAAAATTAAATTAATATATTAAAAAAAACTAAATTTCATTTTTATTAAATCAGATATTCAAGTGATGTATCACGAAAATATAACATTGATCCCATTATTCATTTATCAAAAAAAAAAAATCCTACAATATTTTTTTTTATTTTTTTTGTAAAATAATCGTCAGGTGTAATTCTTTTTATGATTGTTTGGTTTGTCAATTTGATCTCAGCCATCAAAATCATCTTTTGGTCAATAATTTTTACCCTATTAATGGGGGTAAAACAGCTTTGCCCCTTGTAGAATTACCCACTTTCTTTTTCTTTTCCAAAAAAAAAAAAAAAGACGTGCAATTTTCTTTGGAGAATTTAATGGCAGATAGTGGTGAAGTGATTTTTATTGTATAATTTTTCTCTGTTATGTAATGATGAAGTTTATAGTAGTAATTTATTAGAGATTGTCATAAACATGAAACACCTCACTTTATCATGTAAATTTTTTCTTTGCTTTTTGTTTTGTCTTGTTTTTGCTTGTCTATTCCATAAATATGCGCTCTACGACATATATTATAAAATATGTGTATATATAGAAAATTTTCAGTACATATGACTGCCTTATCTTTGAAGACATGGCTTCTTCTGTAAGTGCACTCCAAATCGTTTCCACCGAAGAAATTTGACGATATAAAGACCTACGGTACAGAGAGACAGTCCTTGAATCATTAGATTGAACTCATTATTAAGACTTTGTTTGACATATGGTTTAACTCCAATTAAATTATACTTTTTCATCTTAATTTTTATTTTTTTCTAAAAATTAATAAAATTTATAATTATTTTTTAAAAAATCAACTTAATTCAAATTTAAAAATTTTATCTTAACTCAAACTCAACTCATTTATCAAACGGATTCTAAAACTTTTTTTAGTGTACTCTCTTTTTAAAATTCGAATTTTCCAATTAAACTTATTTGTTCAAACAGCTCATAAACATCCAGATCCCACCTGATGAAACTAATAATGGTGCGTTTTCTTTTTTTTCTTTCTTTTTATTTATTTATTTATTTATTTATTAGTATATAAGCTCAATAGTGAACTGTCGAAAGGAATATTTTGGCTCCAAGAAAATAAAATGAATCGAAGCAGCAAAACTGTCTACAATTCTTTGATTTTCACATTTCATGAAGCGTGAACCTCGAACATGATGAATTTACACAGGTATATGATTTTTCACATGTAACAACTTGTCGATAACAATAAGCGACTTCTGAACAACATGTGAAACACGAAGAATCGACAATTATCCAATTAAAAGAGAGAAAGAGAGAGAGTCCAAATCTGGTGCGTCAAAGGCAAGTTTGCGTCTTCAACAAATACCCAAGACTTGAACAAGAACTAGGGTCAAAGACTCAAAAAGGGGTATAGCAGTTTTTCACTCTTTGTATCAATACATCTGCATTTTGCAATGGCTCGAGCCTGGAAAAAGAACGAGTACCTTCACAGAAAAAAACCCAGTTTCCCTTTTCCAATATGCAGCCGTTTCTTCGGAATTGGCTTTCACCCGCCATAATTCCTTTAATGAAAGATGAACTTCTACTCTACTCTATGTATTGCTTATAATTGCATCATTGTCGATCATGGTAAGGTAGGGTTGGAAAGTCCCATGGACTTTGCAACTTCTCTAGCGGAAAAATCATCTTCTTGTTCCTGCATATCGACAACAAATTCGATGACTTAGCCATGTTTGTACCTTCAAGGACACGTTACCATTGTACATAGATATTTCTTCCAATCGAAATGCTATGTTGGCGATCAAAAGGATGTATGTATCTTTTTGATGTATACTACTCTTCACAGCGATTTTCGCATTATACAAGAGAGTTTCTAGAGTCATATGTCCTGAAATTTGTTTCTTTTCACGGTCTTTTAATTAATTTAGTTTTCCAACCCAAAAACACAATAAATGCCTCGTAGTGATAATCAAAATGATAGAAAAGGAAAAAGAAAAAGTGGAAATGATCTAAATATGTACCTGAAGTCGATGCAATAGATACATCAAGAAGAGATGTACGAATACCTGTAGAGGATATAGAACTGTTATCACATGATACGTGCTACTCCACTCTACTATTATTTATATGTTTATATATAGTCTCTTTAAACAAGTACGAGTTTGACTGTTTTTACCAAGTAGAAAAGCAGCATAACCCGCGCTGTGGGATACCGCCAAAGAAATCTCGTGGCCCTGACGGCTCCCGAGTCCAATAGCTTTGCTGCCTTCTGCAACTGCACGTTGAAAAGTGAAGCACGCGTCAAACTGTAGAAGCGGGTGCTGAGTTTTGCTCTTTTTATTTTTTATTCATCTCTTTTCCTCTTTTCGTAATCTTTTTTTTTTTCTTTTTTTAATATGCTAGATCTGACGGATTAGAATTATGAGTACTCTTGCATATAAACCACAAAATTCTTACTTATTTATGAATTCATAAAACACAGTTATTAGGATATGACAATAGTGACACCTGCATATTTGCCGCAGCCATGTGACGGTGATGCAAAGGAAGTGGCCTGCAATTTTCATAGGTCGTGTTAACATTCTCCAAACAAGGAGGGAATTTATTAAAACAAAGGACAAGAACACAACTATTATATTCGGTAGAATAAGCAAATTGGAAGTAGCTAAAATGAAGATTGGGTGAACAGGTCCAAGAAAAATTAGTAACGGGGAAATATGGGTGAATAGGAATCGGTGTGTTCAAATTCCCCTACCACGCACACCCACAAATTGAAAATAAATAACTAAAACAACAATTTTGAGGAATCAAAGATTAAGAGGATTAATAAAATAAAAATAAAAATAATAAAAAATAAAAAAAAGAACTTAATAAACTGAATAAAAGTAGGATCATGACGAGAGACACGACTGTACCAGTGAGGAGAAGTAAGTTTTTAAGGCATTGCCAAGACGAGAAGGGCCAAAAAAACAGCATGTGTTAGCAGTTTCAAAAGAGGAACGTCCAGAAAACCACATATTTATATTCAACTACATTTACCAACTCCTCAATTTAAATAAATTAAAAAAACAAAAAAACAAACTTTACAAGAACCTATACACTCATGGGAGGAACTATATAGAAGTCTTTTGTGCAACCATAAAAGAATCAACATACTCAAGTGTCTTCATTTCAGTATCTTCTTCCCAAGATGCTGAGGGGCGGCGAGAAACTCTACTTCTTTCTGCCTCCGCCTGTATAATGTCACCATGAATTTACATTAAAATAAAAACATTTCTGTTACTGAAAGAGACACACTGGAATCGGTAATCTTATGTAAATGTGGACACCTAAAAGCAGACCTGTGCTTCTTGAAGACGCTTCAATTCCTTCTCCAAGTGAAACTCCGCTGCAGCTTTCTCACTAGCCATGGTTTCCAACTGTGTTTGCTTGTAGTACTAAATAGTAGAAAGAATTATAGACAAGAAGTCGGTCACACATTTTTTGGACATCATACGATGTGTAGAATAAGTATTCGTTGATGAAAATTACCAACAAATCAGTTAGTTCACGGTAGCGTTTCTCAAGTTCCATGTGCTCCTGCAGATTAGATACTCAATAAATAAGGTGACGCTCTCAATATAAACTGACAGATTTAATTAACAATAACAAAATAAATTAAAAGAACTTGGTTCCCTAGGCGTCTTACTTTAAGGTGCAAAAATAGAAATGTGGCACGATAAACTAAACCGATCACCTTTTGTTCATGCATAAATTAGTGTGAAGATTATGCTACTCCTGATGCAAACCTTCTTAAGAATTTAATGCATGAAATCGGAAGATTGATTGTAAAACATAAAAATAAAATTGATAATAAATAACAGAAACTCTTGTGCGATGTCCGAGGAAAAGAAAGTTATAAAGCTCAACAGTCAAAGAGGTTACCTGACGTGAGTAATGCTCAGCATCCCTCCTCATGGCAGCCATTTCAACTCTCATTTTTTGCACTTCAGCCTAAATACATATCAAACAGTCATAGAGAGAAGACCATAATATTTTCTATAGAATAGACGAGAGATAGTTGACTATAAGAACATTGTTTTGGGGAGGAGAGAACTTTTACCTCCAGAGAAGAAAGCTTGCCCTCAGCATCCCTTTGACCTTGTCGAGCACGCTCCACTTCTTCTTGCCAGGCCTGAATCTGAGTCGTATGTTATGACAGATAAGTGATTTGGAAATTATGACTTTATCACTGCAACTGTTAAAGGACTAAAAGCATTCAATTTCTATATAATACTCTATCCCGGAAATATATTTATGATTTATCCTTAACTAAACAATAACAGAACAAAGCAGCCTTCAAGAAATTAATAGGCAATAGGCAATGGTCTACTACAAAATCGATACATATGCCTGGATTTGTCTAAATTTCAAGAAGTCCGGGATTATAAAAAAGTATACCTGAATTGCTTGATTTGCCTCTTCTGGTGACTTCTTTTGTCCACGCCGAACACGAGCTTCCATATCTTGCAGCTCTTGATTCAAGTTTGCACATTCAACCTGGTAATGTATAGTGCTATTACCCAAGAAGTCTAAGAACATTAATTTATTCTTAGGAAAGGAATTTGGATGGTGCAAAAATTCAAGTCTGTTTCTGACTACCTCAAGCAGTGCCACCTTCTGCTCGAGCTCTGCTGCCTTTGTAGTCCTCTCATCTGCTATTCTCTAAGTAACAAAGCAAGTAATCATGCAGTCATTTTTTCCGACTTCCAGTCACATGACGATAACTGGTCGTTGAATTTATCATGGCAATTGGTCACAAACATGCAGAGTCTTTACATTACCTGTATCCTTGCGAGGGCTGTAGAAGCCTCTAAGGCTCTATGTTCCAGTTCCACTTCCCTTTCCATAGAGGCCTGTTCTAGCACGTAAACATGAATATAGTCAAGGACTCAAGAAAACAAGTGAAAGGACACAGCAGAAGCGACAATTAAATTACTCTGTTAGAAAATAGCAACTATTCTTGGTACAGACCATTTTTGTAGCATTATGTGCCGCGCGCTCTTCTTCTGCTCTCCGTTCTGCAGAAGCCAGCTCCTCACGTAGAGCCTGAGGATAGAAATAGTATAAGTAAAGAGTACAACACAGGTGTATCATGTGTGTGGAAGAGTCAGACTGACCTGCATCATTCTCGTTTCCGTAAGCTCCCTATTTCTCATGATAGACTCCATGTTCGCCTGGTAAAACATAATAAGGTAACTATCAAAGTCCAAGCAATCTGACCTATATGCTCCATGGAAACAAAGATATGAGAGGAGAGAATGGAGAGAGAGAATGAAAAAGTGCATCTGACCTGCAGTGAAGCCAAATTTCCTTCAGATAAAGCAGCCTGTTTCTTAAGCGCATCCATTGAACTGACAAGTGCCTCAATTTCAGAATTCTTTGCTGCCAAGGCGTCAACCATACTTGACTCTACTCTAGTCACCTCTGTTTTGGATTCCGATATGTCCTGCTGTAGCTGCTTTATGTGTGACTCGTATGATTTACTAAGCTCTCTCTGTCAACCGGAAAAGAAAACCTTCAACATGTGAAACCATAGAAATGTAAGAAACCAGACCCATGTAGAAAGGAGAAGTATTTACCTCTGCAACAAGAAGTTCCTCCAGCTGTGCATTTTCAGCTTTGTATTCTTGAAGTCGGGATGAAAGTCCAGCGCAGACCTAACAGTGATAAAAGAAAATAAACAAAGATGCGACACTAGATCAAGGAGGAACGATGACAATCGACATCATCAAAGCTTACCCTGGCCAACCTTGCCTCTTTAGACTGACCAGTTGAAATCGCAGTTTTAAGCAGTCCTTGAGCCTGCATTTAGAACGATAGTAGCAGTGAAAAAATTCACTTTAAGTTAATATTGATTACAGTTCAAGATCTCCCTCCAGTGTCAGATACTTAACCTCATCAAGTTGTTCCTGTACTTTCTTGGGAGATGAATCAGTTTTTTGCTCCTCTTGCTTCTCTTGATTGCTAAGAGGTTCGACTTTGACATCAGCAACTTTGGATTGCATGTCACTGTTATTTGGTACGTTGGTGTTCTCAGACTGAGGTCTCTCTTGGTCAATCTTTGGGGGAATATCCACATTTTCTGATATGGTCACAGGATCATCCTCCACAAGGTGAGGTTTATTCACTATCTCAACTTGGTTCGCAAGTGAAGGTGAGGAAATTTCTTCACGAACTTCTGAGGTGCTTTCATTGAGAAGCTCACCATTGGAAGTTGATGTGATATTTTCCTCGTCAGTTACAATCACTGGCACTTCCACGACGCCAGAATCATTTTTATTGATGTCACTTTCTAAGGCCTCTGTTTTAGTAGTGTTCAATACAGGGGATTCATTTTTAGAGTTTTCTTGTTGCTCGGTGGTTGTTTGGACTACAGACTTCCCAGAAGGGGTCTTGTCATATTCATTTAGAAGGACATCCCTATCTTTTTCGGGCGTTGCATTTACTTGTGGTGTAAGAGCACTACTCTGCTCACGTACGGAATCGCTTGTTTTTGAAGTCCCATCTGCCAACTGTCTCTTTTGAGCCTGAAATCCCCCAATGTGTGAGACAATCAGTTAATAGATACCATTGAACTTTAAAAGAAGAAGTGCATATTCAACGGTATCTGCCCATTTATGTAAAAACACGACTGCTAAACAAGCAATACCTTCAACTTTGACCTTGTTCTCTTGGCTTGAGATGTTTGCCCATTAGGAGCTAAGTTATCCGGAGAAGGAAGAGCAAAAAGAATAGTGAGCAACAGAAAAGTTCATTAAGAAAACTTGAGAGCATCATTAACCGAGTGTCTTACAACTTTTTTTTTTTTGGTCTTGAATTTTTGAAGTATCAGTTATTAGTTTGCTTAGTTCCAAAAGGATGTAGATAAATAACATAGCATATTATTCCCATCCCGTTCTGAAAATGATGGAAGCTACTAAAACTGCCACACTGATTCATAACATTAATCTCCAAGCATGATATCGGTGAATTGGTTTCCATACAATGAAGCATGTTCATGCAAGCTTTGACAGAGATATCTGTACATATATTTGAAAACAATACCTGAAGCTTGGGAATCAGGCTGATCCTCTGCCAACTCACTGACAACCAGCTTTGCTCTTCTATCCACAACCTCAAATAAATCTTTTAAAAAAAGAAAAGAAAAAAAAAAGGGTTTCATGTGTTAAACCATTGTAAATTAAAAGGTTTGAAAAATGATCGTGATGGGACAGGAATTCAGAATCAGGGCTGTTACAACTAACAGGGAACATGTAACAATAACAATAACAATAAGAGGTAAATTTATATCAAAGAATGAGGAGAAGATGAGGAAACCTTCATCTTGCGTACAAATTTAAGGACAGTAAAAAAGAGAAGTCAAAACATCGTGTAAGTATTTGCCTAATTCTGGGTAACAATATCAATATTCAATGCTTAGAAAAGAAGAAGAAGAAGACTCCTCCACCCTACAGGCACTGAACTAAAAAGTCCCTTTTATAATCTGATATCCGTCCATCTAGTACTTCTTCATCCGAACCAATCAACTGGGAATCTCTCAAAGGTTCTCTTCTTTACATCAACTTGCATAGCAAAACACACTGGACCCGAATTTTAACACCGTTTCCGCAAATTTGTATTCTCCAGAAAATCAAAGCAATGAGTCACCAACTATTGAATGTGTGGGGTCTAATTATCGCCCTGATCCAGAGTTAGCACACATATGGCCCTTAGTAATCATCTATTGGTGTACATTGGAGTTTTCACATTAGTATTTTGGTTGCCCTAATTATATAGGTACATTCGGGTACACCTTTTCTGAGAATTACTTTAGAGGGAAACAAAGAGTCCGAGAGGAGTGAGACATGTAAATTCTCTTGTAATCTTCTTCATTACAATAAAACTCTACTACAGCTGAAAATGGACGTAGCTCTCAAATCGAGGGGAAACCATTTGTGTGTTCCATTTTGCCTTGCCTTCTATATAATTAATTACGGCAATTAATCCACAATGCCGACTAGATTTCTTACAGGGAAAATTTGTTACAAAACCAATCACGCCATACCAACCGACAAATTTCGATCTCAAAGTGATACAACAAATTCGACCCCAGCGAAACTCCAACCTCAAACTCAACAACTCAAAATCTAATCACAGATTTGAAAAACCAATTAAAACCCATCACAGCAAACACAATCCAATCGAAACCCATTTCAGCTTTCTACACAAAATACCAAATTCCTCCGAGCTCAATGTTCACAACGAAATTCAACATAACGAAATATTCAGACAGGAACTCCGGATCAGACCTCAAACACGTTACCAAAATTGAAACGAAAATCAAAACAAAAGAAATTTATAGAAGCAGAAGCAACTAAATTCGGACCTTCAGCAGCTTTGAGCCACGAGGTCATTGCGGGGAACGGGATTCGGATCTGGAAAACTGTGCCTCAGAGGCCGATCAACCCACCGGAGGAGCTAGATTTCCATCGAGCGTGGCCGATCCGACGCCGTTTCGAGGTCCGAGCAAGATCGAATTTCGTTGAATGTCGATCTGAAGCGCACTGGAATTGAACAGGAATGGAAATGATTCGGTTTTCAGTTGAATGAGAAATTAACAAATATTAGAAAATAAAAAAAATAAAAAAAAATAAAAAAAGTAATGCCCAGTCTGTTGGAAAATTCTCAAAGCAACGACGACGGAGTGAAAATGAAGAAAAAACTGGGAAATGTTTGGGTGCGGCCGTGCATGATTTCTACGCTGGGACGGCCCGGTTTGTTAATGGGCTTTTTCTGGCCCACATGAGCTGAAAAGATTTGAAGCCCACGATCCTGAGGCCCATGACTAATGAGAAAGAAAAGCCCACGAGGTAGCGTTTCCTTGGTCCAATCAAGGTTTTTGGGCCAAGATCTGTGGCACGCCTTTTTTTTTTTTTTTTTTTTTTTTTTTTTTTTGCTGCTTTTAAAGGTGGAAGTACAGGTTAAGAACTTGATTGATTTGGTGGGGGTAGTAAGGTTACTCGTTCTCGTCCATGAAATCTTGAATTTGAGTCAGCATGCAACTAGGTATATGAACAATCTAATTCGTAAAGAATTTATCGACCACATTAGGATACCTAATCTATTTAAATTATCTCCGTCGTCCACCTTCTATTCTTATAACCTTTTTTTAATATTAAAAAAAAAAAAAAGGTATGTGCCGAATTAAGTCAATGGGTATTACTTGATCAAATGTGAGGCTCATAGTTCTAGGACTAGAACGGTAGACAAGCCAACTCCGCCTTAAGGAAAAATCATTATCTTTAGCAAGAGAAATATGAAATAATGAAGAATATGCAAATTTATGTCCTCTTTTAATACTATATGCATTAGATCTTATGCTTCCTCTTTTAAACACCATTAGATTAGATTTATGTCACTTCCTTTTTACTTTAATGTTTGATGCGTTTATTGTATTATACCTAAATAATATCGATCTCGCCATATTTAAGTTGTCACATTATCGATGACCTCATGGAGTGATCAAAGATCATCCGCCAACGTCAATCATCAAAGTTTGCAGGTAAACTAGATGACCAATACTAACTAATTTTACTTAAATTGATGACTTTTTTCCTCGCATGCTGTTGCCAATTTCAAAACGTTAGTAGTAAACTAAATATGTGACTAATCACTTAGTAAAAACCTAAATCCTACCAAACACATGCTGGCATACATCTTTCAAGGTCGTTCTAGGTGCACGATGTCTGTCAACATCGTGCGACACTCGTTCTAGCGAGCATTCTTGTTATTACGTGTCTCGTGCAACGTTGTAGTTGCATGAGGCCAAGGATCTCGTATGATTTTTTATGTCACGCATTACAAGTAGAGTGACGCTTGCAAATATTTGCAATGGAGAGATCTTTGGAGATGAAAGTGATGAGGAAGAGAGAGGGATAGAAAAGAGAGATGAGAGAAGAGTTTGAGAATATTTTGGAATTTTAGAAGTTTTATCTACATACACATACAACTTTAAACTAGAGGGACACAAATATAACATGTATCAAAGAGCGCCCTAAGTATATGTTGGTCTAAATTCTCTAATTTTATACCTTCGTATTCTTAATGAGAAATACCAAGTGTTTAGAGTCAGTTTCAGTACATTAATTTGACTGGAATTTAACACTTAAGATCAGAAGAGCTTCTGTTTAGTGTTGTTTTCAGATTAATGTCAAGGAAGAAAAAAAAAAAAAAACAAAACAAAACAAAACAAAACTTTCGAATGGGTTTTTCTTATTTTGACTATAGGAAGAAAGAGTTAAATAAATTTTTTTTTTCCAAATTTGAAATGGTAAATAACATTTTTAAAATATTTAAAGAATATACCATATATATATCCCTGGATAAGGTGAAATGTAAGTAATTACTATTGTTGCTTTTATCCTTGAAAGGAAATAACAAATCCAAAAACAGAGATTAAGACAAAACAATCAAATTTGGAAAAGAAGTCTAGTCTTCAAAAGAGACTACTGCTATACAGATCTGGAATGCATATAAACCGTCACGCTCGTAATTCTCACATTATAACACGTCCAACGAAAGATATTGATACTTCACCCAAAAAATAAAAATAAAAAAAACTATTGGAATACAATTTTTTTTAATAGAAAAAAAGGTATTAAATTAAAATAGGATTATTAACTCATTGGTCAAATGTCATAAATATTCTATAATCACATAATATTGAGATACTAATAATAAATACCATCGTTGATAATAATAATAATATATATATATATATTTACCACTGATATTAAACACCATCGTTGTAAAAGATGGATCCATCAATAGATCTCATGTCGTGAGACGGACATTGCTGCGGTTGCTTTTTTAGTGTTGTTCTTTTAAGAAATATTCGTCCAATCGGCTTACTACACATGGTTACTCAAGGACTTTGAAAATTGCTTTTTCGAATTTCATATAAATCATATATAGATTTCACAGTGTAGTAGTAAATACTTTTTTTTTTGGCTTTGGAGGTCTTGGATTCTTTCAATAATTGAGTTCGCATTTAGGTGAGTGTCCCCAAAACTTCACCGTTCATCAGACACATAAGGCTCCCTTTTTTTCTCCCACCTAACAAAGTAACAACCAATCTTCTTTTCCTTTCTTTCTTTCTTTCCTCTTTTTATTTTTATTTTATTATTTTTTTATTTTTTTTATTTTTTCCGAAGGATTTCAACTTTTTTTTTCCTTTTTTTTTTTGTGGGTCCACTCCCACAAACTTTTGATCAGGAGTAGCTAGATTGCTAATAGACAAATCAGTCTTTATGTATTTGCACCAATTAGGTCCCATTGAACACAGCCCGACACTCTCCAATATCTTTAGCCAATTATAAAAAAGTGGGAAATAATTCCAATATATACACACACAAATATAAAGAAAAAATGTAAAGATATATATATATATATATGTGTGTGTGTGTGTGTATATATAAATCTTTCTTATCCATTTACATGCAATACTGATCCATTACCTAGATCTCACAAAAAGTTGATTGGTACTATATATCAATGTTAAGATTACTAAAAGAATCTTAAGGTGCAAATTATAAAATTTCAATTGGTTTATAAATTAGAGCTTTTAATTATGGCAAGTGCATATACATTTGGACGATTTTGTTACGACTCATGAGTTGCTTTAGAAAAGGAAAAAAAATGCTTAAATCTTTTAGCTCCATTATATACTAAGACTGACTCATATATAACAATTAATTAATGGAATTCCTTTTTGTTTTTGTCGTGTATATATATATGGAAAAGCAAATCAAAGCACACGTATATATATATATATATATATATTTATTTATAGTCTGTATAAGTTTTCTATGCAATACAGCTACCATTGAATAGTTGAACTTCCAGCAAAAAAAAAAAAAAAAAAAAAAAAAAAAAAAAAAACTGATTAGTTGAACGCAAATGGTTGAATCAAATTATGCGACGCCTCATATGACTTACGTCAAAATCAAACGGTTCGTATCAATCAATGATGCAGAGGCATGTGTACCGCACAGCAAACTCTTAACAATAATTTTGAGGGAAAAAAAAAAAAGAAGGAAAAAGAAATGGATATTAACAAAAAGCGATGGCCACAAAAAAAAAATATGTATATATATTTTTTCTTTTAATTTTGTCGTAAATTTTTTAAAATTTTTACAATTTATTACAACTGAAAATAAAATATTCTCATATAATTTTTATTTTGTCCCTACTAAAAATAAAAAAATTTTCATATAATTCTCACTAATATTAGTTTTGATAAAAAAAAATTTAACTTTTATTATTTTATCTCCACTAAAATTAAAAATCATCATAACCCATTAAAGTACAAAATTCTCTCGTAAATTTTTTAAAATTTTTACAATTTATTACAACTGAAAATAAAATATTCTCATATAATTTTTATTTTGTCCCTACTAAAAATAAAAAATTTTCATATAATTCTCACTAATATTAGTTTTGATAAAAAAAAAATTTTTAACTTTTATTATTTTATCTCCACTAAAATTAAAAATCATCATAACCCATTAAAGTACAAAATTCTCACATAATCCTCACTAAAATTTGTTTAATCTTAAAAAAAATTTATATTAGTGTACGGTCCCGCAAAAAAAAATTCATATATATATGTTTATATAGTTGAAAGCGTTTTGGCATGCATAGTAGTGATCCATATATATGTTTTCTCAGCAAGATAAGCATGAAACTAAAGTTTATATAATGATCATTATTTGAGAGAGAAATCTAGAGAGAGGGAGGGAGAGAGAGAGAGACTTTTAGTGCTTGAGGGAGACTCTTCTTCAATCATAAAGGACTACACACGTCACAATCTCTCACCTACTCTTTATTAGGGGTCATTTCTTAGCTTGCGTTTAATTCATCAGTTAGAGATGAAAATTTTAAGTTGAAATTGGTTGATTTTTTAAAAAATTGTTATAAATTTTATTGATTTTTTCAGAAAAAAAAAACAAAAACTGAGATGAAAAAGTACAATTTAATTGGAGTTAAACTTGAGCCAAACAAAGCCTTATATTCCGTTTAATGAAACATCTTAAACTCAAAATTTTCGTATCAGTTTTGGTCTTTTTCTGAAAAGTCAATAAAAATTATAACTAATTTTTAAAAAGTCAACAAACTCAAACTTAAAAATTTTAACTCAAACCGTTTCACCAAACAGAATTAGTTTCCTTTTCCCTTTAACCCTTCAAAGGTCTAACAAGCTAACAATATTATTGAATTTATATGTCTAATTGCTTTTATGTTTTTCACACACAATTTGGTATCAATAATATAAATATGAACCTGATTGATTGGGATAGAGAAGAATAAATTTCCACAAAATAAAAATATTGGAGTTGTTGATAAGAACAATGAAAAGTGCATAAATGCATAACTATAGTGATGCAGATAAATAAGAAAAAAATATCCATGTGGTTTGAATTAGTGAACGGCAAGCGAGAGGTGGATTTAAGCAAGATTAAAATTAAGTTAATATGATTACAGATATAATGTATTGACCCTTACTAATTTAAAAATAATAATAATGGGTGGACGTTTAAAAATTTCCATAACCATAGAATTCTAAGTACTTTCGTTCTTTTAGTTATAGTACCTATGCCTTTTATCAGTACAGATAATCAGACAACAATAAAATACAAAGTTTAAATTCGGAAATGAGTTGGTTTAAAAAGTTCCAAAAAAATAGTAGCTGAACTTTTGCTCTTTCAGTTATAATAAGTTGTGCCTTTTAATCGGTTGTGGGTAGTCTGGCAACTGCCGTGTTTACAAGCTAATGCTTTTGCCTGATTTTCAACTGGTTGTTCACTCCAATATAAAAAGTCAGACGGAAATTTTGACCTTCTATAAGTATTGCTTCCTTTTTAATATCAATTTATTTTTCCCTGAAAAGGCTCATAAAATTTCTTATTGTGGATGAAATCAACACACAATATACATATAAGAATATGTGTAAATATATATGCGTATACAATATCTCCATAATATACGTATACGTGTCTCTATATATACATATACGTATCATGCACCACAATTAACTAACAATGAGCTTGATATGGACTTTGCATTTACAGAACCTTAGCGAGTACTAGAGATATTTATAATTTGTGAATTTCATCTACTAGTTGAAGCATGTATATGTATACACATACATGTATGTATGTATGTATGCATGTATGTATTGATGTACCTAAGGAACATTGATTAAACGTGGATTCAATTTTATACTTGTTTATAAGATTTATATATTAGAATAAACATGTTAATTGGTAGATATTTTTTGGTCGCTTACATGCTCCATGCTGCATTTGTATACATATACATATATGTATATATGTCACTATTGCAATTTTGACAATTACATGTTTATAGTAGTTTCAATTAAGAATAAAATCTCAAGGAGCATTTTGAGGAGTTTTATACATAGAATCCTTGACATTCTCTTTGGACAATTATATATATAAGAATCCCAAGTTATATATCTTTTTTTTTTTTTTTTGGTACCAAGGTGACAAAAAAATGAACAAGGTATCATTTTTTTTTTTTTCATTGGCGAATCTTAACTAGTTATAGAAAGTTATTATTATATTTTGATGTATTATAGAAAGTTATTTTTGTCTTTACACTATTGACTATTTATTCACTAAATCAGATGGCTTAGGGCAATATACGTACATAGATAAATACAAGAGTGAACATGTATACATTTCTTGATTTAATTTTTTTATTTTGTAACTTTTGATTTGATTTCAAAATCTCCGCCGTATGATAAAGTCGTGAAATGTCAAATTAGTACTAAACTATATATATACAACCCACCACATTCCTTGAATAAATAGGGAGATTGTATACATCATTTGTTGAAACTACAACCATGATTTATATATATATATATATATATATATAGCGCAATCAATTTGTATTAGGGTTTGTGTCAGAGTCAATATGTGTCATTCTCAACGCTGTCCGCATGGAAGTTCACATTGGGGCCGCAATACCAACTAGTTGGCTCTAAAATAATGCACTTTACGGAAATGTAACTAAATATAGTAATAATAATGCAAAACAAGGTCGGCGTGAGAAGAATTTTCCTATCAGATATTTTTTCTCTTTACAGTGACTTTTTTCAAATTTAGTGCATCTTTTAATAAATTAAATATGAAATTATTATTAAATATATGTCTTAACCAGTCACAAGTACTGATGAAAACATACATACATAAACAAACAAAATGAGGTGTGCCGTGTGTGTGTATATATGTATATATAACATTGCCCAAAGTGATGAAGAGAATAATATTAATGACCCCAATAGTGTTCTCTATAATTAACAGCTGGAAATTGCTGTGTGTGTGTGTATACACGTATTGATATATACGGAGCTAAGAGCTAGATCCAAAATTCTCACTTATTTAAGAAAGAAGATGAAGAAAAAAAAATTAAAAATAAAAAGCTGTTTTCTGTGTGGATTTGACGGCAAAAGAAACAAAATAACAAGAACCACTAGAATCACTATCAAAGGGGGAAGCTAAGAGGCCATAGTAGACAGACAAAGCTCCTCAAAGCTAATAAATCCAAAGCCCCAAACCCACCAACCTCGAAAGCAAATATTATTAAAAACTCCGCCCACGAACCAAACATAACGCTCTCTCTTTAAAGCTACCTTTAACTTACCATGCAATTTACCCTGTATAGTCGCACAACTTGGTATACAAGAAAACTTTATGCAGAGATTCTCTTTATCAAAAGAAGAGATCATATATTTATATATATACACACATATATATTATTTAAACTCTTTTTTTCTTTTTCTTTTTCTCGCTCTTTGATTATCAACATGAGACATAAACACAAATACAAACAAAGTTAACGAAATTACATTAAACAAAAAAACAAAAGAAAACCAAGAACCAAGAACAAAAACAAAAGTTTTGTTTATTACAGGAGTACTCCTCATCTGTAGCTAGTACACGATCACTTAAGTAAACCAGCGAAAAAAAGAAAGGTGCCATCTATTTGGAAAATACAATAATAATTAGGTAATTTACACAAGGCCATCTAAATATATATATACATATACTTTGGTCGAGTATACATATATGTGATTTGTGAAAGATATATATATATATATTCTTGTGTGTGTATATATATATATATATAATGGCAAAAAGTCATGAAACCATGGATTACTCAGGGTCGGATCAGGCAAGGAGTTGAAAATTGAAAACCCCATTTCATGATCATATCATGATATGATATGATCATGATCAACCAAATGATCGAACGGCTCAAAATCGATATGGAGACTCAAGGTAGGACATTTTCTTCTGCTGCTTGAGGTTCTTGTAAAACTTTTTAATGAAATCATCGGCCTTGGCATCCACAAGGCTGTCCCCTCCTTCGTCCTTCAACGGGAAAGGCGAGTCGGTTATTCGCAACTGCCGCACAGCCGGGCTCCTCCCGAACCCCGGCAGCGTCACCAGCGGCGAGGCCTCCACCGTCTGATCCCCGCCTAGATGATGATGAAGAAAATTGTTACCGTGGTTAATATTGTTGGTGCCACTGTTGTTGTTGTTGAGGTAAATCTCCAGCATCTTCTGGACCGCGGTGACGGTGGTCGAAACTTCGTCGTAATTGTAGGATTTGGAGAGGTAATTGTGGTGGCCGTGGTGGTGTTTGTTGCGTTTGTTGAAGTGGAAAGGGTTGTAGGTGTTGGCGGGGCTGTTGCTGCAGCTGAACTCGTACTCTCTAGGGGAAATGAACGAGACGGCGTCGTTTGACCGGCAGCTGAAGGCGGAGTAGTGGTGGAGGATGAAGTTCTCCGCCATGGCTTTGCCGGCGAGCTTCCCTCGCTTCAGGAGCAAGTTAAACTCCACCATTATCTTGCTCTTGGCCAACCCTTTCCTCATCATTATCAACACTATTCTCACTATGTTCCACAGCTTCTTTGCCACCACTGAAGGGCTTGGTTCTATTTCCATTTTTTTCTTTCTTTCTTTCTTTTTCCTTTTTTTTTTTTTTTGTTTTGTTGTTTTTTTTAGAGAGTTTTTGCTTGGTGTTTGTTTTGAGAGAGAGAGAGAGAGAGAGAGGAATTACTAGGGTTTTTGGTTTCTATGTCGAGAATGAGCGAGGTGTGGAGAGGTATTTAAAGGGCGAGGAAATAATTATTTATTAATTAAAAGTTATGCTGGAAGTAAGGGGGTTGTGTAAGACTCTCATACCTAGCGCGTCCCTTACAATCTTTAGCCCAAAAAAGCCCTAGGTGATAGGAAAATAAGGGGATGAAGGAATTAACATTTTCCTTAATGTTGTTAAGTGGAAGAAAAAGAAAAAGAGAAAAAAATCTCTAGTTTAATGTATTGAACCATTACATTATTTTATAAATAAGAAGATAAATAAGAATTAAGGTCAAAATAGTTGTTATACAGATCACTTTACTGTAATTTTTTTTTTTGGTTCACTTTTCTTTCTGAAGTTAAAACAATTAAAAAATTATGAGTCACATAGATTTATAAGCACTTTTTTTTCCCTCTAATTTCATTTCTACCAAACAATTTAAGATTTCCTTTTCCTCTCTAAAATTTTTCTTAATCCAACTTCCTGCCTCTCCCCTTTTCACTCAACCAAACCAAGGCTAAAGCATGAAGCATTGGTAATCCATTGATGTAGGTTTGAAGAAAAGAAAAAAAAAAAAAGATATTTTGGTTGTGTTTGAAGAAAAGAAAAAAAAAAAGATATTTTGGTTGTGTTTGAAAAGGAGTTCGATTTGTATTTTTGGGGACATTTATTGGGACACCCACTTCTCTTTTGTAGTAAAATAATTTGATATGATATATCATCATTCTTTCGAGCATCGGTTATATATTATGAAAACATTCACCACTCGACATTAATTTTGGGATTTTTTTTTTGGCATCCTATGGCTTTCATTTGTTAAATAGAAATAAAATACTCTTAAATTTAAACCTGAGAACTCATATCTAAACTCCTTTTCCTCCCATCTGAGTTAGCTCCAACGAGATTCGCTTAATGTCTTGGATTAATTATTAAGATATAAATATTTTTCTTCATAAAATATGTCAATACATCTACAAATATATTTTAAAAATGTAAATCTTTTACTTGTCATAATTGGAACAAAAAAGTCAATTTTTTTTATATAAGAGAAAAAAAAAGTAGTTCATGCACTAATCGAGCATATTATTTTAATGATTGTATTTTTATTATAAAAGATAAAAAGAAATATGATAAAACGGACCCTTAGCTTGTGTTTAAAACATAATTTTGGAAAAGTTGTTTTTGTTTCAAATATATATCTTTTATGGACTGGTATTTGGGAGTGAAAAAATATAAATATGGTTCAAATTTTGAAACACTAAAAAATTTAAGTTAAATTGAAATCTTTTGGAATATTTAATTCCGACCTACATTTCAAACGTAAGCTTATTCTATAATCAATCTTAAAACATGAACTTATGTTTCTCTTAATTACTATTATTTTTTTTATCTTGAGGGATGAGAGGTTAGAATTTTATACTTCATAATAAAATTTGGTATAAAATTAACGCTATGTAGCTTTAATTTATTTTTTCCTTGCTCGAAAAGTGAAATTCATTCCGCTTCCTTATGCGAAAGGTGAAAGCACGCGCTTTGGAAAAGCGAGTGGTGGAGTTCTCCAAAGGGAGTAAATAAATTTGGGAATTTATATTTTTCTATTGCAATATTTTCTGCTAGTTTTACGTGTTAAAGTAATCGAGAATACTAGAAGGTCCCTAGTGCTTGGACCAAATTACTTGGGAATGCCCTTAGCCTAGAAGAAGGGGGTCCAATGATTAGGGACTGTGGAGATATTTGGATGGATCTTCCCAAGAAATTAAATTTAGCCCTTTGCCGTAGATACTAAGGTACTCGTGGATGCTTTGAGCCAATAATAATAATAATAATAATAATTTAAAAAAAATTACTTAAATATCATTTTTTTCATCTATTGATTAACATAATATAAACTCTCACAACTTAATTAACATGATATAAATTTTAGTTTACTTTATTATGATTTGTGTCCTAGTAGTCTAATTTTATGTCATTCAGATATTTTCCCTTAATAATAATAATAATAATAAAATAATCAAAACAACCAAAAAAAAAAAAAAAAAGAAGTTCCATAGACACTTGCCTCGTAGACTATGCTAAATACATGAAACACGTTTCAAATCTCATATCCTAACGACTTACATGCTAATCTCCATGTGGGAAAAAGAAAGAAAGAAGGAAAATCTTTGATACCTTCCTTTCATCGAGAGATATTATTAATTGTTCAATTCAAAGCTAAAAAACAAAAAACAAAAACAAAAAGGGGGGGGGGGGGGGGGGGGTGTGAATTTCATGACAGGGCAAAGAGCGAGAGGTTAAAGTACACCTTAATAAAATTTAAAGAACACCATGAGTTCATCAGTAAATACCATTTTCAATAAGATTTTATCGATACTCTCGATAACCTTAATTATTTAAATGTAGAAATATTATGATATTATAATATTATGATTACAGGCATAACTTAACCTAATGATCTTATCAAATCCTCAGCTTTGAGTTTAATATATGTGTGTATATATATTTTGATGAACTAAGAATTACCACTCATGAGGTATAAATAGACGTACTTAACCTTACCACTCAGTATATACCAGTACAATTATAAGTTTAATTTATATATCTTTCTTTCACTATCAAGACTCATATTTTAAATGAACATTTAAAAAAAAAAATCAAGCTTGCAAAGACTTGCGCTGTGCATAAATAGGAGTTCAATATTGACTTGAGAGCGAAAAGCGCGAATTTTCCAAGTTATTAATGTCAAGTTGGGGACACAAAAAAGCTAGTCACGCAGTAGTGGGGGCAACCATAAAATTAATTGAGAGACCAAGAAAAAAGCCTCCTCTCTTCGACGACCTTTTCGACTCTATTATTGCCAATAATCTTTTTTTAAATGTCGTGGTTTTCTTAAGCACTAACTCCTATTTTTATTACCCACCAACAGAAAAATATTTCAAGTATTTTTCATTTTGAAAACGTGGTAACTTTTTGTTTTCCCCCCTAATTTTTTTTTTTTTTACATACTTATAACGTGCATGGTAATTAACTACAAATGTTTTCTACGTGTTTTTCTATTTACTAGTCAGTTTTTACTCTTTTTTGAAGATAAGCAATAAATATCCATCAATATTACCATGCATATCAATATCACTAATTAATATAATCAGGAATTTTCCACTTCAAGTAATAAATTAATCTAGTCAAGTTCAATATAAATTTCAACGAAAAGAACAAAAATTCGATAAAATTATGAATTTAATATATATATATATAAATGTAGTACATGTATGTATGCAAAATCTAATAACAAAGGTTACTACTATAAGTTTAGAACATGAGGAACAAAGGAAGGAACGTTAACGTTAAAGGCCAACCTGAAGTAAAATAATACAAAAACAGCCCTTTTTTTATTTATTTTTTTATTTTAAGAAAGGAAATTGTAATAAGCCCATTGGTCAATATCTTCGGGACTAAGGCTAGCTAGCTCGAGTACTAAGGTTGCATGCTAGCAAAAGGGAGTTCAAATATTCTTCTCGTAGAATAAAAGTACTGCTGTGAAACTCCTCTTTTATTTTTGTCTGGTCCTTTACAGTTTGGTACATATTCTTGTATACTAATTTATTTAATTTAAGATCCATCCCGGGTAAGACCTCTAATTTTATAGTATCACTAGAAAATAGTTTTAAATTGTTGAATTAAATTTTTAATGCTCCAATTTATAAGTATCTGTATTAAAAACCTTCATTGTAAGATACATAATCATAGATCGGATCATTAAAAACTAATTGAAAATACAATTCCTATTGATAATTAAAATAAATAGAAAGTCTTATTAGAAAAATTCCCTTTAATTTAACCCTAAACAAAGGGAAAGGGCCGGCTATACATTAATTATCACAATAGACACTGGCGTGAAAAAATGTAAACCTACATCATTTGCACAATAAAACATATAATATACAAACTTTATATCAATATCAATACACTATTATATATATAGATAATTATTAATATTGATTAATGTATCGGTCTTAAAATGAAATTATTTGGGACATGTGTTTGCCGCGTGCGTGGACTTGAAAAAGGAGAGCAGATACAAAAAAAAAAAAAAAAAAAAAAAAGAGAGAGAGAGAGAGAGACCATTTGCGACAGCCCTGCATTGTTTCACACTCCTCTTGAGATCTCTTTCATATGCAATTATTGTAGTGAAAATGATTGGCCAATAGCAGACTTGCTTGCCATTGGTGGATATATATATATATATATATGTTTATATATATCGGCAGACTAGAAATAATTTTAACCCAAAAATAAAGAAAAGAAAAGCAAAAGTAGTACAAGTAATACTGTTGTAGTTGCTTCTAGAAGCTGCAAGATTTGATTTCCAAATTGTGGAGGTGGGTGATCCACGGTTTTGTTTCCCAATATATGCTATTTTATATCTTTAACATATATTGAAAGCACAAATGTTTGTTTTCATCCAAGTTTTAACTTTTAATGTTTGTTATGTAATGTTTTTAACACTCGTTATATAACCCTTTTTTTTTTATGTTATTTTATTTTATTTTATTTTATTATGTTTGTCTATTTTATAAATGTACAGGACCAACTAGTTTTGATACAATGTTGTAATTTCTAATTACTAATTGGAAAACAAAAAGGAGAGAAGAAATCTTGCCATGAGTGGTCTGATTGGGATAAAACATTTTAGTTGGGAGATGGACATTATAAAGTGAGGCGAAATTAAAGGTACGGGGACCTAATGCCACCTGTCCACTGTTTTATATATGTATATATATATTTATATAATATTTTTGGTGCTAAAGTTGACCGCTGGTTTTTGTGAATTCTGATATGATCGGAAAGCTTTTTCCCGGCCAAGCATCATATATCAAAGGCTAAAATTGACATGATATATAGGTATACTTCAAGTATTTTTCCCAAATGAATTGATCTTTTACATCAATATTAATTATTGTTGCCCACTCTCAATTAACAAGTGTCTTTAATCTATGGACCAATTCATGAGAAAGCTTAAAATATTAGTGACATATTTTATTACTTTCTCGCTGATATTTTATTTTCCACAAGAAATTGATGCTTGTTGCTCATCTATCAATGATAATTTAGTTAGTGATTGTAACATAGTCTGGTGATAATCGATCCACATCTAGACTGGCATCGGAATTTTAAAGTTCAAACTCCGCCACTATTAAGAGGAAATAGAAGAAGTAGATAATTTAGCTAATTAACTTGGAATTATTAATTATGTAAAAGAGTTCGATTTCATAACTTATTAATTAGGTAAGCCTTTTGAAGGACACTGCTAAAAACATCTAACTTCCTAGACTCTTAAGAAAAGGAAACTGCAAATGAATTTCAGTATGCAAGGCACCTTAGCTAGGTCTACTCTCTAATCTATCATTATATATATATATATATAAAGCGGAACTAACTTTAAAAAGCTAAAGAGACTGGTATAACAAGAACCACGAGAAGATTATGCATCATGATTAAGTTGGTACCCACTAACCTCGTCCTCTTGTACTACGTACGTAACTACAGTCTCAGTTTTTCTTTGAATTCTTTTATTACCTTGCAATGCATAATTAGGTTTTTCATTCCAAAGAATTTATAAACACAATTACTATTATAGCTTCTTCTATATTTTTCATTTCACCGAACACCATATTTTTTTTCCTCCGAATTTGCAGCTATTTTAAACTGATCAAGTTTCTAGTTTCTAGAGCAAAATAGTATTGAAGTGCTATAATATAATTTCTTAGAAAACTCGGAACAAGACATTGTTTGCTACCACAAACCTGCAAGAGGGGGCAAAAAAAAAAAAAAAAAAAAAAAAAATCATCCATGAATCAAGGCGACTATGAAATTGATTTGGAGTCCTGCTCTGCACCTCACAAACATCGCCTCATAAAATGTTTTGTGGGCCCCACTTGCAACATGCCAGCCCCTCCGACTTCGGAGAGCCACACGGCAAATGCTCAAGCAAATATCTATCTTCTTAAAGAAGTATGAAGAAAAGTTTATATGTGTTAACAATAATGGCATGCATATATATATATATATCTATACATATCTATTACCAAATATAAAAGGATGAAAGACACTATATAAATGTGCCTTTTGTCCTCTTCTTTAAACCCATCATGTGTTTTTTTTTAATTAAAAAATTATTTTTTGATTTTATTTAATTTTTAATTTTTGTTTTTATTTTATTATATTTGTCCATCATACACGCGCGAAGTTCGACTAATACATGTATAAAGTATAAAACTTTATAGGAGGACGATACCATATAACGTTACATGCTTGATTTGGGTGGTATACATAGATCACATTTTAGTATTAGCATAAGCCCTTACTAAATGGTATGGTATGGTATGGTATAGGAGCTTATTTTATGTTAAATGCTAGCTTTAGCTTTTGAAAAATGTTTTGGTGATTTTTTTTTTCCCGACTATATTGACTTTTGGAGAGAAGTAATAATATTGGGAATGGCTTGATGATATATCTTCCACTCCTAAATGTTATGTCTTCTTGTGATTGGCTAAAGTAATAAAGTTCCTCGCTTTTAATCCAAAAACAAAGGCAAAGTGCACGATGGGACCAGAAATTCTTTGTTTACTAACATAAATATATATATATATATATATATTTTTTTTTCAAATATTGATCACCACTAACTTGCTTCCCTTTTCTTAATTATTGTTTTCGAAAATTTTCTTGATTAAATTATACTACAATACAAAATGTTAAAGTAAGCCCATCAACATCAGTTGGGCACTCTATGTTTAGTACTTCTTTTAATAAAACCATGCAAAATTAATATATATATATATATATACATACATATGTATACACATACACACACAGAACTCACTTTAATTAAATTTGGTCTTTTGCTTCGTCTAGAAGAGTAGAAAATCAACAAAGTATATGTTTAATTCAAAGTTGAACTCTTTGTCTATGTTGAAAACCTTGGGGGAGTTGAGATTACAATTTTAAAACGTTTTTGCATGAGAGGATGAAGTGAAATTAATATATATTTTTTTCATTTAGGAAAACACTATTTTTGTATGTTGGGGGAAAGTGATGACAACTCAGTTATTATTATGAGTTGACATTAAAAATTTGTAAAGAAATAATTTAAAAACAACACTATTTTGTATGTCGGGGCAAGTGAAGTTATATATATATATATATATATATATTATTTAATATAGCTGTTTAATGCACTATTCGCTTCAAGCATTCGAACTTCAGATTGATCATTATATCCATCCAAGATTAGCTATGCCATATTAATCTCCTGATATATATACGTATAATTTTTGAACTCGGGGTAGAGATACCTAATATTTAATCACTACGTGTGTTTCCTTACATAATATACATATATATATAATCTTATTTATATACCCACAGAAAAATGACAAAAAAAAAAAAAAAAGAAAAGAAAGAAAGAAAGAAAGTGTCCTATATGAAGGGATTGAGATCGCTTATCTAATTTTAGTATCTTAGATGATATATAATCAATTATTATGCTATATTATTAAATTAAGTTAGATGTAATATGTAATATAAGTATAGAAAAATCAATTATAAAGCTTTGATTTTTATAAAATGATATGACATAATATCATTAATTAGATAATAATTAAGACATAAAAAATTAGATAGGAGATCGAGTCCAATTTGAAGACCTGAAGTACAAGTTCATCCTAATTTCCCCATTAATGCCACTACTTCAAGAGATGCATTAAGCAATGTATTCAAAGATATTTAATGTCTTGACCAAAATAAAAATGATTTGCATATTCGTAACGTTATTTCAAGTTTTCAAGTATCCTTATATATATTCTTTGTAACTTGTAAGTACATTCGTACACCGCCCTCGCTTAGCTATATAGCATAAATCATTACAGATAGCACGTTTTATATCTGGCTAGCTTACTATATATAGTTGTGGGCGGCTATTAATTAAAATTGGAGTGGCAAAACTATTTTTCACAAAAATTAGTTCTCAACTCAAATTTCAGGAATTAGACAAATATGGTGGAAGGTCACGTGCAAATGTAAGTGAGAGGGTGAGTCACGTGCAAGTAAAAAGTGTTAAAAAATTTTCATGTTAGTGAAGTGTAGAATATTTAATTTTATGAAATGCAATATTTAGCTCGTGTTTGGTACACAGATTGAGTATGAAATAAAATAAAATGAAAATTTTAGGTTAAAATTAGTTGATTTTAAGAAGTAATTATAATTTTTTATTGACTTTCAGAAAAAGATAAAAAACTAGTTATAAAGTACAGTTGAGTTCAAAATGAACTCGAATACCAAACGCATCCTTAGTTTTACGCTCTCAAATATGTGATAGCATATATAGTCTAGCAATAATTAATATTAGCATTATAGATGAATTCTCTCGTCTCAAATTCAAAATAATTAAAGATGAATGAGGTTGCCTCTACATAAGGTACTTGTGCGGAAATAATTTGTAATATAAATAAAAATGGGATTTTGTGTGAGGTACTGAGTCAATTAATTAAAGGGTGTCAAAAATGAAGAATTTTAAGGAACTGGTAAAAATGAAGGGATGCTTTTGTGATTCAATAGAGTCAGTGATGAAGTCACTTTGGGGTCCATTAAGTCCACCCAACTATAAGATTTATTTCAAATTATCTCCTCCCCTAAAATTTTGTAGCTCCAAAATTTACTAATTTTTCATATAAGTTTCAATCATATATGTCCAAAGAGTTAACTTCTAAATATATATTTTTTCAAATTTAAATCTCAAATAAATCAAAAGTCAATTACACTACTATTTAAATTCATATTTTTAGATTTTTTTAAAGTCAATTAAATTAAATTATAAGGTTTACGTAAGAAGAAGAGAAAGATACAGATTCGAAAAATTTTTAGTTCAAAATTTGTATAATTCAAACCCCTCTCTCTCTGAAAAAAATTTTATAGTTCTGCACTGAAAGGTGCAAGATTAAAGATAGAGAATTTTCTAAATTTTGTTAAATCATACCAAAAAAAAAAAATAAAGTTTGATGGTGTATTAAGCAAAGTGATCCACACGGCTTCTATTGATCAAATTTTATGGACTACTTAGCAAATCAAAGACATTGGTAATAAGTAACCTAAATGAAAAAGAACTCCTAAAGGGCTGACCCCATTAAAATTCATACCTTTCAAAAACAAAGTGATCCACACGGCTTCTGTTGATCCCACATTTCTTGGAAAATAGCAGCTATTATTAAATATGTACTCCAAAACTTGCATTGTGTAGAAAGTGACTGATCTTTGATAATTAAATTATTAAATTAAAAAGCTCGATATGGAGATGACCTTTCTATAGAAATGCATTAATTTATCTACTGCAGTAGAGTGAGTCGCTACCATGAATGAAAACGTTAGTAGAATTCACATATATAATAATTTAAGGGTATTGAATTATCGTTATATTATGTCTATAACCATTAAAATTTTTCACTTTATCAATAGTTTGTTTTATAATGTAAATGTTATAATCCTTCCCCTAATAATTTGATGACTTTTATTTTTCTTTCTTGCCACACCATTAACTATGTTTTAGATATTATTTGGCGCTCTTAAATTATTGGTGGTCCAGCCAAAAGACAAGTACTTAATTCATTAGGGCTCCTTTGATATTCCTATCATTTTCTTTGCTCTTTCATATATATATATATATATATATATTTTGTATAGTATATATGTATAGATACAATAATTACTTGTATAAAAACTTGTTGAGAGAGTTTTAATCAATATATAATATCGTAATCATCGAGCTAATTAATGAACATTAACGTTTCTTCCTGGAATTGTTGATCTTGAATTTTTCTTGGGGTGGGCTCTGTCTATTTAAATTAGACTTTATTATTTCGTATGGGTTATTTGCCTCATTATGGCTGTTCCGTAGCTTTCTGTAAACGTCTATCTCCGGCCAGCAAATATATTATTGTTGAAGATTTTTTTTTTTCCTTCTTCTCCTTTTTTTTTTTTTAATTATTTTTGTTGATAGTTACGCATAGACCCATTTAGGTTGAAATGTATCAAGAGAGAATTTATTTTCTTACAAATGCGGGATTAAATCTACTCCGTCGATTAAATCCAATCCGATCGTGTTGTACTCCATACCGTTTTACTCAATTGCCATCGGCAAAAAGTGCAAGCAAAAATGTGATATTTATTGGTATACAATATTAGCTAACTATTTTATCCACCCTAGCTAGTAAAAAATGCGAGCAACAACCTTACAAACAAACAAACAAGCAACAAAAAAAAAAGTAGTATTAACGTATTAATTTCACATAATTATTAATTAAAAACATATAATTTGCAAATTACCAATGCATACGATAAGTCAACAAATCATGGGCTAAAGATATTTACTTTTTTTTTTTTTTTTTTTGGGGTGTGGGGGGGAAGGGGTGGTGTGGTGGGGGGTGATAATTCGAATCGGTTTCGACTGTATCATCGGAGGTTGTAGGTAAGCTTCTAAGAAAGTAAAAACTACAAAATAATAATAATAATAACAATAACAATAATAATAATAATAATAATAAACTTGACGTCTTTTTTTTTTTTTTAAGGTGAATATAAAGTTGATGTCTTTGCCTAAATGTTATATGTATATAATTAGCTAAACAAGCGTACAAATGATACTTTTGAAATCCAGAATTTCATGAGGACAAAAATTGTATTTGGTTAGTACAATGTAGTATTTAGTTCAGTTTTTATTATTTCTCTTTCTGGCAAAAAGTATTTGTGTCTTATCCATCAAATCAATAAACAATATGTATTATTCATAGTAAACAAAATTGCACTTCAATTTCGTTGTTCCTCTATAAGAACGACATAAACATCAATGTTATATGTATAACGTCGCCTTTCTTGATCGACAGTGAGCATGTAATTTGTTATGTATTAAGTTTACAATAAATATATACCTTAGATGTAAGATGTGTTCAGTGTGTGTGTGTATATATATATATATACACCTTAGTTTTCTTTTGGAACTTAAGGGCAAGTTCTTCTCATAGAGGGTGAAAACTGATGTAGGAAGATTTAATTATAAATATCAATCGAAGGTGGTTTTTGTTATTTATTTATCATTTCTCATTTAGTTTGTCGTATATGATCTTAGTAGCTATTTTGTTATCGTTTTGTTTGTGGGTTATAAACACCCTTGTTAGTTGTTGGATGGTAGACTTTGGATGTTGATATTTTTGTACAAGAAGTTTCAGAGAGCTCCTTCTCTTTGTTCCTCTCTTAGTCCCTTATGGGTGATGTTAGGTGGATTTGGAGCTCTCAATTCCATTGTCCGTCGCGATTAGGCTGAAAAAATCTATCTTCTCTAGACTTTGTTAGTACTTGTTTTCTGCAAGGCGTTTTTCTAACATCCAAGCCCAATACCTATATTCCGTGATACGAATGGGCTCATTTCATAAACCCAAATTATATTAATAGAACTAGTTTGGGCTGTAGTTTAGTGGGTCACGAGTAATCAAATTTACTTATTTATTCTTGGTCAAAGTTGATTTTTGATCTCGCTTGAGGATTTTTAAATTGATTTGTTAAGATAAATGGATAATGAAGAAATAACCAATTAAACTCAATCTCTTATATTAAGTAAACCAAAGTGTAACCACATAAATATATATAGCCCAAAAAACATATTCTCTTCGTGATGACGCAAAAAGCCTGAAAAGATTGGCCCTAGAAGTTTCTACAGATCTGTCAGTCACTCTAGAGACCAAGACAATACCTTTTATGTTTCTTCGCCAGTATCCGAAGTGATACTTGGACTGGCTCCGAAGACAGTGTTTCTCCATATTTATTCTGGCTTCTGGCTTTGGACCAGTCCTCTGCAAGCCGTCCATTCCAGAGATGGAACAACAAGTGTTGAGCACATGAAAAGCAACCTCTACAAGCATCAAACATCTAAAAAAACACTGCAAGTTTGACCACCTAGCCCACAATCACTTCTTATTTTTAGTGTTCTTTGAAGCCTAAACACATAGCCATCATTCCTTTTAAAAGCATGAATTTGCACTTCTAGAGTGCCTTTTTGTCACTACTTCCAACCCACCACATCGGTTTTTTTTTTTGTTTTTTGTTTTTTTGGCCTTTATTCTTTTTGTGTGTTCCGATTCACCAACTAGTATTTTATATCTAAACACATATCAGCCATCAATCTTGTTGAACTATTAATCCTAGTAATTCATTTCTAAAAAAAGAAAATTACTACGTTAGACTCTAAATTTTTAATATTATGTAACTTTAATTCATGAACTGTTTTAGTTAAAATTCCCTTAAATTATTAAATATTACTATAATAGTTATTTTATTAATTTTTAGACTGAATTCGTTTGTTAACATCATTTTTTAACCTAAAACAGAATTTATCCAAAAATTAATGAAAACTACTATTCTAGCAGTATATTTTTTTAATTTGGGGCATTTCTTGTCTTTTTTTTATAACTAAAATGATCATAAACTATTAAAAAAATTATCATAGTAGTCTTTTATGTCTAAAAATTATTAGTTAGTTAGCATCATTTTTAATCAATTCACTAATAAATTTATCTAAAAATTAACAAAAATGACTCTTATTGTAATATTTTATAAGTTTAATAATATTTGAGCTAAGAAAAAAATATTAAGGTATTAAAAATTTAAGGACTAATGGAGTAATTTATCTAAATATTTAAACCCCAGCTAGCGCCCCCAAACTATCCAATTTCTCCACAGCAGCCCACTCCCGCCAACAGCTCTACAGCGCCCACTCCCGCCGTCGGCACCTCGGCCACCCCAAGCAGCTGCAGCCGTTGGACCTCGCCCCTTGCCTTTCCGCCGTCGCCACCCACGCCTCTCGTCACCGTCAAAAATCTTAAAATTTTGAGGTAGGGTTTTCCTTAATCCGAAATTTCCGTTATTGAATTTGTATTTCTTCTCGATTTCAATTCTGATTGTGATGAAATCTCTTTTTGTCATTCTGACTTTACCTAAAAAAAAAAAAAAACCTAAAATCTCCAGGACTTAGAATGTGCCTATTGAGTTTTTTTTTTCTTCATTATTTATAGTTAGAATACTGAAACTCCCAACTTGACCCCGGTTTTGGGGCGTGAGAATAGTTCATGGTTTCTGAGATTTAGCTTAAAAGTAAAAAAATAATTCAGCAAAGATTAATCAGTTGTTTGGGGTGATAATTGGAGACGAAGTTTTGGGGGTTGATTTGGTAATATGTGTTTGGGAAAGTGTGAGTTAAAAATAAATTGTGATATAAAAATAGTGTAAAAGTTTGAAATGTGTTTGGAAAAAAATATGTAATATGGTTTTGTTTTTTTTTTTTTTTCTCGGTATTCTATGCAATTTAAGTTTAAAAAATATCTTATTTCAATTTGAAATAAGAAAGTTATAGACTTTTAATCTTTGAGTTTTTTTAATTAAAAAAAAAAGAAAAAGAGAGATTTGGAAATGTAGATCTGGGAGTTCTGGAGTTGAGTCATCAAACTCCATCTCCGTTGTTTCAAACAGGGGCTAAGGAATCAAGCTGAGCCTGAGACCTGATTAATAGGATTTCTTTTTTCTTTTTAACTACTTAATATGATTAATATGAATATTAAATATTTTGATTGATAATTAGTTCAAATTTTCCTAATAATTAGGGGGCTTGGCGCAATTGCTTTGGTGGCTTTACCCTTAAACGGCATTGCTTTATTATGTTTGACGAAAGCAAATTTGATGTGAAATTGGTATTGTTGGCACTTCGAATCCCCCGAGAGCTTTGTAAGGTCGCAACTCGGATACTAAATGGGTAAGTCTAACAATAATTTATGATACTCATTTTGGTTTTTGTTTCAATTATGTAAACTTGCAGTTGTTTATTTTGACGTCATTGCACTTTCAGCTATTTGCTTGATAAGCCTCGCGTTAAACCAATTACTGAAGACCCAACGTGTGAAAAGAACCGATACATAATATTGTCTGAAAGGGTCCAAAGTTCTGGTAAGGAATCTATAATTAAATGTCTAACCATGTATACTAAGATCGGTTTGTGTCATAAATGAAGTTTTGTTAAGATTAAATTGTGATATATGAAAATGTTTTAGCCTTTGACATTACTGGGAGACTGTAGCTTTGGTTGGTTTGGTAGTTTATAGGTTCATGTTAGAACTAGTTTTGTGTCTACTATTATTATATTGAGGGGCTTAACTAGGAGAGGCACATGCTCACTTGCACTTGTTTCGGTTTGGTCACGGTGAAGCTTTACTTGTTCGTTATTGAGTTACTTTATGGCAGCATTTTTGGGACATGGTGCTAAATGTTCTTAGTAGCATTGTTCTTGAAGTTGACAATTTTTTTTCTTATAGTAGTGATGTTACCAATAATGTCGAATAAGCCAAATTTTATTCTTGAAATGTGGTGTTTATAAGATAGTCTCTTGTAGATTTTCATTTTGCATGACATTCTTATCTCTTACAAAATAAAAAATTGTGCTTTGAGGCAGATCTATCTGAAATCCCTAACGAGAAACTCGATGAGCTAAGAGGACTATGCAAGATTGATGTAGTTTCTTATACACTATCTCTTGGATACTCATATTGGAGTGCAGGTTAGTGGTGCAGTATCCAGTTCTTTTACATTGTATTTTGTATTTTGACAAACGACCCATCTTGATTGATATTGGTTTGCAGATCATATCTTGAAGCAGATACTGCCTCCTGGAGTTGAGGTCCCTTCATCTTTTGAAACAATAGGTAGGCATTCAAGTCATGAGCCCACTTCACCTTTTTTTTTTTTTTTTTTTTTTTTCAATTTATCTTATAGGAAAATATGACACTTTCTTATATTTTCTTCCCTTCAATTGAGTATTTGGGCAATTATACATTCCTTTTAGTATATTTGGAACAATCAAGTTCTTTTCTTATTTATTCTTTTTAATGTGCCAAGTTTTATGTTTGATGATGAATTCGTGATTCGTGGTACTCATGCAGGCCACATTGCTCATCTAAATATACACGACGAGTTGCTTCCTTTCAAGGATGTTATTGCGAAAGTTATCTTTGATGTATGCTTCAAATACTTCTGACCTTAATATGATTTCATTTTCTTGTTGATTTTTGATGAAAGGGATTGTTATTTGTTAGTCATAGTGTTTCACTTAATGTTGCCTTGAAAATGTTGTTGTCATGTATCTTTTTCTCATTGGAGTGCAGTATCTTGGTTTGGAAGCATTCTTTACAATGGAAGCACACGAGGGAGTTTGCGTTTCTTTTCTTCTCATGTTATCTATGTTGTTCTCAGATCATAATGCTTTTTGGATCATTAGTTCACAATTGATAATCCTCTCTGTGCACAAAGTGTGTTTACACTTCTTTTTATGATGTTTCAACCTTCATGTTTTCATAGAGTACAGATTTTTTTGTTTCTTATGCACGTCTTCTTTTTTGACAGTTGAGTTTCATCTCTAGTTGGTATGGATTATATATTCAGTATTTTTATTTATTTTGGCAGAAAAATTATCCAAGAATCAAAACTATTGTTAATAAAGTCGGAACAATAACAAACGAGTTTCGCGTACCCAAATTTGAAGTTCTAGCCGGAGAGAATAATCTAGTCACAGAAGTAAAGCAATATGGGTCGACTTTCAAGCTTGATTACGGTTTGGTGTATTGGAATTCGAGATTAGAACATGAACACATTAGGTTGGTTTCTCAATTTAAACCAGGGGAAGTCATTTGCGACATGTTCTCTGGTATCGGTCCATTCGCCATTCCTGCAGCACAGAAAGGATGCATTGTGTTTGCAAATGACTTGAATCCAGATAGCATCCGTTATCTGAAGATTAATGTCGACGTAAACAAGATTGGAGATTATGTTCATGCGTACAATACCGATGCTCGAGAATTCATTTCTCAAATGATCACGGTACCCAAACTTGAGATCGAGTTGAAAGACAATGCCTCTATTCCAAAATTGTGCGAACATCAACAGGACAAGATCACCAATTGGGAATTGGAATCAGCTGGTAAGACATTTATATTATCTTGACTGTTTGGAAGGGGCAATGCCTTGGTTTTTAACTATTTGTTATTATTATTATTATTATTATTATTATTTATGTTCCTGCAGTTGAGGTGAAAAAATCTGCAAATGAAGGGGAGCGTATAGAAGGCTCGGGTAAGAGTGGAGAAGCATCGGTTGTTTCAGTTAAAAGACAGTCAGATGATTGTCAAGCAGGTAAGGACAATACAAAAAAGGAATTTTGCTACTAATGAACCTATTGCTTTATTTATTTCTAGCGTGTATTTTTATAGTCAAGCATTCTTTTTAACCGCTCGAGTTTATAGGCTATCCAGCTTTCTTTTCCCCTATCTCAGGGGGAAAAAATGAAATGTAAATTGAGTCCCAATCTTGGCTGTATTTTTGTTTTATAATTTTTTTGTTTCTTCTTCTACAGAGAGTGGAAGCGCATACGGAACTACTCCTCCTAATAGGCGAAAAGGAAACAAGAATAAGAGAATGCGGGGCTCTGAGATTGCTGCCGTTAAGACTTGGGAGCATGTCGATCATGTTATAATGAATCTGCCTGCTTCTGCTCTTCAGTTTTTGGTACGGATTCATTCCACATGATTTTCTTCATCTCGTAGGTTATTTGATCTGCTATTTTCATTTTTTCACAAGCTTGAACCGTCTGAAAGGATAGCAAAAGAGAACTGAACACTCCTCTCTCTCTCTCTCTCTTCAATTATCAGATGCATTTAGGGGCCTAATTCAAAGAAAGTATTGGAAGGGAGATCTTCCATTGATTCACTGCTATTGCTTCATGCGAGCGAATGAAACCCAAGAACATATTTTTTCAGTAAGCATTCCGTATTGGAAATGTAGCATTGAATCTCCTTTATCCACGTTATCAAGATCCGTCTGAGTGTCCTCTGATACCTTTCCTACTATTCATATTATGGAGGGTTATCATTTCAACGTTCTATAATAATTTCTTGTTTCACTCTGGGCTAAATTGCATTTATAACTATAATGCAGGCGGCGGAGGCAGCATTGGGCGCCTCCATACAAGATCCAATATTTCATAGGGTCCGGGATGTTGCTCCAAACAAGGTACCAAGCCGTTTTTTAAGACACCAGATAATTTCCCTCTCTTTATTTTTGGGTACTCTGGTGCATCCTTGGATGCTAACAGCCGTTCTGTTCGAACTTTTGTCGTGCAGGCTATGTTTTGCTTAAGCTTCAGGCTGCCAGAATCTTGTTGACGTGAAAAAGTTTACGATGCCATGGAAGGATGAGCATTCACAAATCTCGTTTCTGTGGTGGCCATTAACGGACCCTTATTTCTTCGGTTAACCCCCTTCTCGGTTTGTAACTCATGTTGCTTAACATGAGGAACAATTTTGACTGATGAGCAAGTTAATTTTGTCTCCCATAATCTGAGTTCAATGGCGGCGAAAAGTGTTAGGTTTTGTAAAGAGAAACGATCTGTGTTTTTGTCTTCTACTTTTGTAATTTTTTAAATCTACTTGGAAATATGAGAGGTTAAAATGAATTAACTAGTATGAAGGATTGATAAATAAGGATTTAATTCCTTTAATCAGAACACAAACAATTTCAAAAGTTCACTTCTCTCTCACCTGTTGAGCTAGTCCCAACGGATTACATGTATAGATATTTCAAAATTTCAAGTATCCAAATTATCTTGTGAGTCAATTCGTACACTACCCTAGCTCGCACATGATTGCTAATGGCATGCTTTACATCAGAAAATTTACAAAATCCTCTCTTGCATTCAAGTAAAAATTTACATATATTTGATTTTAAATAATGTTAATTGTTTAAAATTAACGATCTCTTGCCGTTAGATCCATAAAAAAATCAGACACGAATTAGGTGTCATCGATATATTTATAGGTAAAATAGTTATGGGAAAATAGATTATGGTAAGAATAAACATGGAAGATTTTTGTTTGATATTTCTAAGATATAAGCCAACTAAAGGATGTCAAAAGATAAGAAATTCCCAACTTTCAAAACAAAAGTGATCCACACGGCTTATATTGATCCCACGTTTCTTGGAAAATAACAACTATATATATATAAATATATATTAATCCAAACTATTGAATTGCGGAGAAAGGGACTCAAGAAATTAAATTTAAAGCATGAGATATATATGATGGCCATCCTATAAAAATGCATTAATTGATCTACGGCAATAGAAAAGAACCGCTACCAAGAACAAAAACGCTAGTATAGATTTTTCTTATTTTTATTTTGTGAATTTAAGAGAGAGGTAGGAGTCAATTACGAAGTTTTCATTTGGTTTTATCTGTATATCACGTTAACGCAGATCTTATTATTGTATATTATTTTTAATTGATGTCATACATAATCTGTCACCTAATTTGATAATATTTATTTTCTTATTCTTTCCACACCATAAACTAGAGAGGAGCTTTATTATGTTAGATATCATTTGACCTCCTAAATTATTGGTGGTCCGGAAGAAAGATAAAGTAATTAATTCATTAGAGCTTCTTTGATATTCATATCATTTTCTTGTTCTTTCGTGGTTCTTTTTGTATATATGTATGTATAACATATATGTATATATGTATATATATATGGAGATATACACACACGCAAGTTGTATATATCAAAACTTGTCCAGCGAGTTTTAATCGATGTATATCGTGATCATCAAGTTAATGAACAACGTTACTTTCTGGAATAATTGAACTTCAATTATTCTTGTGGTAGGCTTTATTTATATAAAGTAGCCTTTATTTTTTCACGTGGGCTACTTGCCTTGTGACTGATGCATGCACGATTGCAGTTCGTGTACTCCGTAAACGTCTATCTCCAACCAGCCCACCCTTATCTCCAAAATATAATCATTATGATAACTATTTGTAAAGCAGGAGCAATATTGGAACTTGAAATGAGGCCTATATGTCTTGGATCTCGAAGAAGTATCTCAGTCCGTCTATTTGGTGCACTTAGAGATTCGTAAGGGACTTATTGAAAAAAAGGCCCAAACGTATAATGTATGTGACTGATTTCTGAATCTCATAATGAATGGTATTTAAAAGAGTTAATTACACCTCTTTCATTAGCTGTAACTTTTGGGAAAAATAGTTCTATCACTCCTAATCAATTTGTGTTGGTGTTTTTACCTTTTACTTTTCCTTTTTTTTTTTTTTGGTTGACAATGATATGGCAAAATTACACACCTACGAATAGAAATTGACATCTTTTAGTTTTAGTAATTAAAAAAATACTCCCAAAGCAAGATACTCTTTCTCTCTCTAAACTTTTCTCTCTGCCTTAGGGTTTTGCAGCCTTCATTCTCCTTTTTTGGGTCTGGAGTAAGGCGGTACCTTCAGGTTGGCCTCCGAAGTCCTTGCCCGTATGGAGGAGATCTCATTACTATAAAAAAGATATAGGTTACGACGTGGTTATTTAAAGTCGTTTTGGGATGGATATGACGTGTAAAAGACAAGGGCTTGTTGGGTGATTGATCTTTCAACAACAAGTTTATTCTTAATAGCTTTGTTTGACTTGGTCTTGCCGGGTGCAGTGGTCTAGTTGTTGCCGATAATTGTATCTATAGTGGTGAGATTTTCCTTATTTTTTTGTAGGATTTTAATTTTAATAATGACGTATTTGTCTTCACCTTTTAGGTTTAATACTTTGGTGTTTACTTTTATATTATGGTTTGTAATAATGGAGTTTGTTATATGCTAGATCTAAATTTGTGCGATGTTTTAATTCCATTAGAAATGAATCTAGACGGATTTAGTGGTGGCCTCTGTGCTACAGTTGGTAGCCTCTCAATCGATCCGGAGATTCTATTGATTGTAGAGGAATTGTCGAAAAGAGTCTTATGCATATTCGATTGTGGTATGTCGAGGTATTATCCCGTTTCTGGTCCTTAGACATCCGTTTTTCCCTTTGTGCATCATCAGAATGTACCCATAATACTAGTTTTCGTTGAAGGTTTTATCTCTGTAATGCAGAGTTAGACACATATGCTTGTAATTTCTATTTTGAATTGAATGAAATTTCCCCTTAAAAAAAATATATTACACACCTGAACACGCTTATGTTGAAACGAATCAAGAGATATAATTAGATTTAGCAAAAAGGATATACTATTTATTTATTTTATCTACAAAGCGGGATCGATGAATTTACTCTTTATATCTTGTATCGATTAAGCATTATGTTTTGAAAAAAAAAAAAAAAAACCACAAACATGATTTTTTTCAAGCTTTTCTTTTTCTTTTTCTTTTTTTTTTTTTTAGTTTAAAATTTCTTATTAGTGATGTAATGTTTAATATTTTTTTGTCATGTTTTAGGCACATAGGGCATATATAATTCATGTCATGTTACAAGTTTGTTTATAAACTACAAAGGATACATATTTGTCAATTAACAAACAAAAATTAGTTGTTGAACGCATATCATTTTGACGTGAATATGAAAACTTGCATACAAAATAAAAAGTATAAAATAGTAAATAATGCTTCTTCACACACACACAAAAAAAAAAAGACAAAACAAAAAACAAAAAAACAAAAACAAAAACAAAAACAAAAACAAAAACGAAAACAAAAAAACAAAAACAAAAACAAAAAACAAAAGGTTAACTAATCTGATGAATAATATATCATGTCACTTTTAGGAAATTAATAAACGACAAAATATACAATCTACTAAGGAATAACACCAATACAACATGTTGTTTTAGTATCATACGACATCTTCAATTTTCATGCATAAAAAACTCTCCCTTTAATACCTCAAAAAGACAAAAAAAACCCCTCCCTTTAATATTGGATGAAAATTTTCTTTTCTTTTCTTTTCTTTCCTTTCTTTCTTTCTTTTTTCTTTTTATTTTTATTTTTATTTTTATTTTTTAAAGGCCTCAAAATTAAGTAGATAGCAAGTCGTTTCTTTAGGACAACAAATACGACATGTCGTTTCAAGTAAAATGTTGTTCTATGAATTAACTCTGCAACGTATTGCTGGTACTGGAGTCTAGTCGTTATAGTCTCCGTTGAACACATATTTTCTAGTAAAACGCAATCAGTTAGATGTCGTTTTTTCTATACCAGTAAACAACTCAAAGGCAAAATGTAATGCAATCACATGTCGTTTTCATGCATAAAAAAAATGTCGTCAAGTAGTTCTGTTCGTACCTCCTTCTCCTTAAATGATTCTGCAGAAATTTATTGGTCAGACAGAGAACACGACAGGGATATATTAAGAAGTCGTTTCTTAAAAACGAAAAAGGTGACCTCTCTCTCTCTTTTTTTTTTTTGGACGACAAAAATATGACATGTCGTTTTCATTGAAAAGTTTTATTAAAAAAAAAAAAAAGCGTATACTTATACTAGATATTGCTATCCACTTCACAAGGCGACATGTCCTTTTTTGTGAAATCGCACATAATTTTGACTAAAATATGACATGTCGTATTTCTAGGTAAGGAACAACTCAAGGGTTACATGTCGTTTACAATCACGACCTTTTCATGCTAAAATGTCGTTTAAGTTAGGTTTTGTTTTCCGAGAAAGGAAAAAACTATATGACAAAAACATCCAAAACTTTAAGAGAGGAGAGAGAGAGAGAGAGCACATTTCCAAAAACAATACATAATTTAAACTAACTTCATATTGCATATTGGCGCATACATTCCAAAATTATGAAATTGTGACCACTAAACCAAAATTAAGCAATAATTCAAATTAAGCCTAAATAAATTAAAATATCAAGGTCACTAATCCAATATCAATATGCTTAATAAACGAAAAAAAATTTGGCCTAGTATGAGAACTACCTAAATAACACATGAAAACAAAATACAGAGATATGGTTTAACAATTTTATTAGACGTTAGTTATTGCTAACTTGCCTACATCTAGTTGTTTCACTTATTGTGTTTATATTCATGTCCCTGACGCGTCCTGGGCATGATTTAAGCTAAAAAAAAAATCACGTCAAACACTACCCATTTAATAAAACTCATTTAATAAACATATTGATTGGACCAATTTAGTAAGCATACCGTGTCTATTTTTAACGTACTGGGCAGTGTCGGCACACTAATTTCCGCCACTAGGCCCGTTCGACATCTGTACTTGCATCCTTTAAGAAACCACTAGGCCCGGTCGTTGTGGATGTGGACAACTACAACGACATATGTAAATATATACACGTATATTGCTCCTTCTCCTTGTATAAAACCCCAAAAAAAAAAAAAAAAAAAAAAAAAAAAAAAAAAAAAAAAAGAGAGAGAGAGAGAGAAACTAGATGTCGTTCTTGTTATATCGGACGAGCAGAAACAACAGGTAATTTGATATAGGAATAATATTACTATTAATTTATTTTGTTATTTTTGTTAAAAGTTTTGTTATTTTATTTTAGGTATCATTTATTTGTTTTAGTGTTGTTTTGATTGCTGTTAATAAGGCTATATAAGTCTAAGGTAAGAAGTGTAACGGACATTATTGAATATTTGATATATTAAAATCAAAGTATTACTTTTTCCTCTCCATTTTGGGGATTTTCCCTTGGCCATGGATTTGGCTTAAAATTCCTCACATTTCATTGCATCATAATTTTGTTTAGATATTGTTTCATTGAATGACATGAAGGTTTACATATATAACTTTTTTCTAACAGAAGAAATAACTCGGGACATCATGTCTTTCAAATTCAATTCTCGTCCATGGTGGCACTAAAAAAACGTTTTCCATATCACAAACAAAACCAAAAAGTAAAAACAAAACAAAAGGGCAATTTTTGTAGCTGAAAAAGAGAGAGAGAGAGAGAGGGAGAAGAAACTAGGTCCTCAAAGGTTCAATCAATAGAAACTGAATACTGTTATTTTAATTATTATATTAATTTATTTACTATTAGATCTATGACTCGAATAATTCTGTGTTATATGTGAAAATTTTTTAATGTGAATATTTAAATATCATAACTCTAAAAAATTAATTGAAATGTTAGACAATAGTTTCTAATGATAATACAAAATAAAAGGTCAAAGGGTAGTCATAAAACGAACGAAAATGAAATAGGAGAAATCGGCTGCAAGTATCAACAAATTAAGGTAAGTTTCTCATCATTTTCTCAGTATTCAAACAGAGGGCTATGTGGGAAAATTAAAAAAGAAAAATAACGTCCAGTGCGGCTGTTCGGCTTACATACTTGCTGCAGTGACTGTAAATAATTCAACTCCGTAAGCTTTCCGCTGAGTTACTAGTTTAACTTTCAGGAAAACGAAATTAAAATTCCCAAAACTACTATATTTTTTTGGACTACACCAATAGAAAATCCCTACCAATAATACATATTTTTAAATATTAAATGACGTCAAAGTCAAATCAACATATATATATATATATATATAACACTAACGAAACTTAATATAAACATGACAGTTCAAAAAAATAATACTACCATCACGGTATTTTTTTTATGTAATATTTTAAAATTCTCTCTCTCTCTCTCTCTCTTTTTTCCTTTCCTCCCGGGATAACTTGCCCATTTTGTTTTGTTTCCATAACTCCTTTGACGATTCAAATTCACCATATTTAACTTTTGGTGATAAAACTCTGAGTGCTGATGCCGGAAACAGAAGTTGAAAAGAAGGAAAACAAGACAAACAAATAAGTAAAAGACTATGAGAGGTGTCCCCAAAAAAAAATTTTTTGAGGGTCCAAGTTAACATGTGATCATTGTGAAAAGTCTTTCTCTGAAATCAAGAAAAACGAAATTCTCTCCGATAGATAATAATACAACAATGATAAAACTAGACTGAGCTAAGTTTTTGAAGTTACAGTTCAGAATTTTTTTTTTTTTTAGGGAGGGAGAGACTGCTTTTTATGGTAGGAAATATCTTATTGGCTTTGCCCGGAAAAAAAAAATATATATATATATATTATTATTTTGAATTTGGGATGAATAATTCAAACTGTACTGTTTTATCTTTTAATAGGTGAAATGTGAAATTATTATTAGATTATAATTACAAAAGAATTTTTTTTAATTATATTATAATCTTAAAAAAAAAAAAAAAAAGTTGACGTGCTCTCCCTTTCGAAAAATAATGCATACTCGAGAGGTAGAGCCACTCAAGTTGTGAGATGGCGTTACATGATTGAACACCAATTAAAAAACAAAAAATTGACGTGATCTCCCTTTTGAATTTCGAGGACCTCAAAATTATAAAAATAAACGTTATATTTTTTTTTTTCATTTTATACGTTTATTAAAAAAAATCATGTCTTTGTATTTTAAATTAGATCACAGTATCTTTAAATTTTTGGTTTATACTAAATTCTTAGACTTTCTCAATTCGCATTTTTTAAAAAATTTAAAGTGAGAGATTCAAATTGTGTACCTTTTAATGAAATCGAATGTAATATTGTTATTATGTTATGCTTACAAATATTTCCCGGTTAGCAAACTGTCCACAAAGAAAGCCTAATAACAATAATGTTGTTAAATTGTGGAAACCACATATATGAAACAAATTCACCTTTTATATGATAAATCCCTTTAATAAAACTTCACTCGCCTAAACCCAAATGGAAGAGAATATAGTTATTTTCCCTCTTACCAAACACTAAAAACAAAAACGTGGAAAAAACTAGTAAAGTAGTAGGTGATGCAGAGCCACATGTAAAATGAATGGCAAGAAGTTGTTGATTTTTGACAACACCATTTTCAATAATTTGATTTGGTTAATAACTTATACTATAAAATACCCCCAAAAGGGGTTTTTGATTGAATCCTTGAATCAAATTTTTAGCTCTACTTCCTACTTGTTTTTTGTAACTTATTTCTTTTAGACATTATACACAAACAACCAATGGAGCCAAAACTATGGAAAGGCACAACAAGCATTGAGCTAAAAACCTGCAAAGCACAACATGTTTGGCCTCTCTTTGAAGACTTCTTCGGCCTAGACAAGTGGTTCCCATCCCTCACAACCTGCCTTCCCATCGAGGGCAAGTCGGGGCAACCCGGTTGTGTCCGTTTCTGTTCGGGGTTCAAGACCGTGAACGATAGTAATGACAACACAACCGGTAGTTTGAACGAGAGAGTGAATTGGACCAAGCAGAAACTCTTGTCCATTGACCCGACCGAAAAGGTTTTCACCTACTCGATCGTGGAGGGCAACGTTGGATTCAACGGGTACTTATCGACAGTGAAAGTGGTACCGGCGGGAGAGGGATGTAGAATCGAGTGGGACTACGAGGTTGAGCCGGTTGAGGGATGGAAGCCGCAGGATTTGGATGATTTTATAGGCACAGGATTGCAAGTCATGGCCAACAGAATGGAAGCAGCTCTTGGAGCCTATTTGGAACTCACCAAATCATGAAATCAAGACACCTTGCCTATGTTAGCTTGGTTTGGTACTTGTGTTTCTCATGTTGTTGTTTAATGGTGTTTACTTTGTTGGTTGAGATCCATTTTCAATAAATTAGTACTCCATGGATAATTCTGTTGTGGTTAATGAAAGAGCAATAAAATGGGATCATAAATTCTATATATTGCGATTTGTTTTCAACCCGTATCACATATTTATATATTACTTTTGAGATTGATAAATTATTATCTTCCTAAAATATTCTTTAAAGATGTTGAACGTAAGAACATCACTGATATCATCTTTTAATTATTAAAAAGAATTATGAGGAAACCGTCTTCAGCTTTCACCTGAGCTGTCCCCAAAGTCAATCTAAGAGAACATTGATACTTTTTGGGTCCTTATGTCTAGTTGCACACTATGATTTTTTTTATTGATTAAAAATTCATTAGCAGTTGACCACGGGCGATTATTTTGAGAACTTTTTTTTTTTTAGTATTAGAATTTGGAGGACATAAAAATTTTTTTTTTGTTTGATGCAAATATTGGGCATGTCAATTCTTTTAAAAAGCAAACATTTTAGTTGGTTTGCTTTTACTTTTGAAGTCGTTTCATTCGTTTTTTTTTTTTTTTAAAGAAAAAATATATACGTTTCTTCATCAAATCTAGAAGGGACGTGCTTTTCTTCAAGGAGGAAAAAGAAAACCCCAGACATAAATAATTCGTTCGGATGGTAAGTTTTGAAAGTAAACTTAAGTATTTAAATGTGAACGAAAATATTATACAAAACTTTTTAAATAATATACAAAAATAATCTTCAAAGGGTGATCCAAACAGTCGTTAAAAGAAATGTTGATTATGCGAAATTAAAAAATTGTGCAGGATCGATTTTTTTTTTTTCCCCCTCATGACTACAAGATAGACTTGAAAAAGGCACATATACAACACCACAACATATCTATAATACTTGTCAAACATATATTGTATTTTATGTTATCCACCTTTATCCAATTCAATTTGATAAAATCAAAACATCTAAATGTAAATCCTATCTGAATCTATCTAGACCTAGACGTATACAAAAAGCCAAAGATCATCTTCGTTTCCTTCACTTTATAAAATTATAATGGCTCTCATACGTAAGCATTTGGGATGCGATTCTCCTCCTTTTTGTTTATTTTTAATTTATTGTATATATTCCTTCTTTATTTGGTTCCTGTTCTATGATATAGCATTAGTCTCTCTTTTTCCCCCCTTTCTGGAGATATTTTCTACTAATTTAGAAATTAAGAAAAAGAACTAAATAATGATTTTATTTGTTACTGAGTAATTTATGTATTTCCAAGTTTTGAAAGTGGCCTTTTTAACCAAAAAAAAAAAAGTTAAAATTGATCCGATTTCAAACCAATTATGGAGATAACCTCTAGGATTTTATTATTTGTTTGGGGTGCTTTCCTAATTGAACCTCCCTTTCCACTGGCAAAATCATACGAAAAGAAAAAGGGAGATACGAAATAATCATAGTTGATGCATTGGATGGACGTCAAGTGGTTGATATTATCCCTCCAGAACCATAACTTCTTGTTTCAGAGGGTGAATCCATCAAATTAGATCAACCATTAATGAGTAATCCTAACGTGGGTGGATTTGTTTAGGAGGATGTGAAAATAGTACTTCAAGATCCATTACGCGTACAAGACCTTTTGCTCTTCTTGGCATCTATTATTTTGGCACAAATCTTTTTGGTTCTTAAAAAGAAACAGATTGAGAAGGTTCAATTATCTGAAATGAATTTCTAGGTTATCAATATCAAATTCTAAAAAAAAAAAAAAACTAAATTTTTGTTAGAAATTATGTTATCTAATTTTGTATGATAAAAAAAAAACTTACGAAAAGCCTTATGCTTCTTTATATTCTTTTTCTATCATATTTTGGGAATTACTTGTACTCTTTTTCTATCATATTTTGGGAATTACTTGTACGTGCATCCTAATTTTTTAGCTCCGAATCAACTCTTCGTGGCGTGACAAGTATGCATTAGTGTGTTTTTTTCTTAATTACAACCATGGGTCCCACTTCTTATAAAGCAATGCAATGCATACATGTCACGTAATAAAAAGTTGATGGGAAGCTGATATATTAAGATGTCAAATAGCAATACTCGTTTTGTATTTAATCACCATTGATGAGACATGACAAGTTTGGGTAGCAAGGCAACTTAAAAAAAAGTCTCTCTTTCAATAAAGGACATTGTAGTTTCTATAAAAGAAGATGGCTGATACTGAATTATCCGAAAATGAATAATATTATGTTATACCTAAAATCATATTAGTATTATATATTTATGTGATGTTTGAATTTAATCAAAATCATATCAAAATAAGAAAAAAGAAATACGTAAGAGTCATTTTTTATACAATTTTGACCGTTGAAGGAATTGAATGCAATCCATTATTCCATTGTAACTCTTATAAGTCTATTGATCTAGTGGGACCTACCCTATTCGACATCTTGATTGTTGTATATGTAAGATAATTGAGTTTTAATTAACTAACTTTAAATTGGTTGTAATGAGTGCATATACCTGTAACTTTTGTCAATAATTGGGGGGGGGGGGGGGGGGGGAATTGAAAAATTTTCAGAGAAATTATATATATTAAGAAAAATAAAATAAAATAAAAAGTCATGGCATCCATGCATGCTTCCTCTTTCCAGCACCGCCTCCGTGTGCCTGTAAAGCTTTTGGACGCGCTGTGATGCTATGGAGGAATTGCTGTTGTGTTGACGCTCGCGGAAACCCATCCGTCGATGGTAGGCTTTTGTGCTTGGTCTAGAAAACGTGTTCCATACGACGCTTAATTTGGTTTTCTGTGTCTCGGTATCAAGCTATTTAGTTTTGTGTACATGTTTTAGAAAACACTGACAACATATTCTATAAACACTGACAATATATTCTATAAACGCTCTAACGACAGGTTCTACTAGCGTGTTACCCTCCGTTATACTAATATGCTATTACTGTCGTCAGGATATATGGGGATATGATCCCAGACATACTAAATCAAATATTGGACCGTTAGGAACAAGCTTTCTCAACCACGTAAAATGTCGAAAACAATATTTACATGCCATAAATACATTATTCTTGAGATATTTTAACTGTGATTAACTCGTGCATGATAATTAAACACGCACTTCATCAACTAACGTTGTCACTTGTAAAAATTCGACACGAAATTCCTAATAATTTAACAATAAGAAACTGCAGAGTAGAGAGCACGTCTGAGAACAGGACTGTTTCTAAGAGTAAACGACTTCAAACTAAAAAAAAAAAAAAAAGAATCTAAGATTATGAACAAGTGTGAGTCAGTGAAATGATACAAACAAAAGAGAGAAGAAAAACAACAAGGAAAAAACATATACCGATACAATAATTTTTTCTCAACATCATATTACAACTATCCAAACAAGTGTATGGCAGTGGCTGCTTTGGTAGATTCATTGTTACATCAGATCCTCCATCAGTTCGTCAATAAAACCGAGGTCATTTTTAAACAATCTTCCGGTTGAGAGTAGGGCAAGCAGGAACAAATAGCCCTGCAAGCTCAGTCATTATCACCGAAAGCACAAGCCATACAAACTCCTTGCGGCTTGAATTTTCCGAGCCTGATCATCTAAATCAAGTTCTCTTATCGCTGCATGATTCTTAAGCAGGTAGATCTCTACAAGCTGTCATCTAGTTCATCCGGTACAAGTAACTTTTCAATAGCAGACTGTTCAAAATTGGAATCGGAAAAAACATCCCAGAAACTAATTAGACAATGAGGACCTAACCCAATAGATGTGTTTAAAACAATACATGCATGATGCAACTAGATAGGTGTCGGCTCGAAAAAGCTTGCAAAAATGCTGAGAATGTGGCAACTGAAACTCGATTAATTTTCTGACAATCATTTGATACAATGCATATTGGAAACTTTGAATTATTCATGAAAAGTTAATGATACGGGTTTCAGGGTTAACGTTTGAAATATGGATCCTGAGAAAAATCTACAAACTGGAAGTGCATTATCAAAACCGCATTCAATGAAAAATAAATAAATAAATGAATAAGCTAGATTCAAAATTAGCCAATCACCTTGATGGTGGCCACATCAGTTGCAGACGGTTTCAAATCCAGTGCAAGACCATAATGAAGCATTGCTTTTTCAGGCATGTTGCGACGCTTGTAGATCTTGCCCATCAAAGCATAGACACTGCTTTCACGAGGGGCGTATTCTTTAAGCTCCTCTAGGACTTCTAGTGCTTCATCAAAACTTTCCAAGTTCATAAGTATGTTAGCCTTCTGATACATGGGAAGAGGGTTCTTCCTATCTGCCATAATAGCCTTCTCCATCATTATTAACGCCTCGTCACTTCTCTGTCAGACAATAGAAACATAAAATCTGGGAGATTTAGGAAAAAAAAAAAAAAAAAAAATGCTTGAAGACTTCAATGTAAGAAACCGATGGATTAAGTGGCAAACCTTTAGCGTGTGCAATGCCGTACCAAGATAAGACATGATGACAGACGAACGGGGATTTATTTGAAAAGCCATGCGAAAGTGATGCTCTGAGAACTCGAACTTCTCTTGGCGAAGATAAATCATCCCAAGCCCGTACCAGGAGTTGTAATGTCTTGCATCAGCACGAAGCGCACTCTGGTAGCTCTTAATTCCATTTTCAAAATCCTCAAGTGATACATATCTGCTTAGAAGCAACAACAAAATGGCCAGCAGATGTATAAGCAAAGATTTAATCCACGGAGGGCAAAGTTATTCTGGGGTAATAATTTCACGTTAAAGATGAGAGAGAGATAGAGAGAACAAAGTAAAAGGGATGTATCGTACTCATGACCGCAGAGAGTATGTGCATATGCAAATCTAGAATTTAGTTGAACAGCTCGTTGAAAATTTTTTAGAGCAGTTTCGTGGTCTTTCTGCAAACTATAACAATTTCCCATGGCACACCTGCAGTTCATTTAGTAAAACAGACATAAGGAACGCCAACTATGGCAACGGTAATCAGGTTCCAAACAGTCACATAACCACAAATCTAAAAGCTACCATGATTGTGAAGCCAAACGGTCAGTCGATATCAGTTCTTGCGCCAAGTAACTTAACTTCATATCTTCCTTCAAATGCTGCGACGCACATGATATTAACTTTCACTATACAAAAAGTAGCAAGCAAAAAATGGAAAAACAATACATAAACACACACCCAAAAAAAAAAAAAAAAAAGCGACCAGCACACCATGGACGATAGTGTTACAGATTCAAAGTAACAATGATGGAAAGCTAGGAACTAAGTTCACAGTTTATCTTTTTTAATCAGGGATCAACAAGGTCAATTGCATGTGTACTACAATAAACACGTCATCAAAAGAAAGATGATATTGAGCATTAAAAATATATATTTGCTGAAAAGCAATCAGTCTTTTCCCCAATCTAAAAATTATATATTTGCTGAAATGCAATGCTTCCATTTCATATTTAGAGAGGAAAAAAAAAAAGAGAGTACTTACATAAAGAACTGTAGAATATATATCCATTCCTTCTAAACTGTACGGTGATGCACGGCGGGCAAGACTGAAGGCCCGATCAGCTTCTAAATAATCTACCAACTCAAAGTATGATTTCCCAACCTACATTTCAACATGCCCATTACTCAGGTAGAAGCAAATATTCAAGTTGTGTTTAGGCAAAAGAATCATCAAAGAAGAAAAGACAAGTACACAAACCAGATTCCCTACCCCAAAAAAACAAAAAACAAAAAAAAAAAAAAGATTCCAAATATACAATATAGTTTAAAGGAAATATAAACTCCGACACACGAGACAATATATCAAGTCAAAAGAGGTCAACACTAATTATTATCTCCGTATAGTTTTTAGAATTTATATAGTAGAAAATTAGTCAATTAAAAGAGAATAAATCTTTTGATAAAAAGTTAATAAATTAGCTGTTCAAAATTCTTGAAGCAACCAAACATATTTCCTTTAACAGGAAAACTAGCAACAGAAATGGATAGGATGGCCTCATGTGCCTCGTTCAGCATAACCGACTATCCATTTTCACAAAACAAACTCCAGGTAAAAACTTTGGAACAATAAAAGTTACCTGGGAAAGAACCCAGCCTGTATTATAGTGCTTGTGCGGGAGTTTAAGATAGACATCCAACGCATCCTGTAAGACCAAGAATAAATGAAAACACAAGGCATCAAAGAAAATTATCTTCTTTTTTTTTTTCAACAATAACCAATATTTTACCTGGCACTTATACATGCAAGAAAGTCTATAGCCCTCCCCAAGTGTTCCCAGAAGGCTCAATATTTCTGCTATTCCAGAAATGATTTTCGAACCATTAATGATAACACTACCCGGCATGGTTGCCCCTTCATGTTCCAGAGATCTACCATCACCAGAAGGTGATGGACCAGAAGTTGCCGCATTCGTAATTAACCGCGCCTCCTCAAAAGTCTCGTTTCGTATCCCTGAACAGGATCAATGTCAAAATAAATAGTTTAATATCAATTGCTGAAGAAAACCATAAACAAGAAGTATGAGTAGAAATCGATATTTCATGTGTGCGCATGAATGTTTATCTAATGATAAGACCATTTGTTGTCAATCTAGTTACAGAAATTATGCAACAAATGTTGTGAATGAAAATAATGTGTGGTTTACGTCAGTGTGTTACCAAATGAATGAGAGATAAAGAGATGCATCACCTTCATCCATGTTTTCGTTGGCCCATGCTTGTCCTTTACGATTGGTCATAGAACGTAATGACATAGAGCCGAGCTTGGACCCTCCTAGATATTTAGACGAGTTGCTAGTTCCATTTCCAGCTACCGCTGTGGAAGCTGCATTAGTATTGGACCCTGCATCTCCAGAGAGTCTTGTACTCCTCCGTGTGCCAGAATCAATAAATAATCTGCTTGAAATCTGGAAGCAAAAGGGCCAAATACTGAGGGCAAGTTCCCAATACTTATTGTAGAAAACAATGACCCAATGTAAGCAATTAAAGCCAGCGAAGCAACATAGAAAAATCTCATGTAAAGCAATTAAAAATATGTGGAGATGCAAGGGCCAGCAAAATAAATAGAAAATGCAATATACTATAACTAATAAAACCATTTTCAGAAGCAAAATGATTTAAAATAAATAGTCACACAATAAATATACACAGATATGGAAATGCCAAAAGACAGTCTATAGAAGTTCATCACAGAGTAGGGTACAAAAGGCAACTTTTCTAGATAACAAATTAAGTTAAAGCAAAAAAAAAAAATTTCTGGAGAGAAAGAACTAAAATCCACTGCCATAATTTTGCACTTAATTCTCTGACTTGGTCACTTAAAACATTACCTGCAAAACTGACCAAAGAACTGACTGCGAAGAAAATGTTTCGTCATATATGACTAGATTCTTATTTTTAATCGAGGTGGACAGTGGACTATGATGGAAGTATTGAATTGTCATATGATTTGATGATCCAAATTAACTAAACTAAACAGAAAAGGAATTATATGAATCTACAGATTCCTAACCTTTCGTAGTTTTCCTTCATCAACAACCTTTCTTCGAGGAGCTTGAACAGTAGAGTTCACAGTTGACTTAGGTGAGCTCTCAGCACCAGCTGTGCTGAGATTTGGACCATTTGGCTGTATATATCGACACAGAGGCGGTGGACCAACATTAGAGAACTGCAAAAGATTGATGATCTTAGAGCAATGAAGTATTAGCAATAAAGAGCTTGCTCTGTGAACGGAAGTGGAACCTGGAATACCACATCCATACATAAATGCATATACTAACTTCATTACCACGGGGATTAAGTTATTGATAGCACAAATACAGGATATTCGACAAAATTAAGATACGATATGCTGCAATTGCAAACAGAGTGAAATGGAAATACGGGAGACTTTACTACTATTAACATCAACAGATGGATCTTCAAATAAATAAATAAGCGCAAACGTATGCAAGACCTTAAAGGAATACAGTAACAGGTTCTAAACGGAGGACCTGCTCCTCATAGATAACACGAAACAATCTAAAGCCATAAACAGCTAAGAAGGTGATCAAACTCAGGGATGCTCAGCCCTGGTCCTCAAAAAAGACTAATAAAAGAACAGAAATTCATCATTTCCCTAAGCTAACCACAACATCAGAATTGATATAAGGACGCACAAGCTCATAGAAAAGACATAGATAGCAAACTGTAGAAAGTAGCCGAGTATATTAGTTAGGGATTTATTAGAATAGATTTCAGTATTTGTTTCTGTTTCTGTTTTTCCTTAATTAGATGTTGTAATTTTTCAGTTTCCTATTTTTATGGAATTCCTGATTTATAGGATTTCTAGTTTCCTATTTCATGGTCTGGTATGTCAGCCACGTTTGTATATATTAGGATGTAAATGATTTAATTTCAATTCAATGAGAATCAGAATTCTTTTCCCGAATTCTTCATGGTATCAGAGCTTGGTCTCTGAACCCTAGCCTATCCCATTTTTCCCTCTTTCCATTGCCGTACTCTCATGACAAAATACGGCATGGCCTCACACTCATCTTCAGAAGTTACTTCCAGATCTGAGCCTAATCCTTCAGCCCCTATCACCTCCGATACTTCTACTCATCTTGTCACCCCTCATAAACTTCATGGCCATAATTTTCTTCAATGGTCACAATCTGTGTTCATGTACATCTGCGGTAGAGGAAAGGACGGACATCTCACAGGTGAAATTTCTGCACCAGCAACGACAGATTCCAGATTCCGAGCATGGAAAACTGATGATCACTTGGTCATGTCATGGCTAATAAATTCCATGACCACGGAGGTTGGAGAAAACTTTCTGCTATTTCGGACAGCCAAGGAGATATGGGAGGCTGCACGCGAAACGTATTCTAGCACTGAAAATTCTTCAGAATTATTTGAGATTGAGACCAGATTGTATGACTTACGGCAAGGAGAATTGAGTGTTACTCAATACTTCAACAATCTCACACGCTGTTGGCTGCAATTAGACATGTACGAGATTCATTCCTGGAAGTGTTCTGATGATTCCGCTTTGTACAGGAGGATTGTTGAACAGAAAAGGACCATTCGGTTTCTTCTTGGTCTCAATAAAGAGCTAGATGAAGTCAGGGGGAGAATTATGGGAATTAAACCTCTTCCAACTACTCGGGAGGCGTTTGCAGAAGTTCGTAGGGAGGAGAGCAGAAAGAAACTGATGATGACAGACAATCACACCACAGCCGCTGTTGAAGGGTCAGCCTTGTACACTCACAATTCCTCCCAGAACAATACTCGGAAAGGACGACCATGGTGCGATCATTGTAAGAAACCTGGTCATGTCAAGGAGAATTGCTGGAAGATATACGGAAAGCCTACAGATTGGAAACCAGCTAGTAGGCGTAATGACAGAGAAAATCGTGCACATGCTGCCACCACAACCGACAACAATGCAGAATTGAGTCCATTCACCAAGGAGCAGATTGAGGCACTGCAGAAAATGATTGTGCAGGTTTCAAGTTCCGGGCAAGCATCACATTCACCTGCCGAACAGCCTACCAGTTTCTTAGCACACCAAGGTATCCCATCCTATGCTCTAATTATCCAAAATAGTGCATCAAAACCTTGGATAGTTGACTCGGGGGCCTCGGATCATATGACTGGAGACATCAACATTTTCAGAAATTACAGTCCATGTACTAGTCACTCTGCAGTCCGAATAGCTGATGGCTCATTCTCACCTGTAGCAGGAATCGGTTCAGTCCAATTGACAAAGGATCTTCAACTATACTCTGTCCTTTATGTTCCTAAATTAGACTGCAATCTACTCTCAATCAGCAAACTTACTCGTGACTTAAAATGTGTGACTAAATTCTATTCCAATTGTTGTGATTTTCAGGCAGTGGATTCGGGGAAGGTGATTGGCAGTGCTGAGATGCATGGTGGCCTATATTTGCTCAAAGAAAGTAATCTCCTCGGTAGACAAGTTCACCCGTCAAGTTGTTTTTCTGAGTCTAGTTTAAATTCTGTCAATCTTGTTTCCAATTCTGTGTCTAGTTCAAATTCTATTTCAGTTGAGAGTCAAGTCATGTTATGGCATTATCGCCTTGGTCATCCAAATTTTGCATACATTAAAAAGTTGTTTCCCCAATTATTTATCAATAAAAGTTCCAATTTTTACCAATGTGAAATTTGTCAGCTTGCAAAACATATTCGACATGTTTATCCTAGTTCACAATACAAGCCTTCACAACCTTTTTCTGTAATTCACAGTGACATTTGGGGACCCTCACGAGTAAAAAACATAAACGGGGCTAGATGGTTTCTCTCATTCATAGATGACCATACGAGAACAACTTGGACATTCCTTATGAAAGAAAAATCCGAAACAGCCACCATATTCCAATCCTTTCATTCCATGATTTCTACTCAATTCCAAAGCAACATTAAAGTTCTTAAAACAGATAATGCCAAGGATTATTTCAATTCTATTCTTGGCCCTTATCTTTCCAAGCATGGTATCATTCATATAAGCTCTTGTGTTGATACTCCTCAACAAAATGGGGTTGCTGAGAGAAAAAATAGACATTTGCTTGAAGTAGCTCGTGCCATTATGTTCTCTAAGCATGTGCCTAAACTTTTTTGGGGGGAAGCCATACTCACAGCCACATATCTCATCAATAGGATGCCTAGTCGAGTTCTGAAATTCCAAACTCCTCGTCATGTTCTCATAAAAACCTATCCACACATCAGCTCTTTTTCTTCTGACTTACCATTAAAGGTCTTTGGGTGTTCTTCATTTGTTCACATCCATCAACAACACCGCACCAAACTTGATCCCAAGTCTCTCAAATGCATCTTCCTAGGTTACTCCTCTAACAAAAAGGGGTACAAGTGTTACTCTCCAATCACTAGGAAAGTATACAACTCCATGGATGTTTCTTTTTTTGAAGATCAATCTTACTTTCCCAATTCTGAAATTCAGGGGGAGAACTCGAGGGAATATCAGATTTGGGATGATCTTCTCCAAACCCAAGCCGATCCTTCTTTAGCCCCAAACACTATGACTCTATCTTCCACTCATCCGACTCCAATCGAAGAACCAGAACCTGACCCTGTACCTGTCACAGAAACTGTCCCAATTCCGTCTCAACTTGACACTAATAGTCATGAACTTCGTGTCTATACCAGAAGGAGAAAACCAACCGAGCACATAGAGGACAACGTGCAGACCCGTGATTGTCAAGAACCAGAACCAAGTCCTCCTGCATTCGGCAATCACAATGGTATGGAACTCTCATCTCATGACTCTCTTGTGCCATTGGTTGATGACTCTAATCAGCCAATTGCCCACAGGAAAGGTGTTCGAGGGTGTACAAGTCATCCAATCGAGAAATATGTAGCTTATGGGAAGTTACTACCATCTTACAGGGCCTTTGTGTCTAATCTTGATAGTGTGCAGATTCCTAACTCTATTCAAGAGGCTCTTGAGGTTCCTGCATGGAAACAAGCGGTTGAGGAAGAAATCCGGGCTCTAGAAAGTAATGACACATGGACTCTTGTCAAATTACCTCATGGAAAAAACCCTGTAGGCTGCAAGTGGATATTCACTGTCAAGTACAAAGCAGATGGAAGCGTTGAAAGATTCAAAGCCAGGCTTGTAGCAAAGGGCTTCACGCAATCATATGGGATAGACTACCAGGAAACCTTTGCACCCGTTGCCAAGCTCAATACTGTTCGGGTTCTACTCTCTATTGCAGTGAATCAAGATTGGCCTCTATACCAACTTGATGTCAAAAACGCTTTCTTAAATGGGGACCTTGAAGAAGAAGTCTACATGGCTATACCTCCTGGCTTGGAGAATAGTTCGAACAACAGGTTGGTATGTAAACTGAAAAAATCCTTATATGGCTTGAAACAATCTCCTCGTGCTTGGTTTGACAGGTTTGCCAAGACTGTGATTAGAAATGGGTACAATCAGTGTCAAGCCGATCACACACTGTTTGTTAAAACCAATCCTGTAGGCAAGATAGCCATTCTCATAGTATATGTAGATGATATCATCTTGACAGGTGATGATTCGGAGGAAATTAGCAGACTCAAGAAGAAGCTTGCAATAGAATTTGAGATCAAGGATCTCGGGACTCTCAGATACTTTCTGGGAATGGAGGTGGCTCGGTCTAAGGAGGGAATTGTGATATCCCAAAGGAAGTACATCTTAGACTTGTTAAGAGAAACTGGCTTCCTTGGGTGTAAACCTTCAGACACACCTATGGACCCCAACAAAAAGCCGAACAGAAATGAAGAAAGTAATCCAGTTGACAAGGGAAGATATCAGAGACTTGTGGGCAAGCTAATCTACCTGTCACATACAAGACCTGATATTGCATACTCAGTCAGTGTAGTGAGCCAGCACATGAATAATCCGAGTGAGGTCCATCTAGAAGCAGTGAACAGAATTCTGAGATATTTGAAGATGACTCCTGGACATGGTCTGTTTTTCAAAAAATCTGAAAACCGTGAGGTTGTGATGTACACGGATGCTAGTTGGGCAGGAGAATTAACTGATAGGAGGTCAACTACTGGTTACTGTTCATATGTTTGGGGAAATCTCGTCACTTGGAGGAGCAAGAAGCAAGCTGTTGTGTCTCGGAGTAGTGCAGAATCAGAATATCGAGCTCTTGCACTAGGAATATGCGAAGGAATGTGGCTCCAAAGGCTATTAAGGGAACTTAAGATTGAGACTAAGGACACAATTAAAATGTTCTGTGACAGTCAAGCAGCTATTAGCATCGCCAAAACCCTGTGCATCATGACAGAACAAAGCACATTGAGATTGATCGACATTTCATCTCAGAGAAGGTCAACAACGGAATTGTCCAGCTAAACTATGTCTCAACAAAACTTCAGATTGCTGATATTCTCACCAAAGCATTGCCAAGGATCAGCTTCGATGAATTGAACTCCAAGCTTGGTTTGTATAACATATACAACCCAGCTTGAGGGGGAGTGTAGAAAGTAGCCGAGTATATTAGTTAGGGATTTATTAGAATAGATTTCAGTATTTGTTTCTGTTTCTGTTTTTCCTTAATTAGATGTTGTAATTTTTCAGTTTCCTATTTTTATGGAATTCCTGATTTATAGGATTTCTAGTTTCCTATTTCATGGTCTGGTATGTCAGCCACGTTTGTATATATTAGGATGTAAATGATTTAATTTCAATTCAATGAGAATCAGAATTCTTTTCCCGAATTCTTCACAAACCAAAGCTTGCGAAGCAGTATTCTTATATGCATCAGCACCGACATATTTTCAAGGAAGAATCTAGCATGATGTTATAAACTTTTATGAAAAGAAATCAATTACTCTGGCTGATAATTTGAGAAGCTTTTTTGTTTCGTCAACATCAAAGCCAATCAACTATAGTGCTAATTGAAAAAAAATAAATAACAGCATACAATATACGGAATGTAAAACTTCCATGATATAAAAGACGGATTGCCATACCTGAGTGGCCATTGGTGAAGGAGTATTATAAAATGGTACATTAGAAGAACTTCCAGTGAGAAACTGAGTAGAAGCTCCTCCCAGAATGGCATTATTATGATAATTTCCCGGGTTATCTCTAATGTTATTGCCTTGCATGTGTTTCAATTGCCTGGGACTGGCATCTTCCAAGCTAAAGAAGCTCCTTGCAGAAGCAAAATTACGATCCTCATTTGACACGTGCAGACTCTGGGAAGCTAACCCATGATGTAGGTAATGCTTCTGCATACAACGAGCAGCTGCTTCACCAAAGACTATGGAGGCTTCATCAGCAGCACCTGACAAACAAGATGAGGCACCAAGTCGCCATCTTAAACATATATCGGAAAACAAGCAAACACTGTCACTAATAACTAATTTAGAGCGTTCAGAAGTCAAGACTACAAGGAAATTAATAAATACGCACAAGTGACATAATTGCAATCCAAGAAGAACTTAACAGCGACTGAAATCAAATGGAAAACATAAAACACAACATAGTGAAGTTTTGAGTTGAGGAGAAAAAGAACCCACTGAGCCCCAATAAACTACTTTCCAAAAGGTAAATATCAAAACCTCATCAAGTGAAAGGGATAGCAAATTGTATGCAATATAGAAAATGCAGAAAGCGGAAACAGTAAACCATAAAGATTAAGTTAGATAATAATATTAAATTAAAACAAAAAACAAAAAAAAATCTTGGAGGTCCATGTTAGAAGACAAGGATTTTCTTTCGAGATAGCATTAACATTATGATCAAGACAAGTTGCAAATAATGTTGGATCACATAGTTCCTGATAAGATGGATTACCTTAGACTGAAGCAAACCACTTAACATAGCAAATTCTCGCAATGTTGTCACTTGAATGCATTAATATAATATGTTTAGCAATAAAAAGAAATACAATATTGAACGATGCAAATGGAACTATCCAATTATGCCAGCAATAAAGCTACTTCTTGAATACATACAAGTTTCATTTTACAAACCTAGCAAACAAAGCTCTTCATATGCAGCCCACATTAACGGATCTATCGATAAAGCCTCCTTGAAGTGATGTACTGCGCTTTTCCTTCTATCAGTGTACCTAAAACCAAAACCAAAGCAAATAAAACATAAGCACATTTACTTATAGAAAAATAGCATACCAATTAAGATGGCACACAAACATAATTAAATATTCCCAAAACAGAGTTACAAACCATTTTAAAATATAAAATATGTATGTTCATAACATGTCAAAGATTAAAGTCGTTGAAGAGCTTGCCCAGCATCCTGGTATATGTAAGAAATGATGTCACACAGAAAAGTGAATGCACATAGACGAAAGAGCAATATTAATTTGTGCATTGGTAGTA